>JABBWA010000005.1:0-600000 GCA_016628065.1 Suillus lakei
CGTGAACTTCAAATTTGACTATTGGGGCTTCAAGCTTCAAGCCAAGACTTTGTGAAGGTTCCTTCACGATAATCGTCGTGATGGGATCAATGGATTACATCGATTTGCTTCCGCCGATCTGATTACGGAGAGCCATGCTCAGACTTAGGCTACGTACGCGTAACGCTTATACTGGCAAACACTGCGGGCGCAGTTCTGTTGCTCAGGTTTTCACTTTCAGACACCATTTCAGTCATCCAAGCCGTCTCAAAGCATCCGTCAAGGTCATGGTGCGTTCTGCCTACGGACGCATGGCACTCTTGCTAAGTATGAGCGATTTCAACACATGATTATTTGACGCGACAAAGCCGTTATGGCCCGCTTTCTCACCGGAGTCGTGTCTTCTAACCACCATGTCTGCCAGTGAGGCCCAAGCGGAGTTCGACAAATTTGACTGCGGCGGCAAAGATCCCATTTTGAAAAACGGACAAGTCTTTGACCGTCCGATGGAATGGAGGAGATAGTACTACTACCACCCCATCACCCAGTGTCGAAGTTGGGACTTGTGTGTTTCGTGTGCCCCGGCATTTGCACTTACTGGTCTATGGCGGTGATGGCCAAGTCAGCAGTGCTGTTCAAGCTAAGGCTAAAGTGAGTTTGTATTGGGCTTCTGTGTTTTTTTGGATTCTTCTCAGGGTAAGATAATGTCATCGCTTTTGCCCGCGGCGACGAATGTCGTTGCAGTTCCATCAACAATGTACTTGGTCTCTAGCAGGCTTTTATGCTTTGAACCTGGGGCTGCTCGTTGTGCATTGCCTCGTTCCTGTAAGATGATTTGTTAATCGATACTGTGATTTTACTGAAACATTGCGTGTCAGCACCTATTCTAGTGCGGGTGCTTTCGTTGTCGTGGCTGGTGCTATCCTTTGTATCTGTGCATTGCTTAGTACTGCGCAGGACTCTTTGATGATGGCGTACCTACTGAAGCTTAGAAGGGTATGTTCATATGTATCAGTTGGGCAGTCTTGAGTCTTGGAGGGGTTGCAGGCTCTGCTGTAGTATTCGGAACCGGTTGCAAGAGTACGGTGAGTAGTATGAGTGGGAGGATGTGCTTCTCTTTTTCACTGTCAGGCCAGCAGTGAGGGCGCATGGCTACGAGCCTAACAGTGGAACTTACCGATTGTGACATCAGCGATGGCACTTATGTAAGTCATTCGATAGTCTCTTGTCACCAGAGATTGACGCTTGATTAAATTTGTTTCCGAAGTTGGCTGTGTTCACTGGCTTCGAATGTGCGTATCGACCATGAACCGAAAGCACAAGTTCAAGATCCATCTTTCTGATCAAGAACCATACAGACAAGTCCGTGCAATCAGCGGGTGCGGCAGCCGTCTGGCGTGCTGATGCTGTTGGAATCCCATGTGTTCATTATTCCTATATATGAACGTGCCGCTGTACCAGCACTTCAGATACATGAACATTTTTCTGTCGACGTGGTGCCTGATGGTCGCTGGCATGGTCTTCGCCACACCAATGGTGTGCCTTCGCGTTACCGACTACACGTACGCTGAGGTGTGAATGCCCATGATGACCGACATCTGTTACCGGTTGACATCTACGGCAGGATGCAAATCGCGGGCGTGGTAACGATCGAACTTCCAAAGGCTTCAACGGACAGCTTGAACCAACTAGCCCTGGTCACATTTTCAGGGTAGTCATTGATTTTTAGGTCACGGTACTGTAGTTTCTTCGGCTTCACTGACAAACATTACACCAATAGCACTGCTTGTCTATGGTTCATATAATGATTCGATACTCGTTATATATCCCAGTTCGTGATAACCACTGGGCAGTCCATGTCCACGGGATTCCTTTTCTAGCTGAAAACTACTGCAGGAGGACTTCATGAAGTGGAGACGCGCTCAAAGGGTCAATTGTGCGACAATCGGACTGGGACACCTGGCGAACTTCGAATTCGCGTCATGATCGTGACACAACTATCTTCCTTTGGTGAACCGTTACGTACCATTCATCTTTGTGGCTCACTGACCGGACAGGTATCCACACACGATCATCAGACCTGGAGCACCTCTAGTCCACGAAGTCTTCGCAAGGCTGTGCTGTGTGACTTTCAGTTCCGGATTTCAGTGCACGACTTATTATCGTGATAGAAATTGGATCATATCGGTTCCTTCCGCGCCTGCCAATGCTACTAATGAGATATGTAATATCTAAGCTTTCGTTCCATTTCAAGTTTCAGTCAAGCATTTATTTATTCAAGCCGTGCCGAAGTTTGACGAGGTATGTACGTCTTGCCCACGGAGTTCCGGATGCCTGCAATTCATATGAGTTCTTAGTCTCCCACCATGTAGAAGGAAGACAGTTATTCCTTCTTGATAATGAGCCCTTGTACCGTCATCTTCCAACTACCATGTCTGAGGCGCAAGCAGAGGTCGACAAACTTGGCAGCAACAGCAAAGAATCCGTTTCTCCGCACGCAGAGCCCTTTGACCGTCCGACGGGATGGAGGAGGTACCACTACCACCCCGTCACCCAAGTGTCGATGTTGGGATTTGTATGTTTCATGGGGCCCGGCATTTTCGTCGCGCTCACTGGCCTCGGTGGTGGAGGCCAAGTCAACAGTAGGGTCCAGGCTAACGCTAGCGCGATTTTGTATGCGACTTTTGCATTTTCTGGGTTATTCTCCGGGTGAGTCAAGGTCGTCGGGTTGACCCATAGCGACTTATGTTGTTGCAGTTCCATTAACAATGTCCTTGGTCCTCGGCGGACTCTGATACTTGGAACATTGGGTTACTCGTTGTACGTTGCTTCGTTCCTGTAAGATGAATTGTTCATCGATCCTGTGATTTTACTGAAACGTTGCACTTCAGTGTTATCAACATCCATCCTGACGCGGGTGCTTTCGTTGTCGCGGCTGGTGCCATCCTTGGTATCTGTGCAGCTCTGCTTTGGACTGCGCAAGGTTCTTTGATGATGGCGTACCCCACAGAGGCTCAGAAGGGCATGTTCATCTCTATCTTTTGGACAATCTTCAACCTTGGAGGGGTCATGGGCTCTGCTGTAGCATACGGAACCAATTTCAAGAGTACCGTGAGTGATACATATGTTACGTTTGTGAATAGGTAGCCGTGCTCATATCCTCCACCATCAGACCAACAGCGGTAAGGGCCGGGGCATGCCATGGCTATGAGTCTGACGGCGGAGCTGATTGATTTTGTCATCCTCAGTTAGCAATGGCACATATGTATTTCATTCGATAATATCTTGTCACAAGAGATTGACACTGAACTAGGTCGGCTTCCTGATTTTGACCCTCATCGGGGTATTCCTTCCGCTGTTCATGGCAAACCCAGACAAGGTGATTCGTACGGATGGAACTCACGTGAATCAGGTGTGTCACCCATCATGGAAGACGGAGTTGTTCCGCCTGTACGTGGCCCTGAAGACCGACCCTTGGATTATCCTCCTCTTCCCGATGTTCTCTGCCAGTAACTACTGCTATACCTGGGGTTCGTACTATTCTTTGGATCAGCGCGGTTGCTGATAGATTGCGCAGAATACAATAATTACAACGGCGCGATATTCACTATCCGTGCACGGGGTCTGAACAGTCTGATGTCCTATACGTCACAAATCTTTGGATCTGTCTTCCTCGGTTACTTTATTCTTGACCAAAAAAGGGTCCGACGTAGAGTCCGTGCCTTCTACGGCTGGATCCTCGTGTTCCTTATGGCTTTTGTTGCCCATGTCTGGGCATATTTCTACCAGAAGTAAGTCATCTTGCCATACTACACCTCCAAATCACGGTGGAAGTATTCCTTAGGACATATACCCGCGCTGAGGCTACGAAGGATGCTTACAAGATCGACATCATGGACGAAACCTACGCTGCCCATGTCTGGGTCATGATGGTTCATGGCTTCCTGGATTCAATGTTGCAGACATATGCATACTGGCTAATGGGCGCGATGTCGAACGACCCTGCCAAGCTTGCCGTGTTCACTGGCTTCTGCGCGTATTAACCTTGTAAGTTCGAGTTCAATACTGATCAAACATCATACAGACAAGTCCCTGCAATCAGTGGGTGCGGCAGGCGCCTGGAGTACTGATGCTGTTGGAATCCCGTGAGTTCCTCGATCCTCTGTAAACAAACCACTGGACCAGCACTTCAGGTATATGAACATATTCCTGTCGACTTGGTGCCTAATGGTCGCTGGCATGATCTTTGCCGCACCGATGGTGTACCTTCGCGTTACCGATCGTACAGACGTGGAGGATGAGACTCTGTGAGCAACCATGATGACCAATGCACCTGTCACCGTTGTTGATGTCCACTACAGTGTGCGAGTCGCGGACGTGGAAATAGTCGAGCCTCCAGCGGTTGCAACAACGGAGAAGGCACAACCAAACATTGAGGATAGTTCAAGCAACTGAGCATTTCGCCCCCGTAACGAGTTCAATCAGCCTATTGAAGGCCAGTCCCCGCAAATCCGGCAATTGACCATGCAATGGGAATTATGGGATGATGTCGTCGCACGAATCCGCATATGTTATCTGATTTGCCTTATTGTCCCGCCGATTAGTTATTAAATGTCATTTTGTTGGATTCCGGATCGAAGTCCGAGCGCGAGACGTCAGAGTGAGACATTGCGAGCGTTACCCGAAGGCACGACGGATGACGAAGTGACGTCGGCCAAGGTACACAATATGCATGATTTTATTTTCCTATGTTACCCCTCATTACCTATCACTATGCTAACTAGCTTAAAGCTCCGAGTTCCCTGTATCGAGCATCTCAGTCCGTTTACCAGAGACTGAGATGTGAGTAGAATTTCCCCGTCTTCGTTATCACACAAGAGCTTGTTGGAGTCTGACATCTCCGACATTGTCCAGCAGTAAGTCCGCCCCTATCTCCGGCCGGTCCAGTGAAGATCCGGAGACCAGAGAATAGGAGGTCCGGACCGGCACAGCCACATTGTGGCAATGCCTGGAGCAGAAACTACTCCGGAGTTTTATGAAAGTCTCTTACCAATGTCCTTACTCATATCTTTGTAACATACTTGTCAATCATCTTTGGAAGTTAGCTAGTTAGACATACAGTGGCTCAAAAAACTGTCCACATGTTTGCGCTATTTTGACTGTTTACATCATTGTACAAGAATGGATAGGTATTCCCAGGACATCCTGCCATGGCCTGGGAGTACTACATCAGGGCTTCAAAATGAGCCCTTACCCGTGGGAATTGGTGGTCATATGGTGGCACTATGAGGTTTGCAAAATGATGACTCATGTGGACAGTTTTTTGAGGCTAGATTGAAACTATATAAATTAATGGTTATGACACCATAAAGTCATACCATTATTAAATAAATTATAATGTGGTGTCATTATGGCATTATTAAACCTATCTCTCACTATATAATGAAGGGAGTCTCATGTATGATAGTCATAATCACCATGAAAGCCATCTCCTCTGCTCAAAGGGATAACATCCTCTCTCTCTCTACTGCTGGCCTCTCTGCTCGTCAAATAGCATCTAGAACTGGTGTATGCAAGTCTACTGTGGCCAAGCTCACCAAAGAATGTCACCCAGACAAAGAAAACTCTAGTGGAGGTCGTCCATCCAAACTCACCTCTACTGATAGGAGGGCCATTATTCAGCATATTACTACAGGAAAGGCTGACAATGCTGTCCAAGTCACTCATCACATCAATTCCATCATCACTACCCCTGTATCTTCACAAACTGTGAGAAATGTTCTCAAGGCAGCCAACCTCAAGGCTGTAACAAAGAAGAAGAAGCCTCTCCTTTCTATCAGTCATAGAAAAAGAAGACTGGACTTTGCCCTGGCCCATCAAAACTGGACTGTAGAGGACTGGAAGCGTGTCATATGGTCAGATGAGACTAAAATCAACAGGATTGGGTCAGATGGAAAGGTATATGTGTGGAAAAAGAAGGTGGGGCCTCTAACAGACAGAGAGATTAATGGGACACTCAAGTTTGGAGGAGGTTCTCTGATGGTATGGGGGTGTATGGGGTGGAATGGTGTAGGAATGCTTGCAGAGGTTGAGGGGAGGATGGATGCTGAGCAGTATGTGGACATTCTCAACCACCACTTGCTGCCTAGCATGGCAGAATCAGGAATTGATGAAGAAGATATCATTTTCCAACAGGATAATGATCCCAAGCATACATCCAGGAGAGCCAGAGAATGGTTTGAAGAACATAATATTCATCTCCTTGACTGGCCAGCACAGTCCCCTGATGTCAATGTCATTGAACACCTCTGGGGAATACTCAAAAAGAAGCTTATAGCCTATGAACACCCCCCTAAAGGAGTATGGGAGTTATGGGAGAGAGTGGTGGTAGAGTGGGGACAGATTACAGCAGAGGACTGTCAGAAGTTGATTGAAAGTATGCCTAGAAGGATAGAGGCAGTAATCAAGGCCAAGGGAGGCCACACAAAGTACTAGAATACCTGATTTCCTATGTAAAATATCTGAGTCAAAAAACTGTCCACATGAGTCATCGTTTTGCAAACCACATAGTGCCACCATATGACCACCAATTCCCACGGGTAAGGGCTCATTTTGAAGCCCTGATGTAGTACTCCCCAGGCCATGGCAGGATGTCCTGGGAATACCTATCCATTCTTGTACAATGATGTAAACAGTCAAAATAGCGCAAACATGCGGACAGTTTTTTGAGCCACTGTATATATACTTTTAGCAAGTAGTTGAACATCTCAGTTCTAATCAATGGACTGAGATGTAAGTCCAATGTTTTCTTACTATTCTTACCAGTACTAACAAGTACTATAGTAATCATTCTAGGTACATATTATCACACAGAGTTCTAATCAATAGACTGACATTTATCATTTTAGTATCCCTGGTCATTTGATCTCCTGATCCCCACCCCACTTCTCTGGTCCTCCACTCCAACCCTAGTAATAGAAACTCCGCCTGGACTTCTTACTACTGGACCTATTGACCTCTGGACTTTCGGAATTCCGACCCCCTGTCTACCAATAACTTTAACAGAGCTAATGATACCCATAGAATATATTTCATTCTAAGTGCATCACTAGTCCTACATCCAGTCTGTTTACCAGAGACTGAAATAATATATTTTGTTCTAGCTCTTCTCCTTGTCCACTCTAAGCCTCTCATCATGAGAGGTTATGAACCCTGCTGTTGGATTTTGGAGCTTGCATTGGATAAGATGCGAGTGCAATTGTTACGTACTCAGATGGTCTCGTCTATACAAGGTCGCGAAGTGCGACGTCGCTTGTACAGAGTGTCGTTCTAGTCGCAAGGACTAGCTGGTTTACTAATGCAGGCAGAGGTTACTCCTCTGGCGGCAAGAGTACTAGGCTTTATAGACTTAGCGACGGTTAGTCACTAAGAAAGACGCTAATGGACTTAAGAACGAAGAGTTCTTAAGAGGACTTGTGAATGTTTGAATACTGAGTAGATTCAAGTTAGGGAAACTACAGTGTAAGTAGGTCTACTACTTATAGTGGTTTGGAAACAGGATTCAAGCTGAGTATGAAACGTAAGGGTAAAGGGTGAATCCAAAAGGGGACGTATCCAGATAGAAAGGTAAAGGGCAAGACGTATCCGGATCATTGGTTTGAGTCAGAGATAAGCGTGTCCGGATTGGTGATGGGCTAAGTATAGTACATGAGTCACGCGTGAGTCAGAGATAACCGTTGTGGGAAACAACTCCGCAGTAGGCGGATATAATGTTAGGTCAAATGCTATACCTGCTGCTTCACTTGCAAGGCAAGAACGTTCGACCCTAAAGGGGTCTGCTACTGATATAAGTCTGAAAGTTAGTGTCTAAGGTCACGGAAAGGTAAAGGAACAAGTCCGAAGGTATGCGGACCAAGTCCGAAGGTCAAAACGTCGGGTCCGAAGGTAATCTACCAAGTCCGAGGCACGGGAAAAGCGGGTCCGGAGCTTCGGGTCGTCGGGTTACGGAGAATAGCACGGGAATGGGTGCGGAAAGCGTTGGACTATGTCCGGAAACAAGGGAAAGTCAGGGAAAATGAATGGCAAGGGTTTCGGGTGCAAAGCGGGTGCGGAACGGGTGTGAACCAGGTATATTCAGCCAGGTAACAGGTAATGACAGGTATGTGACCAAGTAGATGGGAAGTCCCACCTACAGTAAAGTAAAGAGTGCTTGGTCGTACTACCAGTCCTATATAACTAGCTACATAGAAATCCGGAATATCAAAAACAGGAAAACATCGGGTCCAGTGATATGTAAACTGACATGAGGCACTGCGGACTTGTGGGAACACAGGTAATAACACTGTATACTGCATCAGCCATGGGAAACAAGCTACTACGCACCAGTGGGGTTAGACGGAACGGACAGGACATAGGACGGACGGGTTTCCGAAGGTATGCGAGCGGGTCCGGTGCATCTCCGGTGATGTCCGGCGGGTCCGAGGCTCGGAGAGCGCGGGAAAGCGTCGGGTTTGAGCGGGTTTCATCGGAGATGACTGGAGTGACTGGTCTGATGTCTGGATAACTGGGCTTTCGACGTACTCCGTGAATTGGGCCTCTGCAGGGCCGTGGACAGAATGTTCACGACACCGTACCAAGAATAGATGACTGGTGATAAGACGATCACCCAGAACAGGAAGTGAGCGAAAACGAGTAAATGGAAAAGGGAAGCTTGTCGTAAAGTGTCTTTGTGCGCGAAGGCAAAGATGAGTAGAAAGAAAAGAGTAAGGGGGCCAACAAGCGGATGTTCTTGTAACAGCAATTGGAGCTTCAGATTTTTTATAAGACTACACAGGTATCTAATGGACCAGTTATCTCCATTACCACAGTATAGGATAAATACTAAGTACAAAGAGAATCAAATACATTGTCTGATCACTTGCTTCACATCATATTTCTATACCTGCCTCAACTACCATGGATACTGCACTTTCCAGTACCACTTCCTTGCTGTTCAATGTCCCAAAACTCGCTGAAGATGGGTCCAATTGGATAACCCATAAAGAAAGAATGTTAATGGCAATAGGTGCCAGATGTTATGCGGTTGGTCTTGAACTGGCGTCAACAAACAAGATGCCTTTATTGCTAAGGTCTAACGTCTAAGATAGCACTAAGATAAGACTTAGGCTAAGAGTGATCTGAGAGAGATAGGATCGATCGAGGATTTCAAGTTGCAAGTCAAGACACTAGATTGCATAGAACTAGCTTGGGGAATACAAGCATATCTATGTTGTATATATAGGTACAATGTGACTGGTCTAGGGCAGGCTCATACAGCAATACAATGATCAAGAAAGGAAAGCATGACGTGGATATAACAAAGTGGTACAATAGTAATTTATTGACCAATGAGAAAACAGCCAATGAGAACAAGATAGTAACAAGATAAGAGGAATGTGCTGGAATGTGATAGAACACAATGGAAAGTGATGAATATGAGAGAAAAAGTGTCTGCCAAGTACATGCCTAAGTATGCAGTTGTAACACCAGAGGACTGATGCCCTATACCGACAGTTGAGCCAAGAAACCAGTTTCATATGCAATTGTTGCCAAAATGTAGGCTGTGATGAAGCCAGACAGCTCAATGCCTATGCAGATCAAGTTGGACAAGTTAGATAAGCATCAGCAAACTAGGATTTTTGCCACAGGCCTCACAGGTCTCACAAACATTCCATAAGGTTACACAAGGTCACAGGCTTTGACAGTGCTTACAAGACTGAGACTACTAGTAGTCTAGTAACTTGATAGTCTTAATACAATAGTCTAATATGTAGAGTTTTAAAGTCCGGTTGCCAGACCAAAAAAAAGACTGAGACCAGACCAAAACTGGACTTTTTGAACCAGACTTTGGTTGTGGTCCCTGGAAGATCCAAACACCAGCAGTTGCAGTTGCTCAGAAATCCAGCAGTATGTGCAACTGACCAAGACTGGCCACAATTGGTCTTTTATGAATTGGTTGCCAGTCAAGGCAAGGCGTAATGCAAAAAGTATGTACTACAACAGACTACAAAATCAAGTAATAACTAGCTCATCCTTGTCACACTCCCAGTCAGACACCTCACCATCAAGCTGCAATAGTTCTTCAAAATCTTCAAGTATGATATCTTTAATGACAGCTGAATTATCAACAGCATGGTCAGCAACAGAACCCCACCACAGAAATTTCAAGACCTGCATCTGTTTGAAATGCTCAGCACCTAAATGTAAGCAGTGGCAGTCTCCCCACCAGCCAAGAATAACCATTCACATGGAACAGATGAAGCTGGGATAGCACACACATCCATTGCAATTTGTCCAAGGATCAGGTAAGTAGAAATGTGTTTCTAATGAAATGAATTAATATGCTAAAACATGCATAATTGAAAACAACTTACCAACCACCAGTTAATGACATCAGTGTCTTTCGACACATCATTTGGAACATCACTGAGATAGCAGCAAAGCTCAGCATGCTAGTCTGCATGATGATCATGGGATGCCTGTTCCACCAGCATACAATGGTGATGATCAAACTTGGATTCAATAATGTGGGAGTTGGACTTGGCTGCTGTGATGATGGTATGGGCAGGTGCCTTGGGTCCATGCTTCATGTATTCTGTCATAGTTGACTCAACTACTTTCAGGGCCTCATCACACCAATCAACAGCATTCAGATTCCCTGCAGCATGCTCTGCTGCCTGCTCTTCAAAACCACCCCACTGCATTGTAATGTATGTAAGCTTGTAGTATGAGTGGAGGACTAAATCAAACAGTTAGTATAGCCATGTGTGCATGCAGAAACTAGGATGCACCGAGAGCAAGCACATAGACAGGCTTGTTGTCAAACTTCTTGTAGTACTTACCAAGCTTGTCAAGACCTTTCTGGATGGTACCTTTGTACATCTTGTACTTTGGTAAATCATGCTTCACCCCCCATGCAGTCTGAAGCTCCTCGATGGCACGTATAGCATGTGTCATATCCCGTGCACAAATCAGTGCTTCTATCAACCCTAACCCTATAATCAGTATTCAGTTCCTATCTAATCTGCCCCTATTCCAACTCCTCAAACCTCCAGATTGTCCTGAAGACTGGTACTGCTTCCGCCGGAACCAATGGACATTATACCACTCCCCTTTACCCCTCAATACCTCCATACTCCGCCTCACCCATCTCTGGCTATTCGGTTCTATAGAACATCTAAATCTCCATCCACTCTGGTCCTATCTAATCTCCGTACTCTGCTGGCCATACAGTTCTCTACCCACCGCATGCATCATCTGCCTCTGCAACCCCTAACTGACAATCATTACCATTTCCAGTTCCCCTCTTCATTATTTTGTACCATTACACTCAGGCTGTGCCTCCGCTCCCGTTCCTCCTCACTTTAGTCACCCGCCCTTATTCACACAATTCCGCCCATTTCTAAATATAGGGAACCCCTATTCCTCCAGTTGTTGGTTATGTACATCCCGTCTTATTCATCTGATCTGTTCCCCATTCATATCCGAGTTCATTTTGATTGCTCCGCTCTGTCTATTATCTATCTTTCCATATGTCACATACATAGCCTTTCCACTCTTCCATGTGCTCTGCTCCTAGCTCTGGTCTCATCCTTACTCATCCTGATATACTTACTTACAGTATATAAACCCCCTGTAACACTTAGTAGATCCTCAGTTTGAATATTATTGTACCCTATGGGTCCTATTTTCCTCTATTATCCCCTGGACTGGATCTCCATGTCCGCTCCTACTCTGTAGTCTTAAGGACTAATCTCTTTAGGACTTTCTCTTCGTTTATCCATAGGGTGACCAACCTCCGTCGCACCGCCTATTCCGGACTCCGTGCCGGATAGGACTTCCATTACCCACAGTCATTCCCTCCGGTTGAATACCCTTAGTTACTCCCTCCGAGTTTCCGGAACTACGTCCCGGGAACTACATCTCTGCCTCTACCTTCCAGTAGTCTACCCTCGTTATTCTTCTACTCTGGACTTCATCTGGGAGTAGCCATACCTCCGTTCTCAGTCTATACCTCTGTTCTACTCAAGACCCTACCATTGGTAGTCTTGACTCCAGTTTCTCCTTCACTATCCATACTCCAGATGTCTGCCAGACAAAGTCTGCTGTTCGACCCGGTGTAGGAAACATTCTCACTGCAGCCCTGCAGAGGCCTATTTTACGGAGTACGTCGAAAGCCCAGTTGTCCAGACATCAGTACAGTCACTCCAGTCATCTCCGATGAAACCCGCTCAAACCCGACGCTTTCCCACGCTCTCCGAGCCTTGGACCCGCCGGAGATGCACCGGACCTGCTCGCATACCCTCGGAAACCCGTCCGTCCTATGTCCTGTCCGTTCCGTCTAACCCCACTGGTGCGTAGTAGCTTGTTTCCCATGGCTGATGCAGTAGGCAGCGTTATTACCTGTGTTCCCACAAGTCCGCAGTGCCTCATGTCAGTTTACATACCTCCGGACCCGATGTTTTCCTATTTTCTATATTCCGGATTTCTACGTAGCTAGTTATATAGGACTGGTAGTACGACCAAGCACTCTTTACTTTACTGTAGGTGGGACTTCCCATCTACTTGGTCACATACCTGTCATTACCTGTTACCTGGCTGAATATACCTGGTTCACACCTGTTCCGCACCCGCTTCGCACCCGAAACCCTTGTCACTCATTGCTATTGACTTTCCCTTGTTTCCGGACATAGTCCGATGCTTTCCGAACCTGTTCCCTTGCTATTACCCATACCCCGATGACCCGAAGCTCCGGACTCGCTTTTCCCGTGCATCGGACTTGGTAGTATACCTTCGGACCCGACATTTTGACCTCCGGACTTGGTCTACATACCTTCGGACTTGTTCCTTTACTTTTCCATGACCTTAGATACTAACTATCAGACTTATATCACTAGCAGACCCCTTTAGGGTCGAACGTTCTTGTCTTGCAAGAGAAGCAGCAGGCATAGCATTTCACCCTTTACTTTACTGTAGGTGGGACTTCCCATCTACTTGGTCACATACCTGTCATTACCTGTTACCTGGCTGAATATACCTGGTTCACACCCGTTCCGCACCCGCTTCACACCCAAAACCCTTGCCATTCGTTTGCCCTGACTTTCCCTTGTTTCCGGACATAGTCCGACGCTTTCCGAACCCATTCCCTTGCTATTCTCCGTAACCCAACGACCCGAAGCTTCGGACCCGCTTTTCCCGCGCTTCGGACTTGGTAGATTACCTTCGGACCCGATGGTTTGACCTTCGGACTTGGTCCGCATACCTTCGGACTAGTCTCTTTACCTTTCCGTGACCTTAGACACTAACTTTCAGACTTATATCAGTAGCAGACCCCTTTAGGGTCGAACGTACTTGTCTTGCAAGTGAAGCAGCAGGCATAGCAATCACCCAACATTATATCCGCCTACTGCGGAGTTGTTTCCCACACCGGACTTGTTCTGGAACACCCCAGACTTCCATTCTAGCCTGTTCTGAAATCAAGGGCACATACTCGGGCAAGGGGCGCAGCGCACGAGCTGAAGCCAAGCCCTTCTTGGTCCATCCTACTCCTGTGCACCTTCGGCGTGCATGGTCGTAACAGCATGCCAGAGTGTAGGTTGTTTTTTGGATGCTGAATATTATTAGTGTCCTATAATTTAAACAATTAGCAGTGTGATAAATGATAAGAAATGAACTTACTGCAAAAATTTCTTGTGTATTGTTGACATGCTCCCAGTTGGCACTCATGAAAGTGAATGCGGTGTGTGTATAACAAATCTGCTGAAGAGCAGGAATCTGTTGGGTCTTGCTGCCTAGCTGCTATGTCTGAGAAGACAGTGTTTGACCCAGGGTTTCTGGTCCAGGCTCAGAGCTCAGAGAGAGTAGAAGAGAAAATAACTGCTGAAGACTTCAGACTCATACTGGTAACTGGTGGAGAATTGATTGCTGATGTAAGCAGTAAAAATGCGAACATACAAGTAAGTGAAACTAAGTGAAACCAGCCTCTACAAGGCCACAGAAATACTGAACCCTACAGTGGACCAAGGTATCTTCTTGATGAGTTTTCCATTGTGTTGAATGGTTGTTATTGGTCCAAAGAGTTTGTCGGCAGTGCTTATAAACAAGTTAATGGGCTGTGAGATAATTCAGCAAGCATTGGGAGAAAAAAAGACTGGGATGTACATGTCTTAGTGCATAAGCACAACTGAGCATGCTGTCTGCCATTCTACATCTGATGTTGCTGTGCAAAGGGATCTTGAGGACCTTGTCAATGCCACTGTTTCATTGCAGGGTCTCAAAGTATTCTATGCGCTGCCAAGAAGAACATTGTATCTTTGCAATAGGTCAGATTAGTTACAGTAACAAATATATAACAAATAATGTACCTTGATGGCAATAGTATGAACTGCAGCGACAACATCCAGAGAATTTCCAAGAACCTGATTGCTGGAATCAGTAGGGTCGAATTCCCAGATAGCAGTACTAGTCTCTACATTGGCAATGCATGTGATTGTGGACATGAGAGCAATAACACCAAGGTTGACAACATGAGCTAGACATGGGAGATAGTTTTGAACTGTGTTGAATGAATATATGTTTTGGTGATGGAAGATGGTCTCAATTGTGGAACATGTGGTGTCATTGTTTGAGGTATTATCTGCTGTGATGCAGAAGAGCTGCTGAGCTTGTGAGCAAACACTATACTATAAACAAATCTATCATTGCATACCTTGGATGACTGGCCCACCACAATCCCAGCATGCTCACATAAACCAATGAAGTAATGCCTCAAATTGTCCCCACTATGAGCCCCCGATGTGGGAGAAATCATAGAAGTGGGCTATAGTGATAGCGTGTCGATCCTGTTTGGTGCGAGAGTAGTAGTCGACCCAAAGGGATAGCTCTGAGAGCAGTTCCTCAAGTTTGTAAGAGCGAAGGGACAAGTGCAGCTGGGTATTATGATCTATGCGACGGATTCTGCAAGTGATGCGGAGAAGGTACGAGATGTGGATATGCGGATGAGTTGTGAGATGAGTGCGGTGTGGGCGCGGAGTAAGAGAGTGCGGATATAACTAGAAGGGAGCCAGGTATATGAGTCCAGGTACCAGGTAACAGGTGACGGGTATGATGGGTAAGGGTACCAGGTATGTGGGATGCAATGCGAAGTTTTGCTGGGATCTGTTCCGGAACTTATGCGACGAGGTTTCTAGGTATAACTAGCAAGGGTCGAACGCTCAAGGAGTACAAAGGCTTAGCACAAGATAGGGAGAACTGCAATCAATTGCGCTAGAACAAAGAACAAGGGAGACTAAAGCTAGTGACTCCTGCAACACCGACTCAGAGGAAGGGAATGTAGAAAAGTGAGTAGTTACAAGTCCTGGGTGAGTATTTATGTGGGTCCATATGAATCTGGGACTATGCAGGCGATCGCATATGTACAAGCAAGTCCGGAGTGATATAAGATGTAATAACGCTAAGCTGGCCTCATGCATGGGAAAAGTATGTAAAACAGCCTGCAAACAATCAATAGACAACAGGTAAGGACTAATAACACACCAGTGGGGATGGATGGACATGGACAGGACGATGTGAGGATGATGCGAAGTTTCGATGCGAGATGCGATGTAGGAAACATTCTCACTGCAGCCCTGCAGAGGCCTATTTTACGGAGTATGTCGAAAGCCCAGTTGTCCGGACATCAGTACAATCATTCCCAGTCATCTCCGACGAAACCCGCTCAAACCCGACGCTTTCCCGCGCTCTCCGAGCCTCGGACCCGCCGGACATCACCGGAGATGCACCGGACCCGCTCGCATACCTTCGGAAACCCGTCCGTCCTAAGTCCTGTCCGTTCCGTCCAACCCCACTGGTGCGTAGTAGCTTGTTTCCCATGGCTGATGCAGTAGGCAGCGTTATTACCTGTGTTCCCACAAGTCCGCAGTGCCTCATGTCAGTTTACATACCTCCGGACCCGATGTTTTCCTGTTTTTGATACTCCGGATTTCTACGTAGCTAGTTATATAGGACTGGTAGTATGACCAAGCACATTACTTTACTGTAGGTGGGACTTCCCATCTACTTGGTCACATACCTGTCTTTACCTGTTACCTGGCTGAATATACCTGGTTCACACCCGTTCTGCACCCGCTTCGCACCCGAAACCCTTGTCACTCGTTTCTATTGACCTTCCCTTGTTTCCGGACATAGTCCGACGCTTTCCGAACCCGTTCCCTTGCTATTCTCCGTAACCCGACGACCCGAAGCTTCGGACCCGCTTTCCCACGCCTCGGACTTAGTAGATTACCTTCGGACCCGACGTTTTGACCTTCGGACTTGGTCCGCATACCTTCGGACTTGTTTCTTTACCTTTCCGCGACCTCAGACACTAACTATCAGACTTACATCAGTAGCAGACCCCTTTAGGGTCGAACGTTCTTGCCTTGCAAGTGAAGCAGCAGGTATAGCATTTGACCTAACATTATATCCGCCTACTGCGGAGTTGTTTCCCACAGCGACACAATGCGATCTGGAACTGGGCATGCGGGGCTAACCGCATCGTCGTGCAAAGGTGCGTAACTGGACACAACTGTCCGGAGCTGCTTGCAAGTACTTGGAACAACTTTGGACTGTGAGTACTCTGGTTGACTACCTTGGGGAAATGATGTCCTGCAGGGCTGTAGCCAGATTGTTTCCTACACCGAGATGCCTTTGAATGTGATAACTTGCACCCGAAGAGTCCATCTACCAGTCACATTGTCCACCTCAATCCAGTGTGCAGTAAGTCCAAAAAATGCAGCCTTAGTTTGGTCAACGGACCAAAGGTCTGTTGTTGTTGAGATGCGACCACTGTTGGCAGACTTGAGTTAGTCAGTAGCTAGTACTAGTGCACTATGATAATAAAAATCATTTACCTGAATATCAGACTTTAATTACACAAAGAAATCCAGGAAGGCATTGTGGATGTAAGTTGTAATGTCTTGTGCTGAGGGAATATTGGCCTTCATAGCAGCTGGCCACATTGCGACTAAACAGTTCCTAAAGGTGGCCTTGTTTGCCACAGCCAAAGACTGTTGAGTCAGCATTGTAGTTCAGTAATCAATCAATATCAATGGCTAATCAGTGCTCACCTGATCATCACAGACCACAAATTTTGCAACCACATGCAGGACATCCTCTCTTGAAAACTGGTGTAACTTTGAGGCCTTCAGAAACATTTTATCTAGCTTCTTCTGAACATTCTTCTTCTTTGCTTCTTCCTGGGCTTGTACCAATGCTTGTGGAAGTGCATGATGGTTCTCATGTATCCCCAATTCTGCACACTTTTTCTTGTATACATCATAGTGGCTTCAGATATGCTGGCGGCAAGATAAATTACTGCCAATGTGAAACATCTTCTGTTTGCCATTTTCTGCAACAAATTGTACATCTTCCCTTAACACTGTGGGTGAGTATTCTAATATTTCTCTCAGAGTCAATATACTAACTTTCATATATTGCACCAGTGCCCCCACTTTGTCTCCACCTGTCATATTCTACATACAGATCACTATCCATCTTAACCCTAACCCTCTGATCAGCATTTAATCTTAACCGTAACTACTTCTGCTGGACCCAATAAGGCATCACACCACTCCCCTTTACCCCTCAATACCTCTATACTCTGCTGGCTAGATAAGTCTCCACCCATCACATGCATCATCTGCCTCTACTATCCTTATCACAATCATTACCATTTTCAGCTCTCTCTCCTCTGGGATTCTGTACCTTGTCCACCCAAGCTATGCTTCCAGCTCCGGTCTCCATTGCCATTAGTCCTTACCCTAGATTACAAAGTCCATTCATTTCCCATTGTAGAAACCCCCTGTCTCTCTGGTTATCAGTTATGTATATTTTCCGCCTTACTCATCTGATCCATTCTCCGTTCATATCTGAGTTCATTTATTTGCTCTATTCTGTTCACTAGTCTAATCTTCCATATGCTACATACATAGCCCCATACTCCTCCATGTGCTCCACTCCTAGCTCCGGACTTTACTTACTCATCCTGGTACTTGCTACCTACAGTATATAAGCCTCCTGTAACACTCAGTAACTCCTCAGTCTGAATATTATTGTACCCTATTGCTCCTACAGCCTTGCAGCCCCATAGTCCTTCCTCTGCCTTTTCATCTGTCCTCAGTAAACACTAGGATCAGGACTTATGTTCTGCTCCCTCTTCTAAGAAGTCTTCAGGGAAGCTCCCTTAATGACTATTCCTCCATCTCCATTATAGGGTGACCAACCCCCATTCCTTGCCTGCTTTGAACTCCATCCAAAAGCAACTCTGTTATTACTCCTCTGTCCTAACTCCCGGCCCATGGGTTTTAATCCAAAGGGCCATCCCTCTGGCTCTACCTTCAGGTAGTCTTACTCTGTCTCTTTCTACCCTGGACTTCATCTAATGTAGTCCTATCTCCATTTATACTCACCCTCTTACTACCTCCATCTGGGATCTGGCTCTTCAGAGTCTAGACTCTAGTTTCTCCTTTACGCTCTGGAAGTTCCAATGGACTTAGTCCTATGCCTCCTTTTCTGGCTCCTCCAGAGCCACTGGACTTCGCTGGACTTCAACTCTGTAAATTAAGGACACATACAGTGGCTCAAAAAACTGTCCACATGTTTGCGCTATTTTGACTGTTTACATCATTGTACAAGAATGGATAGGTATTCCCAGGACATCCTGCCATGGCCTGGGAGTACTACATCAGGGCTTCAAAATGAGCCCTTACCCGTGGGAATTGGTGGTCATATGGTGGCACTATGAGGTTTGCAAAATGATGACTCATGTGGACAGTTTTTTGAGGCTAGATTGAAACTATATAAATTAATGGTTATGACACCATAAAGTCATACCATTATTAAATAAATTATAATGTGGTGTCATTATGGCATTATTAAACCTATCTCTCACTATATAATGAAGGGAGTCTCATGTATGATAGTCATAATCACCATGAAAGCCATCTCCTCTGCTCAAAGGGATAACATCCTCTCTCTCTCTACTGCTGGCCTCTCTGCTCGTCAAATAGCATCTAGAACTGGTGTATGCAAGTCTACTGTGGCCAAGCTCACCAAAGAATGTCACCCAGACAAAGAAAACTCTAGTGGAGGTCGTCCATCCAAACTCACCTCTACTGATAGGAGGGCCATTATTCAGCATATTACTACAGGAAAGGCTGACAATGCTGTCCAAGTCACTCATCACATCAATTCCATCATCACTACCCCTGTATCTTCACAAACTGTGAGAAATGTTCTCAAGGCAGCCAACCTCAAGGCTGTAACAAAGAAGAAGAAGCCTCTCCTTTCTATCAGTCATAGAAAAAGAAGACTGGACTTTGCCCTGGCCCATCAAAACTGGACTGTAGAGGACTGGAAGCGTGTCATATGGTCAGATGAGACTAAAATCAACAGGATTGGGTCAGATGGAAAGGTATATGTGTGGAAAAAGAAGGTGGGGCCTCTAACAGACAGAGAGATTAATGGGACACTCAAGTTTGGAGGAGGTTCTCTGATGGTATGGGGGTGTATGGGGTGGAATGGTGTAGGAATGCTTGCAGAGGTTGAGGGGAGGATGGATGCTGAGCAGTATGTGGACATTCTCAACCACCACTTGCTGCCTAGCATGGCAGAATCAGGAATTGATGAAGAAGATATCATTTTCCAACAGGATAATGATCCCAAGCATACATCCAGGAGAGCCAGAGAATGGTTTGAAGAACATAATATTCATCTCCTTGACTGGCCAGCACAGTCCCCTGATGTCAATGTCATTGAACACCTCTGGGGAATACTCAAAAAGAAGCTTATAGCCTATGAACACCCCCCTAAAGGAGTATGGGAGTTATGGGAGAGAGTGGTGGTAGAGTGGGGACAGATTACAGCAGAGGACTGTCAGAAGTTGATTGAAAGTATGCCTAGAAGGATAGAGGCAGTAATCAAGGCCAAGGGAGGCCACACAAAGTACTAGAATACCTGATTTCCTATGTAAAATATCTGAGTCAAAAAACTGTCCACATGAGTCATCGTTTTGCAAACCACATAGTGCCACCATATGACCACCAATTCCCACGGGTAAGGGCTCATTTTGAAGCCCTGATGTAGTACTCCCCAGGCCATGGCAGGATGTCCTGGGAATACCTATCCATTCTTGTACAATGATGTAAACAGTCAAAATAGCGCAAACATGCGGACAGTTTTTTGAGCCACTGTACTTAGGTAAGGGATGCAGCGCACGAGCTGAAGCCAAGCCCCCTAGATTCATCCTGCCTTAGCTCCCCTCATCTATATTCGGTCTCTAACACCACCTTGCTGTCTATTCCAATAAACTTGACAGTACATGTGTTTGAGAATATAGTGAGTAGATCATCAGTGCTACTTTTCTTTGTCTTTATTCCTTTGGGGAGTGCAGCATGATGGATGTCTTCAAGATTGATACCATCAGTGTCCTTTTTTTAGTTCATCTTGAGCTAATATCATTATATTCAGAATGAAAAACTAACCTCATCACAGTCTCCATTTTCTTCAACCATCTCCCCAGTGCTATTGACTGTGCTACACTCATCCACTATGTTGATGGTCTCCCAGGGCTGTATGTCTTCCTTGACTTTGACTTCAACATCTTCAATAATGACATCTATGGAGCGTCATGCACATTTAGTTGCCACCTTCTTCAAGGTATGTTGTGCCTGTATGATTCTACCATCTGACTCTATGTCTGATCTATCCTTGCTACTGGTTATAGCCTTTCTCTTTCCTGTCTTCTTCAATGATGGCTTTGACTTTGGTGGATGAGCTTGTGAAGTTTTCATATTATGAGAATGTGATACATTGGGTGCCACACTGGCCTTTTTGGTCGGTCTTATGATACGACTGGATTTTTGATGGCCTGACATAATGATAGAGGGAGGATGGCACTAGTAGACTCAATTCAGTGACTATGTAGGCTACAACACATGTTAAATGCATGTACTATAACATTGACTCAACATCAGTTCAAACCAGTCTTTACTAGTCTTAGACTGGTTGCAAAATCATACAACTGCAACAGCAACTGCATCAGGAAATTGCTGAGGAGATGGTTTTCCTAGTTGTATTTGGTAAGATTAGATCAGAAATTCATGAGATTACATGCAAAGACAAAGATAGATAAAGTGATATATAAGAAAAACAAATTGAAATCCAAGGATAAGATATGACAAAAAACTACAATTCAGATGAAAGTAGATCATGTCTCACAAACATATCAGCATTTCTCAACTGAATGGTCACTGGTGGCCACCACTTACATAACTTTGTGATCCAGCGTGTCACAATGCTCAACCTTACCCAAAGCTTATGTAAGTAAATCAACTGATATTTTTTTGTCAAGTTCAACTTCCTACTACTACTCCTCTTCCAATGCTACTACTACTATGAACCTTTCCACTTACCCTCTCAATTTTTTGGCCCTCCCTTGTGGTCCTTCCCTCATCCTCTATGATGGTATCTCTCTGGCCCTCCACAGTGGTCCATCCTTACTTGTGGCCCCTCCCTGGCTCTTTGTTGTGGTCCCTCCTTGGCTCTTCATTGTAGTCCTTCCCTGGCCTCCTCATGGTCCCTCCCTGGCCCCCCATGGTCCCTTCCTGGCCCTTCTCATGGTCCTGGTCCTTCCTCATGGTCCTGGTCCTTCTTCATGGTTGTGCTCCATGGATCTGGACCTGGGCCTTACATCCTCTCTTCTATCCCTCTTTTTCTTATCTCCATGTTGCTTCCATTTGCTGTAGTATTACTTATGTATACTTACTGCTTTTTTGATAAATAAAAATTCACTTTTTTAAAAATAAAAAAATGAGTGTACAAAGGTCAAGAAATTGGTGCCCTTGTGTAGCCCAACATTATCAAACTTTGTCATGGCTGATAAGTGATTGCAACATCTGCCAGTAAGGTGATAAATTGCAGGTAGTCTGTCATAATTGTGCTTTTGGCAGTTTTCATCCAACTCAGTCCAGGTATATAAAGCTTTCTCAAATGAACTGCAATTTTGATAGATATTATACAAATTTTAGGCCAGGTAAAGCTTTACAAAACTTTATTATTTTCATACTGGTTACCTGATGCGGTCTTCACAAGTCCAGTTCAAGGTCCAACTATAATGTCATTTTTTTAAGATCAGTTGTGATCCAGTTGCATCAAAATTACTATAAAAAAAACCAGACTTAACTGGACTTTAAAACTCTACTCTTGCACCATCTCTCTCTCATGCTGTCTCTCTGTGTCTCTAATGGTAGTTCCTATTGCTGTTCTCAAAGTTGTCTAATACAGTATATAATTCACACTCACTCTATATAAAACTAGAAAACCCTCATACTATCATGCATCAACTACACTCTTTTTACTGCTATTTTCATAAATAATGATAAATGCAAAAAAATAAACTTGTTTGGTGTTATTGCACACATACTACTTTGTTCGGTCCATATGGTCAACCACCGCATCAGTAATGATGCAAAACGCATCGCGATGCGCTTGAAAGTCCGTGGCTAAGACTCTGACCATGAAATCTGTCAGTTGGTTGACTTCTTGCTGTCAACACTGAACCATACTCTACAACAAAGGTGTGCTACTGGTGATGTCATGAAGAAAATTGCTATCAGACGTGGACGCCCCCGCAAGCTCACTCATTCTGATTCCCTGTACTTACTGTGGTTGGCTTGTCATAAACCAACTCTCTTCTTAGATGAGTACAGCTGCCATCTCGAGGAATATTGTGATTTGCCTGTTTCTCTTGCAACAATCCATGCTTCATTCAAACATGCTGGACTCAATGTCAAACAGGTGCAGAAGCTTGCTTCCAAATGCAACCCACTGATTTGTGCTGCATTTACATATCCGTCAAGTTGGCCAGTATCCAGCCAATTACTTGATTTCTCTCAATGAGGTCTCAAAAGATGACAGAACATATGCATGCCTTTGGGGTCAAGCACCTGTAGGGGAACATGTTGAGCAGCATAATCCATTTGTTCGCAAACAGTGCTTGTCAATGCTAGCTGCCATGACTCTGGATCAGGGAATCATGGCTGCAAGGGTGGTTGAGGGCTTGTTCATGCACCAGACATTCTACAAGTTTCTTCATGATGATCTGGTAGGTTTTTTCATCTATGGTGACATTCCTTACTCGACTTGACCCTAGCTATCATTGACCAACCCATATCCTGCTCCATGAAGTGTCATAATTCTTGACAATGCTCATATCCACCACTCTGAAAAAGTGGTTGATCTCATTTATAGCTACGGTAATTGATTCACTGGTTCATCAGCCTTTGTCGAAGTCCTGATAGACTGATATGTTGATTCAAGGTTGCCAAGTTGAATACTTGCCACCCTATTCACCTGACTACAATCCCATTGAGCAAGCATTCAGTGTTATCAAATCTCACCTTTGTCAGAGTGGGTTATATGCCTTTAGTGCCAAGAAACTCTACTATGAGATGTACAGTGCTTGTGATTGTATCACACCATCAATGACATGGGGCTTTTTCTGC
This sequence comes from Suillus lakei, assembly GCA_016628065.1. NCBI lineage: Eukaryota > Fungi > Basidiomycota > Agaricomycetes > Boletales > Suillaceae > Suillus > Suillus lakei. The sequence continues at coordinate 23,559 of JABBWA010000005.1, forward strand.
AACTCAGGTTATATATGATAACTTTGAATACAGTTTCACAAGCACATTTCAAATAGTGTACAATGATGGTGCAAGAATAGGATTCAATCATGATGGCCTTCTTTCCAGTGTTCCTCAGCATCACGAAGAACTGCAAGTTCACCCAGAGAGAGGCCACCCTCAGTTCAAAGCTGCTCATTGGAGACAAGATGGAGAAGGTGTGGTCCATCAAGATGAATTACTTCGAGCTTGTCATGAAGCTGCCTTGATAGGCCAAACCAGGTGGTAAAAGACTGGAGATCAAGTTTTGGAGGAATAGCCTTTGCCATATGGGTGTTGTAACTTGGATTTTTCAATGGAGAGGATGGTCGGATTAGCTCAGCTAGCCCAGCGAAGTTGATAGTAATGTTGGATTGATTGTTGTGATCCTGACCTGCCAGCTGTGCACATTGTCTTCATGCAAGAGTTGCAATGTTGTCATTGTTATCATTGTGGTTGGTTGGATCAAAGATTTTCAAGCTTGGAGGATGCTCAATATCAACTCTGAGTGTATCAGCCTCCTGTGAATGACATATGAGTAAATGTGCCAAAAAAAGTTCAGATCCCATGCCATTGCAGCTGCCCATGTTTGAAGGTGCTTGTGGGTGAGATGGACATGCTTGGCAGTCGGACCTGAGGGATAACAAAGGTCATATGGGCAGGCCTGGTCTTCACAGTGATATTTGTTTTGCAGGTTGACTATATGCTGGTCTTGTGCTATTTCCTCTGTTGACAGTACATGCTATGACCACATCAGCAATTATGAAATAAACAAATTATGGTGCATATATACCTGTTTTCATTTCTTTTGAGGGTCCTCATTGTCTTCTTCATCTTGCTCATCTTTGGTTGAATGGTCACCAGTGACAACCTCAATTTTTAACGACTCTGTAAGCCAAATAGACAACACAAGGAGGAGATATACCTTCTGTTCGAGTAATTTGAGTGCTACCTCTGCTTTTCTTGCATCCTGCACCTGAGTACAGAGCTCTGCATAGTCATCCTCATTGTCAAGAGAAACATCCTTGTTTTGAGACCAATATACAGTGTAAGTGAAAGAGAGTGAGTCCAATCCTTCAAGCTTGCAACCGGCATAGAGCCAAGAAGTGCCAAGCAAGTCACATTGTTTGATATTTTCAAAAACTTTGGTAATCATGTCCTTCATGGACATGTCTTCATGGACACAGGACTATCTTTGTGGTGGTGGTCAGCTTCACATTCTTTCGACTGTTTGAGGTCAAGTGGCTGAAGAGGGTGTGAAGAGTACACTGAATTTCATCCCCTTCCCATCATTGTACTGGCTTGGGCCCCCTGTGCTTCACAATGAGCAGTGTGTTCCAGTTGAACTGGTCTAGATAATGTGCATACATCCACCATTGAGGTCTTCTGCATCAAGGCTGAGTTCACAGTTCAGCATTATCACAATGAGCTAAGATGTGTTGAAACACAATATAAGATTAATGCCATGGTGCATGAAGCAACAGAACAACAAAGTTTTTCTTTTTTTGGATTTGTCATTATTTATCAAAATTGCTATAATCAAATTTAATTGTTTTCTTGTATACAAATTGGAACGAAGGAAAACATAAGGGACTGAAAATATTCACAACATTAGCAGTAGGCAATATAATCTACAAAAAGCTTGTTCTAATTATCAAAAATTTGACGGGCAGTAAAAGAGTTCTTATAATCCGCTAAATTGTCAAATTGCACAGGATTATCAGTAATTATGCTAAATATACCTAAGTTATGGGGGGACGGTTTTCCTGATGGTCTTGCTTTGCGACACACAAATCATGGCTAGAGCAAGTCGACTTTCACATGGCCTATAGCTACAGCCAAACTGCTTTGCTCGCCTTGAGGTCCTCGTTGTGTGTGAGTGTATATTACGGCTGGCCATTGTTGGTATCTGCCTGCAAGGAGGTGAAAACTGTGAAGGCTGCGCAGTCACGGTGGATAGCCTGAATGCGCTTACTAATAGGGGTGGTAGCTTCGTGGCGTACTTGGGAACATGGTGCTGGCGGAGTTGCAATTTACCTTACTCTCACCATGCATGTCGATTATCTGGCTTACCGACCCGTACGACCTCAATGGCATCATGCACTCGTGTCTGTCGACAGGATCACCGATTGAGCCAACATCGCACATTGTCTTGAAGGGGAGTCGACGCCGATACATCGTGCTGGTAAGCAGTACGCTTACAGGACATTATTGCTTTATCGGTACCGCGGGTGTACGTGGATTATGCAGTGGTACCTGGATCATGACCTACGATAGCGCTTGCAAGGCACAATTGTGAGGCGTTTGGACGATTCGGATAGGCAAATGAGCTGGCGGCAGCGCAGCGCGGGACGTACACTGAACGATCAAATGCAATCGCCGTTTTAATAAATCGAGCAGTACTATAATAACTGCAGCTGTGACCAGGCCCAAGATATCAGTCGATGGACAAGAAGGGTGTCAGTGAGCTGGCGGAGAGGTCCTGGTCAGTTTCCTGCCACGTTTCCTCCGGCACGCAGTGGAGCCAGCTGATACGAAGTTCATAAATACTCGCTGTCAGGCTGCAATGTTCGTCCCACAATAATAACTGCAGCTGTGACTAGGCTCAAGATATCAGTCGATGGACAAGAAGGGTGTCGGTGAGCTGGCGGAGAGGTTCTGGTCATTTTTCCGCCACGTTTCCTCCGGCACGCAGTGGAGCCAGCTGATACGAAATTCATAAATACTCGCTGTCAGGCTGCAATATTCGTCTGCACCAATATTACGCCATCTTTGATTCATGTCTACAAACATCAGCTCTGGGGAGCAAATTCTTCCTCTGCGCGATGGGCGTACCTTGGCGTACGCAGAATGCGGAAACCTATCCAGCAAGACTGTCGTTCTTCATTTCCATGGTTTATTCACTATCGGGGGTGTGTTAGTGCAGACGTCTCCTGTGCTTCTGAGCAAGAATGTTCATGTTATCTCCCCCACCCTGCCCGGATGGGGTAACACATCACCTCCTCCCCCGTCAACACCATACCACGATTGCATGACAAGCGACATGACCACGCTATTATCCCACCTGTATCCGGATTCCAATGACCGTGGTATCAAATTGTATATCACAGGAAGCTCGTTCGGCACGGTACCTGCGCAGATATTATATGGTGCACCATATGACAAGTTCCCATTCGGCCGTTGCATATCGGGCGTATTACTGATGGGCGCGTTGACCCCGTTTCGCTATGACAAAGATTACGCCAAGCAGATGACGTGGAGGAGGTATTTCCTGGCTGGCCCTATCTCGTATTACATGCCATTCAACCTCGTGTCTCATTTGGCAAAATTCGTGCTGGCGAGGAAAATGGCGACTATAGAAAGCGCAGGAGCAATGTGGCGAGAAGATCTTTTGAACAGGATGGATCAGGCGGAGCGGGAGGTGCTTACGAGGTGGTGTGAGGAACACGGGACGGTACCGGAGGATGTGGTGCAGGGAATATGTGAGACTGCCATGAAGAGTGTTTCCAAGTCTTGGGAAGGCTTTACGCTCACGCCACCCCTCCTGCATTCGGATTGGGGTTTCCGGCCTGACGCGTTGGACGAGGAACACTCTCGTCCGCATATCCTGATCACGGCGGGCAAGGTCGATCACCTGACTCCTGTGACATATGCACGCTATCTTGCTGCCAATTACAAGAACGTGCGGATCAAAGACTTTGATGGAGGACATTTTGGTATTTTATATCACATGGACGAGGTATGGACTGAATTTTTGGCTGACGAGCAATAGTTGATTGTGCTTTGATTGTACTGAAATCATGTCCACGAGATGTCTCCGGGAGGTTTTTTTCAGGAGGCTGCAGGAAGCAATATGTTGAGAATTGGTTATCTGTATACATAGCTAAAAGTTAACAAAGCGACGGCAGGCGAGTGTAAATATTGGAAGGAAGGTATCGCACTCATAGATTTTGCAGGCTACCGAGACCGCATAGTTGTCAGATTGAGTCGCCGCTGGTAGGTTGACCTGAAAATGTACAGTGACTGACAAACGTAAAAGTGTATGAACGTTGCAATAAAGCTAGTTGTTTATTCTGAGCAGTACGAAAGCCGTAACGCATTCGCCGCGTCGCCTTAGAAATCATCTGGAGCGCCAAAAGTTCCTCATTTCGTCTTGAAGGCTCCTTTCTTCCCACCTCTTTTCCCACCTCTCCCTCGGGAAGCGGTATTCGACGAAGATTTCGAACCTCTTGAAGTAGATTTTGCCCGCTTTGATGGCCCAGGTCCACCATTATCAGGACATTCTATCATGTCATGAGTGGATGGGGCGGCTATGTAGAGATACAACACCATACCAGAAGTCCAATGTCCTGTCTGTCCACACTTGAAGCACGCATCACTAGACGCCGATCCTCCCGCCTTTGATGTCGGTTTCGAGCGATTAGTCATATCACCATTTGGGCACGCTGCGTGTACTTAGCGACCACTGACAGCACATAATGTTACTGTTACTCACCAGATGCCCAATGGCCTTCTTGATCACACTACATGGAAGTTTAGTTTCTCAAGGCATTGTGATTACGCGCGCACACGAACCTTGAAACACTTTCCGCTACCGGAAGTTGGATCATGTTGGGTTACTGATCGGGACGGTATGGGGCGTGGAGCAGCAGCGCTCTTAGGTTTGGGCGATTCATCGTCCCACTCGAAGAATCCACACCCACCATCCTTTCCTTTGGGACATCCCCAGAATATTCGTCCTTTATTTGGCCCCTCCTTAGTGACGGTACGCCGTGCCGCGTCTTCATGACATTGGCATTGACGTGCAATGGCGTCGACCTGATTAAGCTCACAAAGCTCTGTATGACACAAGATGTGGTACAAAACATAAACTCACCGAACGTTCGCTAGCCAATGCGCGCTTTGCTGGGACAAGGGGCGTAGGATTTGCAGGCATACTAACTGGTCCATTATCGCACCATTTGAAGAACCCACAGCCATCACCAACACCGCAAGCATAGAACTCCTTGCCTTCACGAGCTGACTTTTGCGTTACTGTTTTGCGCTGAGATGGAACGCCGCATTCACATTCGGGCGTAATGCTTGAAGAAGGCAAGGGATTGAGTCGTAGAGCAGCTGTCGGGGCAATTGCCCGCGACGATATGGGTTTACTTCTGGAAGAAGTCGTCCGCGAGACAGGAGCACTTGGCGTTGATCTTCCATTGGATGCTCGCGAACGGCTTCGAGGTGGTGGGGGAGGCGGGGGCATATCATCATTCAAATCTAGAGAACCATATCAATTTTCATCCTTCATAGTGTTAATTTGCGTACCACCAATGTCATTGGAAGGTGGTGGTGGGGCTGCCCTAGCAGCGCCTCGTCCACGCCCTCTAGATGCTGGAGCTGCAGCACCCCGTCCTCGTCCTCGACCACGGCCACGGCCGGCACCTCCTGGCGGGGGCCCTCCGTTGTCGTTATCATTATCATCATTATTGTTTCCACGACCGGCACCCCTTCCGGCACCCCCACCCCGACCTCTTCCGCCGCCACCGCCAACCCCACCACCCTGGTTTGCCCCTGCGTTACGTTCAATGTACCTGCGCACGCTCTAAAGTGCAACGTGAACGAGATGACACCAGGGTGTTTATGAGAACCTACAGAGACAACTTTATCAAACTCTCTCTTTGCGAGAACATACATCTCCCTGTATTGTTCGATGCTCTCGGTAAGCATCTCTGCTTTGGACTTTGTGCCTTCGCAAACTCGAACCATGCCACGTTCGGTTTCCCGCCTGAGCTGCGGCTTTGATAAGCTTCTCTCAAACCCAATTTCATTATACCCTTCTATAAGCCCAATCCCAAGCGTCGAGGGCATGAGATGCTTTGTTGCACCATCCATGCGTTCGATAACATATTCGCGGTCGATAACTGTCTGGATGTGCTGAGCAATCGTAGCATCAGTGCCTGCAGAATGGCAGATAATCAGATTGTGGCAAATAACAACGACGGGTGCGGAAACACACCAATGCCATTCTTGTCCATGAGGGTGACCAAGTCCGCCTCAGTGAGGAGAGACGGCGAGGAAGTTTGACCGTCTTTGATTTCGCATACCGTAGGTACAAATTGTTCGCCTTCCTGAAAGTTCGGTATCTCTTTTGCCGACCACTTGTCATATGGATATACTTCAAGATAGTTTCTCTGAAGGACGATCAATCCTAAAATGGCGTGAACACAAGTCGTAGTCGCAGCGGAGGTACAAACCGGTTGCGTTAAACTCTTCACCACCATAATCCACTTGCACAATTGTTTCTTTGCCTTCCGCATCCTTGCTACAATTTGCAAGAAAGCGCCGGGTGATGAACTCGTATACCTTCTTCTCGTCACCAGCAAGGTTACCTGCATGAGCAGTGGGGTGGATGGGCGGATGCGCCTTGTCGTTATTTTTGCCCCGCCTTGGAGCATTAAAATTGCCTTCATGCAGACTGAACATCTAGGATAAGTGTGGCGTTCACAAAAAATTTCGGAAGCATACCCAGTGGCGAATCCCCCCCAAGCGGGATCGGCGGTTTGTTTCTCGATGAGTGTCATGAAATTGAACTGAGGATCATACTGGTCTGTTTCTGTGCGTGGATAGGACAAAAAGCCTTGTTGGTAAAGTTTCTCCGCGATCTGGATGAGTATGACCACGGTCAACTGGAAAGCAAGAAGCGCTTTAATCTTGGCTCAGCTTACATCGAGGACCTTCTTGGGAGCAAGCCTTAACAATCTAGATCCAGCCTTCTGCAGCTCTACGGTTGTTAATGGGAGTGGTTTGCTAGAATGTTCAACCCAGTCTAGTACAGTTCAAAAAGAAAGGAAAAAAAGAAAACTTACTATTTCTTGACATCCTTCTGTGTCACCTTCACCACTCTAGCAGTAGGACTCTGCAAAACTTCCTCATATATCTCAGCAACGACATCGTGTTCGAACAAGTGCCCCCTTTTCCAGTTAAAGTCGACCTTCTTATCATCACGATCCACAGAAAAGTGTATATACCAGAAGTCTTCAGGAACGAAGGACTTGACTTGATTGTATCTTTGAACGACAAACCCGAGTGTCGGAAATTGACAAGGACCTACTCAGAAATGTGTCATGGGGAAACAAGTGGGCTCGGTGATGAACGAACCATACGAAACAACTTCTCTCTTTTCACGAAACTGGGCGAGCCGTGTCTGCAGTGTAAGAGTTTGCATACGCGTGAATGCGGCACCTATTCTTAGGTCAAGGAAGATGCGCGCCTCGACAGCATGGGCCTGAGCCATGTCAAGATCGATGGGGTTCTGAGCAGCACGATGGATTTGTCTGTTATGACGAACATTTATTAGCGGAAAAAGCTCTGGCCAAGGACTGGATACTCGCTGAGGAATTATGGCGCTAAACCTCGCCCTCTTCACAACGATCTGTGGACGTGATTTCTTGCATACTTTGACAATCTCGCTCCCAATATTCTCTCCCTCGCGATCACAATCTGTCCAAATCATAAGGGTATCTGCTCTACGCGCTTCAGTCAGGAGATTGCGTTCGATACTCTTGTTATCTGCGGGAACAGCGGAGTGAATAGGCGCATCAAACAGCGTAATAGGGTCACAAGAGTTCCACTGCCTGTAGTCCTCTGGAAAATCATGGGATAGCAAATGACCAGAGACGGAGGTTACTGTAAATTGTGAGTTGGTCTGTGGGTAATCGAAATCAAAGTTCTTGATGAATCTATTGGATGTTGTACGCTGGAAGTAAAATATATGGATTTGAGAATGGTAGGACGCAGAAAGCTCCAACTCACCGTTTCCAGACGACCACCAGAGAGAATTGAGCTGATTGAACGAGCTATGGAAGGCTTCTCTGCCACACAAAGGACTCGCATGCTGCAGGTGAAGAATGAATCTGTGTGAAGAGTGTGGAAAAGCCTGGTCCTTAATTTGTCGAACTGGGTTGTTCAGCTTGTAACAGAACAGATTTACCGGGATGAACCTAGGTTTGATTGGCAGATGTCCCTCGCGAGAAACAGAGTTTTACCCTGAGCACTTTGACCGGACGAAACGCGACGCGGTCAGCACGCGTCGCGGATTGGGACTCCGCGATGCACGTGCTAGCGCCAAAACATCTAACATCGTTCTTTGTTCAATGCTGACTTTTGCAGCACACATCAAAACGATTTGATCAAGCTCAGAGGTATGTCTCAATAATCAAAATGCAGCTTCGTCACCACTAGAACAATCGAGGCCGCAAGGACGAGATGCATGGAAATGCCTGGCAGATCTATTTCATTCAGATCATCACGAGGTTGGTGGAAAGAAGCACCGTGAAAAAGACGCGTCCATCGAGAAGATATGCTCGGATGCGGATTGCTCTCACCATGTGGTCATTGAAAAACCGCGATACTTTTTAAACAGGCTTTCGAAAATATTTTCTGATCTTCGCAATGTCCCATGTGGACCAGGGATACGGCCAACTCCCCACCTAGTGGAGCTGCTGCAGAATAAATATGTCTTGTCGGGTGCCTGCTGCATCGATAAGATCAGGAGTACCACTACTAGTACTGAACTCGACGAATCGATCGGATCGATCCTGAAATTTGCTTGAAGTGGTACCAAAATGCGTACGTTTGCAATGTGTATCGCCTATCTTGCCGATACAGCCGCAGTTTCTGCGCCAGTGATGAACTTTAATTCACAAGGTTGGACACCAAGAAATAATCGCATCCGAGGCATTTATGATGCCGCTCTATCCCTGCATGGCTCATTCAGGTCATCTTGCAAATATTGGTAATAACTTACAATCACCATACCTGTGCCGCTGCGTCGTTTCCCGGTTGCTATCTTGAATTAACGCACGCAGATATCTCTCACTGAATACTGGCTCCCAAACGTATGATGCTTGCGCCAGGGGCAACCAATCATCCCCACTGAAATCGGATAATATGATATCCAGTTAAATCCACATCCGAACACTTCGCATAGAGCCCCATCCTGGTGAGAACTGCATGACTTTCAATCCCTGATTTTAGTGACCACACGTTTGGAGTATAGAGTTACAATGAGGATGATGGCATAGTTTACGAGTCCTGTCCCACTTGTCGTCATACGAGACGTTCGCCGTTCGCGATGACCACCTGCTAAAATGATTTATTCGGTGGACGAAACTAGCGAACAACAATCTTTTCTTGTTTATGTCGCATCTCATTGAACATGTCTGGCTGTATTATGTCTGCACACATTACACCCGTCACCGCACGTTATATTCATCGACGTAGCGCACTGTTTTCGAGCTAGATTCACTCAACCAATCCAAAATCAGGTGTATGGTATATGGTACGACAATCATTGACCCACAGTCCATCACCTTCATACTTATTCTACACATATTCAGTTCACTGTCCCTGCAAGCTAGCCTAATGTTGGCCGTACATGTGGGGCATAGTGCGTCATAATATATGTGCCGCGCATAAATGTCCGTTGGCATCTTCGTCCTAACAACGAAAACGTGTTATTCTGAATACTGATTTTGACCTCTTCACATCACCGTTTGGCGATGATGACCTCGGCTTGATTCCACAAATCTGCCTTCTCATTCCACAAACCACCCGCCCACCTTGCCTGTGAGCGGCGCCAACCCACGACCACGACACGGGGATCCACGATGGAATTAGAAATCGCTGCATCCTGCCCAAACCGAAGTTCGTCCTCGCTGAGCATGCAACGGAGGACGCAGACCTTCAGCTTGCTGCAATTTATCAATATGGTGCTTAAGCCATAGCTGGCTATAGAGCCGCACGAGAATGGGGAACCAAACACCAGAGCGAGGTGTGTCAATTGCGTGAGCATTGCAAAGCTTGGTGCCCAGGTCATTAACTGCCCCCAGGTATCATGTAGTTCCAGATGCGTGAGCTCTTGGTAAAATGGGAGCGCAAAGTCAGGAGCGCGGCCATGTGGGCCATGTGCTGCAAGGTGCTCGGCAGAAAAAGACAGATAAGTAGGGCGGATGGAGCTGGTAACGACAAAGTGCGTGACGAGTGACGGAGTGTGTGGCCAGATTCTAAGATCTGTAAGGCCAGTGCAGACTGCAAGAATCTCCATCATGTAGCATGCCGGAATGTCAGAGAGGAGAAGGGTCTTGACATATCTAGCAAAAAACGAGGTGGGCTTGGTCTTGAGGGCAGAAATAAATCCATCCAGGACTCTTGCTGACTCGCTACCTCCGTATTGTAGTGCGACGCACTTGTAAATGACAGGCTCCACCCTGTGGTCGAAAATCACCATTCGCCTTCGTTCCCACGGGAACTGACTCACCAGGACTGTACTCGCCGAGCTACCAAGGCCAGACTCAAGGCCGAACGACGGTCACTGTTGGCAGCGTTTTCAAAAATGTCTTGCTCCAGCTCGAAAGGAAGAGCAGACATGGAAGTAATGCTCATCACTGGCAGATAACAGAGACGCAGGAAGACACACCTCAGGGACTTTATAGCTACTTGCGCGAATCCCGCTTCACTTCCATACGGTTAAATCGAACTAAACCAAGCCTAAAGAGGGATACCGATAAGGATAACAAGCTTTCCGGGAGCGAGCGCGGCCGGTGGCTTGAATTCGGAAGAGAGCTAAATGGCTTTGCTGCAACCTGGAAGTGGAAAGTGGACCACGGCATGTACGGTACTTACTCTCATAATGCTGTTCGGCCATAATCGGAGGCGATCGCTACTTGCATAATGCCTCGTTACGAGAAGGATGCTTTATCCTTTCTGCGACTTCGATGAAGACACTGGAAACCATGCGGCAGTAGTTTCTGTTACAATAAAGAAGGACGTTTCAGATTATCAGATAAGCTTAAAGTAGAATAAACTGTAGCCTGAGCGCGTCGTAGCCACATGACTAATCATGTGATCGTGTTTTTTCACGTTCTTACATCCTTGTCAGTGTCCACTGTCAAAATCTCCTAGTACCATGGACCTCGACGAGAATGTTAACACCCCCACGACTCGTCTCCTGACGCTACTCAATGTCTCTGCTCTGAAAAGCAGAAAGAGATCACGGGATGAGGATTCGCCAGCACCTGAGAAGTTAAACAAGCGGAAGACTGTTAAGCTTGCAGAAGATATCACCTTGAACCCAGGCCCCTCGATATTACACGACGAAACTTACAATGACGCGGATGACGAGGTCATTGGAGGTAACGAAGAAAATGACGATGTGGATTTACAAGGTACGTTTACAGTTTGGTCTAGAGAAATGTACTCCAACGCACCTCGTTAGATATACTTCGCCATACGAACAGCACTACGGACCAAATACCGGTCTTGTATCACACGCATCAAGAAGCTCTGTGGATCAACGATGCTGGACGTCTTCGAGGGAGAAAGTTGGCAGATTACCGACGGTGTTTAGTTTACGAAACGAAGATATCATCCCTCCATCGAAAACACTTGCCAAAAAGACAGCAGTATGTTGCATCCTGTAGTATATCACATGCCGTTGAAATATTTATGGAACGATTGTCAGATATCAGAACGTTTGAGGAGTTCATTTCAGGCGCAACAATCTAAGCAGTCGTCAGGTATGCTTAGCGATGTGAAGCATGTTATGATATTGATCTCTGTGCATTTCAGATCAGAGGCAGGTACAAGATGATCTACTCTCGATCTTGTCCGCCCACCTTGATCTATATCATCCTGCTCTTTCTCTCGAGGACCACCGAAGTGTACGAGAGGCCGTTGCATTGCACGCGTTGGACCACATCACAAAGTTTGTTGTTCCCGATCTCTAGATTTTGCCGTGTTCATAGAAAATCACAGAAAGCGAAGACGAGTTTTGAAAAACAATGAACGCCTCGCACATGCGAAGGCAGACTCGATCCCGCCTCCAGAGGACGTTCAAGATCAAGGTTTCACTCGACCCTCCGTACTGGTTCTTCTCCCGTTTCGCTCGTCGGCACTCGCTTGGCTCGATGCATTAACTACACACACGCCCTCTCCGGCATATCAAATCGAGAACCACTCCCGTTTCCTATCTGAGTACGCTCTTCCACCCGATGCAGTCGACAAGCTGGCTATTGCAGAACCGGGAACATACCCCCGAGACCATATTGAGATGTTCAAGGGCAACGTCGACGATAATTTCAGAGTTGGAATTAAACTCACAAGAAAAAGTGTCAAACTATTCGCCGATTTTTATGGGTGTGATCTTATTCTTGCAAGTCCGCTCGGTTTGAGGATGTCAATCGAGAAAGAAAAGTGCGTTTATTCTTGCAAGTCCAATGCAATGGTCAATTATAACTTCTCTTCAGAAGCGCAGATTTTTTGTCATCGATCGAGATATTGGTGATAGACCAAATGAACGCACTGGCAATGCAAAATTGGGAGCATGTCCAGGTGTGCCCATGTCATGTTTCATGTTAATCCCCTTTTTCTGATTATGTGCATGTCAGTATGTCCTTTCGAACATGAACAACCTGCCAAAAGATTCCCATGACGCGGACTTTTCGCGTATCAAGCCATGGTATTTAGACGGCTAGTAGGTTTCTTCTTGATAATCTATTCTGCATAATGCTTAGTTTCCGCGAGTTCTGCGTACCTTCGACAGTCGATCTTCTTATCACCGTTCGAGACGCCAGAATTGAGAGCGCTGTTTAACACCACGCTCAAAAATACTGCAGGGAAGGTCAGAGTCCAAAAAATATGGCCTGCCATACAAGTTCCGGAGTCTATTGACCAAGTAAGTGCTTTCTTAATTGCCCAGAAATTCTGCCATTAACAGTGCAAAGATGTTTGTTCCTTTCGACTGTGCGAACCCCAAGGACGAACCCGAAAAGAGATTTGCTTATTTCACCACTCAGGTAACCTCTGCAGCTCCAACCTTAACTTCTCTCATCTAACATTGTGTTAAGCTACTACCAAGGGTACTTAAATCCGCAGTACAGAGTGTCAACACAGTGATCTTCATACCTTCCTCATTCGATTTCATTCGCGTGCACAACTACTTCCGGAAGCAGTCTTCCATGAGCTTCGTTGTACTCTCTGAGTGAGCTTCGCATAAAACCTCACCCGAGGACATTAGCTAACTACATGCAGATACTCTACCAATCAGGACATTTCTCGAGCACGACAAACATTTTTCTCCGGCAAAAAGGCATTTTTGCTCGTCAGCGAGCGGTTCCATTTCTACCGCAGGTATGTCATTCTGCATCTGTGAATCTCTGGTTTACACAGCGAGTCCTGTATCTGCAGATACAAAATCAGAGGCATCCGCAATCTCATTTTCTACGGCCCTCCGGAACACCCTCAGTTCTTCTCTGAGTTCCTTTCTTTCCCATTCCTCGACGATGGGGTGGAGGCCTCTGATGTAATGTCGAGAGTTGTTTATTCCAAGTATGATAAGTTCAGGCTGGAAAGAATCGTTGGGACAAAAGGTGTGAAAGGTCTTTTGGAAGGTCTGCTGTAGTTTCAGAGCGATATTGTCTTACTGCATACCGCGAGCGTGGGTCCTTGACGTTCATCCCTTGGAAGACCACCTCTCTGAGGTGTAAGATGTACTGAGGTGTCCGTGCTTTCTTTGGCTCGCGTTACCTACGATTGATATCACTCGATTTTATTAGCCATTTCATCTAACGATCGACATCAGTCCGAGTGTAGCAGGTACATAGTAGATAATGAACGTTTCAGCGCGCAACTCACGTGCAGCAATGACTACCGAGGAACTTGGTGGAACATTCTTCCCAACACGAATCTGTAACATCTGGTACGGTGAGCAGGTGTACCACTTGTATATATCGATGAACCTCAACACAATTCAATATTCATGCCTAATGTCAACCTACGATGTAGAGAGCACGCCATGTCGTGTATATTCTGCTCCATATAATCAGCAATGAGTTTCGTCATCTGTTGCAACACATGTTCGCATATGGACCACTGCAGGCTTGGAAACTTTGGCATCTCGGTTCTTGGAGCCCTCCAGCAGGTCTGCTTGTGATTGCGTAGCTCCGTCTCTGAACGCAATTGTACTCTGAAATAGAATTAGGATTCATACGAAGTTATTCAGATGGTGCCCACCAATCCACTGCCGCGACTCTGGGTATCGCCTCTTGAGGGCCTCCGAGTCTCTCGGAGGATTAACCGCCGGTTCAACCTATGTGTCACGTCGGTAAGTTCGTCGCGTTTATCATTTGTTGAGTCCGTTGGCGACTGACGATGCTAGCAAGGAGTTCCCTACGACTGCACAATACGCGGGTCAATGTTTTTCTTTTAATTTGAAGTATTTTATATGATTACCATTAGGCCACATTAACCATGCTCCAAACCACAGAACTGCGTTATCTCAGTCGTGGTAGAATGCGTTATTAACGCACTCACAGTTCTGTTTCTGGACTATAAACTTGAAGCTAGTTAGAGAACACTCCATTCGGGGGAAGATATGGGCAGCGAAGTCCTTACCAACGTTATCACGGTAATGGACATCAAACTGATAGATCATTAAAGGAAACAATCGATGAAAAGAGGTAAATACCTGGTGACCAGAGCAGTCTCTGTGTAGAGGTGACGTCAGAAGGCATTCACCCAATGAAACAAAACGCTTCCTATCTCACCAAGTGTCCAATAAAACAACCGGTCGATCATCGTCACCATGCTATAACAGATATAAGGAATGATAGGCAACAGGATGCATAGTCGTACTCTCTGAAATCAGAGCCTCGTTTCTTTTGCAAACTCCAGGTGATGCCAGCAGTGGTGATCAAGTCGCAGGTTGCACGTGCAAGCCAAGAGAGCGCAATCAGCACAATTTGACTGTCTATAAAAGTCGCGAGGTCCGTCATAGAAACTGCCCTTGCCGAGAGAATGAGTGTGGAAGTTTGTGCAACCAGGGAGGTCATTTCGCAAAGAATGGGTAAGAAAAAATTTCCAGTCAATTTCCAAAGTCGAAATGCGTGAAATGACTGACGCCACCGGTAAGCACCAGATAATCAATATACATCAAAATCAATCACCTGCACAATAAATACGGTAAAACCGCTCAACGGAATGGCCAGGTCTGCTGCTAGAGGAAGGACATTGAGTTGAGATGGGTCACCATAGGTGCTGACAGCCATTGTCCATAATGTTGATATTATGCAGACAAACTGGCCCAGCTGAATCAAACTGCAGAGCACGTATCAATACCGTTCGAAGGAACCAAGTCAAACATGGAACATACGTAATTGCAGATACCTAACCGTATGACGCGATCAATAAGATACATTGTGCGGTTGACCGACTTACAGTTGTTTTCAGGGCGAAGCCATCGCTCGTGAATCTTGCAAAATACAAGTAGGACTGGCAGGTAAGGCAACCGAATAATGCAGCGCTCAAAAGCCCACCGACTTGGGTCGGCCCGATGATGGCTTGCATCGAAATCGTTCGGCGAGCCTCCTAAGCTATTTATCGTGCCCACACTAAGACATGCAAGGTGATAGAAAACAGTCTGATTGTTATGTCTGACTTACCAAAGCGTTTACTACCAGTTGGTGATGCGAGGAGCCTGAAGAAATGTACGGTAAGGTCGAGTGCAATGAACGCAAAACGGCGGAAAGCACAGAGATCCGCAGCTCCATTTCCGAAATTTATATAGCAATACGCTCGAGCTTGGATCACCGCCAGACTCGGAAGTATCTCCGTATCTGATGATGTCATTGATTAGAACAAAGTTCATACACACACACTAGGTCACAGCGCCTGCACGGCACGATCATTTCTGATGGAGTTCTGTACTTTCCGCTTGCAGCACATTGAAGACTATTGAAATTCAGAATATTGACGTAGCGCCTAGAACCATTAGTCACTATTTCGACTCAGTAAATGAGTTTCAATGTTAGCGGCACGAATCTAGATTCAAGACTAATCAGTACGTTGGGCGACGCGACTGGCACGAGGTATGCACCACTAGTACTTGTCGTACTTACTTCTGTACGTTTCCTAGCCTCATCAATCGACTTTATGTTCGTCAATGATGCCAGGCCTGGATTCACTTGTGCGGCGTTGGCGTGATCATTGTTGCAGATTTTCGGCGCACATAGGCTCGCATATATGGCTATAGCTATAGACTCGGATCAAAGTCATCTGTGCAGACTAATTATAACAGCTAGCTTGATGGCGACGAATGACTTACTGTCGGTTGTATCAATAATGCAAGTGGTGCCCAGCACAGCCCACTACGTCTCGCATTTGAATACTAGAGACAAATGAAGGAATGTCATTTTAGGCCAACTTTAGGCTTGTAAATTCTCTCTGAATCTCGCCGATGAGTCAGTGTCCTCAGCTGCTCCTGTTCAATTGGTCTTGTTCTCCAGTAAACAGAAAGCGGATACTCAACATAGTCGACAAGATTGGTAAGACATGACAGTATGCGTATGCGATCCAGGGATTTGTCTGGGAAGTGGAAGCATTAATGTCGACCGAACAAATCCCAAACCGTTCTGGGACGTGAGCTCTCCTCGTCGCTCGATCGAGAACTTTTCCCGTGCGCGTCATGCAGGACCAATACATGGCTTTCTAGACTCCCACGCGTGGGTGTGGAGGAGCCTCGGTCCCGAAATTTGAGACCTGAACTTCTGTCTGCAGCGAACAGCCAAAAAAAACTCTAAAAAATTGGTGGAGATATTTTTCCTTTTTTGCCGTGGCATGAAGCCTTCGCTGCTTGGCTCCTTGACACAACCTGCTAAGATTATAGGTCTATTCATGAGTCCCGTTCCCTACCCTAGGCCTCTCCACGTCAGAGTGCGCTTCACCCAGTTTTCGTTCGTGGGCTCTGACTGCCAACACATTTACATAAGTATTCGAGTATCTCGGACTCCGAACAAGATCCAAAGTACGCTGCTCTCTCGCAGTGACACTCCGACGCAATCGTCGTCAACTGTAGATGTCATCTTCAAACAATCAATCTCTTATCCTCCTGTTCTTTGCTCACCGCACAGTATATGAACTTCATTCCCTTCAAATAATTACAGTACCTCATAATTTTTGTCGCGGCGAGTATGTCAGCTGACCGAGGAACGAGGCCGAGTCTATAAACTCGATCCACTTTGGTTGTCCGTCCGTGCAGGCTCGTCCTTGCTAGTTCCACGAGTTCAGGGCCGTCTCTAGCGATTCAGGGAAGGCTAATCTTGAACTTTTCTTGACTACCTTTATGTCACCCGGGGGCGAGCTTGTGAAGAACGTCGCTTGCGAGGCCTGCGAGAGCACAGACCAATGATGATATCCGGGCATACATCCGAAGGTCCCCATCTATTGCGGAAGGTAATAAAGCTTTCCAGTGGCAATACAATATAATACAATATAAAATTGGTCTGCCCTTTTCTCTCCTTTACAATCAGGAATCCTATAAAAATAGCCGGCGAACTTCTGACAACATCCTTTTGTTCCCTGGAGAACACCCGACAAGTGTTGATCACCTGGAGCATTTCCCGTGCTACACACCACCGTCATTGACAATTGACACATGTATGCGTTCCTGGAAACAAATTGTAGTGAAGCCAGTTCCTGCGTCAGAGTCGTCCACGAGGTCGGCGTGATATTCTCGAATACTAAAGATAAGGCGTGGACCCAGCACAAACATCTGCACAGGAAAGACAAAAAGGGCAACACCATAATATATTTGAGCTCCCACAGAATTTGAAGCCTACAGAAATATTAATGATGAGGAGTGGTCAGATGTCAGTCGCAGACAGCCGTACCAACAGCTTTGGGGATAAATAACCGAGGTCGAAGCAAGAAACAGCAAGAAACCTATAATGGGCAGAATTTCAGCGGGAAGATAATCAATCAAATTACAAACTCACGCTGTAAAGTAAAACACCTGACTTTTTATCAATATCGCGAAACAGTCCCCGATGGTCGACCTTGTCGGTACTTCGAGTCGTTTCAGTTCACGGAAGTGTCTTATAGCAATCCAGACTGCAAGGAACAGTGCGAGGGCCTCCCATGCAGTGGCGATCACCCGAGCCCAACGGACAAGTTGGGGCTGATCTTCCGTAATAATGCACATATAGGTCCCAGAGAGGACAAACTCCTCTGGTATTCACGTGAGCCTGAGCTGAAGTATTTCATCCACGAGTAAAGCTTACCCCCAGTAAAGGGGCGGGATCCTACGCCGTCCATCACCGCGCAGGCGATCGCATCAACCAGGAAAGTTCCAGCGAGAAAGATAAGCATCTTTCTAGATCGCTGATACATGGCATATAACCGAGTAATCATGATGGCTTAAATGATAAATCAGTCAAGTCAATGTTATTCAAGCATTGCAGCTGTACAGCTCACCACCAAGCATAATATCTACGACAAATAATGTCCACCATTGTGCGATGTAAGCGTCTCTGCCTGAAAAACACAGTTACCGATGAGTATCGGAGGACCACATGAAACACACTCACACCTGTTTCAGTGGTAAAATTGATCCGACTCGCAAGTTGCTCGAGAATCACTCACCCCTGCGTAGGGATGCAGTTAGTTGGACAAGAATAGCAGGTCACTATTGTCGCAAAATACCCACTGCATCTGTCATAGAGACTGTCGTGAGGTTTACTGCATGCCGTTCAAGTTGGCCGAAATAAATGAACAGTTTATGTGAGGAGACATACCTAGCGCGTTTTCCCTGATCGTGAGAGATAGTTTATGAGCACAGTGCCAACTTGTTAGTCCTTAAGAACATACACAGCATATAGTAGTCCAATGTAGCGCAGCTAGAATATCTTGAAATCAGCCCAATTTTCCAAATAACTTACCACATAAACAAGTACGTACACTGAGATATAAAAAGGTCACGGGGGACCAGCATTGTTTCTGCCCTGAATCAGATATGATACTGTTCTTGCGATGGGACTCTGCTCACCCAGAGGAGTTCTATCTGTAACCGATCATAATGAGATAGATCCTCCGGTAATGTCATTGACCTACCTCTTGCCCGAAATTCAACGCTGTATAATATCATAGAATCATCGACAGTTCCTCAATAAATACTACTTTGCGGCTTACCCCAATCGTATACTATTGCAACGGAGGACGCAACTGCAAAACCACAGTCAGATATAAAGTGAGACATTACCAACATGCTCTCTACGAACCTATAAAGTAACTACCAACGCGATTAAACGTGATTTGCGGCCATAAACTGGGATCATTCGAGACCAGAGTCATATTCAGGGACTGGTGTGAGTAGCTTGGTGGACGTATGAAGACGATGTTCGTGGTGGATATCCCAGCGCTTTTATCCAAATATTAGGTACGATGCGGATAGGTTCAAGTTGATGGCGTTATTATAACCAGATCTGCAAAGTACTAGGCCATCACGCGGAATGTCTGAACATCAGAAAAACTGTTGTTCAGCAACAAGGTGGCTGTTTCAACTTGGTTTGCTAAAGGAGATTACCTAGCAACATTGTTGTTGTTTAGTCAAGGCTGTCAAGCCGTAATATAAGCAAGGTCCCCGGGAATCAACGTGTAATGTAATGATTTTGGTTATAACTACTTACTGTTTTTGTTTTGGACAACAAAAAACTAATGTAAAATATCTAGTTGCTACTTAGTTTTATCACCAGCCGTCTAAAGACTCGTGCTCACGGATGACCATGATTTTGCAGAATCTTAGGCTGTACGAGAGCCTCATGCCATGAATGAGAGAATTAGTGTGCTTTGTTGTGCATTACGTGGTTTGCAGTGCCTCCGTGTCGTTATGCATGAGTTGCATCTGATGCGACGTAGTGATGTCCTTGGTAGGAGGGGCTTCCTCTATTTGGGATTGGAGCAAGATATTTTTGATCCTACGTATTCCGTGACAGTGTTCATTACGCGTCTTTGCGCCACGATTAACCATGACAAACGGGGGGAAAGGCCAGAAAGCGCTTTCAACGAGGCCCTTGATGCTGACGTACTGCGGGAGCGACGGTCGACAACAGGCGAGTCATAGCAGCCCATAGCGGGTACCGAACCTCCGCACAAAGAACCTTGATCTCCTCTTGTGCCCGATCATGTTGCACAGAAGTAGGCTTGTTCTTGAACCTTGATAATGTATTGCGTCATGATGAAGCCGGAGATGTCTCCAACAAACGCAAGTGTTATGAAGGCTAGCTATGAACTCCTCTTGATGAGCTCTGTGAAAACCCTTGTATGTGAGGCCTGTAAGAAAGCTGATTGACTGACTGATGATTAGGTTGCGTGCATCGTCCAGAAACAGGTCCGCGCTAATTGCGAACAGGTCGCGCGCGTAATCCTATGAGTACTAGTGCATCCTAAGGGAAGGGATATTTTGACGGCATCATCCACTTCGAATATCTGTCGCCAGCGATTCTTCTGAGTCGCGGCTGCTGATCGAGACGCCAAGAGTCTCAGAGATATCTTCCAGGCCCACATCTCAGTCACAATTTCAAAGTCGACAAGCAGGGGTCTTGCGATACGATGGAACGACTTGTTGTGGTCGAAAGTTGGTTGAAAGGCATATTAGAATTTGTGGTCATTTCTATTTTGCATGTTAGACCGTGATCGTTGCCATCGGTCTGATGGCGTAGTTGGTTATCGCATCTGTCTAACACACAGAAGGTCCTCAGTTCGAGCCTGGGTCAGATCATCTTTTATCCTGTACTTTGAAGTTGACCTGTTTTTTTGCTGGACAGTCCCTTAAGCTTACCGATCACTTGGAGATTGTTATTTCACGCTTGTTTATCCTGGTCGATGAATTCGAAATGAGCACATATCTTTACGAGCTCCCAACTACCGGCTCCATCTCTTTTGGAGACTTTTGCGTCGACAGCACGGCCTCCAATGCATATGCGAGTCACATCGCCGAAGCCACGCAAGCCCGAGCGAACCTGCGCGGTGTTCTCAAAGTGATCAAACGCACTGACACAGACGACAAGGATTATCTGCGCTTGATCAAGGTGCGCATCACCGTTTCCAATCCGGAGATCGCACAGTACATCTCTCCTAGGTTCTCGATGACTACCTCCCATACCTGCATGGCATCATGGCCTGTGTCGCATCGGGGGACATTCGTCTGAAATCTGAACCCAGTGAGTCTTCTGTTAACACTTGATGCGCTGTGTGTTCGACTGACCAACCTGAGATTCAAAGAATTCAGCTGGCGCACAACGCTGTCCGCACATCTATTTCACACGTCCCCAAGGATTGCTCTTGCATCGCTGCATGCGGATCTTGCATCCTCATTGCTCACTTACGCCTTTGCGCTGTCGAATTTCGCGCGTGTAACGGTTGCAAGTCTTGGTTCTTATGAGCATGATAGGGCGATCTCAGATATCGAGAGAAAGGCGAAGGATGAGAGGCTCAATTTTGCGGTGACGCTGCTGTGCAGAGCGAGCGGGATTTTTACCTATATGAGCGAGAAGGTGTTGTTGGATTGGGATAATGCTGGGGAGGGCGCGTCAGGTAGGCCGCCCGATCTGAGCAAGGAGGTCAATGCTGCACTCGCAAAGTAAGTTCGCTCCCTCATTCCATCAAATCTCATTCTAGATGTCATGTTTTAGGATGGCACTCGCTGATGCACAAACTCTGGCAACCCGCAAGTTTCTCTCCAAATCTGCATATGACAACGCAGTATCCCCCGGCCCTCCGCTTCCCAAATCACACCCCTCCATCCCGCTCATCTTTAAATTCCACCTCGAATGCGTTTCGCTCTACTCCTCTGCGCGTACGCTTGCCATGACGCCTGGCTCCGCACGCCCATCCTCCCCGTCTTCTAACCCAGATTCCAATGCAGAAGTCTGCGTCGAGCTGCGCCGCTACCTTTTAGACGCATCGGCGTTTCATGCAGCCCTTGCGCACAAGTGGCTTGGCGTTGATGCAGGTGAGAGTGGGGTGCAGGAAAAGGGCGGGGAGGCGGTGGCATGGTTACTATGGGCGAAGAAGGAGCTTGAGGACATGAAGGAGGGCGGACTTGGTATTGCAGTAGGGCGGGACCGCGAGAAGCGAGGGCGCAAAGGACGTGTCGCGGATGAATTAGAAAGTGTGGGCGTATTTTTGAAGCACTATAAGAAAATCAATGATTCGGTAAGCAAGGGGTGTTTCGATTGTGAGACATTGGGTGCTGATTATTATTTGTGTACGACGTATAGTTGACATTTCAGCCTGTGCCGAAGCAGCAAGATTTACAGGCGCGGATACCTACCGGGATTTTGGCGGTGCACGCGGAGCCCTACACACCTCCTTCTCCAGCATTTGGACCCGGTTCCGTCGAGTATGCACGTTTACAAACGGAAGCGCTAGCACTAGAAGAGGATGATTCATCAGGGCCATGAGGCAATTGCCAGTAGTGCCAATCCGCGCACGTACGCTGGAGCTGGTTCGTACTTCTAACCCGTGTACAGTCAAGGTTAAGTGCTATGCACATCGCATGTCTGGGAGGTACAGCAAAGGTATGACCAATATACTATGTCCACCTCTAAATGAGGTTTCAATGGAATGACGTTCCCTTCTGTCATGGTACATCGTAAGGCGAGAAACCGCACTCCTCTGGCTGGAAATGCTCGATGGACGTGAGCATCTCATCTGCGAGGTATGTACTGGAACTTTCAATTTTTATCAGGTACAAAAGGACCAAAGAAAACGGCCCCAAGTTACTACTCTGAAGTAACAGCCTGCCTGACATTCTGGCTCCTGAACACCGTAAACAGTTCCTCAAAAACGAGGCGCTTGCTCCATTCCATGACCTCATCTGATCTCGCTTATCGCATCATATCGCTCCCCGGCAGGTAGCGGACGGCAGACGGCGGCCCGGCATGATATAACACCCTGAGCTCGTACGCTGATGTGTGGTAGACATGGAACCGTTCATGCAGCAGAACATGTCACACACTACTAGCTAGTCGAGATCTCGAGATACATTGTCCTTCAAGTGGTTTCCATGGGCACGGGCATCTCCAGCATGCTGTGTTTGGACTTGGTCTGAGAAGACATGACCGCGATCGATCATTAATCATTACCGGCTGCAACATACACCGTCAAACTTTTCACGGCCCAGGCCTACAGCTGGGGTGCACCCAGTTCGTGACTCGGTGGTGGGGGTGATCACAGCTGCTCACGCTCCAATGCTTCGCCACATGAATTTCCATTGACATGTGCAGGATTCCCAATCCGAAGTTCTGCAGTGAGATTCTGTCACCTGCCAGTGCGATTCTGCCATCTGCTAGTGATGATCTGTCAACGATCAATGATGTCTTCTCAAGTCCGTCAACTGATCCATACAATTCAACAGCGCTGTCGACACGACTTACGTACAAGCAGGAATGGTTCACAAGAAGGTTGACCCTTCAAGCTTTAAGAATCACTCGCATCCAGGGTATTGACATTTCGGCTTCATCTATCCCATAGAAGATAACTCAATTGTACTTTCAACCATAACAATCATGATTCTCACTTACCCTTCCATCACTTGCTCAGACACGTCAAACGCAGCTGCCATTACTGTCAATGACTCAAATTAGCAATTACTGCGACCGTAAAGGAAGCCCCATGCACAACATGGCATAGGGTACTTTACGCCATCGTGAGGTCCGACATCGGAACAAAATGTGGTTGCGATGGGATGCGGAAAGGCAGCCACAACGGACGACTTTCGATCGGGGGTCTTTGGGCTCTATTAAGTTCAAGGCACCGACAGAGAGTAGCCTTTGTGTATGGCTGCACCTTTTACGAGCTCAGTACTGCTCAATGTCCATTTGTAAATCAGGTTGAAATGGAGATGGCGGGTGGCAGACCACCTCACGTCCAATAATCCTTACTGTAACGGCCCACGCCAAGGAGCTAATAATTGGTGATGTCATTCAGCATCGTAGGGTGGGAGGCCCCACTTCTCCGGCTTAAAATGCTCGATGGACGTGAGTGTCTCATCTGGGATGTATGGGCTGGCACTCGCAACCTCCAGAAGGCGTTCGTCAGGTACCCAGACGACTGAGGAGAAGGTGAGGCCCTGAATTACGACTCTGAAACGACAGCCTACCTGACATTCCGGCCCTTTTCCCAGCTTGGACACCGTAAACGGCGTCTTCAAAAACGAGTCCTTTGCTCCTCTCCACGGCCTCAGCCTCGGCGCATTGCTCCGTAACGCCCACCGTCTTGCCTAGGATGCCTGCAGCGTGCAGAAAAATATACGGATCAGGCTTTCCCGTAGTCTTGCCTGCTACATCATCAGCGCAGACAATGTTGCCATGAAAGTAGTCAAAGAATTCTTTGAGATTCTCAGACTTGCGGTCAAAGTTCCGCCGTGAGGAGGCAGTAGCAACTACGATCGGCACATTGTGTTTCACCAGGTGCTGGATGAGCCTGTGTACTCCTGGGAGGAGCTGTACGGTTGGCCACCGTGCATCTAGCTTTTCTTGGGACTCTATGAGGTATTGGTCGATTGTGATATCGATGCCTGGGAAACAAGAGAGCAGGTGCGTCGCAGATGCAACTCGTACTGCGATAGTGTTTGCGTTGAATGAGACTGGAGAGATCAGAGAGCGTACGTTTGCCCATGAGCTGTGCCTTGATGTCCCATGTCATGGTTTTGCCGTAGCGGCCGAGGATATCATCTTTGAGCGATATGTATGAGCTGTATGGAGAGGCGCGGTGACACAGAGCGTACTGGTGACTTCGGTATATACCCTCTCCGTATCAATGAGAAGGCCTGTCGAAGACACGTCTTGCCTTGAGTGCTCGAGGAAGTTAGAAACTCCACGCACCATCCATGTCAAAGACCACATAATCTATTTTTCTTTCCATGTTGAAACCGATATCTATGATGATCTACTAGATGAGATCGATCACAATCGATGAAATAGAAACACGATGATCCTGTTCGGAGTCCATGATAGTCACGTGGAGGGGCCCGGGGCTCGGCGCGGCCAAGCAGCAATGATCGACGCGCTCATGTGCCAGCTACATAAGCGACTGGCCTCGAGTGGCTCGACAACACCATGACGCAGACACATGTCAGAGCGTACGAACTATACGATATACGATGTACCGTATAGCAGTTTGCACTGGATTAAGCAGCCTCGTCGCAGCAAATGGAGACGCCATGATATGATGGAAGAGCCTGTACCATAAGGTGCTTGCGATAACACTGTACTGTCCTGCGTGACGCGTATCGCGGCCGACATCAACGCCGGCTTCGGCACTCTTTGACGTGGGTACTTGCCTTTTTGGGCGGCGCCTGACTCGCACAGCGTCGATATTGTTCTTTCAGCTTGAGCTATTCCTATCGTACTACTATATGTACAGGCCATTGCCAGCTAAATTCAGTCCTCTGCCTACAGGTCAAGTGTAAAATTACCTTGCGACAATTTTGTGACCCCAGACGTCAAGGCAGAAGGCTATAAGGAGGTAAGTATTGCCACAGGCGGCACCGAACATTCAGTTCTCCCACAAGTCATTGAGGCGTCCAGAACGTGCACAGCACTGAGCAGACCCACCTCAAATTTTCACGTCACAAGCCCGTCCATGGCTGTTCTCCACGGATAAGTATATAATCTGAACACTGGTTCTGAGACTGTTTTTATCCCTGCGTTCATTCAACTCCATTGTGTTTCAATTTGGTCTCGGTCGATCTTGTCCGCAAGCCTGAGAACCCGCCCCACTTTTCAAATTCGTTGCATTTCCCTGCGAGCGTGCCATCTCGCCAAGTGATTTATCATACTGACACCACCAGGTTCGCACTTGAATTCACTGTCGTTGCCAAGTCGTTGTAATAGGATCCACGCATCCCCAAGTGACAAAATGGCAAGCGACTCGACCCCCCGCCGCCCCACACGCTCATTCTTCCGTCGTCGTCGCGTTTACCTCATTCCCGCAATTCTGTTCGCATTTTTCCTGCTCTTCAGTACACCATGGTCACTACCTCCTCTCAACCTCCCGGGACTCTCTTCGTCGCTTTCCCGTGCAAGTATCGTTTCGCTAGTCAAGGGCCCGCCAGTGGAGGAGATATATGGCTTATTGCATTTTGTGACGAGCGATGACGATCGCATGCTGTCGCATTCAGTGAAAGTGGACCCTGTTGCGCCGATCGATCTGACTGTGTATCTCGGTGGCGACCAACCGGATTGGAAATCCCACATGAGAAGATTAAGAGAAGAGTATCCACTCATCGTGTTTTCGAAGGTATGTGCGCTTCCATTCACCGGATCCTATGTGCCGTTCTAATGCTGTGTTTGGATCAGTCATTTTGCCCGTGCGTTCTCTTCTGTTGTGATTAGCGCGGTATGCCTCATGCATCGTGCCTCCGGCTCTACGTAGATTTTCAAAGAAAGCCAAGAAGCTATTGGAAGCGTATAATCTTTCTCCTCCCCCTAGAATTATCGAAGTTGATCTTCGAGGTATGCCGTGGCTATGCTTACTTCCATGAGACATGCTGATCGTCTACAGACGACGGGGATTTCATAAAGCTCATCCTTACCCGTCTTACCGCGCATTCCACATTCCCCAATATCATCCTAAATGGGCAGGAACTCGGGGGAAGCGACGATCTGCACACGTTACGTGCACAGGGCAAGTTGAAGAAGATGTTTGAGAACGCGGGGATGACGGTAAGGGGGGATATCGTGAAGGAACAAGAGACGCAGTAGAGCTGACGAGGTTCACGTCACCATACGTGATGAATCCAGTAGGATGGGGCACACTTACCGCTTGAATAGAATCGAATGCTGTATTGTTAACATCATCCTACATACTTATGTGTACTGCTATTTGTTGTCTTGTTCATCCAAGCAGGACTTTACGGTGTTCTATTTCTGGGTTTTATGTAACTTGTAATATAATTGCCAATTTGCCAGTATACATGTGTGACGAGTCCAAGAGTGTCCAAGCGGGTGCCAGCAAAGGCTCAGCAGGGGCAGGCAAAGGGCGGGAAGGGATGACAGGGACAGGCCAATAAGCTGTCCCTGGGCGAAAATAGCCGTAATGCAGGCGCTTACGATGGTCGGCCTGGAATGGCCTTTTAACTGCCAAGATATTTGAAGCACGCCATGGATGGTGGCCCGTCCGAGTCACATCGAATACAAGTGTTGCAAATGATGCGGGCTAGACTGATTTTCGACAGGTGCTGATCGTATTGATAAGGTCTATATTAGAGCGTTGAAGATAACGATTCAAGCTGAAGATCATATAATTCAAAGGCTGTTCGAGTTTTTCATGCACCTTTCGAGGAAAGGTCTACAAACCCTATAGGGAATATGATTGATACACAAACTTTGCCCGCTGACGGCAAACAAGGGACAGGTTTGGATAGGAAGCTGCCTGATGTGATAATTTAGGTCCAACGAAGACCCAACGACAAATATAAGGTACATACTAATGGATAAGCATATGTCAAAGACGGCCGGTACGGACGTGTGCAACGGAACCGTAACTTAAGTGGAGCATTGTCATTGATTAGGACAGCGGCGTATCGACTAGTCCCTAGTAGGACGTTCTCTGATATCAGTTCTTCCAGGCTCAGCGGCGAGTCACGGTGAAACTTGGTAGTACAAATGGCATCATGATGGCATGAGAAGATGATTTTCCCACATTGGGATATTAATTCGGCCACGCCGCACACGGCCACCAGCCACAGTAAACGCTGTTTCACGAGCGTTTTACCATCGTGATTTGTTGCATAGGGATCTGGCAGGCCATCAGCGAAACCTTTCAAGGAGATAAGCTATACATTCACTAGTACTACTGTCACTCAGGTTCGGCCGTTTTACGGAGCGGTATACCAAATTGGGATCAACGAAATTGCCATATTGACAAGTGTCATGCCCGTGTTACCAATAAGGCCTAAGGGTCGAACCGAGGAGAAGATCAAGCGGCTTGAACACGTTCCTTCACTTTTCATTCTTTCGGGTTACACATCCACTCTCGGCCTCGCTTTTGAATAACCGAACAAAACTTTCATTCACTTACCATTCGTTTATCTAGGACTTCCTCACATTCTTTTGACCTCCCTTCCGATCGACCCCACTTTAGGTCACCATGTCGACACTACCTGTCACCTCCCTTCTGCACTCGCTGCAGCACCAACGAAAGCCATTGAACCACAGAGCCACATCACTAGCTCTCCTCGGGCTTATCGTTGTATCATTCTATATTTTTTTCGTAGCAAGGCCTTCATTAGACCTTGCTCCAATAGCACTTCGGACAGACGCCCTGGGACACGCAGGTACACGTGGGTCGCATGCACAAGATATAGACGATCCCCCGCCATCGTCTAGACTCTTCCGTCTACCTTCAAATCCCCAAAGAAAGACCGTCGTCAGCAATGTAAACCGTCCCCAGGTCAAATTGGACGAGTCGCAGGAACTCGCGGCAGTAGCTGCTTTCGTAGCAGCACTGCCACAGAACATGATTCCGCGGTCGATAGACCCAAGCCAGCCTATTGACCCCCAACTCGTCCTTGACTTCGACACTCGCAGTCCGCGCGCCGCATATGAAGTAAATCAGATCGTGGAAGATGTGTGGTCTCGCTATCCCGTTATGTTATTCACTAAGGTTCGTCGCTTTTTTCGGTTCCCTTTGTTCTACTCTCCATGCTGATGCTTGCCGCTCGTCCCAGCTACGCAATGCACATTCCAGGGAAATAAGGCATATAATTTCAAGTATGGACTTGCGGCCGGCTCCTGCAATTTTTGAGGTCGATCAACGAGGTCAGCGAGTTGCCTGACTTTTATTTGCTAGTTGCTCATGATTTTCCACGTGTTTTTAGAAGACGCAGAAGTTTTGATTCCTTTGTTACACCGTCTAACGTCTTCAACCGATCTGCCTCTTGTGCTTATCGGGGGCAAGCCCGTTGGCTCAATGGCTGTCCATCCGCGAGCTCAACGAATCCGGCGAACTCCAGAAGTTGGTTACCAATGCCGGTGCGGTCATTGACGGCGGGAAGAAGAAGAAAGGACACTAAAAGGACAATAATTTCCAATTGGACTCTTCCCATCACTTCTCAAAATGACCTAACGACCGGCATGACCTGCAGCATACTTCCCAGTGATCGTATGATCCAAACTTTCATGCATATGTACATACCACATCGGATAATCCCAGGTGGATGGATATTCAATCGCTATCGTATGCCATGATACTCCAACTCTTGTCATTCGTTTATTTCTCATGGTGTTATAGCGGGATTATTATAGCTCACTTTGCCTCTGGCTTTCTTTTGCATAATAGACGCCATCAACATCAAACATCACCCACAACTATAGACCTTGATGGACTTTTTATTTAAATAGTGTTCTTGTATCTACCGCGTACGTATGTTCCGTAAGTCGCCAGACAGTACTTAGTAGCTGCTCTAGTTTACATGTACATACTGGAGTCTGGGCCTCGGATACGCTCAACGTCCAAGCAATCAATTGATCGAGTTTCTTCTCTTTAGTCGAAGGTTGAGAAGAGTCCTTTACGGCGTAGCTCCAGACTCCTGGACCAGTAGCTACTAGCATGGGAGCCTTCCACAATCGGATATCTTCATCAGCGCTTGGAGTATCACGGAGTTATTCTAGAAAATCTATACTTGGGTGCGCACGATGCGTCTCGGGCCGCTTTGGTCAAGGTGACGCAAAGTTGGCTTCACGGCAATCAGGAAGGATCAGATCATAGAAGAAGTTCTTGACTCGAAAGTTGGATATGCACAATGGGGTTGCAATGGGGCAACATTTAGAAGCAGGGACCCCCCGACTAGAAGGTTAATGACTTGACGCCTGACTCGCTTGTCTGAAATAACAACGCCTCAGTGTTGCCATAACATTGGCTCGTGGTATTGTGCAAAATTTTGGAAGACGCCAGATATGTCGTAAATACGCCTTGAGCGCTGATCATGATGCGTACGGTGACCAATCAGACTCGGAGGCGAGAATCCCTGCTTCGGGGACGAACGATTTCTGGAAAGCAGTTCATTATGAAGCTCCACTGACAACGGATGAAAGATATCTGGCCACCAAAGACGGTCAGAAGCATGTAATACCTAGTATGAGTGGGCAACGTGGACCAAAATGACCTCAAACTTAGTGCACAACACTTTTCGTACGTACTGACAATATTGTTATCTGCATACTACTTTCCATGGACGCGAGCACTGGAAATTAGTAGACGACATCGCGACCCGTACACATTACATACCGCTAGTCTTGCACAGGGGCCCAACATTGCCGCCAGGCGTTATCACACCGCCAACCACCACGTTTGATAGTAACCGACAGGAGAGTCACCTTTTGTACTCTTGCGTCAAGTACCTGTACATTTGAACTTTGTTTCTCGATAATAAAGCACCTCAATATAATAAAGCACCTGTAATTTGTTGCGAGGCTAGGATTAACCCCTTAAGGTTATCATGTCTATCAAGGGGAGCTTCGGACGTGTTCAGATGGAATATTCATATAATAACGTCATGGTCGGATTGGATCCCACACCGATTAGCTTCGTCAGGATTTATCACACCGAGTGCAGCGGGGGTGGTCGGCATAGTAGCGCGCTCAGCTCATGGATGGAGTTCCACTGCCTCATGTAGAGGACAATAACGTTGATGTCACCCTTCGACGTCACTGTCATCAGGGATTCTGCAGCATGCGACAAGTATGTTTCCCAGGTTGTCGAGGCCCATCAGGCGCATGAGACATAAGTCTGATAGCAAAGAGATGCATACGGGCTTCCCCAAATCAGAGAATGGCTTCGTCGAGGTCATCAAGTCAGCCTAAATATAAAAATGCAATCAAAGTGTGAGAACCAAGCTATCCAAAGAGCAGTCACAGTCAGTGTCCCTCGGAAGAAAGAAAACAACATCCCAACGAAGAAAAGTTATACCATTTTTTCGGTGTCACCATCAGGGTCACTCTGCTGTTCAACAGAGTTCCCAAGCTTGTCCGTCAAGGCGATACTTGCGGGCGCCGCGGGTATAAAGGAGGGTCAAGGATTGAGTGCATTTCGTCGAATGTGTATGCCTCCATCGGGCCTCTCTTGAAATGTTGCGATGATCTAGCCAACTATCTTAGAGGCTTCTAAAGGTTCCTGCATTCTTCCATAGCGAAGGATTTAGGACCCTTCAGGATCCTGTAAGACAAGGGGACAACGACTTGCCGCATACTTCCGCAGGTCCGGGGTTATCATGTATATCAACGGCATGTAACGCTGGAAGTAACGTACACGCGAGGCCGTCTAACGTATGCCATCAAGATATCCCGGCGGGTAGGTGACAAGCCCATCGTGAAGCGGACCAATAGTATCCGGGTGATGCCTCAAGTTGCCAGTATAACCGAAGCCTCCGCGATCCGGGTGATCATATGTAGCGCGTTCAATGCTCCTGTGCGTACGTACTGGAAGTGCGGTCATTCGGATGGTTGCTATTCACATGGTACTTTGTGCGATCCGAGTAACTGCCGCATGTCGGAGGCAAGTAGCTTGCAATCAGATAACTTATGAGTAATCTGGCAGTAGGACATAAGGAAGATGAATAACAAATCATTTGCGTCGTACCGCTCCTCCGCAGAAGTCGCCCTTAACGTCATGGATGGGAACGAGTAGACGGAAGAAGCTAAGATCTACAGCGAATCAAAGATATGCATGGGCCACTCACCAAAATGTTAACTTGCTTGAGTGAGTATCGTCCTATGTTAGTCTCCAAATTGCAAATAACTCCTTCTAATTCCGAGGTAGTTGATTATCTAGTACCCTAGAATTTCAAAGTGATCGCGTTCCTCCCTTAAGTCCAGCTTCTATCACTGTGGCGTCTTTGGATGACATGTGCCTTGTCAATCAGGATTTGAAACCCGCGAGTTCGCTGGGAATGTGTTGCCTTTGCTGAATGGCAAGACTGCCGCATCACGAGCTTGGCGAGTCTGGATGAGATGCTGTAGCCTCGGTGCAAAGTTGTGGCGTGGCGGATGAAACGAGATCCGTCCGGTTCTATTCTGATATATCTGATATATCGCCTGCGAGTGCGGCGCGAAATTCTGGCCTGTCCTGGAGAAAGCACGTATTCTGGCATCTTGCTGTAGTCTTGCTCGTGTGTATGCCTGCGTTCTGGTATTTATGTGACTAGGTTTGGGTGTAAAAGCAATGGATTGTGGCTGTGCAATGCCGTTATTCCAATTTGCATACGACGAGCGTCACGCGTCAAGCATGCGGCCATAGAACTGTTGACAACAACCTTATGTAAAATGGCACGCAAGGCCCAAGCAAGGTAACAGGTCTTTTACACTTTTTACGTGACAGTCTGAACGACTCGGATGAACAGGTAGAAACGTCAGGACAAGAGTAAGCTTTATTCACCGAACTCCCTAAAGTCACTAATGCAATCTCTCATGACGACCTTTGTGCTGCAACATCATGGCGGCCTCCGCTGAGCAGCTATAGCCTATAGCATGCCATTGGTTACCTATCAGGTCACATTGAAATTCCTTGATCAGCACGTTGTTGCTTTGTTGTTTCTTCTTGCCATTTCGATATGGTCTGGGAGGTCACTTCATTCCTTGTAAGGGATTTTTTCGTGCGGTGTTCGTCGTGGTGCTTTGACAACCGACGTGCGCGGTATTCTGGACCCAGTCAGCATGTTTCCGTGCACCAGCGGACGAACTTCCCGCATCAGCTCGGAATCCCGGACGGAGGAACTTCGGTATGTCGCTACCGAGTTGGGCGTCGTGTCGCGCTCCTCCTGCCATTTACTTCGCTTATGGACAATGATGCAACAGTCCAAGGATCATTCGACGCATTCAACCAACAACAGCGACTTCATCTGGCCCGCCATGGAATGCCCACGATATCGTGGCGACGACAAGAATGCAAACTCTGCATTCTGTAAGGGAGTCCGTGTCATGTCTTAGATCATTAAAAGCCTGTAGTGCATTGCGGAGGACTCCAGTTTTCGATCTGGCGCGAGCCGAGTCTCCATGAGGCGATTCATCTCGCTGCGGCGGTGTAATGCTTCGGATTTCGCAGACGATATTGGACTGTAGATGTGCAATTGGGCAAGAAGGTTCCGTTTGAACAGCAAATCGTATTTGTTCACATAGGTATTTAGCTTGAGGCTAATTTACCGGCATTTGTAGTGGTTCACATATGTAATCTATACATTGTGGATATCCTCGTCCACAAGGTAGCGCGTCCCAAGAGTCTGTGTTTCTACCCCAACCACACATTTCTGCACAGAGTCCTTATGTTTGTTGTAATATGGTCGAATCCCCACATACTCGCCCACAGGTAGCATTTCCCGAAGTGGTTCTCGTGCCACGGCGGAGATTAGGATGTGGGGTAAAAATGCAAACTCAAGGTACAGCGGACTATCATGCGCCCTAACTTTTCAACTCTTTGAATTCAAATGGCGGACCGGTTTGAGTACTTGGTGTAATCTCCTCAATTCGAGCGATTAACGAAACATGGCGATGGCTTCGTCAAGTTCGCCGCTGTCATGCAATTGATCATATCAGGTTTGGAAAGTGCAAAATTGTTCACCGTGAGTGCCTTCGTGGAGTACCTCATGGTAGAGTCCAAAGAGTATGATAACAGTGCTTATCGTAATGATGTCGTTCTCAGGTGACATCAGGACTCAGGAGGCGTGAGCTCGCTAGCGAACGCTTCCTCAAACGGAAACTCGACGTCACCAACATAGTCACGATACAAAAAATGGAGAGTTGGTGGAGAGGGCCAAATTTCCAAAGAGCAGTGACAGTTGGTGTGTCAGAATAATGAAAAACAACCCAACAGCGAAGCTATATTTTGTCAATGTTATCGAGGCACCGTGCTATTTAAAACGAGGGTAGGGATCAAGTGACCCCACCGGGAGAATAAGGAACGCTGCGAGTGTAATGGAGGGCAGAGATTAGGTGTATTTCATTGAAGGCGTGTGCTTTCATCGGACTCATCATTGGGCGGGCGTTACCCCTGACTATTACCTCGTCAACTAGTAACCAACGTGCCACACGAAGAATTCAGGAACATTGACGAAAAAGGGGTAACACTGAGTTGAACAGCCTGCCGCATTTACGTGCCCGTTTGCTATCACCTCTGGGTTTCCTGATGTCAACAACAACCCCCTGACATAGTCCCGCAGGGCCAGGGGTGCGAGCGGCATGAGGCTGGTAGTTCGTAACGCTGAAGTGATCGCGTACACGACACTATGTTATGATCAGGATAGGATTCCAGAGGATGCAAGAGGATGTCGTGAGGTGGATCCGTGGTATAGTTAATATCGGTGAGATACCGCTTCGCAGTCCGCGTGATCGTTAGTGTATTGTTCCATTACGATAGAAGTGCCCCATTGCAGGCCTGATTCAAGTCGCTGAGATGTATGCTTCAATTGCACAAACCGGACAACTGCCGCCGTGTGTCCGAGCTAGGATATAGACTAATGTTCAGAATATTTCAGTGAGGATACAAGGAAGCTCACCGCACCACAAGGACACGAAAGGACGGGAAGATCCGAATCACGGACGAGACTCACCAAATGGTTCACTGCATGACGGAGTACATATTAGTTTGTCTCATGCTGCCACATTGCAAATGAATCTTCCCCGACCTTAATTTCGAGGTGCAGTACCCCTGACTCTCATGTACTGCCTTTGACTTAAGCGTCTATCCCTTGGTGGCGGACTTATGTGCTGACAATTAGAACCGACGATTATGAGTGGTGCCGCCTTAACAAACGAAAATATCACGTATGTGGATGACAATGAATTACAAGAGTAGTGTCATGAGCGTGGAGTTCTTGGTATGATGCAACCTCGATCACCACACCCGCATTTGTGGCGTGGCCGTTGAACGAGGAGTGACTCTAGCACTGCAGATGTCGGACCTCAGGAAAGTCACGGGGTTGAATGGCAAGGCGGTCTTGGCGGAGCTCCTCGTTCACATCACAGAATCATCAGGGGTAGTCACACAAAATAGCGGTGCTCACAAGTTAATACAGTGGGAAGACCCAACCTTCTGATATCAATGTCTACAATTAGAGCTTCGCCATCGTCTTTGCGCCCACCAAACCTTCGATGTCCCTGTACTTATAGTACAGATTAAGTGACTCGGGGTTTGCCACAGTTCCACTCGGCTTTAGATTGGACCCCGAAACAATCTGTTTCACCGCAATCTCGATTTTCTTGCCGTTTACCGTGTACTGCACGGGCATCAGAACAGTCATGTTCACCACATAAGCAGCACACGTACCGGGATATCTGTGGTATCGAACACGTAGGCTGGGACGTGTCTCGGGCTAAGGCTGGTCCTGATCGCGCTCTTGATGCGGTCAATGAGAGCAGGTGTGAGCTTGCGCCGAGAGCGCATCTTCAAAAAGAGCAAGGACGCGCTCGTCGGGGTCTTGTGTCCTCCGTTGGCCCACACACAATGAGTCATCAATCTCGTCGGAGAAAGACTCTAGGACAGTGTAGATCTCCGCCGAGCCAAAACGGACACCAGAGGGGTTGAGTACGCCATCGCTGTGGAAATGATTAGATCAGCTTGTATATGACAATACTTAAGAATAGCTAGCACCTCCGCCCCAGAAAGATGAACCCAGTCGTCTTCGGATTCTTGACTACAAAATCGCCTTGACGCCAGACTCCTGAGCTCCGCATCAGCATGAATGCACTTGATATCTTGACAAAATCAGAAGAACTTACCTGGATATGTGTCATAATATGCCTGCCGGAACTTTTTGCCGGACTCGTCGCCCCAGAAGTAAACAGGTATCGAGGGGTGCGGACGTGTGATGACGAGCTCGCCAGGTTGACCTGTGTTCTCAATGTTGTTGCCCGCGGGATCGAATAGTTCAACGGCCATGCCGAGACTTTTGCCTTGAAGTTCTGTGTAGAATATGCCGTTAGTCCACGTTAAGAGAATGATACTCTGGACACAACCTCCAGCATGTAGTGGGAAACTCGGCACGCATGTGACAACTGAGGAGTGCTGGTTTAGGTACGTAGCGAGGGGCGATCCAATGAAAGCTTACATGCACAGAACACGTCTGTCCCTCCAGAAGATGACCCGATATGCAACTTCCTACCAAACGCTTCGTGCGTCCACTCCATCAAAGGTGCAGTTATTACAGCTCCTGTGACTGTCATCTCACGAAGAGCTTCAAAGGATGCAATTTCAACTGCAAAAGTGATTAGCATCAACTCTCAAGGCTATGATCCGACCATACGTGGTTTGATACCCCTCATCTGGATTTCGGTCAGGAAGCGTGGACTTGTACCGAATACCGTGACACTAAAAGAATTTAGTCACTGATGCTCTGCGCTCGCTAGTGTCCGCGCACCCCTGGTCATTAATGAACTTCAGATAACCCTTGAGGTCAGGGTGGAATGGTGACCCATCGTAGAGGACAATGCGTGCACCACATGCAAGACCCGAGAGCATGAAAGGCCACATCATCCAGCCCGTCTTGTATGCGTGAGCTGATCACTTCACGACAGTATATATATATGAGATTGCTTACTGTAGTGTATTGAAAATAGACATCAGTGGGAAGGATACCGAAGCTGACCATGCAGTCCTTCTTGCTGTTCATGAGGGCGCCCTGCACAGGGAGATAAATAGCAGAATATGGCACGTTAGTGGGAGGCGTACCCCACCGCAGTGGACTATGCATTTCGGCGGACCACTTGTCCCCGAGGAGTATAGGATGTACAATGGATGACTGAAAGGTAACTGCTCAAATTCCAGTGGTCGACCATCACCTGATGCAAGGAAAGAATCCAATGTAACACTAAACCGTTCAAGTGAGAACACATGTTAATGAATGGCGGTCGTAGACAAACCTATTGGGTATGCTTAGAGACTCTGGGATGGTGTTTCCGGTCTTCACACTCGGAAAGGTAATCATGCGCTGTACGCCAGATGTACGGAGGTCCTGCTCCACTTCCGAAGCCTTCTGCACTAGGCTGACTGTCTTCCCCGCGTAAACAATCTCTGTTTCTGTGAAAATAAACTTTGGTTTGATTTGTCTGTACCTATCAAGTATGCCCTAGTGAAGGTGGAGCGTCTTGCGAGTCTATGAGAAATACGATAAGGCTGACCTGGGTACCCATGTCAGTTGCGGTACTGGAGAATATTGCCCCTACACTGGAAGTCGCAAGAACAACTACCACAGCAGTGATAGAGTTGGTGACGATAGCTGCAACCATGCAAGGTTAACGATCCGTGGCAAACTCGACAGGCACCTCCTTCGCTCACCCGCAACTCTATCTCCAACCTTCAATCCATTCGCGCGCATTGCAGCTGCCATTTTGCGCACCATCTCTCTTAGCTGGCGGAAGGTATAATGCGTCACGACTCCAAGTTCATTGCCTGCTGTGCACGCGATACCATCGTCATCTCGGTAGAGAAGGTTCTCCGCGTAGTTGAGGCGTGCTCCGGGAAACCATTCGGGTACCTCTTCGTATTTGCCCTTTTGAACTATCTGAAGTGATGTTCGATGTTGCAATGAAAGAACCCCAATATGAGTGGACACACCTTGGTGGGATTTGGGGGGACAGAAGACAAAATACCCATAAACTGCCAGAGGTCGAGCCAGAAGGTGTAATTGGACACCGAGTACGCGTGCAGGTCATGGTAGTCCTCTACAGCATAAATTCCAGTCAGACTCTCATTCTAGCCTGTTCAAATGTTAACGCACTGAGGTTCAGGTTGTGCTTGAGGTTGATCTCACGCCTTAGCTTCTCGCAGACGACATGAGACGGGGAAGCAGGTGTCCAAATAAGGCGTGACTGGTCGAACTGAGAACTCATTGGAATATACTTTGCAGTTGGCTTGCATGCACGTTAAGAATTGTCTAGCCTGCAGAGGAGTCTCGGGTCGTCCGCGCTCAGCTTGAGGTGTCCTCTCACACTGTCGGTGCATGACCTGGGAAGTCAGTAATAGATTGTGCTGTAAGAGGCAAGTCTAAGTACGTACTAAGCACTCTCAGACTTTCTCAGTGACTTCGAGCTGATTTCAAAATATAAAGCAAGGATCTAGCAAGTTGAAGGTGAGGGGACTTTTGCAACTTTACGTGAGCGACTCGGATGAACATGTTACTCGAGACGCGAATCAGGATAACGGGTCGTCCAACTTGAAAGAAATGAAAGTGAGTGCGCAAGCTGCCATGTAGGCATCCTTGAAATTGATGTACAAATTGATGATACAGTTGAAATGGTCATAATGCATATGTTGCTTAGTAGGCTATATACACCTCAGCCATCGGCGCTTACCGCAGCCATACAAGGCTGGCATACCACCACCCCCTCCGCATATTCTCCTAGGTTGACAACCCTGCATCAGCGGGTTGGATTGTGCTACAGAATGCTACAGAGCGCTCCGTAGCACTCTGTAGTGAATTACGTTTCCCTGATGTGTTACCGTTCAAATGACTCCTCTCGTCCCCCACAAAATGTGTTGTGAACAGCTTTACAGCGATAATCACCTTCAATATGGTAACCGAGTGGTAACTTTGTTGAGTGTCAACAAAGGTTTGCACTCGAAGTGCTGTCCTGCAGTATAATGGAATAGACCCGGTCACGTTTCTTCATGCAGGTACTTTCCAGCCTCTTCCGAAATAGCCGCATATCACGATCGGCGTGCAACGGTATCCTGCCGTTACTGCGGTTTTCAGATGATCCGACCATATAAGATTCCCCGACATCCACTTTAAATTAACTCGTCCTCCTTTCGTTTGCTTTCCCGTTGTATCTCATACCATAAAATGTCCAACCGCTCGTTCCCGGAGAGTGATGCCTATCGAGAGGCGGCTCGGTCAACCCTCCCTTCTGTTAGCGAACTTTTCCCAGGTTGGTCAAGCTTCTCCAGCTCCCCACATCTGTGCATTTTATTGACCTTTAGCCTTCAGAACTGTCTCGTACTCCAAGGCCATCCATAGTCTCTCCTCCTTCCTGGGTGGGTCCCAATCCAAACCATGACCCATACTATGTACCGCATATGGGCCAGTCAGATTCCCTATCAGGGCCAGGCTTGCAGGTCAGTCGTTTAATGACTAGATCAAACCTAGATAATGATCACCTTCTCAGAGAAACCCTTCGACATCTTACCACCCTATTTCTTCCCTTAGTTCACGACAGGGAGTGCATGCAATACTTCACCCAACTCATGAACATCCACCGCATTCATTGTATCATTCTCAGCATCTACAGAACCAAATTTTTCAGTCATCCACCAACAGTACCCTGTCTGATCTGGAAGAGGCCATCGAACTTCATCGAGCTGCACTGGCTTTTCACCCCTCTGGTCATTATCTTCGGTCGTCGTCTCTCAACGACCTTACCAGTGTCCCTTTAGCCAGATTCCATCAGCGGGGTGTGTCATCAGACTTGGAAGAGGCCTTCAGGCTTTACTCACGATTCCCCCAAGTATCTCATGCAATCTCTCGTAGAGATCTCCGTGCTGCAAAGTCGTGGGCCGCTTCCGCCAAACAGCTGAACCATAACTCCGTGTTAGTTGCGTATCAGACCACATTGAAGTTCCTTGATCAGCACATTGCTCTTTTATCGTCTTCTTCCCGCCATTTCAATGCGGTCAGGGTGGCCGCTTCATCCCTCGCAATGGACGCATTCTCGTGCAGTATTCGCCAAGGTGCATCCACAACTGCTGTGGAACTAGTGGAGCAAGGTCGCGCAGTGTTCTGGACCCAGCTGTCACGCTTCCGCACACCGGTGGATGAACTATCTGCATCGGGTGATACTGGTGTAGCCTTAGCAAAAGAGTTTAGGCTACTCAGCTTTCGCCTTCATAACGCGGTAGATGCGTCTACTGAAGATCAGTCCGCACAAATACGACAACTGACCGCACGATGGGATGATGTCATATCCCGCATCCGCATGCTGCCCGACTTTTCCCAGTTTCTCCTTCCTCCGTTGTTCTCTGAACTTCGGAAGGCAGCAGAAGATGGTCCGGTCATTATTGTCAACGCAAGCCAGTATAGCTGTGATGCTTTAATTATCCTCAGTGCCCAAGATCCTGTCCATATTCCACTTGGTCTTGCACTAACCGAGGTCTCGCAGTTGTCCTCCGAGTTCCAGTCACTCATACATCGTGCTGGCTCTTCTGATCACCGACTTGAATCCCACAAACTTGTTGGCGTCCTACGCAAGCTGTGGGACGGTATTGTTGGCCCCATCCTTCAAGTGCTCAAGAAGTTCATTCGCCGTGGCTCACGTATCTGGTGGTGTCCAACCGCTGAGTTCACGCTGCTCCCTCTCCACGCAGCGGGACCCTATGAGCCTCACAGCCGCAATTTCTCTCACTTTTACATCTCCTCTTACACCCCAACTTTGGCGGCACTCATTCGCGCGAGGCAACAGCCTTCTCGAGGTGCCTCCGTTGAGCACTTTGTTGCCATTGGGCAAGCAAACCCGGCCGGAGGCAATGACCTTCGGTGTGTTGCTGCTGAGTTAGATGTTGTCGCTCAGCGTGTCGCACCCTTTATATCTTTCACATCGCTTGCGGACGGCGATGCGACAGTCCAAGGGACGTTGGATGCATTGGGTCAAAAACAGTGGCTTCACCTGGCTGCCATGCATTGCCGAATCGAAAACAGCCATTCGAGTCTTCCTTCGCCATGCACGACGGACCTTCAATGATTAGCGACATCATACGAACTCACTTGCAGAATCCAGAATTTGCATTCTTGTCGGCTTGCGACACCACTGTGGGTGATGAGTCGAGCCCTGACGAGGCGATTCATCTCGTTGCGGCGATACAGTTCTCCGGATTTCGCAGTGTGATTGGGTCTATGTGGTCTGTCGACGATGACGTTGCAGGCCAGATCGTTTCTCTTTTCTACGAAAACCTAGTTGATGATTCAGGGAGATTGGACTGTAGACGTGCTGCGGGAGCGTTGCACAAGGCTGTGAATACGTTGCGCAAGAAAATTCCGTTCGAACAGCAGATTGTATTTGTTCACATAGGTATCTAGTTTCGAGATCCATTGTATATGTATGTCATGTTTTTGTTGCTTTTGCAGTTATCCAGATGTGTTATCTACAGTATTGTACAGTACCCTGTTCGCCGTACATTCACAGTGTGAATGCATGTATATTTGAAGTCGTTGAACCAACTATACTATGAAAATAGGAGATAGATGATGCTCTGTGATGAGAATTTTGAGCAAGCGACCCAAAGAATCAAGACAGACCTCAGCAGAAGGAGCTGCAGTCGAACATTGGTCAATCTTTATCGAGACCATATTCGAAATCCCATCAAAAAAAATAGTGATTAGACAGTCGACTGTATTGTATAGCGGCGACGAGCAGCGTCACAGCAAGGGGAAAGTGCACCACGAATCCAGGGAGCTACGAAGGATGAAAGCAAGGAATATAATAACCCCAAAACACAGCCGCTCAAGCGCTCGAGAGTCTACACGGGCCGCCCGAACCACGATTTTCAGAATGTCATGACTGCCAAAATGCGTTGAATCTACGGTGGATTGAACAATAAATGGCTTATCTACAAGCGACGTTACAGGGTTTCCTTTGCTATACGCCATGAGAATACGTACTATTTACTGTTGGCAGCAGCCCGCTGAGCACGCTTTTGAGCTCCTGGCCGCCTCGCACTGAACGCGTGCTCTTCGTTACTGCCAGAAGGGTCGGAGTGCTTCTTGTCATTCTTTGCCTGCTTCTTAGCTTTGTGCTTTTTCACAGCCCGGACAAATAACATGATCATGATGGTGTGAGGAGAAAGAGAAAGAGGGGTGAAGGGAGTTTGTCATACGTCAAGCCCCTTTCTTTGTTATCCGAGTTCATTTGATCAGCAGCCGCGACGGTTAGACGTCGCATTACTCAAGCGTTTCATGTGTCTAACATCGTTTCGTTGCTTCAAATAACGGTAGTCACGTCATGACTCTGTCTACAAGCTGCGTTCGACGACGATCATAAAGACAATTTAGTCTTAGAAGCCTGTTGTCTCGGAAGAAGCCGTGATGTCGTGTAAAGTCACGTGAGATATAGACCCTTTAGAAGAGTGTGTTGGACGTTCCGCTCAAAACGTTGTCAATGTCAGTTTGACTGCACGCTCACACTTCGTGTTCTTTGACTTGATTGTCACTCATTTCCACTCTATTTTATCCCGCAGTCATGTCGCTCGACGGTCAACCCGTTCAAATCCATCCTTCAGCTGTTGACTCTTCGTTACTCGCTGCACAGCTCAATGGCACCAAGCCAACAATTAATGGACACGCGTCAGAAAGTAATGAGGGTTCACCAATCTCTGAGCGGTTACAAGTCATTAATGATGAGAAGAACTTCACGTCAGTCTGCTAGAACGTATCATTTTTCTTCAAGTGCTCAATTACACTACTTCCAACAGAACCCACTTGACATCTCAGATAGGACGATGGGGTCTGCGCGACGCCGGCTTCAATTATAACATAGTAGCTGTCTTCGGGTCGCAGTCTACTGGGAAGAGTAAGCTGTTGAAATGCCAATGTCTGGAAGTGCCGTCCACTGAGTACCGTGGCAGGTACACTGTTAAACAGGCTATTTGGTACTACCTTTGACGTCATGGACGAGACCAGACGACAGCAGACTACGAAAGGTAAATATATCGACTTGTCAACTTTCGTATGCGTGCTAACTCAGCTCGAGGTATCTGGATGTGCCGAGGGAAAGACATGGATGTCATGGTCATGGACGTGGAAGGCACGGATGGACGAGAACGTGGAGAGGACCAGGTATGAATGAGCTTCAGTTCATAGTTCTTGTCATTCAACCACTCTCAGGACTTTGAACGCAAATCCG
Source organism: Suillus lakei (assembly GCA_016628065.1). Lineage (NCBI taxonomy): Eukaryota > Fungi > Basidiomycota > Agaricomycetes > Boletales > Suillaceae > Suillus > Suillus lakei. The sequence continues at coordinate 66,275 of JABBWA010000005.1, forward strand.
CCCTTTTTTCCCTTGCTTCGTCAGAAGTACTTCTCATCAACCTCTGGGAGCACCAAGTTGGCTTGTACCAGGGTGCAAATATGGGTCTCCTGAAGACCGTGTTTGAGGTGAACCTTGGTCTGTTCGGCAAGAAAGCTCAAGATGGGTAAGTTCAGTCCACACCAATCCATCTTCATGCCCTCAAGTTCTCCCATGAGCAGCTCTCAAGGGCGTACTCTGCTACTATTCATAATTCGAGACCATATTGGGGCTACTCCCCTCGCGAACCTCCAAGCTACCCTCACTGCAGACCTCGAGAAAATCTGGGATTCACTTTCTAAACCGCAGGACCTCCAGGATCGCCAACTTTCGGATTACTTTGACCTTGCATTTACAGCACTACCTCACAAGATACTCGCTACGGATAAATTCGAAGCTGAAGTCCAAGAACTGCGAAAACGGTTTGTGGACAAGACGAGAGATGATTTTGTCTTCAAGCCCGCTTACCATAAGAGAATTCCCGCTGACGGTGTGGCATTCTACATGGAAAACATATGGGTAAGAAAATCATTCATGTCCACAAAACACGCACTGAAGATGAACTTTCTCAGGAACAAGTACAAACGAACAAAGACCTTGATCTGCCTACGCAGCAGGAACTCCTCGCACAATTCCGATGTGACGAGATATCGTCCATCGCGCTCGCAGATTTCACTGAACAGTCGAAGTCGCAGCGGAGACCCATCGAGGCAGGCCATGTTGTTGTAGGTCTCGGTGATTTGATGCGGGATTGGAGGTCTCAAGCACTCAGTGAGGATACTATTTCCGTTTAAATCATATGGATTCTGATCCATTTCGTAGGCCGCTACGACCGTGATGCGTCTCGCTATCACCAAGGGGTGTACCAGCGCAAGCGTGCTGACCTTCTTGGGGTTATGGATTCGACGCTTTCTCCGCTCTTCCTCGGGCAGCTCAAGAATCTGCACAAGTCATGCCTGAGCGCCTTCAAAAAGGAGCTTCTTGAAGGCTTGCGCGGTGAAGAGTATAGCTTCGCGGACGTAGTTGGGAAGGCGCGGACAAAGTGCGAGACACGGTTCGCAGATGGTGCGAAGGAGGTCTCGCTGGAGGACACTGACTGGACATGGCAGGACGAACTCGAGTCTCTCAGAGAGGAGATTGGTAATGTGGCCGACCAATGCAGGAAAGATGAAACGAAGAAGATGGTCAACCTGATTGAGGTATGTCGCCTGAGAATTCCCTTCGATGTCCACTCAAAATATTTGACAGAGGAACTTCAAAAAGCAAATTTCTGAACCCGTCGACATCAGTCTCAACAGAGCTACACCTGAAATGTGGGACAAGGTCTTGAGCACGTTCAAAGAAACGCTTGAAAAAGCCGAGTCTACCTATCTAGCAAAGGCGAGAAGTGAGTTACTTCGCCTACTTCACGTTGTTCTGACTAATGTATGGCGAAGGCTTCAACTGTACGGATGACGAGAATGTAACGTCCCTCGCCGCCCTGCGGAAACGTGCCTGGCTTGCTCTAAGGGCCAAGATCGACGAGCAAACTGCCGATACTGTGATCCTCGGCAAGCTTCGGGCTCACTTCGAAGAGCGCTTCCGCTACGATGAGAATGCTGTTCCTCGAGTCTGGAGACCTGATGATGATATCGATGGGGCCTTCAAGGCAGCTAAGGAGCAGGCACGTATCTTTGCGCATTTCTCCTTGCACATACTTACATTAGAATGGTGTTCCAGACCATGGATCTCATCCCTCGCTACGCCAATATCGCCCCCGTTGATGCTTCCCTTGAATTCGTACTACCTTCGGAATCCTCTGACCCCCTCAATTCCACGGACGAATTTGATTTCCCCTCGACGCTCGTCATCTTCACCGAGACGAAGTCTCTTGACCTTACTGCTCGCTTCCGAAAAGACGCAGACGCATACTATGTCGAGGCGAAGCGCAGCACCGTATCGAGCATTGCGCAGATTCCATACTGGATGTACGGCGTCCTCGTCGTGCTTGGTTGGAATGAGGCTATGGTGGTGTTGTTCAATCCTCTGTATTTCACGTTTACGTTGATGACGCTGGTAACATCGTACGTACATGATTTTGATTCTGGCACAGATAGGAATTCTCACTGGATTATTCGTTGCTTTTCAGCTATATCATCGTCAAACTAGGCTTGACAGGACCTTTGTTTCAGGTTTCGAAAACAGTCTTTGCTGAGGTATGTTCTATAGTTCTATTCTGTCCATTTTTTCACCTCTAAATGGTTGTTTGTGAATAGGGCAGGACCACAGGTACCAACGAATGAGGGACCCACTTTTCGCAGCCTATCCTGCACAGCCCGTGCGAGCGCTTCTGTCGGGGATTACAGCGAGGAAGTGATCAGCGAAATGAGAAGATTGAGGTCGGATCCTATGTAACTTCTCTCATTACTCGGTCGTCTTCGTTTTATCATCCGAGCATGGTCTAGATTGTCACTATGCATAAATTCATGTAATTTCAGTTCCTCGAGGAGGTGTGGCGCTGACTGATATTCGTCCATTCAAACCACGAGTTTGATTCGCACTATGCATAATTAAATAATGCAAATTCCCTAACGTCCACCTCGAACGGCAGGTATGGGCTTGATAGACTCATTGGGTATGTCCTGTGAGATGCAATGAACCATAGTTGTACGGCAAAAAAACAACGACCTCATGACGTCTCGGGATGTATGAGTGTGCAACATGAGTACTGTAAGAAACGGCATAAGGTAAGGATGATAACTTTGATAACTACTGGCAAGGGCGTAATTAGGGAAGGCAATGGCAAGGAAAAATACACACCCATCCAAATAACCGATAATTTACCTCTCTCCTACACATGCCATACATAGGAAATTGAGGGCAGTTATGTCCTGCGGTGACGGCGTCTTTCCAATTTGCTCAGGACTAGTGTTGTTGTAGACCAAAACTACCTGCGAGAGCCCAAGCCACACCGCCCAAACAGTTTTTCACAGGCGACACAGAATGAACACCTTGTGACATGGACGCCTGCTGACACGGCTCCCCTGCATCGGAGGTGCGGTGCTGTCCAATGATCTAGAAGATACGCTTGCTGTGGCAAGACCCCGATATCAGAGTCTACTGAACGACGAAGAAGCCAAAATATATAAATCAGGTGAAGGCTGTGAGGCGCAACTTCCCAGAGTAGGAGTGCATTTGAAGGACGTCGTTGCCCAGTACACCGTACCCGTACCCGCCATACCCGTGACCCCCATACCCGCGGTTCCATCGTCGCCCCCATCATGCATTGTGGCTGATTAGCGGTCATATCGACAGACAATGCAAAACGACCTGAAGCTATTTCATTAATTTCGGAGCACGCACCGATATGACATAGTGACCTCACTGGATGATTGTCTGATCATACCCACCGGTACTCAATGATATGTATTTAGCCTGATGTACAGCTTAGTGTGCAAGTCTAGAAAAGCGGCTGCTCACCATTGCACCGCCCATGGATATCTTCTGTAAAATACAGAGAGGCGTGCAACACCGACCTCCGAGCAGGGTCCAAAATAGACATGCTGGAAGAAAACGTGTAGAACGCGGAGATGAATGGGTTCAAAGGCCAAATAGAGATAGGAAGATGCACGTGGCAGTAGTCCGTGGCCTAGATGCTGTGTCCGTAAGCTGTGGAGAACATAAAGATAACGCACGGGATAGGCATCTTAGTAGACGACTTGAATCAATGCTTGTGTGACTCTCTCGACTCTAAAGCGAGCGTCCACTATCTCAGCCACCAGCCCGTCCCTCTCATTCTTGCGCGGATTAAATTTGTGTCTTGGTCTTGTTACTCTAAGTAAGGCTTCCTGTGAGTTACATTCTGGGTGAAAAGCTGAAGGGAGGAGTACTTACTGAGCGGCGTCAAGGATATTCGTGCAGATCTCCAAAGACTAGCAGCGAAACTGTCCTGCATACATCATCCAGAATTTTCCTGTGCGTCTATATAGTAGCGCATCGTGCATGTCAATTGACACACATTCAGTTGAGATCATAGACTCACCGACGATCTTGGCGCCTGCAAGGCAACGACCTCATTCAAAGAAGACCCCTGCGAGCTGCTCTTGCACATATAGTCCATGATGTCCTCGGTCGAGATCCTCCGAGGGCCGACCATGTCTTCCCCTGCTGCCAAGACTGAAAAGACATTAGCAGTAACCCCCCGCACGACGATGCGAGGCCATATCAAGGGGGTAACAGGCGTTGCACACCTGCCCGACGGGCAGCGTATCATCACATGTTCGAGAGACGGTTCACTTCGACTATGGGACCTAGAGAGCGGCGCACAGATAGGCGAAGATTGGCGAGACGAGGGAAATAGGTCAGGAGTGAGGACCATGGCATTGTCTCCAAATGGCAAGGTTGTTGCAAGCGGAAGTGGGGATGGGACGGTGAGGTTGTGGGACGTTGAGACGGGGAAGGTTGTTGTCAGATGGAAAGGGCACACTGATACTGTGTGGTCAGTGTGCTGGAGTCCAGATGGTGAGCAAATTGTGAGCGGAGGCTGGGAAGGGACAGCAAGAGTCTGGGATGTCAAAAGCGGTGAACCAGTCCTCGGTCTAAATCCAATCAAGACAGGGTGCATAAGCATGTACATGGTGAGCTACTCGCCCAAGGCAACAATGATTGCGATAGGAGGATACAAGGAGGGAATCAAGATATGGGATGCCAAGAAAGGCAAACTGCTTGCCACGATCAAATTCGAATTGGAATGTTATGGGGCTTGGAGCCTAACCTGGACATTGGATAAAAAGAAGCTTATTGCCGGGTTGACAGATGGCTCGATTAGGATATTCGACACTGCCACATGGCGGCAAATCGCCGTTCTTCACGGTCACACCGGCGTTGTCGATTCCATCACTTTATTTCCAAACGACCGCCTCCTTGCGAGCACATCATGGGATCACACTGCGCGGCTCTGGAATCTTGACACCAACCTTCCAGTCGAACCACCCCTCCAACACGAAAACGATGTTGAGCGTGCGGCCTTTTCCGCCGATGGAAAGCTGCTATCCACAGCTTGCGATGACAAAAACGCGTATGTATGGGACATTCATCCCATCCTCAAAACAGCTGGCCTAGAAGACCTACTGTCCATGCCTGATGTGAGTATCGACATATCACCCACCGTCTCACTGACAATCCTGAAATTATGTGTGAGTCATCGCAGGACATGGAAGACAAGTCATTCTTGGAGGTACGTGATGCGTTTGTCAACCTCGTCAAGAATAACAATGTCGAAACTACAGGCTGATGCTACGCGAGGTTTCGACCAGCTCGGGGACGCATATGAACCCTCACAAGGGTTTTTTGGTGGTATGCAGGCCAATGTACATGTACGTCATCAATATCTTTTCTAATTAGTTCTTGTCCTGACCACTGTATTCTCAGTCCCCCGCAACACCTGGTGTTTCGCACTCCTTGGTCGTTTTCCCTCACTCCTTCGCCGCTCTCGACCCAATGAAGCGATCGAAACTCAACATCCTCCAGTGTCTTCGGAGTCACGTTCACATGCGTTCCTCAATCACTTGTCCTCGCTCCTTCGCCGCTCTCGACCTAATGAAGCACTCGAAACACAGCAATTGCCAATGCCTTCGGAGTCACGTTCACATGCGTTCCTCAATCACTTATCCTCGCTCCTTCGCCGCTCTCGACCTCATGAAGCATTCGAAACACAGCAATTGCCAGTGCCTTCGGAGTCACGTTCACATGCTCTCCTCAATCGCCTGTCCTCACTCCTTCGCTCTTCGCTGAACACTGTTGAAACATCCGAACATCCGCAACCCCCAACGCTTTCGCGATTACGTTCACAGGTGCTCCTTAGTCGCCTTTCCTCACTCTTGCCCCGCTCTCGACTCCATACCGATGAAGCAACCGGATCTCAGCAATCCCAAACGCCCTTGGGGTCACGCCCAGGTGCACTCATCGGTCGCCTGTCTTCGCTCTTCCGCTCTCCACCCAACAGCGATGAAGGGATCGAACTCCAGCAATGGTCGAGGCAAATTACCTCCTCTCATTGTAGTCCTCGTGTTGTCAAAGTTCCCGCGATGCGGGACAGGGAGGTACGTCTTTCTTTGGTGTATTGTAGTTGCTGGGTCCGATTATTTCTATGCAGGTAATATTTGTTGCTCGCCGACCAGAAACAGATAGTGAAAAGGCCAGACGCATCAAGAATCCCAATTTGTGGGTTCGTGTGGTATTGTTTCTCTGTTGTGTGTCTCCTGGTACCGACGACAGTCCTGGCACTAATGCCACTCCTCGCAGCATATAGACTTGATGTAGACAATTGTTTTTTTTTGGTCACTCTAGTTCTTTTTTTCTGACTACGCCATCACTAACTGTATCTAACATTATGTATTCTCGTTCGTCTCGACTCCAAGTACATATTTCTGCACGGATTCCTTCACATAGCCTAACTTTACCCAACATAGCACGCACAATATCATGTATTTTTGGATAAGAATCGATCGACGTTTATGACAATTGTCAAAGCACTAATCTATTGATGCGAACTCTTGGGACTACTAGTATCAACGGGCATCGTGAAAATGCTGCGCCACTGCTGCGACTGCTGCGGCAACTCCCGCGACCACTGCTGCGGTGCTTCCAAATAATGTGTATCAACTAGTTCTACTGTTCTACACCTGCTGCTAGCTACTTGGACCTCTCAGTGTCTTTCAAATGAGTCAAATGGTCTGTCACATTGTAGTTCAATTCATTTACAAATTGAATGTCATTTTACTCTCTTATAAACAAGTGACTGCGCTGTCGCGGCCACCATCTTACGGCGCAGTCAGTGTCACCTTTCTTCGTTTTCTAGGTTCCCCATGGGATTTTGTTTGCTGTCGCTTTCGAGGCCCTGGTGCGCGTTGGCTACTTGAAATGAGAAGCTCATTCGTGCTTGCAGCCACATTTTCGCTGTCGCTGAAATCTGGCCCGCGCTATGGTTATTGTTAACTAAGACTGCTGCGAAAGGCTGCAAGCATAGTACCTCGAGCTCGTTTTCATCATAATCAGGATCTCCTTCATTACAATCCTCGTGGTTCCAGTGAGATGGAAGCCCAGCATATGGGTCCCAACTATCTTGATGGTTCCCAGCATCCAGGCCCCACTGAAAGTTTCCTGCAGAGCCCGACCGAGCTGACTTCTCGAATAGGCGCTGTTCAAAGGCAGACAGACATTCCAGGTCAACGTCTGTGTGGGTCACATCTGTGCTTCTACCGGTCTGCTCCAAAAGTGTTGCCCATGCGGCTTCGAGAATAAATTCCTCCTGGGCGTCTGTGGTGCCATCTCTAGGGTAGCTGGGATCTGCCTCCAATATGCTGCGCTTGTTGCATGCGAGCACGATGCTGAGTGTGTGAGCAAATGGTGCGCAGCCTAACCATTGCACTACAGTCTCTCGCGCCTCTTCAAAGTTATCATATATCCAATGGGCAACCTGTGCTTGCTGAATTGCAGTTAGATCACCGCAGTACTTGACCGGGTAACCCCCAGTTAATGACACTTTTCTTCCCTGCAGCTGTAGATGACGTCCAACTAGGTAAATGTTGGATATTTTCGAGGCGAGGAAGGCTGATGAGGTACTGTATCGTAAATTTGTGTGGTGCGAGTATATTGTCCATTTCGGGGGGATAAGGTACGTCGTGGAAGGAATAGATTATATCCTCGCCTACAGGAACATCATGTGCATGTGTCCACTGACCAAGCTGATCTCATTTGTTAGCACTTGAATGCAGCTGCGACACAGGCAACTCACCTGAATTGCACGCCTCCTGGTCCTATCTTGCCACAGCTCGTCAAGCAAATCTGTTGTAGGAACTAGGGACTGCAGGTCAACAGGCCTGTCTGGAGGAAAGTGACATCCACGCCACCACCGCACTTGCCATGCGTCCGTCTCCCCGTGAAATCGAATGAGTCTGACACGGCATACTCCCTGCAGCGGGAAAAGATTCGGAGCTCTGCATGGATAGCACTGGTGCAACAGGAGAGGGTGATACACTTGGTGCATGCGGAGACACTGACACTGCAGCTGATGGTTGGGAATCTGTGCAGGTGCATGTTGAGGGCGCAGCATTAGCAGGAAAATAGTGATTATAGATGTGTTGGATTAAGCTCTGTTATCTTTCTTGTCAGCCTCGTGCACGGAAGATTGGAAGATGTATACTGACAAAAACCATTGTCTCTTAGTAGCTAGTGCATAATCCGGAGGATAAAGAGAGTGTTGAAGACTTGAAGTTGCTCAAGTCATCGATAACAGAAGATGAGATCAATTGGAAATCCAATATATTGGTTGTTGGACTACTGACATATGCGCATCAGATGCACATCAAATGTACATCTACGCACGAGAGCTCAGAAATCCAAGAGTTAAGCATGCACCAGACAGCCTGACACTATTGGCGTCTGGTGTGTTGAGCAAAACTCGTCAAGCTTTCAAGAATGAGTGCTGCGAGCACATAAGACTTGTCGAAGTGAGTGTCGCAGCACTGATCGCAGCACACCGCAGCACACCGCAGCACCCTCTTTCCTTTGATGGATGGTGCTGCGACATTGGTGCTGCGGTGTGCTGCGGCGTGCTGCGATCAGTGCTGCGACACTCACTCACTTGCTGGAAAATGGGTTGTATAAGACATGATAACATGTCCTTCAGTGGTTATTTTTTGTATCATATTATAGCCTCACATTATAATATATGCTTCAGTCGTGAAGTCTCGTATCATTTCAGAATTCAGACAGCCAAAGTCTGACGCCCTACAATATGGCCTTCAGTGGTGCAGTTCAAGACACCAGTATCGAGTGAGCTTATATTCATCATGTGAAGTCCTTCAAGGTGCTGATACATGCACCATGCAGACTCCAGAGTATGTGGCTAACGACAAGCAAGTTGTATTTACTTAGTAGTTACTGTGTAGTACTACACTGATCTGAAGCTTGGAACACCGCGGCAATTACCGCAGCAGTCGCAGCAGTAGCGCAGCATTTTCCTAGTGCCCCCCCATTAGGATATTCGACACTGCCACATGGCAGGAAATCGCCGTTCTTGACGGTCATACACGGGCTGTCTACTCCATCACTTTATTTCCAAATGACCGCCTCCTCGCAAGTGCATCTTGGGATAAAACAGCATGTCTTTGGAATCTCGACACCAACCTTTCTGTCGGTCCGCCCCTCCAACACGAAAACCGCGTGAATTGTGCTGCCTTTTCCGCCGATGGAAAGCGGCTATCATTCCACAGCTTGTTGGGACAACAACGCGTACGTGTGGGACATTCAAGCCATCAAAGCAGCTGACATAGAAGACCTCCCGTCCATGCCTCATGTGAGTATCGACATATCACCCACCGTCTCACTGACAATCCTGAAATTGTGTGTGGATCATCGCAGGACATAGAAGATAAGTCATTCTTGGAGGTACGTGATGTATTTGTCAACCTCGTCAAGAATAATAATGTCGACATTACAGGCTGATGCTACGCGAGGTCCCGACCAGTTCGGGGACCCATATGAACTCTCACAAGGGTTTTTTGGTGATATGCAGGCCAATGTACATGTACGTCATCAATATCTTTTATAATTAGTTCTTGTCCTGACCACTGTACTCTCAGTCCCCCGCAACACCTGGTGCCCGTTCCAAGTTTTTCGCACTCCTTGGTCGTTTTCCCTCACTCCTTCGCCGCTCTCGACCCAATGAAGCGATCGAAACTCAACATCCTCCAGTGTCTTCGGAGTCACGTTCACATGCGTTCCTCAATCACTTGTCCTCGCTCCTTCGCCGCTCTCGACCTAATGAAGCATTCGAAACACAGCAATTGCCAGTGCCTTCAGAGTCACGTTCACATGCACTCTTCAATCGCCTGTCCTCACTCCTTCGCTCTTCGTGGAACACTGATGAAACATCCGAACATCCGCAACCCTCAACGCTTTCGCGATTACGTCCACAGGTGCTCCTCGGTCACCTTTCCTCACTCTTGCCCCGCTCTCGACTCCATACCGACGAAGCAACCGATTCTCAGCAATCCCAAACGCCCTCGGGGTCACGTCCAGGTGCACTCATCGGTCGCCTGTCCTCGCTCTTCCGCTCTCCACCCAACAGCGATGAAGGGATCGAACTTCAGCAATGGTCGAGGCAAATTACCTCCTCTCATTGTAGTCCTCATGTCGTCGAAGTTGTTGCAATACGGGACAGGCAGGTGTGTCTTTCTTGAGTGTGTCAATCCTTGCGGTCCAATCATTTCTATGCAGACATTGTATGTGTCTCCGCCCCAGGAAACAGCTAGTGACAAGGCGAAACGTATCAAGAACCCTGAGTGGTGGGTTCGTATGGTATTGTTTCTCTGTTGCGTGTCTCCTGGTACCGACGACAGTCCTGGCACTAACGCCACTCCTCGCAGCACATAGACTTGACGTAGACAACTGTTTTCTTTTTGTCACTCTGGTTCTTTTTCCGACTACGTCATCACTGACAAGTACATATTTTTACACGGATTCCTTGCACATAGCCCAACATGGCACGCACAGTATCATATATTTCTTGGATAAGAATCGATCAACGTTTATGACAATTGTCAAAGCACTGATCTATTGATGCGAACTCTTGGGACTACTAGTATCAACTTATCAAGTAGTCACTTTTCTAACGTTTACGGACAGGCTTCCGGGCTCGGTCAAAATGCGGTCGTCGAAGACATTGAATTTCGCTCTAAAGATGTAACTAGCATGTCGCGCCTAAACCCAGTTTCGAATTCTTGACGATGGCCGTCAAAGACACATCAAGCCCGGCGAAGGCATCACCACCAATCCTACATCCTTCTGCACGGCCAATAGAAGCAAGCATCCTCTTTTCATCTCCATCTTTGTATCGAGGCATCGTATCAAACCCGCCTCCTCGTAATGTTATTGTCTGTTTGCTCGTTAGCGGTACGCGTCATTGTGACCTCGGTGAGAGAAACATATCTCCCACTCCCTTGACTTTACACCGACTCTCGACTTTGAACAAGTTAGCGTACTCTTGGATTTACTTTCTTGTCGCCTTGTTCATCGGGGGAAGGACCCTGCTGTTGCTCTTTCCTCCAATATCAAGCGGCAGATTTGCTTTTCCAGAGAAACCGTATACGCGATGGCATTCCAAACCTGAACGAGCACGCTCGGATTGAGCTGTGAAGCTGCTGGCGTCGTCTTGCGTCCCCCTTTCTTTGGAGAAAGAAGATTGACGGCGGCATAAACGTGGGCTTGCTCATGAGTTCGTTTGTATTCGGCTCGAGTTTTATACTATGTAGCTCGGAGCTCGGCAGACATTTCTTCTTTCTGGCGCTCTGAAAATGATTTAGATAATTGCACATACGGGATGACAAGATCACCCACTTGCTAGCTCCATATCTGCCTAGGTGGAGGATCCGTCCAATTCCACGTAGTTGTTGACATGGACGTCGTTACTGCCATGCATGCCAAGCATGTCCTATACATAGGCTCAGTCAGCGTTCAAACTCAAGGACGGAATGAAATAGAGACACCTCTATTGGTGCAGCGCAATCATCGTCTGCCTCAGCTCGACTTCATGACGGGAGCGAACTGTCAGAAGACTCTTCTGGATAGCCCCCAGGTAGATCTATCCCTGGCTTGATCGAGCGCGATTTCTCGCAGACTTGACGGAGTCCAGTCTCGAACTTAGCTCTAGGACTGAACGCGTCATGGGACGAATGAACCTCATTGCCGTGCACCCAATCGATACAATGTCTGGCCTTCCGAAAGTATCGCCAAAAAGCCAACATCACTCGCAACGTTCAGCACGTTTATATACGCACTGCTAGCATCGTGTTGCTCCACCCGGACCCTCGTTTTTTGAGTTATTGCCAGGAGTGAAGACCAGTCGTGGATAAGGCTGTCCCCTCAGGCTTGGGCAAATGAAATAGAACAAAATTGAGACATGGAGAGAGAGCTGGAACGATGGGGATTCTCCTACATTCGCCGGTACACTTCAGCGCGATGCAAAACGATGCGAGAGGAGCGTCACGAGGCTTCTGATGAGACTATTGCTGCAGCGCAATGGGACTGGACTTATGCAGTCTATGAGCATCGACTTTGAGTAAAGTAGCCTAGCGCACGGATGAATTGAGACGACTAGCCACCAATCGAGAGCGCCAGACAGAGCAGCTTGCCGCACCATCCTCCGAATCGAGTTCAAAATGCATAGGGAGAGATGCACATGACACCGTTGTCTCGAGCCATTCAAGGAGCTCAGAGTACGGCACAGAACGATCTGACATGTATCATTCCTGAGCGCAGTGGTGCAGATAGTCTGTGAAGATGTGCAAGAGCCGTGGTGCAAACCATGTAGTCACTGGTTCGTGACGTCCCTCTCAGTGCAGAGACGGACGATGTTCACGGATCTGTATCGTACCTATTTTCTCATATATTACGCGCTAATTGGCATGAGCGTCTAGTTGGCAAGAAGTCTTATATTTTATTAGAAACGGCGCGATGATGATTCATATGAAAACTTAATTTTTTTCTTCACCTCCGAGTCTGACATAGTCAACGCCTCCTTTCGGTTTGAGAAAAAGAAAGCCCATTCTCTATTGAAGGTTGAGCATGGAGCAAGCGGAGGCGCTGACCGTGTTGCGAGCCCGAAGAATGTACAGGTGCCGGGTTACATAGCCTGTCGGAGTATTCCGGCACCAAACGTCCAGCTGAGCGGTAGCGTAATTTTATTCTGTTTCATTTTCGACCATCCATCATCGTCGAGTTCGGCATAGATCACGCATCCTCACTCGCACTTACCGTCATTATTTTCACCCACCCACCACTTCCTTTTTATTTTTCGTACCATAAGCTCCCGCTTCGTTCTTAGATATTATTGTCAACGCGGATAATTGCAATATCAAGTTATGTCGTTTTTTATATGGCCTCTCGCTCATGAGTCAACGCACGATCAAACTCGTAAGCAGGTTTTCCCGCCCTCCCAGCGGCTCCAACCTGCCTGCGTCCCACCCCGAGCTAACGCTCGGACCAGCCCAACACCTCAGATCGTGTCACCGACTCTATAGCGTCAGTTGAAGCTGGACACTCCTCGTTACGTAATCAGCTGCAAAACTTGCCTGATAACTCCTTAAGGCGGCCTGCACCACACCTGAGCTTCAAGTTCGGGTACACAACGGCCCCTCTCGTTCTTCGGTAGAGCTCGTCGGTGCCATGAGTGATAATGTTGATGCTCCCTAGAAAAGTTGAGGTGGGAACAAGATAAGACAAGACCAACGTCCTAGATCGTCGTAACGATCTCCTGCGACTCGGAAGTTTGGAGGAACGCAGAAGCGAGTGTTTGTTCCGATGCATATCAGGATCGAACAATACCTTCATGCACGTCTATTGATAAAGCCTTTGGTGTGAGCACTGAAAAGGATAGGTTTACTACTACTGACTTACCGGCAACGGCCTCTGCAAGAGAAGTGCCGACGACTTCAACTCGTAATTCGCAATGCATCAGGGTTAACAATGTCAATTTGACTGCACGCTCACACTTCGTGTTCTTTGACTCGACTGTCACTCATTTACACTCTATTTCATCCCGCAGTCATGTCGCTCGACGGTCAACCCGTTCAAATCCATCCTTCAGCCGTTGACAACGTCGACCCTTCGTTACCCGCTACACGGCTCAATGGCACCAACTCCAAGCCAACAATTAATGTACACGCGTCATAAAGCAATGAGAGTTCACCAATCTCTGAGCAGTTACAACTTACAAGTCATTAATGATGAGAGGAACTTCACGTCAGTCTGCTAGAATGTATCATTTTTCTCCAAGTGCTCAATTACACTACTTCCAACAGAACCCATTTGACATCTCAGATAGGACGATGGGGTCTGCGCGACGCCGGCCTCAATTATAACAAAGTGGCTGTCTTCGGGTCGCAGTTTACTGGGAAGAGTAAGCTACTGAAATGTCAATGTCTGGAAGTGCTGTTCACTGAGTGCTGTGGTAGGTACGCTGTTAAACAGGCTATTTGGTACCACCTTTGACGTCATGGACGAGACCAGACGACAGCAGACTACGAAAGGTAAATATATCGACTAGTCAACGTTCAAATGCGTGCTAACTCAGCTTGAGGTATTTGGGTGTGCCGAGGGAAAGACATGGGTGTCATGGTCATGGACGTGGAAGGCACGGATGGACGAGAACGTGGAGAGGACCAGGTATGAATGAGTTTCAGTTCATAGTTGTTCTCGTCGTTCAACCACTCTCAGGACTTTGAACGCAAATCCGCCTTTTTTTCCCTTGCTTCGTCAGAAGTACTTCTCACCAACCTCCGGGAGCACTAGGTTGGCTTATACGCGGGTGTAAACACGGGTCTTCAAAGACCGTATTTGAGGTGAACCGTGATCTGTTCGGCAAGAAAGCTCAAGATGGGTAAGCTCATTCCACATCAATCTATCTTCATGTCCTCAAGTTCTCCCATGCGCAGCTCTCAAGGGCGTACTCTGCTATTGTTCATAAATCGAGACCATGTTAGGATTACTCCCCTCGCGAACCTCCAAGCTACCCTCACTGCAGACCTCAAGAAAATTTCGCCTCCAGGATCGCCAACTTTCGGATTGCTTTGACCTGGCATTTACAGCACTACCTCACAAGATACTCGCTACAGATAAATTTGAAGCTGAAGTCCAAGAACTGCGGAAACGGTTTGTGAACAAGACGAGAGATGATTTTGTCTTCAAGCCCGCTTACCATAAGAGAATTCCCGCTGATGGTGTGGCATTCTATATGGAAAACATATGGGTAAGGAAATCATCCATATCCACAAAACATGGACTGAAGATGAACTTTCACAGGAACAAGTACAAACGAACAAGGACCTTGATTTACCTACGCAGCAGGAACTCCTCGCACAATTCCGATGTGACGAGGTATCGTCCGTCGTACTCGCAGATTTCACTGAACAATCGAAGTCACAGCGGAGACCCATCGAGGCAGGCCATGCTGTTGTAGGTCTCGGTGATTTGATGCGGAATTGGAGGTCTCAAGCACTCAGTGGGGATACTATTTCCATTTAGATCATATGCATTCTTATCCGTTTCGTAGGCCGCTACGACCGCGATGCATCTCGCTACCACCAAGGGGTGTACCAGCGCAAGCGTGCTGACCTTCTTGGGGTTATGGATTCGACGCTTTCTCCGCTCTTCCTCAGGCAGCTCAAGAACTTGCACAAGTCATACCTCAGCGCCTTCAAAAAGGAGCTTCTTGAAGGCTTGCGCGGTGAAGAGTATAGCTTCGCGGACAAAGTGCGAGACACAGTTCGCAGATGATGCGAAGGAGGTCTTGCTGGAGGACACTGACTGGACATGGCAGGACGAACTCGAGTCTCTCAGAGAGGAGATTGGTAATGTGGCCGACCAATGCAGGAAAGATGAAACGAAGAAGATGGTCAACCTGATTGAGGCATGTCGCCTGAGAATTCCCTTCGATGTCCACTCAAAATATTTGACAGAGGAACTTCAAAAAGCAAATCTCTGAACCCGTCGACATCAGTCTCAACAGAGCTACACCTGAAATGTGGGACAAGGTCTTGAGCACGTTCAAAGAAACGCTTGAAAAAGCCGAGTCTACCTATCTAGCAAAGGCGAGAAGTGAGTTACTTCGCCTACTTCACGTTGTTCTGACTAATGTATGGCGAAGGCTTCAACTGCACGGATGACGAGAATGTAACGTCCTTCGCTGCCCTGCGGAAACGTGCCTGACTTGCTCTAAGGGCCAAGATCGACGAGCAAACTGCCGATACTGTGATCCTCGGCAAGCTTCGGGCTCACTTCGAAGAGCGCTTCCGCTACGATGAGAATGCCGCTCCTCGAGTCTGGAGACCTGATGATGATATTGATGGTGCCTTCAAGACAGCTAAGGAGCGGGCACGTATCTTTGCGCATTTCTCCTTGCACATACTTACATTAAAATGGTGTTCCAGACCATGGATCTCATCCCTCGCTACGCCAATATCGCCCCCGCTGATCCTTCCTTTGAATTCGTACTACCTTCAGAATCCTCTGACCCTCTTAATTCCACGGACGAATTTGATTTCCCTTCGACGCTCGTCATCTTCACCGAGACGAAGTTTCTTGACCTTACTGCTCGCTTCCGAAAAGACGCAGACGCATACTGTGTCGAGGCGAAGCGCAGCACCGTATCGAGCATTGCGCAAATTCCATACTGGATGCACGGCGTCCTCGTCGTGCATGGTTGGAACGAGGCTATGGTGGTGTTGTTCAATCCTCTGTATGTCACGTTTACGTTGATGACGCTGTTGATGACGCTGTTAACATCGTACGTATATGATTTCGATTCTGGTACTGACTGTAAATTCTCACTTGACTATTCGTTACTTTTCAGCTATATCATCGTCAAACGGGGCTTGACAGGACCTTTGTTTCAGGTTTCGGAAACAGTCTTGGCTGAGGTATGTTCTATAGTTCTATTTTGTCATTTTTCTCACCTCATAAATTGTTGTTGCGATATAGGTGCAGACACAGGCTACCAACCGCATGAGGGACCACTTTACGCAAGCCTATCCTAGCACAGCCCGTGCGAGCAAGTTCTGTCGGGGATTACAGCGAGGATAGTGATCAGGAAATGAGAAGATTGAGGTCGGAGCCTATGTAACTTCCTCTTCTCTTCATTACTCGGGGTCGTTCGTTTTTATCATCCGGAGCATGGTCTAGATTTGTCACTATGCATAAATTCATGTAATTCTCAGTTCCACCTCGAGGCAGTTATGCGCCTGACTTGATATTATGTCGATGCAAAAACACGATTTCTGGAGTTGAGAGTGAAAAAATGATCTGACTCAGGCTCGAACTGAGGACCTTCTGTGTGTTAGACAGATGCGATAACCAACTACGCCATCAGACCGATGGAAGGGCCACTAATTGCATCATAATAATGTCAATAAATTAACTTATGTCCACAATGACCTTGATTCACTCGCGTGTGCATCTCAAGTCATAACCATAACGGCCACACAAATTGTCATGTCCTCTACCACTGCAGTGCGTCTTCTTATGCCTGTTGTGCTGAAAGAAAATTTGATCCGCGACATGTGCCTAATAATATTTTGGTACGACAACGCCCAGAGCCACCTGCAAACAGCATCAAAAAATGACTTGTTCCACGGCATAGTAATTGGCTGTGTGCGTCGTCAATGCATCGCCCGATATGAATTTAGGTCCTCACTTGAGATGCACATTTTCTAAATGTACACTTCAAAGCAAGGGCTTACTTCACCCAACACTGGTACTAGTATGAACACAGTCCATCTTCACAGCCGGTAGCGGGTGATCGCTTGTCCCTGTTTAGAAGCCTCAATGCATGCATCCTCGTGACCACAACAAGGAACATACTAGCATGACAATACGGGGTTCCGTCTTCCTTATGGCGCCACCACATCATAGGCGACCACTCATCCAAGAGGTTGGCCAGTGCCTGGAGGTGGCCGTATACAGCCGGCTGGCGCAATGCCACGAGAGTGAAGGAACAGGCGAATACAAATAACACTATACATAAGTTCCAGATCTGCATGAGTGTGAGATGATGCTGTATCGCCTGTATTTGCACAGTAGATGCGAACCTGGGTTGGAAACATAAATATCGCGATGACCATAATGGCATTAGAGTCGACGCCGGAATTGAACACGAAATAAAGTCCAAATAGCCGGTCTATATCGTTGATGTTAAATAATCCAGATTCAAAGCTAGGTATGAGTGGCTTACGCAGTGCAGGCTTCGCAACGAGAAGTACAAGACAGAGTGGATTGGCGAAAGCTAACTTTAGCGGGTTCAGCGCCGGTGTAATCCCTTTTGTCCTGCACCGCATCTTTAAATCCCTTCATCTCGATTGAGATTTGCAATGAGCTCCAAGCAGTGCAGACAAAGTGTCAACGGTCCCTGGATAATAGCCAGGTTGACATAAGTCAGAATTCACCATTAAACACCCCCTTCCGAGCATAAATGAGTATTCAAGGTCGTATATGAAATTACGATCATCGGGGAAGAACGACCAAGATGTCCAGGTTATCGCACCGGAGTAGCTTTCATTCTTGTCGTGGATGTAGAGGACGAGGGCACCCCATCCAGCACATGCTACGACAAGGCCTCAAAGAGAGATGTCAACTTTCCGGATGCTAGTGTGCGCATGCCACGGAGAAGGCTGTGTCTCCGACGGTCTCGCTGGACCTCCACCCACACCCAAGTCGGACACGCCACGCATGCACTGGAAAGGAACCGGGGTCAATTGCGTGTAGTGGACCAGAGCGGCAGTCAAATCAAAAGGTGAGGAATTCCATGTCGATATTTTTAGCGGCCCGCATCCCTAACGATGCGATCACCACCTGGAGAAGAAGCGCGGTACCCAAACACAGGACTCAATATTAACGTCAAACCTGAGGGTGTAGCCGGAAGGTGTTGGAAACTTACCAAAGAAGGATGGTGTAATCAGTGAGGCTGAGCTGTAGGATATGATGAGGAGGACAACCATGATACCATTAAGCAGGGGACCATTTGAGTTGCTCCATCCGCACCGGCTGCACATGGTCACCTAGTTCAGTCTGTTCAGGATTTCAGAATTTGCGGTGGGCTGGCAACACAACTAATTGAGCGGTATTCATTCACCGTTTTTATGATTCTGTTATTCGTTAGTCTCCCATAGGTAGACCAATGAAGGAAGACAGTCGTTACTCTGATAGTCATTCGCATAGCCCAGTGGGTATTCAAGTGTATGCCACGTGTACGGTTCAAGGAGCTGACATCGACAGGCATAGCATTATCGCCGTATGGATACGCCTGCGCTGTGCTCGTCGGGTTTCTTGTCTCCTGGCAAGATGGCTGGATCTGGGAGCAATGTGTCGTTCCATCTCGGTTTCTTTGGGAGGGTCGCAAACTTCTGATTCCCGGCGTTTAAGTACTAAAGACCACACCAACAATCCATGCGATGGCCAGCAGCCTGCCACACCTCATACGCTGCCAGCAATTATTGGTGTCAGAAATTAGAACCTTGTGTCTAAATACGATGTTGAGCTGAACGTTTGAAAATTGACTGTATGTCTATATGTAAACGAGCTGACTACATAGTACACGTGGACCTCATCCTAATGACGAACGATTTTATTAACTGGCTGACTGAAAACAAGCACCCATTATGTAAGTGGCGAAGCAGGGTTCTCTATCAGTTAGCGTAGTCAGCCAATTAACATCGTTTATCGTTTATCTTAATTCGAGCTGCTCAAATTTTCGTTGTAGTGTCATGCCAGCTGTCTCGATCGTTCTTTTTTTTTGTCAAACTCCCCTCCTCTTTTGTGCAACCGCCCCTTTCCCCCTTTCTTTGTACTCGGTGATCAATGTGTGACCTGTTGCCACTCCGAAATTGTTCGGCTCAGCAAGCCAGGTACCAGCTCTCGTACAATGAGGCCAATGGACCCCCGAAACTGTGTGATCATTTTTGGTTGTTTGGTTCCAACTTACTCTTTCTCTTCCACCCCAGAGTGAGAGCTGACTCAAAATATGATTAAATTATGACTGCAAAGGACCAGACAAAGTAGATACTGATAAGTAGTTGCGAGATACGGCTGCAAAACAGGAGGGAACAAAGAAAGCTTTGCAGGAGGATGCAGTCCCGATTTTAGACACTGCAAAAGGAATGGGACATGTTGACATTGCTTGCACCGGCCAGTGGGGAAGAGTGCTAGTGAAGCACGAGGATGGGTGTCGTGGTATGTACAAAGTCAAGAGGCTTGTTACCTCGCTATGTCACAGAGGTGCAACTCACCAGCCGACGAGGTTTCTGAGGTCTTGTCATTACGTTCTTACGGTACACTGCTGGTACCTTGTTTTCGCCACGGCTTGGGAACCAAGGCGCCAAATGGTGGCGGCCGCGGAGTGGTAACAGGGCACCACGACACATGATTTACTCATCACCGATCTTTTACATTCCACACGAGTCACTGCTTTGGGATTTTATCAACAACTTCCACCCGACCGTATTGATATAGATTGATATCCCTGGATGCATATCCCGGATCCCTTTCTACTTGAATTTATGTTGAAATGCTTACTTCGGTCAGTTAGATATCATCCCTCAAATTCAAATCCCACTTCGGCGATGCAAGCGCTAGGTGGTGGTATATCAATCACGAACGCGATCGTCATACATCCACCAAGTTCGCTGCTCCCTCACTCCCGTCCTCTAACAGTATGACCCTAGTCTCGAATGATCCCAGCTGGTGGCCATTCATCAATTCATACTATATTTTCAGCTATTTTACAGGTTCGTGGAGAGCCAGACGGATGATGACGGTGACGACTCTATTAACCTTGGCTGCGGTTGCACAGTTGCCGCCTCCGTTGGGGTAATCTACGATTGGGGTGAGCAAGACTGAGTACAAAAGAACCGCTGACATCCTTATGGTATTCTCAGCGCTTACATTTGGACAAGAGGTAGGTTGATCCGTTACTGATGCAGCCATCTCGCTAAAAGTGGTTTAATAGGTTGAGCTGTTCTGGGTGAGGGGATTCCGACATCAAAGGAATGATATGAAATATTTAACTAATTCGTGGTAGAAACAACGCTGGTCCCTGATGACCATTCTGTATCTCAGTGTATGTAGCTTGTCTTTGAATATGCATAGCAAGTTGTGCTGACGTGAACACATCCTAGGTACGCTATGTTGGAATAGGATATGTTGTGTATGTATGAAAGGCTAGAAAATTGGTGTTGTGCTCATCAGCAATCTCTCACAATCAGCCTCAAGATGCTGAGTATGTCTCCCCACATTCACCGTGTTCGTTTCTTCTGACTGGTGGCATACAGCCAATGTTCCGGCAATTTCAATCGCAGATGTAGTGAGTGTTCTGCACCGATGCCTTTCATTCCCGCCCAAATAACTGAACTACCATGTAGGGGTGAGTGATATTCTCAAACAACTTGTTGGTTTAATATAATGACTGCTATAGTTGTGAGTTTGTTTCGAGTGTGTGATCCTCCGAGGCTGATCACTAATGTTGCTGGATTTTTCAGGCCGTATCATGTACGATACACTAGAAAGCACGAATGAGGTTGTAGACGTAATGCTGGGGGGTGAGCTGTGGACTTCCATGATATTGACTTGACTGACACACCAGGCAAGTCATCATGATCGCTCGGCTGAATGCCATGTACCAGCAATCCAGAAGGGTGCTGGTATTTCTCGTTGTCATCCTTCTGGGCGTCAGATTTGCCAACGCAGTGATGGCCGCAATATCCATGATGAATATTTCAGTGGGTAAGCTATAATTATGGACAAAAGACTTAGGTGCATCAGGCTCATTGACAAATATCAGAGGAACTCGTTCTCTCCGGCACCTATGAATGCAACATCGACTACGTGGGAGATGCTGTACTCCTATATACCATCACTTGGATACTCGCCATTGCATTCGAGGTCCTTGTGTTGTGTCTTGCAGTCCGGATTGCTGTAGAGCACTTCTGTGAACTACGACAACACTCAACAAGAGGTATTATTGGGGACTGTTTCACGGTGTTAATGAAAACTCACATAAGCTATTTTGCGAGGTGAGCTCATAACGTGAATGTGGTTCTCTTTTCCGCTGAAGTTCTCCACATACTAGTTTTCTTGCAGTTTCTTGCTTCTATGTCGGTTATTTTTCTCCGACGCTTTCAGCGGTATGCCGATTTGTCACCGATCGCTGTGGCCAGTGATTCTCATTTTCATAGGACCCAAATTCCCTGGAAACTCGGATTTATCTTGGTTTCGCTCAAATCTTCCAGTTCGCCCAGCTATTTGTGCTGGGACCACGCCTGATCCTCAGCGTTCGAGAATATCATGCTAATCTCGTAGCCAGCTCCGATACAACAATTGCTGTGACTTTAATTGCTCTCCAGGAGCGCGTCCATGTGTCAACTAGTAGCAGTGTGTAACACGGGAGATGCTCGATATGATTGATTTACAATGAGCGGGTAGTTTGTAGGGAGCGGGAGAATTTGTTTTGATTTATTCCGAGTCTCGTCGTAGTACTTATTTACTGCGCGTTCTGAACATAGGTCTGGGCGATGTTGTCACCGTGGTACTTATTTAAGTTGCAAAGTAGACGTTCGCGATTCTGTAATAAGTAATAATGTATATTAGGAGTGTCATGTTTGTTTGCCACCGCCTGAGCGGTATATGTAATGTATGCTCTGCAATAGTACTAGTAAGTAGTAACGACATAAGATAAGAATATCAACAACATAAGGTAAGGATAATAAGTACCGGCAAGGGCGTAATTAATATGAAAGCGGCGACTGTCGAAGACTCTCTGCCTAGGGGAGACAATGGGAAGAATAAATACACCCATCCAAACAATCAATAATATACCTCTCTCCAAATACTATGCTCAGGACGGGCGTCGTGGTAGACCAAACCTACTTGCGGCGGCCTCACGGATCTGTGTGGACAATTGCTCAATGTGAAGAGTCCGGGCCACACCGTCCAGGAAGCTTTTCAAAGGCGACGCAGAAGGAACACCACCTGATGCGGACGTCTGCTGCTGCGGCTCCCCTGCATCGGAGGTGCGATGCCGTGCAATGATCTGGAAGATACGCTTGCGGGACTCGTTGAGATAGTTGTCGTGGATCAAAGTGACGCAAGTATGGTCGGCGATGGAGCTCTCTACCCGTTCATCCTGAAGCGTCGACGATTTTTTGGACCACCAGCTGTCGATAGTATTAGTAGTGGCCTTGGTAGGTGACTCCTCAAAGTGAGTGACGACGAGTACGACGGGTACTTGTCTTCCGCCCAGTTCGTCCTGGATCTTTTTGCGACCGTCGAGGACCGCTTGCACATGGAAGTTTCTGCTCGACACGCAGAGCAACAGTAAGTCAATACTGCCCTGCTCGTATATTTCCCCAATCTGCCGTTTTTCACACTTCTTTGGCCGTTCCTTGGGCCCCGAGGAAGATGCAAAGCCAACAGTATCAAACACCTTGTAGGCGGCGTTGCGGAAAAAAATCTGGTAATCCTTCCACTCTCTGGTGCAGCGCTCGGTATCGACAGACGTGTCCGCGACACTTTGTCCAGACAAGAGATTGACGAGGGAACTTTTCCCAGAACCAACGGCCCCGGCAACGACAATAGTACACTAGAGCCATCAGTCAGTGACACATTCTGGCCGAAACTAGGAGTATAATATACTTCTCTGCTCGGCGAATTGAGGGGTAGGTCGTCGCCATCTGGTATTTCGGTGATTGGCACTTCACCAATGAGAGGTGATGGCCGCGCCACGGTGGACGCGTTGCGAGTTCGTGAAGGTTCTGATTCTCCATCTTGTGAATCAGCTGGCTGTGACGGTTGCGTGCAACGCCACACATTTCGCATGAGATTCAGCATTTTAGAAGTAGTTGTGGTTGACAGGACTCACTGAGCAGGTTGAGCATGACGATGCAGGAGGGGTGGTGCCGTCACATTGGGGGTGTAAATGACCGACTGCATCTGCAATTGGTTCTTGGATGGAAGCCGAGATAACTTCGCTTAGTATCTCCGTATCCAAGACAGCAGAAGTGCTATCTCGACCTGATGCCTCTGGAATCGACCTGCTGGATGGGAGCTTGAGTGTCTTCAATGTGTACTAGCTCCCTTTCGATGAAAACCACAGCATCTTGACTTGATGGCCGTTCGCCAGCTGAAATTGAAGTACACTCGCAGACAAACTGCTTGCGCCTCTCAGATAAGTGGATATGGTCGGGAATGGGCATCGACCTTCTCGTTTGTTGAAGCCCAGCCACAGCCATATCACCATAGGGATACCATGGTCGCTTTTCCGTGAAAACCTAAGGTTTTCAGCAGTTAGTGAGCTCCTCGGCAAGGCGGCAATAGTCGAGAAGCGCCTACGTTTAGCATCACACAGCCAAGGGAATAGATATCGCTGGCCATATCTGGCATTGGCGGCTCATAGTCGTCCTGTGAACGAGGTTGGTTTGTCGCCCCTTCCACGTCCAACAGTTCTGGTGCGGCAAATCGCACCGCCCCTGGCCGTGCTGGAGAGAGCGCAAGGCAACTATTGCTATCAGACACCCCAAGCACATGTGACAATCCAAAGTCGATTAACAACGCCAATTCGTTGTCATCGAGCATAATGTTATTCTGTCAAAAAAGAGTGGATGATGTTTGTCCGCCTTTTGTATAAGATGTGTCTCTTACAGTGGTGAGGTCGCCATGAACAATCCCAAGAGAGTGTACTACCAAAAATAATTAATACGTGCAGCAGGTTGAGGATTAAAACTCATCACGAACGAAACGCCAAGCCATTGATAATATCCTTAATCTGCAAAATATCAATATCTGAACAAGCTGGTGGAGATACCAGAATTTACGCACCAAAGTCATTTTCTTTCTACAAGTCATGTTTCCTTTATGGTCACCAATATACTGTGCAAGGGTCCCCCCATTCATCCAGGGAGAGACCATAGCGAAGCCTTCTTCACAAAATTTGTCGGTGATACCGAGCATAGGGACGATATTCTTGTGTTTTGCTTTCATCCATAATGCCATCTCACGACGCGCACGCTACAGTCAGAATTAATATCAACGATGTTGCATGTGAGAAATTAAAAGTGGAGATCAACCTTCTTGGAAACTTGATCGGTAGTATACTTTAGGACCTTGACAGCCACCTGCGAGATGTGAATACAAAGACAGCATAAACAACGAATAAATCTACCAAAGCCCCTTGAGAGTGCTCGGGGTCTTGACGCAGTGGTTGGAGTCCTGGCTCGTAGACGCCTCTCGCATCAGCGGTTTGGCTTGGGGTTTCCTGGTCTAGCGGTTGCATGATACACTGAAAAACATATCCATAGCCTCCGAAAGCTACCGGATATTCCTTCTTTTCAATGAGTTGTTCTTTCGGAATGACGGGAAGCTCGGGAGCACTGTGTGCGGAAGCCATTGAAGTGCTGCTGCAAACCACCGCGGCAGGAAGGGGAGGGCGTCGTGGCAAGATCCCGATATCAGAGTCTACTCAACGACGAGGAAGCCAATATATATATAAATGAGGTGAAGGCCGCTCGGCGCAACTTCCCAGAGTAGGAGTGCCTTTGAAGGACGTCGTTGCCCAGGGATGCACATTCATAATCCATCGTCGCCTCCATCATGCATTGTGGCTGATTAGCGGTCATATCGACAGACAATGCAAGATGACCTGAAGCTATTTGATTAATTTCAGAGCACGCCACATACCGCTACAAAACTTCTGTCGTCATATGATCACGACAAAGTCAGTGGTAAGATGTTCGCAGGATTTTCCCAGTTGACATGTCTCACCACGGTACCAGCCTGCCACCAAGGGTTCAGGAGTCCCTATGCCGCAAGGGAGTCGGGCAGTATAGAAAATATGCTGGCGCCCAACAGAAGGGACAAAAATGAAAAGACCTTGACGCTGCATTCTTCATACACTCAGGCTGATGATCCAGATTGAATCTGTGGATGCGGACTACGTACTGTGTACGTAACAATACTCGTCGGAAAACACTGAGTCGCAACTTCGCCCGGCACCGGCCGGCCATTCGCCTCGAGCCTCAATTTGGAAGAAGGTACATCAGCAAAACACTTTGCCTCTGTGGGCTCTGTACAGAAGGGACCAAGCTGTGGCCCGCCATTCTGTGGTGGTGGGAAAAAGAGTGTTTTTCTGATGTACTTATTGATTGATTGAGTTACAGGAAACAAGGTGTTTGTCCAATCGCATGTTACAGTCATAATTGTTCTCAATTGTAGTGCTTCGACTCCAGGGTCCAATCCCCCAGGGTCACCTACTTACCCATGTCCATCGGCTTCGGACCCCTAGCAGAACACCGATATGACACAATGGCCTCACTTGAATTGCTCTCCACTGCTCCACGCTCCAATACCCCCACGGTTAGTGGGGACAGAGTCAATGATTGTCTGATCACACCTATTGGCACTCAATAATTTAGCCTAATGTGGACAGCAGTGATTGCAGTAGTACACTGAGTTCGATCCAAACGAAGGGCTGCTAGAATTGCCACCTCGATGATGACCGAGTTCAACTTGATTCAAGAGCTTGTCAGTCACAAAATCTTATGGTCGACCACCAGCACATTTGAAGACGACAGAGCATGACAAATGCCAAACGCACTATACAGACCTCTTTACGCCCGGTTTGCTGACAGAACAAATTACAAACGGCTGACCCTGGCCATGGCGTACAACCGGGAACTATAATACAGACTGGCAAAATGAATCTGAGGCAGCAGTGCATTCTGCCGGACGCAAACCGAGCCTCTCTTCTTCCCTGAGTCCTTGCTTGCAGAGAGACATAAATCATGTGTATTGGCAGGCAATTGGGAGTGTCCTAATATATGCTTTTGGGGATTAGCATGTCCTCGTGTGCCATATATACGAGACGACTATCTTCTCATTAGACTACCTAGGGAGATTATGTACGCTATTATGTACCTTGATACTGCATCCCATCACTTGTAGGTTTCTCTCAAAGGCGTCATTCGAAAGTGTTCTTTGAATTAAATGGACGGCCTGACACCGGAAGCGCAATTAATGTCCGAGATCTGAGATGTTAACTGACAACAGATATGAAAACTGCTGTAGAATCATATCAAAGCCCCTCGAAAGCCTGCCAGACTAACAAGCGACCTTGCCACTAGCGCATGTTCGATAATGGCGCCCAACCATTCTGACATCACCCCGCATGAACTTTGTATACACATGCACCCCGCTAACACCACAACTACGCCCGCGGGCCCTGACGCGTGACGATCAACCTAATAAAGGTTTACAGTACACTCGAAAATTAAATTAAATTAAATCGAGGAGAGAAGAAGAATCAGTAAATCTTTAATAGCTCCTCAACGACTTCACATGTCCCTCCGAAAAGTTATAACATTGTAGTTTCGTATCTCCTCTGCGGGAATTCAGTTTTTTCTGATTTTTAGAACGATGTGGTGTCGGATGAAAGCCGAGGAAAGTTAGGGTCTGGCATCACTATTACTTCACTCAACCAAAACTCTACCTTGCAGCTTTCGTAACTCGATTCGTCTTCCAAGCAATGTTTTCAATAGCTTTATTTGCACCACTGTGATCATACTAGGTAAATTTTCATTTTATCTTTGGCTCACCACTAATATCTACATGCTCATTGCTCAGTGCATCATCGACCGCAGGCTCTGCATCGTGTTTTGCGGGACGAGATATGGGAGACTAAGACAAGATCGTTGCCTAGCGCCGGCTCGGGTACACGTAAAGTGAACCCTCGTGCAGATCAACTCCTCGCAGCCTCCCGCAGGCCTGGCGCCGTTCCCACACCAAACCACGACTTCTAATGGAACTGTCGCTCGCGCTGCCCACCACACAACCTCCTGCAACCATGGCGCTGCCTTCCGCACCCACCTTCCACACCCTGGTGCTGCTCTCCAACTAGCAGCCGTCATGTCACTCATGCAGGTGTAATCGCCCCCGTCCTGTGCACTCGCCTTCTCAGACTAACAGCGCCGACACCACCCGCAGCTACCCTCTGACCCAGCACCCCACGAGTCACGATACTCAGCGTTCGCCCCCACTGCATACCTGCAAACGCGGACATCACGAAAATGTGAATGTGTCGTGTTCTGGACCTTGCAGATGCAGGAGGACAAGGAGAGACAGCCGCCTGAAGGAAGAACATTGAGAGGTAATACAATACAATGCAATGAATGTACATACCTGTTCCACTAAGTGAGCAGTGCCCCAAGTTAAGCGTAATGGAAGGCCGTGGAGGTGGCCGGGCAACATTGTTGTGAGACTCAGATGCCTCGTACAGGGCAAACCAAATCTAGAAACACAAGAGTAAGAATATTCGTCTTCAAGATTCACCAACATAGTTGAATATATGAGGTTGATGGAGCTGAAAACAAATTAGTAGTGAAGTAGCCATTACTAGTCACTCAGAACAAGTAGTACATCATGAATGACGAGGGCAACACGACTGGGAGTCAACCAATGACTCAGAATACATGTTGAGTGCTGAAACATCACGAGCGCATAACGTAGATAGGGCATCCACAGGCGGATGGGGAAAATTCCCTTCAAAGGCATCTGAACGAACAAAAAAGTGACATGACGGAGAAAAACGAGATGAGTTCAACTGAGCGTCACGTTAACAGCGAGATCCGACTTGCCCTAAACTATGTGCCAGCGCTGGGGCTCTGGAAGTAAACAAAAGACAAGTGTGCAGCACCGCAGATGGTTTAAAAAGAGATTGCAAGTGCTGACTGGAATCACAATATTTTAGGTGTCATACAAGTCATTTACAGTCTGGAAACCCGCCAGGGTAGTGGTGGGAAACACTAAACGGATCGGGCTAAAGATAACAGGACAAAACCGTGGATTTCAGAGTGTGATATGAGTGAGCAGATGATAGTAGGTAAGAGACCCGAGTCTGACGAATAATGGGGATCAAAGCAGGGATATAAGCGATCCGAACAACCACGTGACTGATGTAGTAAGTAGTAGGCTTACACAATCATCGCAATTGATTGTATTGATTTGTAACGCAACTACAAGCTATCACGTGAAGGTAAATATCATAATCTTATACAATCTCGTACTATCACTCCTGGGAATCTGCAACTGGCATGTAATATGCAAAATGTTCAAAACACCTCAATGCGCTGCTTGAATCACCTCGAAAAAATTCAGGTGCATGTAGGCTACTTAGAGATGATGTACTGTCCAAGTAGAATAAAAATTTCTCGAGTGTTGCAGCTGCGAGAGACAGAATAGTGGTGATTTGCAACCTTGTATAATCATAAATGATCCAGATCCCATAGATCCTATGGAGATATTCAAAAAGTTACACCTGGAGTATATCAAACACCTTGTCAGGGTGTCAGAACACAATTTCGATAGAGGTCATTCTCTTGTTTTAAGATGCTATAGATGGAGGATTGATAGCATGTATGAAAGTGTGACAACAGATAGGAGAGTGTGTAAGAAATTCAATCTCCTCTACGGCACACTCAGCTTGATACACGGCATCCAGTCACATCACATCACATTGTCTCATTCTCGTATCCTTACAATGCCTCCCAACCGCCGGTGTAACTTTCAGAAGAAAGCTGAAGATGATGCAACTCGTGAGGCCAAATTCGCAGCCGCTATCCAGGCTATCAAAGAAAAAAAGACCAAGAACCTCTGGACAGCAGCTGCACAGTTCAAAGTGCCATATGATACTCTTTGCCGACAGGCACTGAACCTGACCAAACCTCATTCAAAAGCCCACAAAAACCAACAGCTACTCACTGAAGGACAGGAAGAAACATTATGTCACTGGGCCCAGTACCTGGCAATGACGGGTCATCCTCTCTCCAAGCGCAGCCTTCGTGCAAAGGTGTCAGCTGAGTGAGAAGTTAAAGGCAAAGAAGAAGCTAACCAGTAAAGATAAGGGGCCACCCACCCAGCTATGCACCTCCATATTATCCAATGCACCATGCTGTACCTTGGTCTCCACCTGTTCTTCACCCTCCCTTCGCACCAGTGGTAGACCTCTCGTTAGTATGTCTCAGGATTTTTGAGTTGGTGGTGGACCGCAGATGTATGACATCGGAGGCTCTGGTAATGCAAGCCATCAGCTGTCCGAGTCAGGACTCTATCAACAGTACCATTATAACCATGATAATTAGTATATAAACCATGATCCTCAATAGTATTCATTTTCAAAGCTTCACACAACATCAAGATCCAACGCACAACATCAACAGAGCTTCAGAGTCTTCAGAGAGTGAAAGTCGATGGTGCCGCTACTGTGCCGACGTGTGACACAACATGACCATGTTTTGCAGAATACCAGTTAGACCCTGAATTTTCTCGGCCTTCATCCGACACTCCACCACAAAATCCTTAAAATCCTTAAAATCAGATTCATATAGAGCAGCTATGAATGTATAATGGTGCAAATCCGTAGAAGACAATATGATGTGGTTGAGGAGTTACAAAAGATTTATTGAAAATGTTGCAGAACCCCAGGAGTGATAGTAGGGAATTTGTTGATGATTATGAGCCAGTTCGGTAACCAGTATTTGGCCAACTTTACAATTTGCATGATGGCGGCATGCAAGCGGCCGTGGGCAGAGTCTGAAAGTGATGGGGTGAGTTGATCAGGGAGCATCTATGATAAGATCACAGCTCGTACATAGTGTCATGATGGATCCCGGGCCAATGCTTCTCGACTGACCACTATTCACTGCAAGCCTGATCCCCCAGGGTCATCTTATTGCTGCCCATCTTGACCACCAACTTAATCAACATCAACTAGTGCGAGCTCAAGTCCGGCAGTGTGCTTTTCGCTATATCACACTTCTCATCAACATCCTTCTTGCTGCTGCAACTCACATACTTATATCAATACACATCCCCAATGATCCAGAGCCCTACCATACGTCAGCACTTACTGGTCAAGAATGGGTGATTGAACTCATTGTTGGCCACCCCGAACAAATTCGCTGTGAGCTCGGCATGCGTGCGCATGTATTTGAGGGTCTGGTCAATGAGCTTTATGCACTTGGTTACACAGACTTGTGCCATGTCTCCCTAGAGGAGCAACTGGCCATTTTTCTCTACTTGTGTGTCACAGGGCTTACTGTAAGACACGTTGGGGAGCACTTCCAGCATTCGAATGAAACAATCTCTCAGTGAGTTTATTCTATCTATTCAACATCGATGCCTAATGTTCACTTCTATCTAGCTACTTCTGCAAAATGCTTGATATTTTATCCTCCCATCCATTCTACACAATATACATTCACCTTCCTGCAGACAATGCATTGGTCTCCCCTCAGATTCACGACAACCCGAAGTGCTGGCCATATTTCAAGGATGCTATTGGTGCTATTGATGGCAGCCATATCCATGCATTCCCCCCCTCGTCAGAACATCACCTCTATCAGAACCACAAAGGTTTTGTGTCGCAAAATTGCCTTTTCAGCTGTGATTTTGACCTCAAGTTTACCTTTGCGCTTACCAGCTGGGAAGGATCAGCCACTGATGCATGTCTCTGGGATGAAGCTCTTGAGGGGGGCTTGAAGCTTGCACCAGGCAAGTACTTTCTTGCTGATGCAGGGTTCCCCTCATGCCACGAGCTCCTAGTGCCTTATCATGGTGTCCGCTACCATCTTGCAGAATGGGGGCATGCCAGTGTTAGGTGAGACTACTTTTTCAACATGGGCTCAAGTTAACACTATTTTTAGACCAGTCAATAAAGAAGAGTTATTTAACCTTCAACATGCCTCTGCACACAATGTGATCGAACAGATTTTTGGTGTCTTGAAGTGATGCTTTCGCATTCTGTTGCTCTCACCAGAGTATAAAATGCAGATACAAGTGTGCATCCCCACTGCACTTTGTGCACTCCACAATTATATTTCCACCAATGACCCAAATGAAGGGACCCTCCCACAAGCTGCCATTGTCAATGACAACCCCGCGCATCAGGGACAGCCTAACAAAGCTGCTCCCAATGAAGCAGATGTGAATGTAAGCGCAAATTCAAATGTGCTACGTGATCGCATAGCAACGCAGATGTGGGATGACTACCAGAATTACCTGCAGGAAGGAGACGATGATGACACATTGGATGCAGATAAAATTGACTCAGATGATGAATCTGACTTTGAGCAGGGTGTAGACTTAACCAGATGACAACCATTGATCAATTCAAGTATCCTACATACAAAAACTGCAAGTGATATGCATGGTGTGCGCTATTGAGTTAAAAAACAGTGAAAGCATGATGAGAGTTGTATCGAATGAATGTGAGAGATATTGGATGCAGTAGGACTACAACGTGTTGGCCTGTGCTGCCGCCACAATTATCAAATGTAAGAAAGGTAGGCACAGCTCAGGATGTGTGACCAAGTACATAGAACAAACAACTGGACTCCTCATGAACGCATGCATGAGTGTCAGCTTATCCTCCAGCGACAAGCCCTCCTCCTGTTGCATACTCTCCAAGGCACGTGATCTTTTGTCAGCCATGCGACTCTCGTCAGTGACAGTGAAGGACAATATAATAGAGTCTGACAGGCGATTGACTGTGCCTTGCAGGTTCATCAGTGCAGCGGTGTTGGCAGCCTCCTTTACAGCCTTCTTGCTAGTTGATACACGTGTCCTGTTAGTGCCGCCGCCACCTTGACTTCCACCCTGTGCCAAAAGCTTCACCTTTTTCATGTCTGGGTGAGCTCGCGGCACTTCTGACATAACTCCTTCTGATATCGGTGTGTACAATGTGAGAGAGGAAGGTGTGGTATCAAAAGCCATATCAGTGTGAGAGCACTTTCCAGAGCTGGACATAGGGGAACAGCTGCCACAGAGGTCAAGGCCGCAGGCACAGGGAGATGAAGAGGCAGGATCTCCCATGAGAAATCTTCAGCGGTAGCCATCATATCAATATCTTCGGGGTTGCCACTGATGGAAGCACCTGTCCTGCTAGTAGAGGCACCCATCCCACTAGTAGAGGCACCCATCCCACTAGTAGAGGCACCCATCCCGCTAGTAGAGGCACCCATCCCACTAGTAGAGGTGCCCATCCCGCTAGTAGAGGCACCCACCCCACTGGTAGAGGAACCTGGCACCGGTTCATTCTCTGTGGCAGGGCCAGTACCTGCCAGCATGGCTGGGTTATAAGCAGTCACACCCTGTGCAGCACTGACACGCATCAGAATTTGCTGCGTCTTCAAGTTGGTATAGTATTTCCATCGTGTTTGAACTGCTTCATACCGGTGTTGGACTGTTAACAGATTGGTGAGCATCATGTGGAGATCGGGGTATGATCACATACCAACTTGCCAACATAATCAGACCATGCCTCTTTGGCAGCAGCCCCCTGAATATTGGCCCCAACCACAGGATCCCAACGAACACCTGATCTCTGAAGGTATTTGTTGATTTGATTGTACCCAGCCTTCAACTGATTAAGATCAGTATGATGGTAGTGGTGGCTGAGTGGGATGAGAGACACATACTGTATTCCATTTGTTCCTGCATTGCACCCCTGTCTTCATGGGGCCTAAGTTCTTGGCACGGAGTTTGGCAGCAGCTTCATTGAATGTCGCTATTTTGAATGTCGTGCCTGCTAACTTTGATCTATGCAGGAAGAGATAATCTAGAATGGCGTCGATCTCTGCATCATTCCAGTGGGCCTTCTCAGCCTTAGATGGTTCTTCTTGTGTCATCTGCATGATCTGGAATTGAGTGCAGAGGATGATGACAGTAGCAGCAGCAAATATTCGCTTTCGATGCTCGAAATCGATACGACTGGTAGGAACATGTGTGGTCATGGTCAGAAAGATAGAAATTTCAGACTCCGCCCACGGCCGTTCATGCCACCATCGTAAAGTTGTTGTGCATTATTGTAAACTTGTCAAATACTGGTTACCGAACGGGCTCTATGTCTTGGATTTAGTTAACGCGCAACAGACGGTGTATTAGGCGATGACAGCGAGTGGGAAGATTGTAAGTAGCCTAATTCAATTGTCTTACTACGCCTTGCGAAGACATCCAGGACACGTAGCATGTATGTACAGTACTGAAAATATGAATCCATGCGCCCTTTGCTCTCGTTAAGAACAGCTCCTTGATGGATGGTTTCTGAATAAAAGGAGTACGAACAATCACCGTGGATAGCTATACATGACGGATATATCCTGCAATGGATAACTATAGTAGAATATGCATCGCGATTAATGGATGATTAGCCATGGGGATGTGTCGTTCTGCCATAATGTGGTGCAGGACTGACATCGGTACCAGGAGATACGCAGCAGAGAAACGACACTACACGAACCCAACAGGAGGTACTTCGCCTTGGGCGTTGCCGGAGCTCGGTTGCCTCATCGGCATCTGGCCGAGAGCGGCGAAAGAACGAGGGAAAACGACCAAGGAGCACACGTGCGCGTGCTTTCGAGAAGGGTGCGAGAGCGCGATGGCGGAAGTGTACGGGGAAATGAAGACGCGGCATCCTCATTCTCGTACGGGAAGACCGCATATTATCGGAAAAGCTTGGTGGTGGTGGATGGGAGTTTTGACGTTGCCGCAGTGTAGCATCAGCCTAGATTCGAATTTCGAGGTTACAATCATCACAAAGGTCAAGAAAAGCATAACGTACGTCTAAGTTGAACAACTTTTAAATCACGGGTGAGAGTCTGATATCAGTATGCTGTAGTCTTTAAGAGCCATATCATAATCCATACCTTGAGTTCCTCTTCGATAAAATCCACGGCATCCTGACTTGATGGCCTCCCGTCCACTTGAACTGAAGTACACTCGCAGATAAACTGTTTGCACCTCTCAGATAGATGACTATGGTCGGAAATGGGCATCGACTTTCTCGTTTGTTGAAGCCCAGCCACAGCTATATCAAGATAGGGATACCATGGTCGCTTTTCCGTGAAGACCTAAGGTTTTCAGCAATTAATGAGCTCCTCGGCAAGACGGCAATAGTACAGAGGCACTTACATTTAGCATCACACAGCCAAGGGAGTAAATATCGCTGTGTATGTCTGGCATTGGCGGCTCATTGTCGACTGGTGAGCCCTTTCCAGTAGTTTGGCTTGGCGCCTCTTCCACGCCTAATAGTTCTGGTGCAGCAAATCGTATCGCCCCTGGTCGTGCTGCAGAGAGCGAGAGGCAACTATCGGCCATGCCGCTAAGTATATTTGAGAACCCGAAGTCGCTCAACAACGCTCTTCCACCGTCATCGAGCATAACGTTGTTCTGCCATAAAAGTAAAATTAGTGTCGTTTGCCTTACATAGAAAAACGCCTCTTACAGTAGTGAGGTCGCCATGAACAATCTGACGAGAGTGTACTGCAAAAAAAACTCAACACATGCAGCAGGATGAGGATCCGAAACCATCACGAACAATACGCCAAGCCACTAGCAGCATCCTTAACCTGTACAACATTTGAACAAGTCATATGATTGTATCAAAATCTACGCACCAAAGTCATTTTTTTCCTGTGAGGGATGTTCCTTTCATTGTCGTTGAGATATCGTGCAAGGCTACCCCCTTGCATCCAAGGATAGACGATAGCGAACCCATTTTCGGAAAATCCGTCTGTGATACCAAGCACAGGGACGAGATTCTCGTGTCTTGCTTCCATCCATAACCTCATCTCACGATGCGCACGCTGCAGTCGCCGTTCTCAATAATGTTTGCATGTAAAAAATGAAAATGAATATCAACCTTCTTGAAACTATCGGCGGTAGCATGTATTAGGACCTTGACAGCTACCTGCGAGATGTGAATACAAAGATAGTGATAACAGCGAATCAACCTACCAAAGTCTCTGGAGCCGCTGGCGACAGCATGGTGCACTGAAAAACTTGTCCATAGCCTCCCATAGCTGCTGGAAATTCCTTCACTTTGATGAACTGTTCTCTCGGAACGACGGGAAGCTCGATTGTAGTAGGTATGGAAGTCATTTGGGTACTGCTGCGGAAGACAGTGGTAGTTTAAAGGGGAGGGCGTTGTGGCAAGATGTCAGAGTCTACTGAACGACGAAGAAACCAATATATATATAAGTGGGGTGAGGGCGAGGCGCAACTTCACAGAGTAGGAGTGCTTTTGAAAACGTCGTTGCTCAGGGATGCACATTCATAATCCATCGTCGCCTCCATCCATGATGCATCGTGGCTGACTAGCGGTCATATCGACAGACAATATAAGACGACCTGAAGCTATTTGATTAATTTCGACGCACGCTACGTACCACTACAAAGCTTCTGCCGCATCAGTAAGACGCAACACGACTTTGAACCAGAGTAAATTTGGGGTAAGTACCTTCGAAATCCGGAACTTTTCAATATTCCATCTCAGCTATTAGTGCTCACTGCTCGGGCGCCAAGAGGGCACATTATGGTTCATGAATCACGTATTCGAGTCCGTTCTGCGGACATTGCCACCTCCTAATGATGTGCATGGATGATGGATGATAAAAACGAGGCAGAGTGTGTACCCATCGGAACCACTGATGAGAAGACATTGCCTTATGTCATGATATCGTAATAAGTCGCTCTTTGCAAGCACATAGGCATTTGTGGTCCGGGAGTCCCCACGGATTCCGAGTCATACACTACATGATCCTGCCAGCCTATCAGCATGAACTTCAGAAACACTTGGCATACATAGTACCGCGCTCAAGGGTAAAACACGTGTCTCTAAAGACCCGCGGCTGATGCCGCAAGGCGAGATTCTAGTGAGGCTCAGTGCTCAGCGTTGTTCCCGTTCGTAGGTCGGGCCTCCAGGCCTCATGCTTCAACGTTCAACCTCCAGGATTACCATCGGCGGCTGGACTGCTGGTTGCGTCAGCATACCGGGCTTACCCTATAGACAGGATGCATCAGTGAGTTTGGTGTCTGTTATTGTCAATCACCTTTAAATGAGCGGCGATCTCCAACAGTCAACCAATGCCACCAATCGGATTTTGCGATTGACAAACCCTTGCTTCAAGTCGAACTCGGTCATTATCAATGTGGCAGTTCTAGTCAGTGTACTGCGATCACCGTCAACATCAGGGTATATCAAGGATATACATTATATGTTAATATATGCTTTTGGGGATTCTGCAGGGTCTTCCGAGTGTCGAGCGCCGTACTGTCTTCCTTCTATTGGTCAACCTAGACTGTGACTATGCACGCTACCTTGAAGCACCTACTACCGACGCCTTCAGGCGCTCCTTGTCCACCTTTTTGCGGCTTCTCTCAAAAGTGGTGACATTCTAAAGTGTTCATTTGAATTAAATGGATGGCCTGACACCGACAGTACAGTTAGTGGCTGAGATGAAGTTGGCTGACAGCAGATGCGCAAACCACAGTAAGCATCACATTGACCAATCAAGGCGCCATGAAACCCTGCCAGACTATAATAAGCGACCTTGCTACTGGCGCATGTCCAATAATGACGCCCAACCCTGACATCGCACCCTAGCACCGTTTGAACTTGTACATACATGCACCCACAGCGGGCCAACAACCACACTACGCAGCCCTGAACTTCTCGTTGCCGATATTACATACTATGCGTGCAAGCCTCCAGGTTAGCTCCCACTTCCACCCCTCCTTCGAAGAATTTCAAAGTCTGACCACGAAGTGCCCACGGATAAAAAAATTCGGCGCAAATTGTCAGCAGCCCCGATCCGACCTTGAAGGAAATGCCCTCAGTGTGATGCTATGGATCATCAGCAAAACACTTTGCCTCTGTGGGCTCTGTACAGCTCTGTACAGAAGGGACCAAGCTGTGGCCAGCCATTTTTTGGTGGTGGGAAAAAGAGTGTTTTGCTGATGATGATTATCATAGACACTCAATGATCATTTAGTTAATGCTGACATACCATATGTGGCATTGCGAGCTAAACTGTCTTACCTCGCGTCCTAACACTCCCGCGAGTATCAACTCATTTTGACAAGTCAGAGTCTCCGTCTCACGGACAATGAACCTGAGTTTAGGCTCAAGAACAAAAATCACGTGGTCGAGGGATCTGTGAATCAAGCCGAAATTCGCGGTTGGTTCGCGGTATCTACGGCCGCTGAGGTACTTGACTGGAAAATCATTAAGACCGCTAAAGCAGAGTCTCACGTTCCACCTTGGCCTCTCTTATCATCATATATTTCGGATTCGAGCTAGAATTGGACAAGCTTAAGTATGTTCCTGAAAATTAATGACATGACAGTGGGAACGTGCAAAAATCCAAACGAACGTACAATGTTAGACGAGGAGATAAAGAGCTCTCTGGCTGGAAAACCCCAAGTCGAAAGACAGGACGAGGGGAGAACGCGTCATGAAATTAATATTGATCGCTAGGGGCTGATCATTTGTGAGCCATACTATACTATTACATGAACCGCCGTCACATGTGTTCCACGAACGAACGAGGGTGCAGCTTCTGTGGGATCAACAAAATCAGCCGTTTCAGACGGATACAGCACATACACTTTAGCAACGGAAACTGCGGAGAGACAAGTCGAATCATCTTTGAGATATGACGCGCCTAAAAAGGCCGGCGGAGGATTCCTCACACTGAGGCACAGGAACCCCTCAGACTGGACAATATTATCCTCCATAGGCTACATTACCCCCAAAAACAACAGAACTTTCGATTCTAAAACGAATCAGTGCAAGTAACCGCGAACGGCATGCCGCTAGAGTAGTCACATACTATGCCCGCCAACTGATGACGCGGCCCAATTAGGCACCACGCTGTCACCCATCACCCATCAACGCTCGAGGCATTTTTTTGGTGACATCATCCCGGCGTATGTCAAACTCGAGTTCTACAATGAGCGTGTGTTTCGTAAATACACTGTCGATCACCATTCCGTAAGTAAAATTCGCACCCAACATAGAGCCTGAAGAGATGTTCTCACGAAGAAATTTTTTGGTAGATAATATGAAGATGGCATGCGCAGTACGGTGGAATAGTAGTGGAGCTGGTAGGATGAGATAGCCCTGCCCAGATAACACAGGAACCGATCAGCGCACAGTTTCGCGGGATCATTTTGATCTGATGTCATACCTTTTTTTCAGTGTGGATAGGTGCCAAACAATGAGGCTCGGGGGCCAACCGGACATTATCAGTTCCGAGTTACAGGGGTGCTCACGCTCAGATTTCAACGGTGAATTTGACCCACATGTCCCCTTCCTCTCGCTGTGGCGTCCCTAGGAACCGATCA
Organism: Suillus lakei; assembly: GCA_016628065.1. Lineage (NCBI taxonomy): Eukaryota > Fungi > Basidiomycota > Agaricomycetes > Boletales > Suillaceae > Suillus > Suillus lakei. The sequence continues at coordinate 105,047 of JABBWA010000005.1, forward strand.
GTGCACCGTTCGTGGATCCATTTCAATCTGATGTCATACCGTTGTTTTTCCCGCGTGGATAGATGATGCATGAGCAATGAATCGTGGTCCGTTCAAGAGCACTTCACAACTCGCAGAATGTATATCTGTCTGCACGAATTTGGAAGTCCGTGTCGTTCGGGATGGGCGTCACGGTCCGAGTTGCAGGGGTGCTGGCGCTCTGTTTTCCAGCGACAAGCTTAAGCCATCCTCTTCAATGATTTGAGTGAGGACCTACCAATCCCATTCCCCTCGGACGTCGACAATCTGCCGTTAGAGTACCCTACAAGTTATGGCGTGATTTCGAGTAGGCACCACGCTGTCAATGTCGTTTTTTTGATGACATCATCCTGGACTCATTCTTCGCGGGAGTGGGTCTCGACCTCCACAAGATATATTCGATGTTCGCCGTGCACAGAACATAGTGAAAGACTTTCGGATTTGGATAGATGGAAAAAAAAGTTATTGACATTGAATGTCGTGGAGTGAGGTAGCCCTGCACGAATATTATCTGGATCCACAACAGTGCCCTTGGAAACCAATCAGCGATATGCCATCGTGCGAGGTGTCGTGCCTCTTTTGCAATCACTGGGTGTGAAGGTAGTGCCTGCGATAAAGGTTCACGGCAGTGCTATCAGCGAATTCCACGCTTTGCTCATACGGAAATCCTAATCTGCACAGAACGGCTAGAACTTAAAAGGTCGCCCGGGGTCAATGTCAGTGTAAATTATGATGCACAAGCGAAGAAGCTGCAACTCGGCGAGGGGAGGTCTTGTGCCGAGTTGCAGGGGATAGCACCGGGGCTCGGATTTACCTCTTTGTATTGGCATACACGAAGAAGTACTAATTAGCGGAGGGCGAGAGGGTTGATTGTTTGTTGGCATCGATGCCAGTTAGTCGAGCGCTGGAGGACGTACCCGAGTCGCCGGCACTCGGATTTACTTGTTTGTATTATAGGGGCATGCAGGGCTCGGTGGTCTATCTTACACAATGTCGGCATGTATGATCTTGGATAACAGCAAGGCGAACGGTACGGGGCATACCGTCAGTGCTCGATGGACGATGGCCCGAGAAGACGACCTTAGGGCTTCTAGAACTACCTGTACGCCGTATGGTCGGAACATGGATTTACATTTAGAGGCTCTTGTATTGGAGGGATAAAGTCTATTGCGCAGAATGTCGGCATTGCAGCGGTGGGGGCGCTCAATAGGACCATTTTGAGGAATTTTTGATCGAGGTTAGACTGCAAGGTATACCGCCGGCGTTCGGATTTAACACTTTGTATTGGAGGTGCACGTAATGTCGGCATTGAGCCTTAACAGTTAAGCTGCGGCAGGGTTCAATATGACCAAGGGTAGAAAAGTTTAACTTGAAGGCGAGTGCCTGTCGCGACTGCGCATGCAGCGGTCAATACGACCATTTTGAGGAATTTTATTGGATATCGAGGAATATCGGAGTTTGAAAGTTTAGTTTGCTCGTGGTTGCCACGTGGGTGGATTATGATAAACCTGTTTCACGGAAAGGCATGATTCGACACCGAACATGTCATCTTCATTGGGTTTGCACATTGTAGATCCAAGAATCCTGAGCGATCAAGTAGAAGATGTGTGAGTTCAATCCTTCTGCTATCATGCTCACTAACATTTAAACTCACCTTGATCAAGTACTTCACAAGTACCACCCACTGTTTCTCTCACAGCTCCCCCTCCTCGACATAACATGTCATCCATCTCTCAAGATAATCTTTATTCTAATCTTGCTACTTTCACTTTCGGTGAAGCCCGCTCTGCTTCATCAGACGACGAGTCTCCAGATTCAATCAGCCCACTCACCCCAATAACACGCACCGGCGCTGACAGGACTCCCCGTCCTTCCGTTTCCATTTCAGTGTCAACTTTTAGCAGTCATCCTTCGCAGGGTCCGGGACGCCCAGCTTCAACTTCCTTTGCTTCATCTTCACGCTCTTCAAGATCGCACAGAACAGAGCACACAGACGAAGAAAGCAGCGAAGATCCCTCATCACCAGATCTCCACACGAGACGCGGCTTCCACAGAGGCCGTCTCATTCCAGACAACGTCAGCCAGCACACATTCGGCCCTCCTGCCGTACGCTGCTCAACCGCGTCCATCGCTTCCTCCCGCTCAAGCTCACGCGCAAGTTTCCGCTCAGAACTCCAGTTCAGCTAGCGACGAGGAAGTAGAGATCGCTTCATACGACGGAGGCTCATCGCCCGTCACTTTTCGCCCGTGACCTCGACAACATCGACGAGAACGAGAACAGTCCCCGTGTTCCATCCCCGTCCCCTCTTCGCCGAGCCCCGCCGTGGAAGCCTCCCAATGGCAATCCCAGGCGCCATGTCGGATGTCGTCAGCAATCGCAGCCGCGAAGACAGCATCCTCACAATCCGTCGTCCATCTCGCAGCCTTGACGATGACCTCAAGTCTTCACACAGCGGAGAAGATCCAGCTGCTGTAGCTCCACGCAGCGAACCCCTCACTCGCGCTGACTTTCGTTCACTTGAGGCGCAGGCGCAACAGCAGCAGTCAGAACCAGATGCATGGGCATCAGGCTGGGACCTGTCCTATGTTCTCTCGAGAAAGAGCGAAGGAAGCATTCGTTCATTCAAATCAACAGCTCAGCTCTCATTCCTCGCTCCTGCACGTAACAGTTCAAGCACAGGCGAGCCTTCTCGTCTATCTAACATGTGGGGCGGCGGACGCCGTACCAGCACCGGCACACTGCAAACAACCAACAGCGGCGAAGATACCTTTGCCAGGCACATCGGCATGTACGATACCCAAAACCAATGGGCTTTCTTGAAGGAAAAAGCAGACGCTCAACCCGTTCCTGTACGCCGTCCAAATACCCAAGCAGGCTCCCCAATAAACACGGACAAGGCCAAGCGCACCATGTACCCCGGAACCCAAGAAATCTGGAGGAGCGGGCACGTCGGTCGATATCGAGTCGACAGACTCGTCTTCAAACGTACGTAGCCCCATTTTACGTCCCCTCCATCTTACGTACTCACCTCTTAGCAGCATCATCCACAGCAGACACCGCCAAAGCCGCTCAACAACGCATTAACGTCCGACATATCCCCGATCCGTTCCTCAAGGGGCCCAAGACAGGCGGACCGAGCACAGTCATCCACAAACACTCCCGCGCGACGGCCTTTTCGATATTCCGTTCCTATACGCTTTTCACTGCTAAACGCGCCGGGACTGGATCTCGCAACATCCACATGCACACAAGTGGGGGCATCATGCTCGCACCGAAGAAAGTGCAGGAACAATACACGAGTACCAAAACGACCAGTAAACTTAGTACACACGGATTACTCGAGGATGGATCCCGTAAAGTCGTCGTGAACGGAAACGGAAACGGGAATGGGAATGGGAACGGGAACGGGAACGGGAACGGGAACGGTGATAAATCGCGTCGTGGGGCGCTCGAAAAGGAGAAGCGGCGAGAGAAGGAAAAGGAAGATGCAAAGAAGGCAAAAGCGAAATCCAAGGAGAAGAAGAAGGACCTGAAGAAGAACAATGACCGGGATCGGGTGAGTAATCCGACGGAGAGCGCGGAGTCGAGCACGACGACGAGTAGTGCGGGGAGCGTCACTGGTTCTCAAATCATATCCCCTGCGCGAACGATCACATTCGTGCCTTCGATCGTGTCCCCTAGGTCCCCTACGAAGGCTCTATCAACGAGTGGACCGTCTTCACCAGAGACGTCTTCACCAGAGACGTCTTCAACACTCGACCATTCCACTAAGAAACTCATCCTAGGCGAATCCTCGACTAGCGTGGCGACCTCGCACATCCGCGGCCACCGTGACAGCATCGACTCCGATGAACACCTCCCCACACGTACACCCCACGCCGAAGCCTTCGGCACCCTCGACCCCAACGACATCGAGCACCTCCGACGCGCTCAAAAACCCACTGACGGCAGCAGCAGCTTCGCAAACCGGATATTCCGACGCTTCCGAGGCGCGGCTAACCGGGCAGACAGCATCACCCAACCAGTAGCCACTCCCCAAAACGCGTACAGCCCCCCGTGGATCGTCACCGCCGGCCGGGACCAGAACGAAGAACACGTGCGGGTGCTTACGGACCTCAATAATTCGTTTCGGGATGTGGGGTTGTTGCATACGCAGCCAAGTAGTAGGGTGACCGGGAAGAGTGTTGCGAAGAAGAGGGTGACGACACATGATATTTTTGATTATGTCCCGGAGGACTCACTCTATATGCTTCTGCCGCTTTGGGCGGGGGAGATGGAGGGGAGTGCGAGTGCGAGTGCGGCAGGTGTGGGGAGTGGAAGCAGTGTCATTGCGGGGAGCGGGAGCGTCATTGCGGGGAGTAGCAGCATCAGCGAAATTAGCACCACCTCGACGACGGCGACTACTGCGACGGCTGCTACGACTGCTACGAGCATCACGCTCCCCACTACCCCCGAAGACAGACAATACCTCCTCGTCTGGTACGTCCCGTTCGAGGACAAGAACAAAACCCAAAACTCTTCCAACCCATCCGGATCTGGATCCGCCAACAAGAAAAAACCGAAACCAACGCATTCGACAAGCGACCCCAACGCTGACACCAACCAAAAAAACGTGTATCTGAGTAATTTTCGGGTTAATGCGCGGCTGGTGGGGTATGATGAATTGAGGGGGACGGGGATTAGGGTGCCGAGTGATGGGTTGGCGGTCGGTGCTCCTGCTTCGGAGGTTGGGGCGCAGCGGAATCGGGAGGAACCAGAAGCACAGCTAGGAACGGCGACAGCACTAGGCCTCGACTCCGACACCGTCATCTGCATGTGCAGTTCCCGCGAAAACGGGTTCCATTTCCAACCCGATGGACTTTGCAAGCTTGGGCTGTGCATACAAGAAGAGGTGACATTGCCTGCTTCTGAAAACCCTCGCGCTGTTTATCTGGAGATTCCGACGTCGGAGATGAGGCATTTATTGACGCCGGTTGGGAGGGCTGCTGTTGAGATGGTGTGGTTGGGGTGTTTGGCTATTACTAGTTTTGGGCCGTATTGAGGCGGGAGGTGGGGGTGAGGATGTGTGTATTTTCCTTGTATCTTTTCGTTGGCGTTTTGTAGCCGTTGGTGTCCGTCGTCCTAGCTAGGGGCTGGAGTTATTTATATCTCCCTTTCCATCCGCATCTCCATTGCTAGTCCATTTCATTCCATCTGAATCCATATCCCGAATACCGTTTCCTTTATCCTTGATCATCCCTTCAAACTGTCTCCATATACAATCACCGCATCATCATATCATGATTTTTCCTTAGATTCTTTAGTTGTATACTATCATCCAGTTACTATAGCTATGGCTAAGCATTCATATTCATTCCGAGTCGGTTCCACTTCAACTTTTTGTGTTTTTTTTTTGATTCTTGAGTGCATACTTATATTGATATTTTCTTCACGTTTTTTTACCTACTTACATAGTGCTTGCGGTGCTGGAGGTTGTCTGCGGTGCTGTTATGGCACTGGAGATCGTCTGCAATACCGCACTTTGGAAACTTGAGCTTGAAGACTATAGCGATATCACTTTTTGGTATCGATGATGCGTTTAATCACTTTGTATACTTACTTGTTTGTTGTTTTTTTTGTATGCGTGGAATGGATGGAGGGAGTGTTGCGATGAGGGGGGTTGGTTGTATGTTTGATTTTTATATATTGTGCTGATGACATCATAATCTTGTGTTTTGACTTTGGCGTCCTGCTCAACCGTGGGAGATCTGTGCGTGTACATAAGAACTTGCTCACCATTTTTTTACGCTTCCTGTTTTGTTATGAACCACTATCATGTCGTTTCCGAAGACACGTACGAAAGTGACCGAATTCTTGTCTCACGCTTGCGATGTGTGGGACATGAATTCAGTTACTTTTGTATAGCTTGTTCATGCGCCTTGTTGTCGCTTCGCTGTAATCTTGAGTTTGACTTCGAGTCTGGGTACTTGCTCGCCGTTTTTACACTTCTTGTGTCGTTTCTGAAGATGCGAAAGTGGTTCGATATTTGTTTGATATGTCAAAAACGAAGGTCCATACACTTTCGTGTCTTGTCCATGCGTTGCGTCGCCGCAGTTCCATGCTTCGCTCCTGTCCGTCATCAGAGCGATAGGACTCAATTGGCGAGGAAAACTCGTTAAACAACACAAAGGTTGCTCGGGCTCGCCCAGGAGGTCTATGATGCTAGTGATAATACAAATGCAGAACGCGTCTAGACTCTATGGCAAGCGATGGATCCCGCTCTGAACAACAATATCGAATATCTTGATCACTCCTCGCACGCCAGATTTCCACTTCTAAATCCGACCGAATTCCCAATCTTCCAGGAGGCAGCACATCTTCGTTTGAAGTTCGCATTGTCTAAACTCTCAGCCGATCTCAAAATGCTGGTGTCGCATTTTGTATACTTACTTGTTTGTTGCTTTTTTGTATGCATGGAATGGATGGAGGGAGTGTTGCGATGAGTGGTTGGTTGTATGTTTAATTTTTACAAGTGATTGCCGCTGCGCGGCTCGCGTACAGGTGCTGAGCTTGAAAACTCGAGCTGTATTTGAATGAGCCATGATTGCGAATCGAGTACAGCTCAGTTGTGCGCGTGAGGCGTTGGCTATTGTTAAAAGTCATATGTAACCTAATGTAAGATGCAAAGCCTACGTTTAGTACCTAAGGTGCACGATCCTGTGGTTGAATTGTTGGAAAAAACTTCAATAACGCCGGCGTTTGATCAAGGCATGAAATATCGGGAAATAATTAAGGTTAATGAGTTTGAAGAATCCATATATACAACGTTCTGGGAACTCGCGTGGATAACATTGATCTAAACAATGTATATGAAGAAGTCGACCGGGAGTCGGAAACTTAACCCTAGGGTCAGCTGAAAATTTTGATAACACGCGGTGCGCATATGTCATGTGCGTCAGTTGTGGAAACGTCTGTCGACGACTTGCATCATAGACGGGTTGGTCGCCAGTCTAAATCCAGACAAATACGTACGTATGTTCGGGTCGAACCAACTTGAATTCCAGCAGTTTGCGGTACTACCACAATCACCGGAATACTGATCATGCGCTGTGACTATCTTTGGCCAAAACAGATGTGACTATTGCCATGTTGTAGGTGCAGCCATCTTGCATAAAAGCAAATCCACAAGGTTGCTGTGCAAGTTGCATCTGCGCGTTCGATGGAACAGGTTGACGAGTCACTGTTATACCACTGCGGCCGCCAGCACGGTATCACAAGTTACTCGCCGAACAGTTCATCGCCGACCTTGACATAGCACTCGAGGATCGTTCCCACCACCGAGTTATTCGCGCAATCAGTAGTTCCCATACACCTGTAAAAAGGTGATGCCAAGCACTTCGGTTTTAGATATATGGACGTCGACTGTTCATTCCTACTAGTAGTAGTATCGCGATACCACCTCCTCTGACTTCCTCTCTGGTAACGTCAAGTACTGGGTCCATTCGACAAGTGGTTCATGTCATTCACAAACGGTACCCATCCTGCTATTCAGTCGCCAAGGACTTGGTTCGGTATGTTATTATCATATTGATTGGTGTTGCACTGCCAACAGATACTATCTCGCTCCTCCAGCGTCCTGGAAGTTTCGCTCCAAAAATGTCTCAGGAAATGCAACTGATGGATCATCCTCTACTAGCATGTGTTACATGCTGCATGCCATACTGGTTGCGATACACGTCGTCCTTGTTATCCTTTATATCTCTCATTGGGAGCACCGTATGTACCCTCCCATTCACACCAATGAACAACGATTTTTGGCCTGTGATGCTGAGTGCTTCACTGCAAGCATTTTACACGGTCCGTGTCCTCCTTTAGCTGATAGGGCATACTGATCACAGAATTTCGCCTAGATTTACACGGCTGTTCTACTCTTCCTTACCCAACGGACTTGCGATGTCGAGAACACTTGTACGCCGTCTGAAATTGACTGCCATTCACGATATCTCTGGTGCATGGGCGGGCCTCGGCTCCGCACTCAGTAGTGTCTGGCGACAAATTGACATCTCCTCATCATGGTGGACGATTTCTGCTGTGACCACCTACCTTGCAAGCATTTCCGTGCTGCATATTACCTCTTCCACTCTCCTACAATTTCAAACATTCAATACTTCCATATCGATTGCAGTGCCAACAACACTAGGATGGTCAAATTACTTCTCAGATCGGCTTGATCCAAGGAATTGTGACCACAGGCTCAGGCTCGTTCGATTACTGGGGCTCAACGAACTGGGGATCCATTGCCGCATCCTTACCAGTCGTCAATCAATTGCCTGGACTGGTGACTGCGGGGTTATCCAACGCTACACTCTACGACATCCCACAAACAAATTCATTGGGAGGACGCGCAACTGTGAACGCAACGACGATAACCTCGCGTTGCGGATTGCTTCCCAACATCACATACTCTGTGGATGCCGGCATAGTAACAGCCAATTCTTCGATTGGAAATGGAACTTTTCTCTCTCTAACCGCAAGTTATCCCTGTACGTCATCATAGCTCCGAACGATTTTCATCGTTGTTTAGGAATGTTTATAGGGCCAGACCAGATACAAGTGCTTCAACCCTTTGTGCCTTCAGGTAGCAATGTAAGGCTTCTCCACGATAAGTTGCGGGCAGTCGTGTAAGCTAAATGACAATTGTCTTACAATAGAACACCACGTCCGGACACTGCGCATGGTGTCATCCTTATGCTCTCTACGTTCCTATCAAACTTGCAGCCTTCTATACAACAGGAGGTTGCCGTGCCAATACCGTGGACAATTTTCAATTCTCACGATACTGGTATTTACGTCGTTGAAGTCTATTTTGTGCAATGCTCGCTTTCGACCGTAGCTGCAGAAGCGGTGCTTGACATGCAAACTAATAGTCTGTGGAATCCTGTGTCCATGTCGCAACCATCCACGCAATGGGACATTAACCAGTGGACCCAGTGGACATATGGTGGCTGGCAAACAGTGGTGTGTTGAAGCTCGTCTTGAGGCGTTGCGAAAACTCAATGATCCACTGTTAACACAAGATTAGTCAAGCTTTGGCTTACCCCGCCGCTAGTGGGTATTATTTTGCCGACTTAGTCCAAGGTGCAACTGGAAATCCAGCCAACGAACCCTCAATTGTGGATGAGTTAAAACCTTCCCTTCGCTGCCGTGTTACAATGCCTCATCTAGTATTTGATTTCTAGATATATCATGTCATTGGTGGGCTTAAATCTCACTGCCGAGTCTATACAATTCATGGGCAGTGGTCGTCCCGTATCTACTGTTGTGTTGAGCCCGAGTAAACTGGAGGCTGCCATTGCGAGGGCAGCTGCGCAACTCATTTGGACAGGTAAGTGGTCATATGAGGCTGTGACTTTCGCAAGCATCGTCCGTTCTTATTCATTCTGTGTCACATACTCAGCGGGGCGAATCGGCATATCCAATGGAGGGCTTCAACCTGGAAATGGAATGGCCAATGTCGTTGAGGAGATAATCTCCCTACGCCTCAATGTAAGTATGACCTGCACAGGACCCTTTACATCTCACTGATGAACCACGGCGTAGATAAATCTTCTCCCCGTGAGTTCGTGCTAATATCTATGCAATGACAATTGATCAAGGTGGAGTCACTCTAGCTGGCGTTTGCGATATCTGCGTCGGTGATCATGATGACATTAGCTCTATGCATGACAAGAGCATTTGACACATCCAGCGACAATCAGGCTGCCATCCCCGATACGGGTGCACTGCAACTCATGTGGTTGGGTCGTCATTCAGCTTCTGTCAATGAAGCCCTGGAAGATGTCGAGCATCCGACGGAGGCCAACCTGCGCCGCGCAGGTATGATCGATGTTTGTTTTGCAAAGACGATATCCGACGAAACGGAAGAGTTGGGGAGTTCAACTGATAGTCTCTCTTTTCGAAACGGCGACTCTGGACAGTCGTTACGATAGGATGTTTGATTTGGTTTGATGATCGGATAGTAGTAGTATTGCTATGTAGTACTTCAAGTTGATTAGCAACGGAACAGCTGCTTTTGCGTGCATGTTCAGTGCTAGTGCACAGTCTCCCCCCTAGCCAGACCTTGATAGAATGGAGACGGTCGTTCTTTCTAGTAGCTAATGCCGCTTCTGATGAGTCTTGACTCTTTGGCTGTTAAACGGAAAGCCTAGACTACTAACCAGTAAGGCACTGTGAAACGAGTTTCTTCTGTCAGGTTGACCTCGAGCTTTCGAAGATACAGAACCGGTTAACATGGTATAAAATCCCAGCCGGTCAAGTTCTAAGCTAAGCATTACAAGTGATTGCCGCTACGTGGCTCGTCTTGCCACTTTAAGGAAATTCTGTGCGAGTGTGCGTCTACTATGATTTCTTTTGTACATCAACATGTAGTATATTGTCGTCGATCTTGTCTTGCGGAAATACCATCCGAGTCTGCGTGCATGGTACGTTACAGATGCCAAAGAGCTGTTTCGAAATAAAAGATAGTTCAAGTACGAGGTGTTGGCTGCATGCAGCGGAAATCGGGACTCGCACACAGGTGCTGAACGTGAAACTCGAACTAATCGAGTCATGATTGCAACGGAGATCGAGTACAGCTCAGCCGTGCGCGTGAGGTGTTGGCTATTGTTAAAAACCATGTGTAACTTGATATAAGGTGCAGCAGAAATTGAAACTGGCAGGCAACGAACGGCGTGAACGTTCACGTTTAAACATGAGCGGATGCGAGGCCCAGCGGGTTGCGTTAAGTATCGAAGACACACGGTCCTGTGGTTGAATTGTTGGAAAAAGACTTCCATAACGCCGGCACTTGAAGCTTGAAATTTGTAATATTAGACTACCCGAGAAACAGTTAGGGTGAGCTGAAGCGCTGAAGGTTGATGTCATGAGTTTTATTTTTACTCGAGTTCAACTTTATTTATGTAATACACCAGTGGTAATTGGACGAGTGTGCTCCTCAACAATCTTGTCTTTCGGGTCTACCCGAAACTTGTCTCTTCTCACTCGAATTACTTGGCTCGGTAGCAAGGCTTTTGCGCAGGTTTCAATTGCATCGAAGTTCTCCTCATGTCTGACCCCTCTTGAACCGTTGTTGTAGACGGTAAGTACGATGTTCCCACGACACTCGCAGTTAACGTTAAGTATAACCGAGAGTCGGAGGCCTTCAATGCAACTTTAACAGGTTTATTACTAAATTCTACTAGTAGGATCAGTAGGTTCGCGCACTGCCATGGAAGGTCAAGGTAGCAGGGTATTCCCGGATGCTGAGACTTTAATTAAAATTTCTCCCCCACTCAGTACCCCAATCTACCTCAGTCCTGCCATCTACTGATCAGTGGAAATTCTGCCCCTGCTAAGTAGGCTTACTACATGATCCGAGACAGCATGGCCGCCATCTGTGAGTGTTTTCTGTCGGGAGTGCGAAACGCTTTGTGAACGAGATGATGTCACATCCGCAGCACGTATACATGTTATGAGTCAGTTTGCACAACCCTGCAAATGGTCCGACGTCACTGGCTACACATACCCTCGGAGATATTTACGAAGGGTCCTTCTGTGTCGCTTATAAGGTCGGTCCTTGCAATTTGCGTCCACAGTTCACACATCCCGTGTCCACGAGAGGTACCTGATGGCGGCATTATTCTACTCATCTAGTCTGATCTGTGAGTGGAAAGTAGGCAGTATGGTGTACTCTAACATTTATTATCCTTCGCAAAGTCGCGGGTTCGGTGTCGCATAGCATCGCTATACTCTGCACCATCTTCAGGCTTGTTTACAGAGGCTGGACGCGCTACTTCTGGTGGGAAGATGTTTGGGCGGCATTTGCACTGATCACAGACGGTAGTTTTCCTTGTCCGCTGTCTTGGTCAGTAAACCAACCGCATCCTCAGTTTTTTGTCTGGTATGTATCTGGCTCGACAAAAGGGTAACTTGTAAGTTCTTGAAATCTCACTCGAAGATTAATCGCATGTTCATTTCAGTCCCAGCTTGGATCCTCGCAATAGCGTTCACCTCCGTCCTGTGGTACGTATCACAGCATACTCAATTGCATTTCAATCTCGCTCACTGGTCCAGGGCTGCACGCATGAGCATCATTTTCTCCGTTATCCACATAGTCAATCACTCAGGGTGCAAGATCCATAAACAGATAACCTATCTCATTGCAGTATCCTTCGCGTGCATGTGGGTCGCGCTGGTCGTCCAGAAGATCAACCAGTGCCAATTCCACTCGTGCCAAATGGCTGAGTCTGTGGCGCTCTCCCATCTGATCAGTTAGTACCTCTGTGCTGTCCTGGGTTGCTATGGTCCTCATATTATGGGGTCTCCAGCAGACATCATCGCGGATGCTTCCCTCGTTGCTGCGCCGCTGCATCTCTGGAGAAACGTAGGACTTTCGCGTAGCAGAAAAATATTGGTCCTATCTACATTTGGCACATCGCTTCTAATTACCGCCGTCACGATCCCTCACTCTATAATCCTCCTCAAGGTCCACAATACAACTACGCTCATTTTCGCACACGTCAAGGTAAGCACGCTCCTGCCCTCACACTGCTCTGCACAATCCGACGGAAATTAGGCCGCCCTTAGTCTCATCATCTGCAACCTCCTAGTGATCGTGACCTACTTGTACCGCGTGTGCTCAAAGGATACAGTCGATCTCAACCAGTCATTCGCATCTAACGGAATCTTCACGAGCGTCGTTATGACACAGATGCCCAGTAGCACGAATTCCCGAATGTCGGGGATAACCTCGAGACAGATAACGGTGCAGATTGGAGGGATGAAGTCGAAGGATGATGACACAAGTGTACGTTGCGCCGAAGAGGGCACTAATACTGAGAGTAGCTAGAGACGTCTAAAGATGACGAGCAACTGTCGATGGGGAGGGAAGTTGCGAAACATGATTGCAGCCCGCGTTTATTAGTTGTACTGAAGTGTCATATTTATTCCCCGGGAATGCTTTGCACATGTGACTGTGACCGTGTCCTCCACGATATGTTCCCATAATACCAGAAGTTGAGGTGACAGACGGAGGACCTCAAATGAGGTGATGATTGAAAAATCGGGGATGGACATGTAGTAGGATCTGCTGGAACCAGAAATAAACAATTGCTTCTCATGATTACGGTAAGCAATTGCAAGGGCAATAAAATCAAATTTACGATAATGGGAAAGTGTGACATTTTGCTTAAAAGTGACAGCTTCAGACTGATGTCCGAGACGAATCTGGAGCGTGAAAGAGATGTTCCTATATGCCCAGGTCAGATGCTGAGTAGCGAGCTACACAATCATTAGAAATCCATACCTTTGCAAGTTTCTCTCCTTCGGAAAAAATGACGAGGCAGAACCGTAGACTGCTCAAACACTACTACTACTAGTACTGCCTTTCGAGCCAGGAGAGGAGGTAATTGTCCTATGATTTCGGAGCTCGAGAAAAATGGATGGTCCAGTGTTGACATGCATACTTGAGCGTCCTGCTCAACCGTGGGATATCTGTGTGTGTACTACATAAAGACTTGCGAACCATTTTTTTACGCGTCTTGTTTTGTTATGAACCACTATAATGTCGTTTCCGAAGACACGAAAGTGACTGAATTCTTGTCCTCCACTTGAGACGTGTGGTACAAGAATTCAGCCACCTTCGCATAGCCCGTTCATGTGCCTCGCGTTGCTTCACTGTAATCTTGAGTTTGACTTCGAGTCTGGGTGCTTGTTCGCCGTTTTTACACTTTTTGTGTCGTGTCTGAAGATGCGAAAGTGTATGATATTTGTTTGATATGTCAAAAACGAAGGTCCATACACTTTCGTTTCTTGTCCATGCGTCTCACTTGCCTCGCGTCGCCGCAGCTGAAGTTTGAGCTTGAGTGCCAGAGGCCTCGAGGTTCTACGGTTCGCTCCTATCCTTCAGAGCGACAGAAGTCCATTAGGGAGGAAAACTCGTTAAACAACCCAAAGGTCGCTCGGGATCGCCTAGGAGGTCTATGATGCTAATGATAATACAAATGCAGAACGCGTCTGGACTCTATGGTAAACGGTGGATCCCGCTTTGAACAACAATATCGAATATTTTGATCGCTCCTCGCGCGTCAGGTCTCCACCTCTAAATCCGACCGAATTCCCAATCCTCCAGTAAGCAGCACATTTTCGTTTGAAGTTCGCATTGTCTAAACTCCCAGCTGATCTCAAAATGCTGGTGCCGGAGGTGCCGGAGACACTCCCACACCCAGTTCTGGCTGTTCCATTGGGGGTCATGACACGTGATTGGAATGCTCGCGAGGTGCCTCTCGAACAAAGCTAGTTGATGTGCAGCCACTCTTCCAACGGTAAAGCTTCCGCGCCAAGTCATCGGGGTTTACATGTGGCTGATTGCGCCTGATCTCCATCGTGTAGGTATCCGTGTTTCCCAGGAGGTGGTACGTGTTTCCGATACCAGGACCAGTTGGGATATAGATGACCCAATGAAGGGGATTGGGTCGAAGGTACTCTTCCTGGCCTCGCCAAAACTGGACGACTTTAACGTTATAATACGTAGCTGAGGCAGACATTAGAAAATGGCTATGGGACTCGGTTTGTTGCAGTTCGCCGAGTTTGTTATTCGGTGTGCTGACCGAGAGGACAGATGACAGGGAGATGATGAAGGACAAGTGGGTTTGATGTTTGAGTTCATCGATGACCCGAATTTATATCCAAGCGGTTGTGGACTTTTGATTTCGGGAACAAGGAAGTGTGGACGCGACTTGAACGCGACATGTCCACTATTACTCGAAGAGAGTATGGTGTGCGCTTTGGGTGGACCACCGGATTGTCTTTCCCGATCGAGCGATTCATAATGGCCCCGCCGCATTCAACTGCACCTGGATGCTCACTGCACTAGGCAGCAAGCTTTGCTTTGACCCTCTTTGACTCTAGGCTTCTTGAAATGGACTTCGCGCGGTGGCTCATTGGAGCTCTTTACAATGACATTGTTATGTTTCGTCAATCGATCAACTGAATTCAGGGGATCGGTTCAACCTTCAGACCGTTATTTGGAGAGTTACGGTGCAGGAGTTGTCAAACACCATTAACTATGCATGATACATGCAACTTACGTAAGGATTCCGTACGCGTTGTTAGAAGTCCAATGTGAGTATTTTATGCTGACACCACATGTCGGTCACTTGCAGATGCAAGAAATATCGGGAAACGAGTCTCAAACTAAACACCTGTGTGAACGAATACGATCTAATGCTCAAACGAAATATTCTTGCACGATGTCTTCACGGCGTTGTGCAACATTCCCGCAGCGCGTCTGCAGCCAATCTCCCTGGATCATCAACCAGGTTTTCGTAAAGAGAGCCAATCTGGCGTGCAACATCGTCGTCGACAGACCACATGGAACCTATCATACTGTAAAATCCGGAGAATTGCATCGCCGCAGCAAGATTGATCGCCTCGTCAGCCACAGTAGTGGCAAGCGGACAAGAATGCAAACACCGGGTTCTGCAATTCAGTTCCTGCTGCGTGTGGAGGAACTTCAGCGGTGGGACATCACCAGATACGTGAGCCACGGGGGATGAATTTCCTGAGTGCTTGTAGTATGGGGTTAACTTCTAGTATGCGGCCCCACCGCTGTACTGGCTTGCCGCGTTAACAATAATGACTGGACCATCCCCGCTGCCCTGCAGATCAGAAAACGGTGGAGGCAGGAGCGGGGGAAAAACACGACAAAGGTTTGTTGATTCCGTGGTCGCGGTGAAGGCTAGATGCATAATCAGTCTGACTATGCGTCAATTTGAGATGGTGGGATTTTTGATGCTCGGAGTGATTTGGCAGGCGGAGCAAGGAGTTTGAATTTGTCAGATGCCGATCGTGCCGCTTTTGGTAATAATGGTTTGCAAAGTCTTTCATTTGTAAAGTGACAAGTCCATAATATTTGGTGGGCTGAATCATATTTCGATGGTGTCAAAGGCTGCCCGAAGCACCTCTACCCTGTGACGTCGACGATTCGCTTTGAGATAAGGCAGCGTTGATTCCTGGACCACCGTCGCGCCTGGTTAGCAGCGTTTCACTTCTGTCGAAAGAATTCGAGTAGTGCTCACTTTACCGTCGCCTCCTTCACCCTGATCCACACGCGGGCGATGCACAGTGCCTATCTCCCAATGGGAAGGGATGGGACGTCATCATTTCACGCGTCGCTTCTGTCTGAACTTGAGTAGCTCTTGAACAACAAAGGTCACTCAGGATCGCCCAAGACATCTATCATGCTAATGGTGCGTCAAGACGTCTGTTATGGTTATGCTAATGATGATACAAATGTAGAATGTAAATAAATGTCTACACTCTATGATGAGTGCTCCCAACGATCTCGAATAAGAATACCAAAAATTTAGATGTACCACTCGGACACGCTAGATCTCCACCACCTCTAAATTAGACCGAATTCCCAATCCTCCAGCAGGCAGCACATCTTCGTTTGAAGTTCGCATTGTCTAAACTCCCAGCTGATCTCAAAATTTTGGTGTCGCAGTTGGCGGAGACACTCCCACACCCAGTTCTGGCTGTTCCATGTGGGGTCGTCATACGTGATAGGAACACTTGCGAGGTTTCTCTCGAACAAGTATAGGTGATGTTCGGCCACTCTTCCCATAGTATGGCTTCCACGCCAGTCATCAGGATTTACGTGTGGCTGGTTGCGCCTGAATTCCATGGTGTAGGTATCCGCGTCTCCCTTGAGGTGGTACGTGTTCCCGATATCAGGACCGGTTGGGAGGTAGATGACCCAGTGCAGAGGATGGGGCCGAAGGTACTCTTCTTGGCCTCGCCAAAACTGGACGACTTGAACGTCATAGTATGTAGCTGGGGCAGACATATTAAGATATGGCTATGGGACTGGGTCAGTTGCAGTTCGCTGAGTTTTTTATTCGGTGTGCTTACTGGGAGGGCAGACTGGAGAGATATGAAGGGCGAGTAAGTTTAAAGTTTGAGTCCATCGATGACCTGGGTTTATACCCAAGCCATTGTGGATTTTTGTTTCGGGAACATCTTCGAAGTGTGGATGCAACATCAAACGTCATATGTCCACTGTTACTCGGAGTATGGTGTGCGGTGTGGGTGGACTACTAATTGCCTTTCCCGATGGGCCACATCTGACACACAATAGCCCACTCAAACATGGGTGGACGTTTCTGGCCTCCCCTAGGCTAGGCCGCAAGTTCATATCCTCCTTTAATTCTACTGGTTGAATTATTAGCAAACGTCGCATGACGCATTACATCAAAAATCAATGTGATTCATTGTACCGCACGCAAGTGTTCAATACTTCTGAGATTATGGAAATGGACCTCGAGGGATGTTTCTGGCTCGTTGGAGCTCATGACATTGTTTATGTTTCATCAATCACTGAGGGGATCGGTCCAACTATTTAGACCGTGCAGAGTTCAACGGTACAAATTCTCAGAAGAGCCCCTTTATCCCTAGTATCGAACACTATGCAGATCGAGAAGATTGCTGCACATAGAAGTAATAAGTGTCGAACTAAACACCTTTGTGAACTAATATAATCTGCCGCTCAAACGGAAGCTCCTCCACAGATTTGTGCAAGGCTCCCGCAGCACGTGCAGAGAACTCTTAACCATGACGTCCCGTCGGACAACTGAGGCTATACGGTCCAGTACTAGTATTATATACTGGTCTTATTAATGCACAGCAAGGGAATATGCGGCCTTACGAGGTCGGTTCCACACGCATTAATACTATATTGTCCGAAGGCGAAATCTACCTGAACCTAGTATGTAGTATACATAGTATACACGAGATGAAGTCAAAGGATCAGTTTGCCCCGCAAATGGATAGCTCTCTCATTTCCTGCAAGACCGCCTCGACCTAACCACCACCGGTGAGAACAGAAAGGACACGTAACAACTGAGATCATACCTGTGCGTCCAGCTGACCTGCAGCATAATCATCTCGTACATTGTCCGCAAAATATCTATCATATCATAAGCCAGATCCAAGACACCATTACCAAAACCCCAAACCCACCTCTGTACAGCGCTCATCTTCTCATATCCTTCCTCGGCGAACTTACATTGCATACGAATCATGGCCTCAAAACTGGGATCAAAATATGGTATGCGCAGGTCCAAGAACTGCGGGAGCTCTGAGATGAGTTGATCGTTCATGAGCTCGAAAACTTCTTTGGCATCGTCGTGTTCTTGTTGTGTTTTTGGAAGCTTTGTAGGGTCTTCGCTTGGCTTCTCGATCACCTTTCGTAGTTTGCTGCGTGCGGCATCGTAGTCCAGGAGCTGAAAAACCGTCGAGTTCAATCGCCCGGGGCCATCGATCAATAGCAGGAAGCATCATCACCTTCTTGTTTCGTTTCGTGATATGTTCGTTCACGACGGGGAAGTAAGCGTTCATCTTCCCGAGGGGCTCCATGATGGTCGTACGATAAGGACCTTCCTGTAGGAGATAATATATAAATGGATCCAACAGAAGCAAGAATGACGTACGAGTTCCCTCTGGATGCCCCCATCAAGCTCCTCCACAGCGCTCGTGAAGGCGTGACTCGCCATAGCTCCATCCGATGTGCGATCAGCTGCACCGTAGAACGTCTCGACGGTCTCAGCCAATCGCGCCTGTGTGGTTGTCATCGCTGCGGCACCATTTCAGTATCTTACATGTCATAAGGAAGGCCATATTACTTACAGCGCATGGCATCCTGATATTGCTTGGCGTCCTTCTGCAATGCCTGACACTCCTTCTCGAAGCTGGGCCAAGTCAAACGACAAGGAGGAGACGGACTACGGATATACGTACGCTCTGTACTTGGACTCTTCATCTGCGAATTCACGGTCTACCGTGCGTTCGATCTGTCCGGTCTTTTGCAGGACCTGAGCGGTTGAAACGAGTCATGGGTAGCTCCGCGTAGGATCGAAGATGTATTCATACCGTTGTACCAGCCCTGTTCAGCGACTTCTTGAACCTAGAGGATATCAGACCTCAGTGAGCTACATCAAAGTAGGAAACAGACCCTGTCCAGCTCATAATACTTTAGTGGTATCACCCCGAAGAGGTTGTTGGAGGAATGATAGTGTTGATCAAGTCGGGACTCACCACGTCCGTCCAGGCACCGACCTCATACTAATGGCTTACGTAAATCACACGTGATTAATGAAATTGACACTTTGTATTTTGCAGGCGGCGATCAAAGACTAACAGGAAGAAAAAGACATATAGCGTAGAGAACATGAGAACGCTGCAGGACATGAAGGGATAAACTCTAGAAAAAACATCCAAACCTTGGCAGAAACCAGCGCTTCACCCTATTTTGCGATGCGATCCTCCAAGGGCCTCGGTGGCAATACTTGTTGTGATCGACCTCGGCCACCGACACCACCTCTTCCTCTCCCAGCGTCACCTCTTCCGCGCCCCCTGCCACGATTGGCGTTGCCACGTTCTCCTGGAGTCTAGAAATTTGTTAGCTCCTTACTTCGAGCCCTACGCAGAAAACCTACTGAAAGCCGTCCTAAAAGTGAGGGCTCATCGTCCCGGGGATCGCGCTCTTCATGGCGAGCGGAACGCCCTTCCATACTGTATCCCACATCTGAGGTACGCCGGAGATCCGCATTGTTGGTGTAATCCGGTCTATAACTGCCCTCATTCCGCCCACGCCTATCAAGCGCATCTCTCTCAATGTGCGGCCTAATTTGACGGGATGGTGAAGGTGACCGTAGTCGATCGTGGATTGAGCTGCGCAGCTCTGGCGAGGTAGAACGACCCCTTCGCCTTTCTGTTGCTGTATGAGGGGAGTAATGGACAAGATGTACACGACGATTCTGATAGGTCCGCTCTGGTACATAATGATCGCCTCTTGGTCGACGGCGATCATGATTGTCATCTTCGTTATCGTGCTCCGCTGGCCTCTTCCTGCCACTGTTCATCGGCGACATCGGACGGGGAGGAATAGGAAGGCCGTACGCTCCGGCGTCGCTCTGTTCGAGGTGTTGATGATGAGATGATGTCGCAGATGTAGGAGGAGAATAATGATCTGCATAACGAGGAACACCTCGCTGACGCTGCTTGCGAGACTCGCCGTTGGCATTATTGCGAGTGAAGCCAGGTTCTGGGGATCTAGTTCGTCCGCTATTCTGAGAAGTCTGGCGAGAGCGTTGGTTGGGATCGTAACGATAGGCAGATTCCGATGGGTCAGAATGAGGGGATATGGCATCTGCAGTCCATTCCTTATGGACCACAGAGGCATCCATGACCCAGGGATCAGGGCTGTTTCGGATTGGTGTGAGCCCTGTCACGGAGCCTGATGCACCTGCTGAACCAACTCGAGCATCGGCTCGCAACGATGCACTTGGCGCTTGTCCGATGACGAGTTCAGCGGAAGTCTGAGGGATATCATTCGTTTGAGAAGTATTGGTGTTCGAAATGGCTTGAGCGGACGGCGGATTGTCGTTTGGAATGCGAACCACGGCATCCGTAGATAGCGTGGATGCGGGGAGACTGCTAGTTCGTTCTTTATCACGCAACTTCTCAACCATAACTTCTTCCGTTTTGATCGTCTTGATAGGAAGCGAGTCATCAGGTCGCTTCACACTCCGATCTCCAGCAGCACTCTCCTCGATGCGGTGTCTGTTCTTCTTGATGTGTCGCAAATTCGCATCTCGCTGAGCTGGTGAGAGATTCGCCTGTTTACTGACGGTCCATTCGGTCCACTCATTGCTATCGCTAGCGAGGATAGTACGTGACTTGGGAGTGCTGGGCAATGCGATCTTTTTGGAAGTCGGAAGTGGTCCAAATAACGGGGGAGAATCGGACAAATGCAACTCAGAAGCCATTTGAGTTGGGTACAGAGGTGCGTCTGTGATCACTTGTCTCCCGACGTCAGTGGCAGCCGACACAAATGAAGGCGTCTTATAAGAGGCCGGGGCAGTTGATGATGTTGCGGGTGTCGACATTGACGATGATGTAGTGGTTGACGACGCACCGAGCATATCATTGCCCGAAGTTCCCTGAGAATGAGAGGTCTTCTTTGTCTGTGAGGCGGGCTTCATCGACTCAGCACCTTTTTGACCCGACAACAACACATCATGTTCGAGCGGGGAAGCTAATTCATCGACTTCCAACTCTACATTCATATCTTCCGGGCCATCACCATCAGTCGTAGAGACCACCAGGTGTCCGGCACGCTCAGCGCGGATGCGAGCAGCGTTTTCCGAAGTCGTCTGCTGTTTGTTCGCAAGCACTTGAGCGCGACGCCTGTTATATTCAGCCTGCGTATCGACCTGGGTTTTCTGCGGCTGTGCATTTGTGTGGGCCGACTGCTGAACGAGGAGCTCCCCGCGCTGCATTTGTTGCTCTTCATCAGCCTGTTTCGCAGCCTCTTCGGCCTGGACTCTCTGCTTCTCCGCTTCTTCTGCGACTCGCCGACGCTCCACTTCAACGGCCTGTAAACGCGTCTCCTTCATATGCTGAAGAGTATCGGAAGATTGACGAGTCCAAGCGATTTGCTTTTTCAGCTTCTCGGTCAACTTGTGGCGGTAAACCAAAGACTTGTTATAGCCGTCGACCGCCTTCATCTCTTCTTCAGTCATACCATCTTCCTTCTCGACACGAGGCTCGACATCAGCAGAAAGCTGGAGTGGCGGTGCGTTGTTTTGAGCTAGAGTCATTTCTCTCTCGGCACGCTCTTTTTCTGCCTGCCACTGTGTCTTCTCGGACTTTGCTTCTTCGAGAAGCTTCATCGCTTCAGCGATCTCTTCCTGGATGGCTGCCCGTCTTGACTCGTCCTCGAACCTTTGCTGATCGTCTTGCGCACGACGTTGAGCATCTCGAGCGCGCCTTGTCTCCTCTCGGAGTCGTGATTCCTCCTCCAGCGCCACGAGTCTCTCCTCCCTGGCGCGCAACTCCTCCAGCTGATTCTGCACTGCTTGCATCTGAGCTTGGCATTCTGCCTCCCTCGCGAGCATGTGTTCCTCGAACGCCTTTCGGCGATCGTCAAATTCCGCGCGTTCTGCCACGAATACTCGTTCTGCATCAAGTTGCAGTTTGACGGCACCGTCGGTGATGGATTGGAGCTTCTTCATGGTTTCGATCAATGATTCAATGTGGGTGCTCCGTGAGGCTGGCATATTTGGAGTTTGTGGAGTCGTCAGAACAAGTACGTTATCATCATCGGCCGGTAACATTTCTTGATCCAAGGGATCGTTTGGAGTGGGACTGGTTTGAGAATATGGGATGTCGAAGAACAATGGCGCTAAGCTCCTCCGCATTCGCTTCATTTGGAAGGCCGGCAGCTAGCTGGGATATATGCGAAGGCGCTGCAAATGGAGATGGGGTCCTGAAAAGCGATGTAGGAAGGGCAAGGGATACTAAAGCATTGTTATTTTCTAGAAGTTTGGCATATAGGGCGGACAATGAGTCTTGTGCGACTTGCTGCTGAGATGTTTCAGGCTGCGCAACATCTAGAACTTGGCTTGAACTGGTCCCGGTCCGTTTGAAAATTCGGAGAACGAGATGTTGATAGCGTCGACGAGAGTGGACTCTGAGTGGGCTTGAGGAATGAGTTCCGTGAAAGAATGCGGTTTGGGCGACCCAGACGGATTGGACGATGACGAAATGTCACGATTGGATTGTTCAGTGGTCGGAGTTACAAGAGATGGACTGGGATAGACGAGTTTCAGGTGTTAATGCCTCTCTGACATTGTTGGCAGCAGCATTTACGAGGGCTTGTATTGGCGACATGTTTAACATGTTTGACTCGGAAGCAGTCGGGAGAACCTCGATCGGAGGAATCAAATGAGGGTTTGCGGGGACGTAACGACTGCGATTTATCCGTGGTGCAGAGGGCAGTTCACGTGTCGGATGGAGACTTTGGGATTTTGCTGACGAGTTGAGTTGCGAAGGACCCATCTGAATCCGCTCTACCAACTTTCGCGAGTTTGTGACTGGGGCATGAGTGGCCACTGGGGGTGGAGGATGCAACATCGCTGGTGAGGGAGAACGAAAGGAAGTTTGGGCAGGATCAGGCGCAGAAATGCGACTGAGCAAATTGGGCGGTTTTCCTATGGTACCGAATTGGATATCTGTAAAACTAGGTGGCGGTTGGTGAACAGGGGCCGGCATACGGACCCCTTTGCCAGTCTGCGCTGAATCAGGTGCAGATTCAGCAGTCAAAAGGTGAGAAGGGGAGCCAAAAATTGACTCGGGCATGATGTTGTTTGAAAAATTGATAATGATCAGTTGATACGATTATGCCTGCAACACTCATATAGCAATGAAAAGAACTCGAGAAGATAAACTTGACGTACTGATGTGAAAGAAATTGCAGTCGTGTCGCTGATAAACAAAGGTAGTACTTGAGTAGGTTGAAGGCGTTGAACGATTCAAGCTGGTCAAAAAAAAGTATTCAGTCCAAATGGTTATGAGACAAAGGCTTGAAATTACATATCGACTTAGCGCACCCTACTATATCCTTCGGCAAAACCCGTAACAAAGGGGTTCCTGAACTGGCATGATTCTAATGGAGGATCTCATTCAGGCATGCACTCGATAACTTTATGTAGCACTAACACTGGCGAGGTGCTAGGGCTCCACATTAATATTTCCACAACTCGGTTCTCTCTATTTTCGACACCGTGCGGGTTCGGGCTACTTCATGGAAGTTCGGTCACTCTGGCGGTAGCGTGCACAGTTCGTTAATTGAAGTGGGCATAGACAGTACAGGTACTTGTAAACCTGTTCGTGCATCTATCTCATGAAACCTATCAAGTCACTGCGAATCTAGGGACTGCACGAGCCCATCAATTTGGATTAGGCCGCACAGACGCCTCTGATCATGAGTTACGCCGCGCATAGCGCATTAATTGAAGGTGAAACACAGGCCGGGCACCTTTGAGAACCATTTCCGATTCGTCAGGCTATATAGGGACGTCCGTGAACTTTATCCCTAATGATCAGATATTGTTTTCCTCCGAGAACGCTTCAGCGACTCAAGCTCAAAGCGCGTTATTATATGTATTCACACATCAGCCATGGTGATGCTGCATCTCGTGTCCTTCTGCAGCTGTGGGGAACACAACCCTCGACCTTTCCGTGCATACCGTCAGCATCTCCAACCAATCAGCGCTTTCGTAACAGCTAGACTCAACGATCAGACTGTTCCCTATAACCTTGCGTAATATCGGGGCATGCTGAGTAGCTTAGAAGGCTTGGCAAATAATT
This sequence comes from Suillus lakei, assembly GCA_016628065.1. Taxonomy (NCBI): domain Eukaryota; kingdom Fungi; phylum Basidiomycota; class Agaricomycetes; order Boletales; family Suillaceae; genus Suillus; species Suillus lakei. The sequence goes on from JABBWA010000005.1 coordinate 129,294, forward strand.
TCGATCCGAGGATTGTCATCGGTCCAACTCAAGTCTGTGGGCTCTTGAGCGCTGTACTGTTCGGTTGCCTTACTTGCCAGTCCTACGTGTATTTTGCAAGATTCTCAAGCGATCACCTCGCCCTGAAAGCAACTGTGAGTCGGTCAACTGTATAATTCATTGTTCATTCAAATAATCACTTTATACGATCAGGTATCTGCAGTCATGTGCGCTACATGTTTGACGTGGTCCCTTTATTATTCAAATATTGATAGGTGTTTTGTAGCTTGCCTCAACTGGGCCACTTCGTCTGCATAATATCGACATTGTGGACAATGACTGTCAGCAGTTATGGCGACTCGTCTCAACTCAGGGCGTTTCCTCTAGCGGCAGACCTGGCCATTCCGTTGAGCGGGTTTACAGTATCCATTGTGCAGGTGAGTGACTTCCAATGTCACAGCACTTGTGGGGCTGCTTGCTTCGGGCTTGGAGAGGCTGCCACACTAAGCTCCCCAACAAAGTCATCATGGTGAGTATGAATGTATAATGTATGATGCATGCTTACCCAGAGTGTCTAGAGCCTGATCCTTGGCTTTGCATCGTGTTCGAAAAACACTTACGGTGCAGTTTTGACTCTATTGAACTCCGTGTGTCTGATTTGAAGGTAGGATGAACTTGAAGGAGCGAAAAAAAAGTGTGGCTGTCTTTCTGCTCAGTGGGAAGACTGTGAAATACTACTTTGGAGAGGTGAGTGAGTGTTTAAGTTTAAGTTGTTAGCTCATGATTCGGTGAGTTTATGGTCGGAAACTTTCAAGTTAGCATAGCCTTACCAAGCTTAGTGCGCCCGCCCTCATTTTGACATCTTAGGCATGTGCAATATCATCATTAGCCTCTGGACACACGCATTCGCCATCATCATCTGTTTCTCGTCTGCAACCCCCAAATCCTAATCTGCCACCCGTTCCTTCCCACAGCGACATCTCCACATAAGACTCACCTCGCACCTCATGTTATCGTGTCTCGTCCAGAGGTGGACCCAGAAGATTTCTCAACGCGGCGCCTCAAAATATCTACTTCCCCTCGCCCCCACCATCATACAAAGCAGACCCAGCAGGGCAAATTATTTAATCCCAACACCAATCCCATTCCCATGAGACGGACAACTGAGCCTGAATCAATTTCCGACGTAACAAGCAGCTCCTCCGCGTCATCCCAAGCAAGTACAATATCATCGTTTTCCCGAAAAGTTGTGTGTCATCCTGTCATTCCTGGACGGCGGAACCACTGCGGGATTCCACGTAGACGCCACCATCAAGAAGCTCACTTCACGGTCAGGAACTCAAAATCGGATGGGGGAAGCCATCTCCTGTCAGCGCGTAGGTGAGCCTTGCGATCAGCCAGAGCAACGCGAGCCGAACGTATACCTCGGTGGCCTGGATGAAAACATAACGGAAGGCAGTTGCGGAACGAATCCAGCCAGTTCGGGCTGATTGATCAGGTCAAAATTGTCTATGACAAGAACATTGAGTTCGTACATTTCTTGAGTATCTCGGTTGCTACCAAGGTGTGTTGTATTTGAAGTTTTCACCACATTCTGGCGCCGATGTCCGGTCATTTAGGTGGTTAATACGCTCCCTACCGAGCCAGCTTGGGCTGGAAAGCGCGTCAACTACGGCAAGGATCATTGCGCGTACATACCCAAGTCTCAGCAAGCTGCTGCACAAGCTGCCCAGGTTGCCGCAGCCAAATCTCTTGTCGCTCAGTCTGCAAATCTTAGCCCTGCTGCGGGCCCGAACCCGTTCTCTCCTTACCCTTTTGCAACGGACATGAGAGGTGGTCAAACCCTCAATCGTACGGTGTACTTGGGCAACATTCATCCTGAGACAACAACGGAGGATTTGTGTAACGCAATTCGCGGCGGTGTGTTGCAAAGCGTAAGGTACATGCAGGACAAGCATATTGCCGTGAGTCTTGTTTTTTCTCGCATGTCCCACACGCATTTACTGATCTATTTGGGTGGCAGTTCGTCACTTTTGTTGACCCAGCAGCGGCGTTCACATTCTACCAAGTGGCATCCTACCAAGGTCTCACCTTTGAACAACCGGCGGCTCAAGATTGGCTGGGGCAAAAACTCCCCATTGAAGACTTTGAATCGTTCAATGAGGAAAATGTCAAGGGGGACTTCGGGGAGTTTGGGTATATCGAACTGGTCAATTTCCTCAGGGAGAAGTGCATTATCTTAGCAGGCGGTCGATGGTGATTTCTGACATCGTCATCTTCAGGAACTGCGCCTTCGTCAATTCCACCAATATCTCTAACGCTATAAAGGCCATCGATAGCATTAAGATTAAGCTGGACTACGCAAATTTGCGCATTATGCATGGCAAGGATCGGTGCGCAAACCCGCCACGATCGGATCCCTCCCAAAGCTCTTGCTATACTCTTTCCGCCAACATTCCGACCTCCAAAACACCTCGCCTACGTGGAATGGTTCACTGTTTCCCATGCACCCGACCGCAATCATGGCTTGCGCAAAGTCTCGCGTGTCATCAAAATGGAGAACATATAGCGAGCATTATTCCAATCAGCAACATTCATCGTAGTGCACATTTAATTTCGCGTTTTGGCCCTACTGCTCCTCGTGAATGGAGCTCTGCTAATGTCCTTGACGAGTGTCAGACATTCTTTGTAAATCCGTACTTAGACAGACATAGCTTCGTAATGTTACGCTAATTGTGGGCCATTGTCATTAACTTGTGCTAGACTATAGTTCCTAGAGCTAACTAGTGTTAACTATTGAAAATTATCGAAAATTTATCTAAGTAGCTCTCAGTTTGCATGGGAGGGTTTTCTTGATGTCCCGAAGATTCTGCAAGTCGTGTTTGTGTCTGCCTAGCGACAGGGTACGTTTTACATTGGGATCTCTAAGCAATCTCGCTCGAGTTAGTGTCCGACTAAAAAGTCGTTTCCGTTCCGCAGTGAATAAAACAGAAGTGGTAACGGAATAAAATGAAATCTGGTCTATTGATATGAAAGTAACTGTAACATAGAAACCAGGTCTCTTAGACCACTATTGGTGATGCCTGAGGTGCAGTTTCATTGCGCCGAGTTTGAATCATTGCACCGAGTTTGAATCATTGTACCGAGTTTATCGTACTAAGTTAACGTTTCGTTGCACCGAGTTTCATTGCACCGAGTTCTATGTACATCGAGATTCATGTACCGAGTTCTTTTGTACCGGGTTCAACATCTGTCACACCGAGTTTCTGATGTGCACAAAGATCTGTCGTGTACCGAGTTATAGATGTGCACCGAGATCCTTTGCGTCGACTCCCGTACTACTTCCTTTCCTCGAAATGTGTGTGCGTGCGGAGTTTCAAAAATAACTCGGTTTGAGTTGAGTGTCCTGCCACTGGAGACCCGCAGATGGCTAGCTAATAATATTCATCAGCATGAGCTCATCATCATGATCACGAAACCAGGTACCGTGATACTAGCTGGGCTGTACAGACGACTTTGATCACGCCATAGCAATGATCATGCATCCAACGCTGGCACACGAGTTATGCATCTCCGAGCATGTCGCCAAAGTGAAATACAGGCTGGGCACTCTTGAGAACCATCGCCAATTCATCAGGCTACTATTTAGAAGACCGTATTGGAACCTTGCACGACAAGTGGTGCATACGAGTCTCGTGCCAGTCACGACGCCCAGTGTACTTGGAATTCGTCCTGCGGGCACCGAAGACCAAAACTCATTTGTATTAGTCCCAAGCACTACCTCAATCTTCAAGGACAGGTATATAACATCAAATTTATAATCGTGTTGCGGCTGTATGCATTGAATTCTGATCATCAGGTGTTGTTTTCCTCCGAGAATGCTTCGGCGACTCAAGCTCAAGCGCATTACTATATGTATTCACACATCAGCCATGGAGATACTGTATCTCTTTACTCCTGCAGCTGTGGTGGACGGAACCCTCGACCTTTCCGTGCATTTCGTCAGGCTCCTCGCTGCTAGCATTCCAAACCAATCATCTTTTCATAAGTCAGACACGACTCGAACGATCAGACTGTTACCAATAACCTTGAATAGCTTAGTACGGGCACCATGAATAGCCTGAGCTTAGCGAACGATTTTGATGCAAGGCTGGTCATTGGGCCGATTCAAGTCTCTGGACTTTTGAACGCTGCATTATTTGGTTGCCTTGGCTGCCAGTCATACTTGTATTTTGCAAGGTTCAGGGACGATCACCTCGCTCTGAAAGCAACTGTGAGTCAGTCAACTTTTTATTGTTGATTTTAATGATCGATCCGCTTTATATGGTTAGGTATCTGCAGTCACGTACGCTTCATGTTTGACTTGCTTTTCTGTTCAAATACATAATGATACGTGCTTTTTGCACGCTCTGTAGTTTGCTTCAGCTGGGTCACTTCATCTGCGTAATATCAACATTGTGGACATTGACTGTCAGCAATTATGGTGACCCATCTCAACTCAAGGTGGCTCCTCTAGCGATAGACCTGGCTGTTCCGCTGAGCGGTCTCACAGTGGTCATTGTGCAGGTATGTGATTTCGAATCTGTATTCGTTATGTTATGCTTACGGGTAAATATCAGTCATTTTACATATTTCGATTTTGGAAGTTCACTAGAAATCTTTTTTTACCCATTATTTGCGAGGTTTTCTCCGTGGTTGCGCTAGTTTTGACACTCATTATCGCAGCAAGGGCGGTCTCGATGACGGATGTCACGACTTTTGGAGACACTCAATTTTTACCAATTGCGCTTGTTTTCATCGCACGCGCAGCCTGTGACGTGGTCACCACCACTGGCACCGTCTGGAGTTTAAGACAGAAAAGAGGGTCTGACATCAAAGAGTATGACCGTTAACCATCTATTTCTCACATCAGCTTACATCTGTCATAGCACCGTGACGATGATCGACCGGTTGATTTGTTGGACAATCGGTAAGATAGGCAGCGCCTTCATCAGATGTGATGCCCTTTTTGACGTCACCTCTACACAGAAACCGGGTTGATCACCAGGTATTTAATCCTTGTAAGGCTTATAAATGCTTCCGTCAATGATCCATCAGTTTAATGGCCATTGCACTGGCGACGTGGGTAAGGGCTTCACTGCCTATATCTTCCGGAACGTTCTTTAACAAGCTTCAAGTTTTTAGTCGTGCAGCAGACCTGTGAGTATGTTGGTACCCCGCATTCTGCCACATCTGAAATGACGTAGATGTGTGGTCCGCAGTATGGGTGATTTGGCCTAATGGTAATGACATGGAATACTTCAAAATTTTATATATTGATTCGCATATTGTGCAGTTGTGGGGAACTCGTTGTTAACCTCGTCAGTTGTCAAACGGACTCGACAAATGGCAAATACGACGAACTTACCGATGTGGCATACAGGTTAAATCGGAGGTTGCTCCTTCGGGAGACTCAGAGGGTCCCAAGAGGCGATGCCCGAAGTCATGGTGGTGGATTGGTGAGCACCATTTGAATAACTCGATATAAGTTCTAAATCTGTTTCAGAACACGATTATGTTCAGAGCCGGAGCTACGCAATCGCAAGTAGGCCCACTGGAGAACTTCAAGAACCTAGACGTTGAAATTTTCCAAGAAGCAAAAGGTTCAACCGACAAAGAACACGGGCGGGTTTCAGAGCCTGCGGAGGTCCATATGCGTGTTTAACAGACGGCGAAACTCGTTGCTGACTATCGGGCGAACGTGCGACGAGATGGTTTGCTTTTCACATTTTGTAGGTTCACATTAGTCATGTGGCACTGTCTATAACAATATCTGGCCCAGTATGTGAATCCACGAGACGTCCTGAGGCTGCGGGCCCACCTAGGGGCAACTCTAATTGGCCTCACTCGGGTCTCGTTGGTACGCAGACGGTGAGGTATTAGCCAGCAAAACAAGGACCCCGTTGCACGAGCAAGGGGTCCCCAGTGTGATTCAGGTACAAACAGTCAGTAACCTAAAATATAACGCGATGCGCAAATAAATCCCTAGTACAACGAACGACTTGAGTGAGAAGAGAAAAAGCACTTAATGAAACGACATACCTAGTGAGACGAATGGCTTGAGTGAAAAGAGGCAAAGAGCCTCTTACGCTTCGTCTCACTAGGTATAGGACACCAGCTCCACTAAAGGAGGTGGCGATAAGACTGCCGATTGGCAATGAGGACTGCCGAGACGCGGCAGTAAGGACTGCCGGGGTGACGATGAGGATCGTCAACTTGGCAATGAGGACTGCCAAGGTGGCAGTGAGGACTGCCGAAGGCTTAACAACTAAGCCGAGAGATGCGCAGGGCATCAACCAACAAGAGCGAGAGTCTGGACCCCAGGAAAACGTGTTTCGGAGAAACCCGTTTGAACATAGCTGCTGAGGAGCACACTCGTCCAATTACCCTGGTATAAACAAAATTAAACTCGATGAATGATTGTCCAGCAAAGGGATGTCACGGTGTTGCAGCATTTTGGAAATTTGAAAAATTGCCCCACTCCGCTTACTTATTTATTGCCGAACTTTTCGTTTTGGTAACACCGCACTAAATTCACGGTACAATATTCTGTATTGTCTGCTTCAATTTATGAACATCTTCTGCACGGGCCAAATGGCCAACTTGAGGCAGCTCGGACTCATTCGGTATCGAAAATAGAGATGATGAATCGATGACGGTCAGGAATCGAGTTGCAGGCCACGGCATCATTCTATTGCATTTAAATAGGCTAACTATCAGTGGGGAGTGATGCATGGGGGGTGCTAAGCACACCTGTGACTCCCACGTGAGGACTCTAGTTAGATGTGCTAATAGATAGCGTTATCGCCTCTAAGGCGACACAAATATGTCAGCTGCAAGCCTCCTTCAATATCTCCTCGATAAATAAGGACTTACAACGAGAAAGAGTAGCTATAGTCTATAGATAGAGTAATTAAGCGTGGGATGTCGTTGTTACTGTTACTGATGTTCGGCTAAGTCCGCCCACTACCCGAAGCTTCGTGCTCGCCGTCTCGCACAATGAGCTCGTATATCTCGCGTCAAACTGCATGGATTGAGGGCGCGTTTTGATAGCAAGTATGATGGTAAGCGACATGGTTCATTAGGACACTATGACTGATCTATACTACTACTCCAAGTCAGCATGGTCAGAAAGTTCGAGCCGCGAAAGGTCTTCAGTAATGAACAGGACATCCTGCAGCCTTCTCGAGGCCTCCTCTGCTATCTCATCCTCCACCTCCTCCTCCTCAAGGTCCTCTAATGTATCTACAGGATATGGAGGGTTATGTGCAGAGATGTGGTTAGCATGCATGTTGGCAGGGACTCGTGCAGCTGGTACACTGGCACTCTCCCTGATACTTGTGCGTGTACTGACTCCAGGAGTAAGGGTTCCGCTGAAGCTGGAGAGCTGAGATATATCTTGAAGCCGCTTCAAGTGGTGTGAGTTAAACCGGCCTCGAATGTTGCGCACAATGGAAATTTGATGGGCGAGACCTGGGTTAGTATTCTTCAGCTGCTCCTCGGACATCCGTAGATAATTATCTTCATCGCGAATATATGTCACAAGGCGACAGACCTCGATATTCAACCGAGAAATTTCCTCTCGTGCGCGACAGATCTTGAAGTGAAGGTCCATTGCACTGCGAGCTGCAGGTGAAGACCAAAGGGATTGAGAAATATCTGCACGTGCGTCGCGCAGCAGATCGAAGTCTGCCAGGAATGCATAATCAACGACCTCCTCCCACTTGAGCGTTTTACGAGGAGGCGACATCACGCTGGCAACAGCATTATATGTGCTGAGAGCGGATCTGATGGCGACCGAGCGTGTCTGCAATGCCTTCGCAATATGCTTGTGTAGTTTGTAACCTTAAGAAATATTGTAATTGGCCGCATGGAGAGACGAAATCATCAAAACTCACCTGTCCCTGCCCTGTTCATCTTCGTAAGCTCAAAGATACGTGCAACTATCAACCCTTCCAAACGGTCCAGAGCACGCTGATACTTTCGGTTAACCACGAGCCTCCCCGCCCTCTGCCACTCTGTATCCTCCGGAACCCAGCACGTGACAATCTCGAGTTTGCACTCTAGTGCTTGCACCAATCTCATATTCTTGTCGTAGTCCTCGAGTGCGTGACGTCATGCACTCTCGGCCTTCCGCTGTCGTGAACATTCTGTCCACAGCCCTGCAGAGGCCCAATTCACGGAGTACGTCGAAAGCCCAGTTATCCGGACATCAGTACAGTCATTCCCAGTCATCTCCGACGAAACCCGCTCAAACCCGACGCTTTCCCGCGCTCTCCGAGCCTCGGACCCGCCGGACATCACCGGAGATGCACCGGACCCGCTCGCATACCTTCGGAAACCCGTCCGTCCTATGTCCTGTCCGTTCCGTCCAACCCCACTGGTGCGTAGTAGCTTGTTTCCCATGGCTGATGCAGTAGGCAGTGTTATTACCTGTGTTCCCACAAGTCCGCAGTGCCTCATGTCAGTTTACATACCTTCGGACCCGATGTTTTCCTATTTTCTATATTCCGGATTTCTACGTAGCTAGTTATATAGGACTGGTAGTACGACCAAGCACTCTTTACTTTACTGTAGGTGGGACTTCCCATCTACTTGGTCACACACCTGTCCTTACCTGTTACCTGGCTGAATATACCTGGTTCTCACCCATTTCGCACCCGCTTTGCACCCGAAACCCTTGCCATTCGTTTTACCTGACTTTCCTTTGTTTCCGGACATAGTCCGACGCTTTCCGAACCCGTTCCCTTGCTATTATCCGTAACCCGATGACCCGAAGCTCCGGACCCGCTTTCCCGCGCCTCGGACTTGGTAGTATACCTTCGGACCCGACGTTTTGACCTCCGGACTTGGTCCGCATACCTTCGGACTTGTTCCTTTACCTTTCCGTGACCTTAGATACTAACTATCAGACTTATCTCAGTAGCAGACCCCTTTAGGGTCGAACGTTCTTGCCTTGCAAGTGAAGCAGCAGGTATAGCATTTCACCCAACATTATATCCGCCTACCGCGGAGTTGTTTCCCACACTGCGTATTTCGAGTCTGTGAGTCATATGACACGGTATCATGGTGAGAAGGTGTTTGGCACACGGCTGTTGCCGCCTGAAGAGCAAGACTATGGGGGCGTCAGTAACCAAATATATGTACATTACGTACATCAGACTCACGCGTTTGCATTGAGGTTAACCAATCTCTGCCAGTACTCCATTTGGAGCGTTTCTTCGTCAGGCTCTCGTGTGAGACCTTTAAGATAGGCTTTCTCTTCTTCTAGCCACAGTTCGAAAACGCTCGTGTCCACGACTCTGATATCCTGCATGAGTTTGGGTAGTACGGCATTACCGTCTGCCAAGATGTCGATAGCCTGTCTGTAGTTACTGTACAAAAAGTTCGCTAGCCACGTAATTGTGATGTCAGTCATTGTTCGCACATTAAAATTAAATAAACTTACAAAGATTTGCGTAAACCTTGAAGTTGTCGTTGTGTTCAAAATATGAATTGATGGATTGTTGGCGATGAAAGATACTGGCGTAACGGAGAGACGACGCGAGAGAATTTGACTTTGAGAATGTCCGCTCACATGTCTCTAAATCCTCAATTCCAAGACCCTTAATATACGTTGTCAGCGAAACAAGCTGACACAGGCGTCTGTGGGCATGTCCATGGAATGCACCGACAAGACAAGTATGGTTTAGTGAGCGCGCAAGAGGTCCGAGGGTACTGCTATTGAGTGTCGTCTTGAACTGGCAGCCGATATCGTACCCGCCCCCCAAATTGCCACCAAACACATCCAGTAACTTAGCAACAACAGCTAAAGGGTATTTTGTGCTGTAAGGACATCAGTCAGGAACACAAAAAGTAGATAACATACACTCACAGTTCCCCGCTCTGCACCATGTCTGCAATAAGCAGACAAAAGCCGTGGCAGCAGACAGCCACAAAGATACCGGTTTCGTCGTAGATCCCCCAAGCTTTATTCGTCCTTGCAGTATCCATGTTTTCCCAACGGCCTTCACACGAGTCATCTACAGGTGCGTCCTGACAAACATTCAGTTATCGCTACATACCTAAGTTTTGTTGAGTATTTACCTTGTCACTTGAAGTACACACTAAGTCGTGAGTGAAGTTGTCCACAAAGTTGCGAGACAAGTAACGATCACTTTTGAGTGATTGGCCAGTAGGAACTTCCGAAGACGCACCAAGAGTATCATCTTTGTCGGCCAGAGATCGTCGGAGAACTCGCTTTAGGGAGTCGTTGCCATCCATGGCATAGAGCATCGTGAAGGTTAAGTCCTCTTCATTTGTCAGCACGTAGGTACAAGTGGTGTGGGAAACAACTCCGCAGTAGGCGGATATATTGTAAGGTCAAATGCTATACCTGCTGCTTCACTTGCAAGGCAAGAACGTTCGACCCTAAAGGGGTCTGCTACTGATATAAGTCTGATAGTTAGTGTCTGAGGTTACGGAAAGGTAAAGGAACAAGTCCGAAGGTATGCGGACCAAGTCCGGAGGTCAAAACGTCGGGTCCGAAGGTAATCTACCAAGTCCGAGGCGCGGGAAAGCGGGTCCGAAGCTTCGGGTCGTCGGGTTACGGAAAATAGCACGGGAACAGGTTCGGAAAGCGTCGGACTATGTCCGGAAACAAGGGAAAGTCAGGGAAAACGAATGGCAAGGGTTTCGGGTGCGAAGCGGGTGCGGAACGGGTGTGAACCAGGTATATTCAGCCAGGTAACAGGTAAAGACAGGTATGTGACCAAGTAGATGGGAAGTCCCACCTACAGTAAAGTAAAGAGTGCTTGGTCGTACTACCAGTCCTATATAACTAGCTACGTAGAAATCCAGAATATCAAAAACAGGAAAACATTGGGTCCGGTGATAGGTAAACTAACATGAGGCGCTGCGGACGTGTGAGAACACAGGTAATAACGCTGTATACTGCATCAGCCATGGGAAACAAGCTACTACGCACCAGTGGGGTCGGACGGAACAGACAGGACATAGGACGGACGGGTTTCCGAAGGTATGCGAGCGGGTCCGGTGCATCTCCGGTGATGTCCGGCGGGTCCGAGGCTCGGAGAGCGCGGGAAAGCGTCGGTTTTGAGTGGGTTTCATCGGAGATGACTGGGAATGACTGTACTGATGTCCGGACAACTGGGCTTTCGACGTACTCCATAAAATAGGCCTCTGCAGGGCTGCAGTGAGAATGTTTCCTACAGCGGGACAGGCATGTCGAAGGCGCCAGTGGGGTGAGTCACGGCCGAGTGATTCCATTACCATTGCGTCTGTGTTCCGTCTAATTTCGAGGTACAGGTCGAACGAGATTGAAAACTGGCATGATAAGTGTCTGTGAAAGTCAACCTGTATGTATTTAGTATTGAATAGAAAGAATGAACAAGTGATGTACATACCCCGTGTAGATCACAAATGGTTTTTACAAACGCCTGAATGGATAGGTGAGGACATCTTAGGTGTGCCACGCGATAGATTTCGAGAGCCTCAGTGGTTATGCCCACCACGGGCGATATCGGAGAACAGGGTAAAATGCCTTGACGTACGAGTGCAGATGCGACAGTGCTGTCCGTTGATGATATTTTAAGCATGACTTTCTCAGCAACTAAATAATGAGTAAGCAAACATCGAAGTCACAACTTGAAATCAATCACTCCTTACAAAACACATCTACGATAGTCATTGACCACTTATCAACTGCTTCGTTAGTACCACTCTCTTCACTGTGCAATCGATCGAAGAAACTCCTGAAACCCATCTGTGATTTTTCTAGGCACCACTCAAGGTAAGCTTCGGTCATAGCCGGAATCTGCTCGCTGAATGCAATATTCCTGCGTAGAACACGATCCCGACGTGTGCGATTATCGACTCGTCGGACACTTCGAAAACTATCCTGCCTATACTATATGTGTCAGTGAGTGATCGTCTGTAAGTATCAATACTCACACCTTCCAGACATCTCCCAGAACTCCTCTTGCTAGGTCATCGAACTCCCCACCAGCATGACTGATGGGGAGCGTATCAGCGCCATTCAAGATCTCACCAAAACCGAAGTCGTCCAAATCTTCGTCGGTCCCAGGGAGGAAGGCGGGGCTGAGCCTTAGGTTTTCAAGAGCTCGTCGCTCATCAGCAGTCATTGCTATACATAACGTTAGTATTCCTGTTTCACACTATTTTTAAATATACTAAGACTCACCTTGTAAACGAACCTCCCGTCGCTCTTTGCGAGTAGCCGCCTGTTGGACCAATGCCCTGTGCTTCAGCACCTTCGAGGCGTGGACAACAGGCAAACCACTCTTATCTCGCGAAGACCCGACATGCCGAATCGAACGCAAGGACAACTTGGTGCGAACTCGCACAGTTTGAGGTTTTCGCATCTATGGTTTGCAAGTATTCGGATACGAAGGTATGTATCTCCACGTGACATGGGCTAGAAATGTGGTATGTGGTCCCAAAGGACGAGGAACACATGACTAATCAACGCTACAGTCTTTCTCCGCCTTCTACTACTTATCACTATCAGGTTTTGCAAGATGTCATCACGCAGTTCATTGCCGTCTGCCATCTCCCACGATCACCATATCCAAGACTTGCGTGGTTTACTCGAAGGAATGACGCTATCCGGTGTGTGAGTGTCTCGTGCAATGTTAGCCATCTGCTGATGTTCGAATATAGATTCATCACCAGATACCATTACTTGGAGCCGGAAGACCGTCACCGAGTCTATCACACTGTCCAGATCGCACTCGCACTCGCACTCACACTCGCACACCTCACACCTCACTGATGGTTCTCCCCTCAGCAAAACAACTTCAGTACGCTCTTTGTCGCCCGAAAGCCCTCCACCATCGCAAACACGATCTTCCATAGTCGCACTTCCTTATGTGCACTCGCACTCGCACACCTCACACCCCACTGATGGTTCTCACCTCGGCCGAACAATGTCACACTCTTTGTTGCCCCAAAGCCCTCCACCATCGCAAACACGATCCTCCATAGTCGCACTTCCTTCTGTGCCGGATACACAGTTCCCCTTCTATGGTGTTGTGGTCCCTGCACCCATCGAGATCCAAGCACCGTGTGCAGGAATTGACCCGGAAGGTTTTTGGGTCATCACTGTGGGACAAGAAGTAGGAATCTTCTACGTCTGGTAAGTATTCTTGACCTTCACTTTCAATATCGTTAATGGTTGTTAAAGGGCCGACGTCGCTGTACGAACCAATTATATTAGCACTAACATTCAAAAGTCATACCCTTCATTCCAGAAAGCACTTGAAGCATACACCACCATGTATAATGAAGGAAGAGTTCGAGCAGTTCCGATCCCTGGTGGACCTTTCTGGCCGTCTCCACCTTCGCCCACCTCGTCCTCCACATCAGATGACCTGTGGTCACAGGTGGAGGACTTGTCGGATACCATGAGCAACTGTGAGCTACCTTCGTAGTTTTATCTGTTCTTAGTGCTTGTAGCTTGTAGATATGATTATCAGGTAACAGAACGTGCATGTTGAGCTCTATGTAGTTATGCTTGTAATACAAATGTTGTCGTGGTGCAACTGCATCTTATCAGACGTTTAACGAATTGTATCAGAGGTGCATTGTTGTAAGCCTTAGTATGTATCCCTAAGTACTATTACAGAACTGTTAGTGTTAGTCACATGTTTCGTTATATGATACAATCATTGTTAAAAGTAGATCCTTGATGGCGCTCACAGCGTATTGTGACTACTTCAATATAAGAAACATAAACTTTGGAAACGGATGGCTGGTTAGGAAGTTTGCAATTCTATAGATACCAACATGTTCACCAGAAGTCCCACTCAAGTTCGCTATTGATTCGCCATCATTCGCTATTGATCCGCTAAAATTCGCTATTGATCCGCCAAAATTCGCTATACATTCGCTACTATATATTTGCGACAGGTTCGCTATCACCCTATTAGAATAGACTGTAAATGTCGGTACGAAATAAGTAAGAGTCAAATAAATAAACTGCTGCTGCGTCGTAGTGCGTTTTCACAATCAATCGTAGCTTCACTAAGATTGAGTGTGAAAAAACATAACGACGAAAACACTCCGTTGACGTGCGTCATCACTCCAATTTTGACTTCTCAAAAGTAGAATGCGAGGCTCATCAACGGAGGAGGGATTGCAGAGAGGAGGAGAGGATTTTGTGCAAACACATACACAACCTGAAGCTTTATGTGTTTGAGATTGAATAGAATACTTATTTAAAAAGAACGAGTGACGGAGACCATTCAATTGAATGAATTGCGTGCTATGAATTCCAATTGAATTGATTGCGTGCTTAGGGACACGATACGGTCCGATTTTTCACATCACATCAAAAGTTATTGTGGGGCGCTTCACGATTGGCCAGCAAATGCAAATACACTACATTGCCAGCACACCAGAACTCTTTGTTCTTTTACACGGCATGCTGTTCACTAACATCCAACCAGCGCACCAGAACTCTTTGTTCTTTTACACGGCATGCTGTTCACTAACATCCAACGGTCGCAGGATTCATTGTATACTACTGGTATATACACTAACTTCGAGGAATTTGACTTCGGCGGTGACATGAACGAGAAGATCATGCAATAGAATGATATCGTACTTAAGACGCTCCCTGCAACACGCGCAATTCGTGTGCACAACTTCTCCAATGCTCTCTAGTATTGCCCTCCCCTCCCTAACATGAACATCACAGTCATCAATGAAAGCGGTTGTCGCTCGCTCCCCCCCTTTCTGCGCGAACGCGAACACTTCTCCGTACACCTTGTTCCAAGTGGCTTCCGAGTCGAATTTCCACTCCTTTCGCCAACCATTGACTATCATGGCAATAGTTTGCAGGGTTTGAACGTCGCATGAGCAAGGGATGTCGTTCTCCATCGTTAGTACAGAGTCATCGAGTTCAGGAGTGACACGACGAAAGCTGAATGTGGGCGGTGTCTCGGCTTGATTTTTTTTTTCTGTTGAAATGGTCAGTGAGAAATACGATACGAAAGTATGCACAAAGAATCTCACCCTTCCCATTTGCTGAAAATGATTTTGAATGCTAGCACTAGTAGAGCGAGAGATTAAGTGTACTGACCGTGCCATTCATACACGCGCTTTTGCGTTTTGTGCGTCTCGAACTCTGCAATGACAGGTAAGCAGGAGCCTCAATGGACTGACTTCAACTTCAACTCACCCTGGCTTTGCAAACCAGCGCTCTGTGGCCACGCGCTGCTTGGAGGCCTGAGGCTTCATTTTTTACTACTCGTAACGTCTTTCCAACTTGATATGACGGTACGTAGCATTGATGCCGATGATTTTTTTAAGAAGGTTCCATTGGCATCACAAAACAATGCGTTTTTTCAAAACCATTTTTAATTTGTAGGTTCCTTGACGCCATTTTTTCTCTGGACCATTTTTCAAGTTGTGTCAACTCCTTCCTGCGCTGACAAGTATGAGCTACAGTTACTTGGAACGTGACTTCGATATCGATGGAAGCCTCATTGGCAGCGGAGGTCCTCAACTTCATATGGGACCATTCAACACAAATGAAGGTACATGATTGATTCCTGGTCTTCTCCGCATCTAACGACTCTATGAAATAGCATCAAGCTCCAACGTTATGACGACCATGTCTCAAACGGCCAGCAATGGCAACACTGTTGTTGAATATTCAGCCGCCCTTCACAACATCGACTGGGGGAACCCTTCATTATTTCTGATGCCACTGACAAGTGATGAACTGGCAGCCATCAACGACACAGTCTCGCCACAAACTCACGATCGTGTTACTACTCTGTCACCTGCTGCAAGTCAATTTATGCTTCCCTCTCGCACACCATCGCCTATTGCCGGAAACTCAATGTCAGTGCTTCGAGATGCGAACACATCCACATGGGCAGCGCGTAATCCAACACATTCGACAATTCGCTGCAGGACTCCACCACCTAAAATATCCGAAGCTCAGAAAGCTTCTCACAAAATCAAGAGGGACCAGAAGATCGAGCTGACGAAGCTTGTACATAATGCAGTCGCTGCGCACCTGGATGAAGAGAAGACAAGAATTCAGTCACTCGCACATGCTCACAACGTGACATCAAAGTATATTAACGACATGATCAGTAGTCAGACAAAGTATCACGGCTCGCGCAAGGCCCAATTAGCTAATGCTCTCCTTCATGCCAAGGCCAAAGAGATGAATTCCGGTGAGTCAAATCTGTTTACTTCGGCCAATGGAAATTGATCTTCAAATTTGTCATAACCAGACCAACCTGTCGGCTTGCGATACAAGATCGTCGAGTTGCGCAAGATGATCATGAATGATCCGGAGATGAACAATCTGACCAAGAACGAAAAGGCGGGTTATATTGCGGCTCTCCGTGAGCACCGTGATCAAAAGGTAAGTCATGTGCGAGGAAACAATATGGCTGCCACACGAGACGTTCTGCTCACAACAGAAAAGATTGTCAAAGAGGTGCGCTCTGTTTGACATTACTTGTATTTCACTCAGGTCCTTTTCCATGGCATTAAAGCTCGACGACTTGCATATTCGCACTGGCACCTATGCCACTCTATTCGTTGTTCGCGGTCACATCAACGACACAATCCAGAGTACTATGCATGGTACAGATAATTCAGATGATTTCTGGGAGGATGTATATGACCTTCCAATGGCCGACTTCCTCCGGCAGTACGAACAATGGGCTTGCACGCAAAATCAAAGTAAGTGTTCATCTGTTTGCATGTTTACTGTTCTTATTAAATTACCTGCCGCAGATCTTATAGAGCGCGACTCATTGGAGGCCGTGCGCAAACAGGTCCGAAAACTCATTGTCCGTGGACTTGGTACGACACTTCATTAACTTGGTTGTGCGATACCCATCTAATGTCTTTGACAGTCGCCATGACCAGGAAAAAAGACATCGCAATGAATTACAACAACTACAACACGGCAATCATCGAAACATATGCAGTTCAGCTTGTAGGTTGGCCCCCAGGTATCAACTTCATCAGCCCATCGAATATCGGGACTGTTGGTGAGATCCGGAGGATTCATGACGCCCTAAAGGCCCGGACATGCTACTGGACCACACTGACGCCTGCGGAAGTTAAAACCCACACCACCAACCTCAATGAGCGCCGTTCAGCGGGGGAAGTCGTTAAGAAGCCACGCAAAAAGTGTTCAGACGCCGGCACTTCTCGCAAACGCAAGGCTCCATCAACCGTGGGTCATGCAAACAAGCAAACCAAATGTTCGTCAAAGAAGGCCAAGAAGAACTCTGACCAGGATCATGAGGTTCCCAAAAGTGTAGAGTTCATTGTCTCATCTGACGAAGAAGAGATCGAGGACTTGTAGAATATTCTTATACAATGTTTGTTCGGATGTTGTACATACCATCAGTAGCAGTTAATGTATCAAAACGCGCCCTCAATCCATGCAGTTTGACGCGAGATATATGAGCTCATTGTGCGAGACAGCGAGCACGAAGCTTCGGGTAGCGGGCGGACTTAGCCGAACATCAGTAACAGTAACAACGACATCCCACGCTTAATTACTCTATCTATAGACTATAGCTACTCTTTCTCGTTGTAAGTCCTTATTTATCGAGGAGATATTGAAGGAGGCTTGCAGCTGACATATTTGTGTCGCCTTAGAGGCGATAACACTATCTATTAGCACATCTAACTAGAGTCCTCACGTGGGAGTCACAGGTGGCTAAGCACCTGGTTGCATCACCTGTCACCAAAAGCGGAAATTCACAAAGCATATCCCATTTTGGTCACTTCCTCCCCACACTATTCCCACACATTTCCGCATTTTCAAGCCACACAACGAAGGAATTACCCCACAACACCAAAAACATCGTCCCCCACAATATCAATTATTCCCACACCCTTCCCACCTCACTGCAGCTTCACCACCTACAGTGGACTATGTGTATCAGGTTAGTTTTCCAAATGCAATAATTATTTGTTGTATTACATTGTTTGCGTATTAGTAAATATGGTGGCTGTGGCTTCATTTCCCCACAACATCCATCATCATCAACGCTTGTCATCGCCATCAGCGTGCTCATCGTCACCATCAGTGTGCTTATTGTCACCATCAGCATGCTCGTTGTCGTGGCGCCGTACTTGTCATTACCTTTCACTGCCGCAGCCCACTTTCTGCACCACATAACTCCGAGGGATCATCAAGCTTGTCTATCTTAAAGTAAGTAGATAATATACTTATATCTTTTGCCTCATGGTTGTACTTCACAGTTCCGCATTTCAGGGCCACCACATTAGTGCAGGCGGATGATACCAGGCAGGTATAAAATCTGTTTTTGTACAGTACTGGGTGCATACACTCTTACCGTTATATCCTGTATTCTTCTCATGGACTCCCATGATGCAGATGAGGCTCTGAACGAAGATGAGCTGCAGACTCTTCCTGTGGAGGGAAATGCCTGTACCTCTAGTCATGTCCCAAACCCCGAGGGCAAAAATCAATATCAGCACTGTTGTGAGTAGCATCACATCAATATACTAACATTATACAAATTTGTACATTGTGATAGCTGGAAAGAATGATCCATTCATCCAGAAAATTCTTACCCAGTGTCACCACGATAATATCACGAATAGGACAAAAATCAGTCATCTTCTCTAGGCAGAGCATGGTATAGTCATGAGGTGAATTTAACTGTGTGCTGCTAGTGTGTGCTCATGCTTCGCCCATAGTGAAGCAACTGTTGCGCGACACTGGCAACAATTTGGACTCCTTGGAAGTGGGCAGCTGACTCGCTCACTTCCAGGGTCAACCAAGTGGCAATTGGTACTTGATCAGCTTGCACAGGATCCCCTTCACTGCTGTGGGCCCCATTTAGTCCGGGAAGCCATTGTGGTGGACACTGGTCATCTACTGACAAGGTGATGTTATCATTATAATGTATTGATTTAGGCAAACAAATTTGGAGCAAGGAAATATGTGATGGACAAGATGAAGCAATACAAGCTGGATGGGTTTGCCCAACGGGGACTTTCAAGAAAGAAGATTTCTCATCAGCCATTAATCTCGCTTGGTCCCCATCACCAATGGAGTGGTGATGGGCACGATAAATTGAGTAAAATAGGTTTTCCAATATGGGCGATCCATGACCAGTGGTCTGGAAAATGGTTGGGAATGTGGGTGGTCCCAAACAACCAGCTGAAGACATCAATCGCATACCTTTACTTATCCCTTGTCCATGAGCTTGGTGGTACGTTCTGCGAATCTATTTGAGCACCATGTCCATCATTTACCTAGGAATGCCACTTCAAACCACGACTGATTGCAGAAGTGAGATGACAGATGTATATGGTTTCGCAACAGCTTTAAGGTTAGTACTACTAGCCAATGTGATGCTTATGCTAATGATACTATATTACAAGGGAAATATTTTCGCCAGACCTATCTACTGACGAGTTGCCTGCCCACTGATTTTTGAAGAGTGTTCACAATATCACCATCAAGTGCGGTTGGCTTCGTGTGTGGGTTCAATGGGGAGATAATGTGAAAGTCTTTTGGGAAGCAGGTGAAGCGATTTACAATGATATGGATCCACGCCAGTAGTAGGTTTAGGTGTGGTGGTGTTTTTTGACTTGTTCTCATTTGTGTTCAGTGCTCTCGTTCAGTGGCTATGGCCATGCTTAATTCAACAAGAACTCGACAACCTCAAGCATCAACTCAACACACACACTGTTCACTATGACTGAGATAAACTATTGCCTTCAGGTGTCTCTCCGAATATTGCAATGTTGCTTCACAAAGACTACGATGTGCAGAACTGTCTGCAGTTAGTGGATCATGATGTTGTCAAGAACCTCATGGAGGAGATTGGGGGTGAGAATCTTATTCGTTTTATTGATTCTGAATATAGTGCTGCAGCGCAGTTGATATCTGATGGCCTTGGATTCACTGATTTAACTTTCAAAAATGTCTGGCCCATGTTTTTGGCAATGCTACCATTAACATAGAATCATATTTTAGTCATGGTAGTAGTCATACGTAGCACTGTGCTCAAATGTGTATCGAGAATTAGTTGAATATGAACATAATTGCGAAACCAAATTTGAATGACTTGAAAGAAATTAGTTCTACATAATCTTCAAAACCGATACAAAGTGGACCTTTGTGGTTGGTATTGGATAAAGGTGGGAGCTCAGTGTTGAGGCCAAGAGCCTTACAATGTTTGTTGCATTTGTGTGATTTCAAAAATTCAGTGATTGCAGGTTGTCCATGGTCCCAGTAGCCAGAGTCACCTTGTGCCCTGTAGTGTGAAAATCAGATGTGGCCATTAGGTATATGAAAGTCTGTTACACATGTGTGAGATTGTGGGTCAAAGAAAATGATAGTACAATCCGGTGTCGATCTTCGTTGCCGGTCTGTTGAAACCTTCAACAAAAACAACAAAACCAGACAATGCTACTGGTCAGCAGTCCTTGTGCTTAGAAGCGCTGTGTTCAGCAGTTGTTCAAAATAGGGTGGGCTGACCCTGATAGTGCTCCAAACACTTCGAGTTGTTGAAGAGTTTGGGTTTGTGGGAGTTGGAGGGTGAAGAAAGCGAAGTACTGCACACTGGCAGCAGACTGGAATGGATAGACTGGGCTGGACTGGAATAAATGTAAAGCAGAGTGACAAAGTTCCAGGTGAACAATGTCAGGAATGATGACAGAGGACTGTAAAATGTGAAGCCTATCTGAGGCTTCAGAGGAGAATGGACATGGAATGGTGAACTGGAGAAGTTGATTGCTCTGTAGCTAAAGTACAGGGGTTTATATAGAGTATAGTACCTGCGTACATCTGTGTATGCAAAGCAACGCTCCAGGCAATGAGTAGGGCAATGAAGAGGGCAATGAAGAGGGGGAATGGAATGAATGTGCTGCGCTTTAGGGGTAATGACTGAGCAATTTCGAAAAATAGAACAAATCCTATGCAGAATGAGTCATAAAATGGAGAATGAGTCATAAGGACAAAGAATGAGTCAGAGAATGAAAAAGCGATGATAAAGCAGGGCTGTGACCATTACAAACCATGACTCATGACCTGAGTCATCATGACCAATTGCTATGCAAGCATGACAAAGTGCTGTGCGGTGATGATGCAAGAGCTGTGATGCAGCAATGACGCAGCATATGGGCAGTGGAGAATGGAATGGAGTGATGATGCTATGATGCCATGATGGTGTGATGATCCGAATGCTCTGCTGCAGAGATGTCATGTGGTTGTTGGTGCAGAATGTCGACATGCAGGGATCATGGGATATACACAGTCTGTAAGACGCTTCCCCAGCATGATAAAGGGATTGGTCATCTGCATAGGGACTTGGTTGTTTGCAATCTCTGGTGAGCATTAGGATGGAATGGCATGGTGTCCACAGTGATCATGGAGGTGAGGTGCGAGTGGATAATGGTTTGAATGGTTCGACGAATATAAGCCGCTGAAGAGGATTGGAAATGGTAGGGTGATGAGGACAGGATGAATAAAGACGCGGTTTTCGACATATTGGTGCAATTTTGCATGGTCTGGCTGATGCTGAGGTTGTCTGAGAGTGTAGTGGGTGAAGATGGGAGAGCGTTGGAAGCGTGTGAATGGGGGAAAGGTGAATAAACCTCGTTGAATGCGAAATGCCGTAAAAATGCGGGATGCCGTAATACTGTTGAAAATCGCTTGAAAATCGAAAAATTAAGGGAAAGGAAGGGAAACAAATGAAATGGTGCATAAGGAATGTTATGGGAAATGAAGATAAAAACCATGTTCTCGCTACCAAACACGTTTGGTGTGTGACACCGGTGTGATGATTCCTATTGATGACTTGAGAACAACTTTGTAGTACATCATTGTGAACTTACCTTGAATGTCAGATATGACAACTTCATACATTGAATCAACAGCAACGTGATGTGCATATGTGTCCACAGCACATCCAAGTGAATCAGGGTTGAGGCCTACTTCTTCGCTCCCAGAAAATTTAACCTCTTTACACAGGGCACCAGATGGCAGAAGTGGGAGTACCATGAAGACACTGAAAACAAGGCTGGGTGAATCAGGTTCATCTTTGCCAGGAGCATCTGGGAGTTTCTCAGTAAGCTTCCCGATGAATGCAGTTGAGATATTCCACTTCATTCCTATGCCTCATTAGCTTCTACTTATACTCATATGTGATGGACCCACTAGGAAGATCATCAACTCCGTAATTCTTTGCTCGTTCATAGAAAGAGTCCAAAAAGTACTGAGACAGGTGAAGAGTTTGGTATTCGCCCTCTAGATCCACAATATTTTCAGCTTCTGTTGCATGGACTGATTTACATTGGACAATAGTGCAGTCCTCATTGTTATAGTGACCCTGCATTTATAATTAGTGACAAGAGCACTTGAAGAATGTAGAACTCACATGGAAGACAAATTTCGTCAATCCCTGCCCAAGATAACCTTGATAAGGCTTCCCAGCTTTAACATGAGCTTGCCATCCTTTCACAACCATAATCTCTTCCTGCTCTTCGCTGTAGTTCATCTGTATATCTGCAGTCTTGCTCACAGATCATGTTGCCCGCTTCATCTTAAAGGTTTCATATTCGAGTATTGGTGCAGTTGCAGACTGTCTGGATCAGTATCAACTCTGATAGTGCTTGGGAGATGGCAGACATTCAGGTGACACTGTTCAAATATATGAGTACAGCTATGACAATAATCTCAGCCTCACTCACCTGTTGGGGATCTTTTCCACTTCTGACAACGAGAACTTGCTGTGGTTGATTTCTGAGTTGATACATGCTGACTTCATTGTACTTCCTGGACATCATCATCCTCGGGCTATATGTCTCAGATGGTTACTTTGAAAGTATAAATATATTTCATTTACCTCTTCAGGGACATATAAGAACATGTGAAGCGTGATCCTTGGTGTTTTTGCTGACACATCTTTATCAGATAACATCCTGTCTTGCTTCAGTTTTCCATAAAGTGTTTCCATGGTTGCCGGTGCTGCCAGATACTTCTGTTCCTTGATCATATTCACAGTAGTGTTGGTCAGCACTGTGCAATACTTGATCCTATGCCTGCATGACAGGGTTTATCAATATCTGTCCACTGAACACTCTACAGTAACATTACCAATCAAACATAACATCCAGAGCAGTATTGGAAAGCCCTGAAAGAGTCAGGGTGCTATCATATGGGCCTCTTGCTTTCAAAGCCAGCTGTTTGAAGGCACTAGTGGCTAGGTCCACAGTAGCGAAGGTCACTCGTGATGATGGGATGGTGCGTTTAGCAGGCTTTGAGCTCCCATAGGCATATTGCTGAAGTGTAAAGTCAATGTTGACCTTTGCTGCCTGAGCATTGGCCTTAAGAAGCAAAACCTTCTGCTTGACATCACTCACATTCAACAGCAAAGAGTTTTGTAATGGTTGGTTTAGTCCAAGTCGATGCTGACTGGCCTCGCAGGTATGCACAGTCTGACGATGCAAAATAGATTGAGCAATGCCACTGGCAGCAACATTACTGGCTGATGCAGATGATTCATTTGAAGCTAAGTTTGACATTAGCTTGTGGGGGAAACTCAAGAAGTACAAACATTTGCTTACCATTATTGTTGCTGTTTTTGCAGCCACCACATAATGATGAGTGCAAGAACAGATATACACAGCTGCAGCATTCACATTGTGGTTGTTGCTGAATAGTAGGTATTGGTGAATATAAACCTAAAACAACAGGCACGTAGCAAGGTGAGCACATACCATAATCTGTTCTTGATCTGCTGCATTTGCAGCTTTGAGCTTTGAGCACTTCGCGCACATTGAGTTGTCCATTCGAGGAAACGTGAGCAAACATCCTGAGCACGGACTCGGAGGCATGGGCCACAATGAGACAAGTATTATGGTCTGAAGACAGAGTCTGACGGATCAACTTGAAGTTGCTGTACCACGTTAGATCATGTGATATATGTGAAGAAACTTGCCTCAAAACACTGTCACTTCCAGCAATTCAATATAGCAGCAATGGCTCCAGCACAGACCTCAATACAAACTCATAGCCACGATTTCTTTAGAGCAAGCCTATCACAATCAGTTGTAGCACAATATGATGCACACAGGGTCTGATTGGCGCAGAAAACAGTCTATACTATGAGATGTCCTTGAAAAATCACAAATTCTATACCACTTCAATGGTATCATGTTTGTTGTAACAAACCAATGCTCAACACTCATTCACTATATAACTTTGTTAGGATGTCGCTGGTACCCTTGATGCTGCAGAGACAGTAGCCTTGAATAGGTGGGTGTGCAGAACATGGAAGTGTAATGGAAATAATGGAGGAATGAGTATAGTGGCGGAGAATGTGAATGCAGTGATGCAGTGATGTGGTGATGAGTGTCAACGATGTTGGCAAAAGACTATCTACTTACTTTAAGATAGACAAGCTTGATGATCCCTTGGAGTATGTGGAGCAGAAAGTGGGCCATGGCAGTGAAAGGTAATGACAAGTATGGTGCCACAACGACAAGCATGCTGATGCATGATGATGAGTATGCTGATGATGATGACGAGTGTTGATGATGATGGATGTTGTGGGGAAATGAAGCCACAGCCACCATATTTACTAATATGCAAACAATGTAATACAACAAATAATTATTGCATTTGGAAAACTAACCTGATACGCATAGTCCACCGTACCACCACACCACAACAGGTCCTCCTTATACATAAGTAGTAGTTTAGTATATATATGCATAATATAATATAATAGACCGCTTTTTTGTTTATTTGTGTGACAGCTCCCCTTGTTGGAAACTGATCAGAACAAGGAACCAGGAGAGAAGTAGTGAGGTACAAGTGCAGAGTGACATTGGTCACCTGTCATCCCAAATGATATGTTTCATACTTATATCTACACTCCTATTCCACCTGATCCACCCGTACGATAAAGCAACACCTTCAGATGTCGAAACATCTCAGTCTTCTACCCAGAAACTGAGATGTGAGTACATATACCATTTCTTTACACAAACGAGCTAACAGTACATTTAGTCTAAATTACTAGGTACATTGAATAGCAGGAGTCTTCTACCCAGACACTGAGATTCTAAATTACTAGCTCTCTCCCCCTCTGCTCTAAGTGCCTCTCCTCGTGAGACCCCTTCCAGGGCCCTTTCAAAATAGGGTGGGGTACAGAACACTTTCGCATTTTTGCTCTTTTGATAGGGAAGTGTTCTATAATATCCAGGACATGTTTATGAGCATATATGAACATATTCCCATCTTTATTTGACCCCCTAAAGCATCCTACATCAATAGATATTGTACATATACAGAATATGTTCTCATTTGATTATTTCTAGATGGATAGACTTGGAAAAATGATTCCCAGCATATATTCAGCAATATAAACAATGAATCAGGAGCCCAGGACCATATGAGCATGCCTTGTTGCATAGTGTACCCCCCCTCTCCTGGTGGTTTACCCCCTGTGAAAAATTTTCCTGTAGGACCAGACCTCAAGGAGGATGAGGGGTCTACTTCTATGTATCTTTGGAGTAGATATATCATATAGCCAGCCCAGGACACACAGGATCCTTCTACAGGAACAAAAACATAGACGATTGCATTTTTGACATTTTCAGTATCTTACCCTTACATCCATGATCCAACCTGTTCATATATGATTATCATAACATATATACTTGCTTTCAATGACCAATATCAGCTCACAACAGGCTGGAGTTTTGAGCTGGTGTATATGCTTGCTATTTCTACTGATAAGGAGCCCTAGGTAATGTCATGAGTATCTATAACCCACTATGGATCATGGGTGTGGGTACCTAGGGGTATAGGTGAGGGTAGGCACTTGGGATACCCACATCCCTACCTACACCCATGCAGTGGGCATGTAGGCAGAAATGTTATCTTTGCGCTGTGATGTGTTGGGTTGTATTTAGCTTATATATCACTCAAATGATTACCAATTAACAAGGTAAGACTAGTAGTAGATCTGTCTCCAGTATTACTACAACATTTGTTAAGATATCTAAGGGTGTAGTACCAACCATTCATATCATCCCTGGTACACATGAATGAACCCACATCCATGCTGGTGGGGGTATCACCACAGATACCCAAGGGTATACCCATGTCATTCCCTAAGAGGCCCATACCTTCAAAACATCAAATTCTGATAATCAGAAATCTAGAGTACATTTCATATATATTCAGTATCATATATGTAAATTTACAGAACAATCCAACATGAATTGAGTGCTGAGGAAGTGGAATAGAGAGATAAGATCCAGAACATCAGCAGAGATCAGAGCAGAGGTGAGGGTTATGGGTTATGGCACTATTGAGGGGTAAAGGGGACTAGGCCAGACTTCTACTGAGTCTGATTGAAGGTAGTACCAGTCTAGTGAAACTCCAGAGGTGCATGGATAACCGATAGGGGAGATCTGGATATGAGTGGAGACTGATTAGGTGTGATGTGGAGAAGACTGATAGGGGTCAATATATGGAATATGACAGAAAGCCAAATTGCAGTCATACTTTTTTTCTTTTTAAAATCCAATTATTGTCCTATTGAGAGGTATCTCTATGCAGGACATTACACTCTAGTCTACTGGACACCCAGTGTCCTTTCACATCTCCTAAGTCACAAATGCCCTGGTGTGAGGCATACCTCCACCAGTCTGCTGTTCCTGCTGGCCATTTTTAGATGTGCTGTTGGTGTACAGATGAGATGACTTTGATATAAATGAGGTAGGTCTGTTGTTTATTGTATGCTAACAAGTACTTGGATGCTGGAGCATGTGCAGTCATACTTGAATAACAAATAGCTGAGTCTCAAAAATGCAGGAAATGTGGCTGTGAATATCAGAGTATATGTGTTAGGACAGGCCTAATAGAGAGAGTAGTCTATAAGGAAGCCAGCTCTGATAGTTAGCCTAGTCTAATGCATTGTAAACAGGCTAACAAGCCTGGTTAATGCAAGACAACTGTGTGGTAATTACCAGATTTAATGTGTTACTCCTACAGGATATTGTGCAAGTTGCCAATTTGTGATGGTTTGCCCAAAGCATCTTTGCCCTTTCAAGTCCAGCCCATAGTACTTCATATTCCCTATTTTTTAAATTATATTGGTACTAATAGTATTTGACTTGGAGGTCTGCATTCCATGAGCTTGCATGCAATGTGCAGCTTGTTAATGCAGATCCTGTTACAACTGCATACTTAACAGACACTTTTTCTCTTATATTCCATCACCTTCCATTGTGTTCTAGCATGCTCCATCAAATTCCTCTTATCTTGATGTTACATTTCATTGGTTGATTTCTCATTGGTTGATAAACTAATATTGTACCACTTCACCATATTTACTCATGCTTTCCTTTTGTGATCATTATATTACTTTACAAGCCTGCCCTCAACTTGCTTTGTTATACCTATATATACATCATGTATCTACTTGTACTTCCCAAGCTAGTTCTAAGCAATCTAGTGTCTTGACTTGCATCCTCAATTGATCCTATCTCTCTCTGATCAACTTTCAACCTAAGTCTTATCTTAGTGTTGCCATTTGACATTAAGCCTTAGCAAGAAAGGCATACTTGTTTGTTAGTGTAAATTCAAGACCAACCATGTAAAGGATCCCACTATCACTAGCACTACCACTTGTATATCTGAGTCCCCATGGGCATCATCAACCATCCAGATGATACCTCCTGTCAGTAAGCACAATTATCTGGATATCAGGTTCTGGACTCATGCAGAATGGGAAGAATGGTGTACAACACCAGAAGGACTTAGACAAAAGGTAATGCATAGACCTGCACCTTACCTGAAACATGAGAATGGTCAGGTAGTCACTGAAGAGTTACTTAATTCCATTTGCAAGACTATCTGCAGCATCTGGTTTGAGTTTGGGACTAAAGGGCTCCTCCCAATGACCTGGAGCAAGTTAATCCACTCAAGCAGGTTACTTTTTCACAATCTTGTTGTCTTACTAGGATGTGAAAGGCAATAAAATCACCAGATTTCACAATCCTGCCACAGTCAACAGTTCAGACAATTACCAACGGTTAATAACATGGTTGTTCATGGGGGTATAATGAGTTGAGTTTTCTAAGCAGGTTAGACAGTGACTAAAAGGGCAGAAATCCTAGATAATCTCAAAAGTCAGTAGCTAGATCTGTAACTGGCTTGATGCAGTGCTAAGATACTATCAATAACTGGCTTGATCCAGTACTATGATAATACAGAAATACAACAATATGTGGTGAACCAGAGCAATATCCTTAAGATACTTCTTATTCTTACAATTGAATCAACCTAATACATGACTTTGAAACCAACCTTTCTGGTGCTCAGGCATTCATAATGAGTATGACACACAATCAGAACAGAGTACATTATCATAACATCATCTTAAGGGGCCAAGTTCTTAATACTGTTGACTAAAGTATAAGTTTTATTTGTCATCCTTAACTGCTAAAATATGCATATTCTCCTCACAGGATAGGTTTCCTATGTCTCAAAGAGAATAGAGTAGAACTACTACTAGACAACTAGTAACTGTACACTAGCTAGAGTAATTTAATATGGCTCAGAGGTGGCCTTAGATAATCAGTACATTGTGGGAAATAATGACAAAAGAGCAGAGGAATAAACTAATATTCACTCAGATAATCAGCACTCTAGCACTGCCTTACCAATTCTTTACTCCATCTATCACTTTGACAATGTTCTGCTTATTTAATCTGACCATCAAACTGAAAAATAGAATATTCTGCTTAGATGTTGACTATGTACCCATAAAGATGTTAAGATGTCAATCTGATTATGTCTCATTAGGTGGGAAAATGTATGAGAAAATGCTGACTAATGAAAAGAAAAGGGTTTTGAGGTAGATCATGAGATAAGTAATGAATTTAAATGTTTAATTTATTTGACAGAAAATAACCTTCAAACAAAACCTGGTAAGGTACTAGAAATTTCAGAATATTACTATAGGCCATACTGTAGAGTATCAGGGTGTCATTATGTGTCTGTGACCATGTACAAAACAAGCTTTGTGTGTGTCATCATAGAGAACAAGCATCCTTTGTTTAGATTCACAGTGGACAGATGGAAACTGGACCTATTATGCAGTACCTCTTACCCATTGTGGTGGAAAAACCATCTTGATGCTAATGGAGACTACATCAAACAATCTAAGAAAGTCAAACAAGCAGACAACACTGACAGTGAACTAGACTCTCAGGGCAGGAACAATTGTGGAGCCCTGAGTCCGAGTTGGAGGGCACTAAAAAGTGCATAAAAGGTATTATATTTTGTTATTTGTGACACATATGCTCATACATCTTATTAGTTGAATCTGTGAACTCTCCTACTGACACAACTATAAGCTTTCTGGCCATTATAGGTATGTTATTTTGTCTTTATTATGCATATACTCATGTCACAGTGTATCAGCACTAGATGAGTCTGTGAACCCTCCTGTTGTCACACCAACTTGGAGCTCCCCTGCCACTGCCAATGCAGACACTGACCACTGTTCCATTGTGTCTCCATCTGATGCACATAAAGACCAGCCACTCTCCCCACTTGATAATTCAGTACTTCTAGGCAGTGAAGACAATGCATCCACTGCAGGTATATCCAATTCTGTTTCTGTCTCCTCTATTCCAAGTCAGCTACTGGTTCTTCTTATCAATCCTCTGTAAGTGTTTTACTCATTGATGATATAAATTTAATTGTATTACTTGTAGTGCTGGGTCAATCTGCTGTGTGCTGATTAACCCAGCAACAGTAGTCAATGCTACTATGACACCCACCACTGTCCCCCTTGCAGCTACAAGCTCCAATACCAATCAAACACCTGAAGCTCCCTCTCCCACTTCCATCACCAATGTGACTGGTCCACCTGAGTCAATCACATCAACTGTGCTCCTGTCTTCTGACAATGGTTCCAACACCTCTGTATCATTGAAGAAGGTGGTTAAAATGTGACCAGGCCCTAAGAAAAACAGATGGTAAGTACTTATAGTCTTGTTTAGTGGATAAGCACTTATTTGATTACACAGCAATTTCTGTGCATTCTAATGGCTAAAACAAATTAGTGTCGGTGGTGGTTCCACCAAGGAGTTCAATGCATACTATTCTCAATTGGGCATGAAGCAGATCAAGGTATGTTTTTGCAGCTCTCTGTAAATACTAACTCTAAACCTATTATTTCTTCAGTTGTATGATACAGAAGCTGTGTGCCTGGTAAGTGGAACAGTTTATTTTGTTTTCTAGTCTAACAAATAGTAGTGTCACTCAGAATAAGAAATGAAACTTTGCTAAAGCTCAGGTAAGCTTGACAAAACTTGGGTAAGACTCAGCTTACATGCATCAGAACAGCCACCTCGACGTGCATAGCACATGCGGCAGACCCTGGCACCATGACAGACTTTCAAAATATGCCTGTTGTTTGACCACCACAACCTCATCACTCTGCATGCCTCAAGGGCCTGCAGACACTCTCTCACAAGGACTTGAACATCATGGAACATGCCCAAGGGCCTGTTACTCGCGGAAGAAGCAGCAAGGGTCGAGGAACATGAAGTAGCGCTAGCGGCACCTCCAATCCAGATACCGCCCCCAAATTTGTGATTCAGTGGCAAGCTGACCCCTCCCGCACCCAGAGGGTGATTAAGCATCTCTGCTCCCACCCAGCTGACTGCCACATGCTGTTCTCCTCAGAATCAAAGCAGACTAACTCAGATAGCAAATGGCCCTCCAGGAAAGACAAACTTTTGGTATGTGCAGTTATTGCAAAGCATGTCTTCCAGAGGGATCCAGAGTATGCAGAGTACTATCTGAACATGCTCAATAAGTTTCATGATTCAACAAGTAATCACATCAACACGTAAGACTTCTCCCAGGATTCCTCTTCATACTGACTCATTTGTCAAAGGCTCAGGAAAAGATATCGTGAATGCCACAACAAATTACATGCAATGGGCACTGGTGTTATACCACAGGATGAAACTTCTGCTCAGAATTTGCATGGTGCATACATTTTAAAAAATAACTAGCTCAACTAACAGAACTCATAGCACAAATACTTGAAGATTTCCCTTGGTATGATGATCTTGCTGCCATCATAGGGACAAACCCAGCCCTGTCTCTGAAGATAGTCTCATCACAGCCTGGAACAGACCATGCCACCAACTACTTTTGAATCTTATGCATGGCAGGAAGCTCTTACTCACAGGGCCTGCAATCTGGTAGCACCCAGTATGGGGGCTATGACCCTGGTGCTCAACCTGCTCCTCACCCTCAACCTGCTGCTCACCCTCAACCTGCTCCCTTTGGCGCTACATATGAGGGTGCTGGCTATTCTGCCAGTGCTGAGCATCATCAATTCAACTATTCCCCTGGTGTAGGAAACCATCTGGCTACAGCCCTGCAGGACATCATTCCCCCATGGTAGTCAACTACAGTACTCACCACTCCAAGTAGTTCCAAATACTTGCGAACAGTTCCGGTGTGGGAGAAATCATTGAAACTCGCTATAGTGATAGCGCGTCGATCCTGGTTGGTGCAAATTTAGTAGTTGACCCAAAGGGATAGCTCTGAGAGCAGTTCCTCCTGTAGTAAGAGTGAAGGGACTAAATGCGGTTGGGTGTGAGACCTATGCGACGACCGCTGTTGGAGATGCGAAGATGCGAGAAGACGCGATGTGGATGCGAAGTGAGTGCGGTGCGGGTGTGGAGTAAAAGAGTGCGGATATAACTGAGTGGAGGCCAGGTATATGAATCCAGGTACCAGGTATCGAGTGACGGGTATGACGGGTGGAATGGGTATGGGTACCGGGTATGCGGAATGCGAATGCGAAGTGTGCCGGAAACTACTCTGGTATTCGCAACGAGGTTCCTAGGTATAAACTAGCGGTAGTCGAATGCTTTAATGTGGAGCTCGCACGTGAAGATGAGAACAGCAATCAAATTGCACAAGGATTAGAGTGTAGTAACTAAGGCCAGTGACTCCTGCAACACCGACTCAGAGGAAGGGAATGTAGAAAAGTGCTGAGATACGAGTCCTCAGTCCGTATATAAGTAAATGTGTATGAATCCGGGACGGTATAGGCGACCACATATGTACAAGCGAGCCCGAACAATGTAACATGTAATAGCGCTAAGTCTGCCTCATGTATGGGAAAAGTATGTAAATGAGGCTGCAAACGATCAATGGGTGACAAGGAGAGACTAATAACGCACCAGTGGGGTTGGATGGACGTGGACAGGACATGGGAGGACGATGCGAGGGACCGGTATGGTTATGCGGAGTGATGCGGATCGTAACCCAGTATGCGGAGCCACCGCAACGATGCACGAAGGTGCGTAACTGACCGCAACTATCCGGAACTGTTCGCAGCTCTTCGGAATGACTCCGGGCTGTGAGTGTAGGTATTGGCTAGCATGGGGAAATGATGCTCTGCAAGGCTGCAGGTAGGATGTTCATGACACCGGACAGTTGCGCTCAGTTACACACCTTCGTGCGACGTTGCATTAGCCCCACAGGCCCAGTTCTGGACCACATTGCATTGCATCCTGCATCAGTACTTCGCATCATCCTCCCATGTCCTGTCCATGTCCATCCATCCCCACTGGTGCGTTATTAGTCCTTACTTGTTGTCTATTGATTGTTTGCAGGCTGTTTTACATACTTTTCCCATGCATGAGGCAAGCTTAGCGCTATTACATCTTATATCACTCTGGACTCGCTTGTACATATGCAATCGCCTGCATTGTCCTGGATTCATATGGACTCACATAAATACTCGCCCAGGACTTGTAACTACTCACTTTTCTACATTCCCTTCCTCTGAGTCGGTGTTGCAGGAGTCACTAGCCTTAGTCTACCTCACTCTTTGTTCTTGCACAATTGATTGCAGTTCTCACTATCTTGCGCGAGCCTCTACACTCCTTGAGTGTTTGACCCCTGCTAGTTTATACCTAGAAACCTTGTTGCATAAGTTCCGGAACAGATCCTGGTCAACTTCACATCGTGTCCTGCATACCTGGTACCCTTACTCATCATACCCGTCACCCATTACCTGGTACCTGGATTTGTATACCTGGCTCCCTTCTAGTTATATCTGTGCTCTTTTACTCCGTATCCGCACCGCACTTGCCCCACAACCCATCTGCAATCCGCATCTTGTATCTTCTTCGCATCGCTTGTGGAATCAGTTGCATAGATCATCATCCCAACCACATCTTTCCCCTTGCCCTTACAACTTGAGGAACTGCTCTCAGAGCTATCCCTTTGGGTCAACTATTACTCTCGCACCAAACAGGATCAACACGCTATTACTATAGCACACTTCTATGATTTCTCCCACACTGGCACTCCAAGTCAGCACCCTTACTATCAGCGCCCTAGCACTCAGCCCCCCCAGTATCATACTCCCCTAATGTGCCCATCACTCAACCTCACAGGACCCCTTATTCCATTGACAATGACTTAGATTTTCCAGATACTCTCAGCCCATACCTTCAATATGACAACTTATATCATGATAACAATGATGCAATGGATTTTAGCCTTGATAAGCCCCCTCAGCCCATTTGTCCTGCAAGACAGGACAAATGGGAACATGACCCCAATGTCACAATCCTCAACAGTCCACCCAGGCCCCGAGCTCCCTTTAAATGGCCACTCCCTCCATCATCTTCTTCTCCCCTGCCTCAATCAGAATTCACACTCCCTCCGAAGTCACAGACCAGTGTCATGCATGGTATGCACTTCATACCATTGGAGCGGGGAGCTCTGTCCAGAGGTTAGGAGCATGAGGCAAGGCGCGGTGCAAGGATTAGAGACAGTAGAAGGTGCCAGGGGTTTGGGGTTTCTGGGGTCTCAGGACACACACATACAGTGGCTCAAAAAACTGTCCACATGTTTGCGCTATTTTGACTGTTTACATCATTGTACAAGAATGGATAGGTATTCCCAGGACATCCTGCCATGGCCTGGGAGTACTACATCAGGGCTTCAAAATGAGCCCTTACCCGTGGGAATTGGTGGTCATATGGTGGCACTATGAGGTTTGCAAAATGATGACTCATGTGGACAGTTTTTTGAGGCTAGATTGAAACTATATAAATTAATGGTTATGACACCATAAAGTCATACCATTATTAAATAAATTATAATGTGGTGTCATTATGGCATTATTAAACCTATCTCTCACTATATAATGAAGGGAGTCTCATGTATGATAGTCATAATCACCATGAAAGCCATCTCCTCTGCTCAAAGGGATAACATCCTCTCTCTCTCTACTGCTGGCCTCTCTGCTCGTCAAATAGCATCTAGAACTGGTGTATGCAAGTCTACTGTGGCCAAGCTCACCAAAGAATGTCACCCAGACAAAGAAAACTCTAGTGGAGGTCGTCCATCCAAACTCACCTCTACTGATAGGAGGGCCATTATTCAGCATATTACTACAGGAAAGGCTGACAATGCTGTCCAAGTCACTCATCACATCAATTCCATCATCACTACCCCTGTATCTTCACAAACTGTGAGAAATGTTCTCAAGGCAGCCAACCTCAAGGCTGTAACAAAGAAGAAGAAGCCTCTCCTTTCTATCAGTCATAGAAAAAGAAGACTGGACTTTGCCCTGGCCCATCAAAACTGGACTGTAGAGGACTGGAAGCGTGTCATATGGTCAGATGAGACTAAAATCAACAGGATTGGGTCAGATGGAAAGGTATATGTGTGGAAAAAGAAGGGGGGGCCTCTAACAGACAGAGAGATTAATGGGACACTCAAGTTTGGAGGAGGTTCTCTGATGGTATGGGGGTGTATGGGGTGGAATGGTGTAGGAATGCTTGCAGAGGTTGAGGGGAGGATGGATGCTGAGCAGTATGTGGACATTCTCAACCACCACTTGCTGCCTAGCATGGCAGAATCAGGAATTGATGAAGAAGATATCATTTTCCAACAGGATAATGATCCCAAGCATACATCCAGGAGAGCCAGAGAATGGTTTGAAGAACATAATATTCATCTCCTTGACTGGCCAGCACAGTCCCCTGATGTCAATGTCATTGAACACCTCTGGGGAATACTCAAAAAGAAGCTTATAGCCTATGAACACCCCCCTAAAGGAGTATGGGAGTTATGGGAGAGAGTGGTGGTAGAGTGGGGACAGATTACAGCAGAGGACTGTCAGAAGTTGATTGAAAGTATGCCTAGAAGGATAGAGGCAGTAATCAAGGCCAAGGGAGGCCACACAAAGTACTAGAATACCTGATTTCCTATGTAAAATATCTGAGTCAAAAAACTGTCCACATGAGTCATCGTTTTGCAAACCACATAGTGCCACCATATGACCACCAATTCCCACGGGTAAGGGCTCGTTTTGAAGCCCTGATGTAGTACTCCCAGGCCATGGCAGGATGTCCTGGGAATACCTATCCATTCTTGTACAATGATGTAAACAGTCAAAATAGCGCAAACATGCGGACAGTTTTTTGAGCCACTGTACATACACATGTACATGAACATAGACATCATCCTTTCAACCATCACTCCAGAGAGCTAGGCTGGCGGGTCCATATGGTGATGAGAGTGGGGAGAGCACCCACATAATCAAACATGAGCAAGTTCCAAGATACGTTTCAATTGACGACTGTGCACGGATATGAGGCATTCAGCGAAGAGACACATTACCAGGACATAGCAGCAGTTCTTCTACTTTATCACCTCCGAACCCACTGGAAAGTGAACCAATCACGCCAAGGCGCAAATTTTCACTACCAGTACCACAATACATTGAATGCAGACGTTTGGATGAAATTGAGAATGAATACCATCTGTTCCCAGCACATTTCACTCCAGACGACAACATTTCCACATCCTATTCCACAGAATCATTGCTATCATCTATCACTCCCACCAAACCAGTAGTGAAATCCATGCTGAAACCACAGTCAATATTTCTCCGTCAACCTCCTGCATTACCACTAAACACGACCAGACTCCAATCAGTCGCAACCAAACCACAAGTGATGACCAGGAGTCAACCAAACCCAAGGTTGACAACCATGACAGACACTGTCAAGCCAGTACCGTTTTTTTACAGCAACTATGGAGAAAAAGAGAACCCAGCGGTGTGAGGAATATCCTCTCTATACCCTGACATACCATCAGTCCCATCAGACATGACTCAGTATCATTCCCTATGCATGTCCCAGCCATGTCCATCCCATCTGTGCCATTTCCGTTCTGTCTGCATCATGTCCGTTACTTTCCCATGCTGGTCTGTGACCACATCCATGACCCACGGACTCCCACACCTCCGGACACCCATGGACTACCCACAGACCACCTCCGGATGCCTTCAGGCTACCCAGGAAATGTGTCAGAAGATGTCTCAGCATTGATCCATTGCCTATCCACCTCACTGGTATGTAATAAACCTTGCCTCATGTTTTGTAATAGGTGTTGCTGCCTTATTACATGTCCTTACATATTCCTATCTGTTCCTACCCTATTCCTTCCTTACCCATCACATTTTTGGCTAGTATAAGTATCCAGGCATTACCATGTAACTACTTCACTTCCCTTTTACTGTACTTCCCTTGGATTTACTTTAGAAGTAGTCACCCCTTACCTGGACTCTATACCTTGACTATCCTTGACCCAATTATCAATCATTTGACTTGTCCATCGTTTTCTGTCCCTTTCCTTGATGTCTGCTCTACCTGTCCACTTTTCTGCACTTTCCGTGTCTGTTCCAGTGTGGGAAACAACTCCGCAATGGGTGGATATAGTGTTGGGTGAATGCTATGCCTGCTGCTTCTCTTGCAAGACAAGAACGTTTGACCCTAAAGGGGTCTGCTACTGATATAAGTCTGAAAGTTAGTATCTAAGGTCACGGAAAGGTAAAGGAACAAGTCCGAAGGTATGCGGACCAAGTCCGGAGGTCAAAATGTCGGGTCCAAAGGTAATCTACCAAGTCCGAAGCGCGGGAAAAGCGGGTCCGAAGCTTCGGGTCGTCGGGTTACGGAGAATAGCACGGGAATGGGTGCGGAAAGCGTCGGACTATGTCCGGAAACAAGGGAAAGTCAGGGAAAATGAATGGCAAGGGTTTTGGGTGTGAAGCGGGTGCGGAACAGGTGATAACCAGGTTTATTCAGCCAGGTAACAGGTAAGGACAGGTATGTGACCAAGTAGATGGGAAGTCCCACCTACAGTAAAGTAATGAGTGCTTGGTTGTACTACCAGTCCTATATAACTAGCTACGTAGAAATCCGGAATATCAAAAACAGGAAAACATTGGATCCGAAGGTATGTAAACTGACATGAGGCACTGCGGACTTGTGGGAACACAGGTAATAATGCTGCCTACTGCATCAGCCATGGGAAACAAGCTACTACGCACCAGTGGGGTTGGATGGAACAGACAGGACATAGGACGGATGGGTTTCCGAAGGTATGCGAGCAGATCCAGTGCATCTCCGGCGGGTCCGAGGCTTGGAGAGCACGGGAAAGCGTCGGGTTTGAGCGGGTTTCGTCGGAGATGACTGGGAGTGACTGTACTGATGTCTGGACAACTGGGCTTTTGACATACTCCGTAAAATAGGCCTCTGCAGGGCTGTGGACAGAATGTTCACGACACCGGACAGATTCCCATGCTTCACATACCTCCAGATATATTCCCACACCTACAGACTACCCACGCGTTATCTTCTGGAGAGAAGATATGAATCTTAGCTATCATAGACAATGGCGCTATGATCAATGCCATCAACACAGCGTACCAATGAATCGCATGAAGACTCTCCCCATTAAGTACATCTTCTAGAACCCTTTGCATGGCTGATGGCTCATTAGTACCATCAACAGGTGTATGGACAGGAACAATTTCATGGGGACCCGTCAATGTACGCACATGTTTGAAGTATTCCCTAGTGGAGGCTCCTGGTGTATGTTGATAGGGAAACCACTGCTAGAACAAGTCTGCGCAATCCATGATTATAGCAGTGACACTATAATGCTACTGCACGAAGGCACACACCTTCAAATCCAGAACTTCACTGCATATCACCCATTACCATTTCCATGTCTACCATCAGCTATTCAATTTCTGTCTATTATTAAGTTCAACCATTTTCAAGCAGTCCCGTCATCAACCGTTTTAATAGATACTAATAATACCAATGACACCTTGCACATACAGACCTCACAGTCACATCCAGATGCACATAACGTAACAACATCTACCAATGCCTCATCTAATCAATTAGCAGCAACCCATGCAGAAGAAGGACCACAACCAGTCCTTAGAATCGAGGACAAAGACCAACCAACATTGATAGGTGAAGTTTTAGATCTCTCACCTACAATGCTACCCAAGGACGTGTTTACCAGGCTCACACAACACAGACCTTTCTGGCCAGCATGGGTTGAAATGATTGTGAATGCGGTTCGATACGGGGATCAACTCACCAAGGAGCAACTGAGCCAAATGCGAGCGTTGGTAGTGGAATTCGCAGACGTCTTTGCATTATCAGTACGAGAGGTAAAACCAGTAGATTTTGTTAAGTTTTGTTTACAGATCCCACCAGGTACAACATTTACCAAGAAAGTGCACCAGACGCCATTAACCAAACCACAATGGGAATATCTGTTCCCAGTACTGGACAACATGCGAGAGGCTGAAATCACGAGATTTATCAAGTCGGACGAAGTCAAAGCAGTAGCTTCAATGGTCCTCATACAGAAAACCCACTCAGGAACAAGCCTTTCGATGGAAGATATATGATGCATAGTGAACAAACAATGCATCATGCTCAGTGAGAGACCTGATCCAGACATTGATATAGACTCAACACCAGTAACAGTACCAGAGCACATCGATCCATCAAAAGTCAAGTGGCGTATATGCCAGAATTTCAATGAGGTCAATAAGGTATCCGAAGTCGCACCCACCCCACAGGGAGACATAGTGGCAGAACAACAGTGCTTGGCGGGACACCAATATATATGCATACTCGACTTTGTGGC
Source organism: Suillus lakei (assembly GCA_016628065.1). NCBI lineage: Eukaryota > Fungi > Basidiomycota > Agaricomycetes > Boletales > Suillaceae > Suillus > Suillus lakei. The sequence goes on from JABBWA010000005.1 coordinate 168,397, forward strand.
AGGATTCTACGCAATTCTGGTGGAAGAAGACAGCCAACCGTACCTATGTTTCTACATGGAAGGACGAGGATATGAAGCATATTGTCGTATGCCAATGGGGGTCCAAGGTGTGCCGTCCTGTTTCAGCGATCTCACAGCACAAGCCCTATATGACATCCTGGTCAAACTACTAATGGAATTATATGTCAATGACAGGGCAATGGCTGGAAACAGCTTCGACAAGCTGTTAAATCGTCTACGCATATTTTTTAGCAGATGCAGACAACAGAACTTATCGATATTGCCAATGAAGACACAATTGTTCATGAGTGATGTTATATTTGGAGGATCATGAGTAGGGCATGAAGGCATACATCCAGACTTAGCAAAAATCACCGCAGTCGCTGAGTGGCCCATTCCTCAGAATTTATTAGAACTGATGCGCTTCTTAGGGCTCACAGGATACTTTAGATCGCTTATCAAAGATTACGCTCAAATAGCAGCCCCACTTACTGACATGCTACGCAATCTAGATAGGCCACCGCACGATGCAAAGGTAGGGAAACGTAAGTATAAGCAGTTCTTATGAGATTACAAGTTGGAAGACTTCTGGGAGCAACGGCACTTGCATGCACTACTGAAACTCAAACAGATCCTTATCGCAGAACCAGTACTTTGTGTGCCCAAGTTTGACGGCTCACCCATCATAGTCATCAGCGATGGATGCAAGGACAGGTTCAGTGCTGTACTTGCCCAATGGTTCATCATGCAACAATCATCAGGCAAAACAATGACCAAAGTACATCTGATCACGTTCACGTTGAAAAGAACATCACCAGTGGAAGAACGATACAAGCCATACCTGCTGGAGTTCACAGCCTTGAAGTACACATTTGACCAATTTGGCACAACCATCTGGGGTTTCCCCATCAAGATCGAAACAGATTGTATCATGTTACGTGATACACTGTTAAGTGACAAGACCTCAGTTACAGTGGCTCAAAAAACTGTCCGCATGTTTGCGCTATTTTGACTGTTTACATCATTGTACAAGAATGGATAGGTATTCCCAGGACATCCTGCCATGGCCTGGGAGTACTACATCAGGGCTTCAAAATGAGCCCTTACCCGTGGGAATTGGTGGTCATATGGTGGCACTATGTGGTTTGCAAAACGATGACTCATGTGGACAGTTTTTTGACTCAGATATTTTACATAGGAAATCAGGTATTCTAGTACTTTGTGTGGCCTCCCTTGGCCTTGATTACTGCCTCTATCCTTCTAGGCATACTTTCAATCAACTTCTGACAGTCCTCTGCTGTAATCTGTCCCCACTCTACCACCACTCTCTCCCATAACTCCCATACTCCTTTAGGGGGGTGTTCATAGGCTATAAGCTTCTTTTTGAGTATTCCCCAGAGGTGTTCAATGACATTGACATCAGGGGACTGTGCTGGCCAGTCAAGGAGATGAATATTATGTTCTTCAAACCATTCTCTGGCTCTCCTGGATGTATGCTTGGGATCATTATCCTGTTGGAAAATGATATCTTCTTCATCAATTCCTGATTCTGCCATGCTAGGCAGCAAGTGGTGGTTGAGAATGTCCACATACTGCTCAGCATCCATCCTCCCCTCAACCTCTGCAAGCATTCCTACACCATTCCACCCCATACACCCCCATACCATCAGAGAACCTCCTCCAAACTTGAGTGTCCCATTAATCTCTCTGTCTGTTAGAGGCCCCCCCTTCTTTTTCTACACATATACCTTTCCATCTGACCCAATCCTGTTGATTTTAGTCTCATCTGACCATATGACACGCTTCCAGTCCTCTACAGTCCAGTTTTGATGGGCCAGGGCAAAGTCCAGTCTTCTTTTTCTATGACTGATAGAAAGGAGAGGCTTCTTCTTCTTTGTTACAGCCTTGAGGTTGGCTGCCTTGAGAACATTTCTCACAGTTTGTGAAGATACAGGGGTAGTGATGATGGAATTGATGTGATGAGTGACTTGGACAGCATTGTCAGCCTTTCCTGTAGTAATATGCTGAATAATGGCCCTCCTATCAGTAGAGGTGAGTTTGGATGGACGACCTCCACTAGAGTTTTCTTTGTCTGGGTGACATTCTTTGGTGAGCTTGGCCACAGTAGACTTGCATACACCAGTTCTAGATGCTATTTGACGAGCAGAGAGGCCAGCAGTAGAGAGAGAGAGGATGTTATCCCTTTGAGCAGAGGAGATGGCTTTCATGGTGATTATGACTATCATACATGAGACTCCCTTCATTATATAGTGAGAGATAGGTTTAATAATGCCATAATGACACCACATTATAATTTATTTAATAATGGTATGACTTTATGGTGTCATAACCATTAATTTATATAGTTTCAATCTAGCCTCAAAAAACTGTCCACATGAGTCATCATTTTGCAAACCTCATAGTGCCACCATATGACCACCAATTCCCACGGGTAAGGGCTCATTTTGAAGCCCTGATGTAGTACTCCCAGGCCATGGCAGGATGTCCTGGGAATACCTATCCATTCTTGTACAATGATGTAAACAGTCAAAATAGCGCAAACATGTGGACAGTTTTTTGAGCCACTGTATACACACTAGGTGGAGAGATGGTATCATAGCATACCAAATCACAGACATTTAACATTGTCCAGGTATGAGCAACACGGTGGCGGATGCACTTAGTCGACAGTCATCTGGATATCCAAGAGTCAACGGAGACGGGAGCGCATGGTCAGTGAGCGAAGACTGGGAGGCAACACATGGCTTGGTGAATGATTTATTCGTAGTCCAAACAACTAACTCTACCTCTGAAACAGTGACGATGGAATTGTGTAATCGCTTCAAGGAAGAGCCCTTATTCCTTGAAGTGATTGAAGCCCTAACTAACCTCCAGAATGACAAGCCAGAATGAGAACGTAGACAAGCGCAGCATCGAGCGCTCGGTTACATGATTGAAGAAGGTCGACTATGGCGAATCGCTGATGGCAAAACCACACGTGTGCAAGCACAAGTAGAATGCATGATGCAGAAAGAAGCTATAGAGTTAGCAAGGGATATTCATGCTAATAACGGTCATTGGGGAAGAGATCTCACGAAGTTGCAACTTATGGACCGAATTGTGAGCCCTCGTTTGGATCAGTCGATTATCACAGTGCTGCTCAAATGTCCACAGTGTAAAAACTTCGGCTCGTCACAATTGCACGCACTGATGTATCCGATCACAAGACACCATCCATTCGAGCTGTTAGTAGCCGACTACCTATCATTACCCAAAGCTAAGGGTGGATACCACAACATCCTTCTCATCCTCAACACATACTCCCAATACGTTTGGGGTTTCAAGCTGAAAGTCCACAGAACCATGAAGACCACACTAGCTGGATTAGATGCAGTCGTACACACATTCCGAGCACTGGAAACGTTCATGACAGATGGCGGATCACACTTCAATAACGGGGACGTTCAGGCGTGGTGTGTAGCGCATAGTACAAAACACCATGTCGTGGCAGCGTACTCCCCATGGATCAATGGGCTAGTGGAGAATGCCAATGGCAAGTTGTTGGGACGATTGAAGTGGCTGTGTAGCCCAGGATTAGGAGAGGACGAGTATGAGGGTACAAGAGCAGAAGACCTTACCAGGACATGGCTGGATCATTTTGACACCGCAATCCATCAATTGAATGAACAACTCATTCCAGCGTTCAAATTCTCGCTGAAAGAGTTGCTCCTAGGGTTAGTAGTCAATACTAATCATACTATTGTTGAAGAAGCAAGCACAGCACCAAGCACATCGGACATTAGCATTCACATGGCCTACATAGACCAACAGTGAACAGATGGTGCGGATCACACAGCAGCACACGCAATCAGGAGGAAGAACAAGTTCAATAGGAAGGTTTTGCAATCGCACATGGGGGAAGTCATATTTGAATGGGGCAACTAGTTCAGGTATATGCGAATGCCATGGACATGACAATGTCAAGCGCAAGGAAATTAGTACCCAGATGGTCAGCCCCAGTGAAAAACGACAAGAAGGAGATAGATATGTGTAGATAAGGAGCAAAAAAAAAAAGTGAATAAGTGTTTTCGCTACATTTTGACCTGTTTAGAAAAGTGGGACTTTTCGAGACGCAAAATGATAGAGATCGAGAGTTAAATTTACTGCTTAGATAGGATTTTTGATAGCCTTAGATGAATTTTAGATGCAAATGTGTGCTGAATTTGGGTGGGTGAATACATATCTAATGCCATTGAATGAGTATCTAAAGGTATCGCTATGGTTAGGTGCTTGTGGTATCGCTGCGCCTGTGCTCGCCCGCCATCCTGCCCATCCCACTATCCTGCCTCGTATCCATTACTCCTCGTCCACGTCATCACCGGTGCCGCTCCCTTCAGTAGTTCCAGCTGAGTTGAGCTATAAAGTAAACCGTCGTTAGTATCAAATTAGGCTAGGCTATGATGAATACCATGCACCTGTAGAGCCACTCAAGTGATCGTGGTTTTTGTTTGTTTGGCGTGGTTCACTGCAACAAGTTCCATTTTCACAGAAAGTGAAGCTGAATTGGAACTTGATGGAACCTCTGGCATGGAGACTGGCATGATGTTGTTGGAGGGTGGCAAGGTGATGCTTGTTCCAGATGCTATGCCGATATAAAGTCAACATTCAGTACATATGCGAGGTCAATGAGGACAGTCAAAATTGGTGACATTGTCATGTTGTAGCCCGCGGGAGATACAGTCACGGGCCAACTTGAAACACAAGGGAATGGTTGTATCGAGCAGGGGTCGTGACAGGGATGAATGACATGGTGGGCAGAGGAGAAGATGCATGTGGTTCAACTGCACTGACTCAAACATATGTGCAAATGCAGAAGTTATGGACCTACAATATACACACATGCATATGCAAAGTTTGTCCAAAGTTCATTGCAAACTACGCAATCAAAGTCTGACATGCTTGTATTTTTTACCTTTGCAAAGGTTCTTTGCGTTTTGCACAAAATCAGAGTTTTGCCGTCTCGAATTTCTTAGATTTCTATCTACCTCAATTTGTACTTAGACATCTATTGCTACCTATCTACCTATTTATTGTTGATTTTCACTGGGGGTCAGCACCCAGGCAAGTCATTTCTCGAATCAGCAACTCATATACTCTCACCTCATTGGAAGGGTTTCCACTCAATGGACTATTCCATGCAAGGTGCCTTCATCGTTTCATCCCATGTAATGGTACCGCGTTAGCCATGCTCCAAGCTGCCATACACGACGGAGACCAAGGTGAGGAAACTGAGACAAACAAGATGTGGACAGCTATTCAAGAAGAACTAGAAGACTCATTATATTCAGAGAGTGAAGAGAATGCAAACGAAGACAAGTAGACTCAAGATGCGCCCCCGGAGGGACACTTTCTGGAGAAGGGACAAATGGAGCGGGGAGCTCCATCCAGAGGTTAGGAGCATGAGGCAAGGCACAGTGCAAGGATTAGAGACAGTAGAAGGTGCCAGGGGTTCGGGGTTTCTGGGGTCTCAGGACACATGCATACATACACATGTACATGAACATAGACATCATCCTTTCGACCATCACTCCAGAGAGCTAGGCTGGCAGGTCCACCATGACATATATATATAAGACATGATAAGGAAGGTATAATGGACTGTACTGCACCCTATCACAAAGTTACCCTACCATTTTTCCTTGATTCATTAGCCTGTATTCTCAGTTTTCGTGTCAGACTCATTTTCCATGCATTTCCATGTATTTCTATTTTATTCTGTAACATTCCATTTCTTTCTATTTTTCTAGGCTCATTCTGCCACCAGAGTTTCTCACTAGCTATCCAGACATGTCTGTCAGCATGTCATGTGACTGGGAAATATTCTGATTTGTAAGGATTCAACTTGACTCATCATGTTTTGTAAATGATCTGTCATGCTTTGTAAGACTTGCAGTTGTATTTATAATCCATTAGTAACAAGGTTGACTCAACACACCCAATGGCCTGGTTTGTAAGCACATTCTTACCGATGTAGGAAACAATCTGGCTACAGCCCTGCAGAGCATCATTTCCCCATGCTAGTCAATACCTACACTCACAGTCCAAAGTCATTCCGAAGAGTCGCAAACAGTTCCAGATAGTTGTGGTCAGTTACACACCTTCGCGCGTCGTTGCGGTGGCTCCGCATACTGGGTTACAATCCACATCACTCCGCATAACTGTACCGGTCCCTCGTAGTGTCCTCCCATGTCCTGTCCACGTCCATCCAACCCCACTGGTGCGTTATTAGTCCTTACCTGTTGTCTATTGATCGTTTGCAGGCTGTTTTACATACTTTTCCCATGCATGAGACCAACTTAGCGCTATTACATCTTATATCACTCCGGACTCGCTTGTACATATGCGGTCGCCTGCATAGTCCCGGATTCATACGGACTCACATAAATACTCGCCCAGGACTCATAACTATTCACTTTTCTACATTCCTTTCCTTTGAGTCGGTGTTGCAGGAGTCACTAGCTTTAGTCTACCTCGTTCTTTGTTCTTGCGCAATCAATTGCAGTTCTCCCTATCTTGCGCTTGACCTCTACACTCCTTGAGCGTTCGACCCTTGCTAGTTATACCTAGAAACCTCGTCGCATAAAGTTCTGGAACAGATCCCGGTAAAACTTCGCATCGCGTCCCTTATACCTGGTACCCTTAACCATCATACCCGTCACCCGTTACCTGGTACTTGGACTCGTATACTTGGTTCCCTTCTAGTTATATCCGCGCTCTCTTACTCTGCGTCCACACCACACTCACCTCACAACTCATCCACATACCCGCATCTCATATCTTCACTGCATAGCTTGCAGAGTCCGTCACATAGATCATAATACCCAGCTGCACTTGTCCCTTCGCTCTTACTTGAGGAACTGCTCTCAGAGCTATCCCTTTAGGTCGACTACTACTCTCGCACCTAACAGGATCGACATGCTATCACTATAGCGCACTTCTACAATTTCTCCCACACCGATCCACGTGATGACTCATACCATTTTTCTTTCATGCTTTGTAAGATTATATTGTATTTGTAAGATATTTAGTAAACAAGCTGACTCAACACACCCAATGGCCTGGTTTGAAAGCACATTTTTACCAATCCATGTGATGGATCATGCTTAGTAATCTGGCCTCCAAAAAGGTATAAAATGAGCCCATTTTGCACCCATGTAATAAGACTTCCCACTTTACTCCAATATCACCTATAGTGAGTGTGATTAAGTAAGACTTAAAAGTGCAGGCCAATTAGTTGCCTTGAAGTAAGATTAAAGTTATATAAGCCTATAGTTGGATACCACTTTATTGAGGTTACTATTCAACAAGGTTTTCTATTTTCCTCTAGATTGTATACTATCTCTCTGAGGTATTTTATACAATAGTCATACAGCTGACAATTGATGACACTCATATTCTAGGAAACTCTCCCTTCTGCTATAAGGGAGACACAACAAAGTTGAAACAGACTTTCATAAGTTGAAACACAACCTACTAGGTTGAAACATACCTATCAGATTCACCCAAGAGATCACAGTCAAACCCACAGTATAAATAAAAAGGTAATTCCACCCAAAGAACCACCATGTTATCTGCCGAGAAGTAGAAAATCTGTAGACCATGGACTTAAGGACTGGCAAGAAGTCTTAATAAGTATAGTTGTGTTGTCACTATACACATGAACTATATAAGACCCTTAAGTAACAAGACAGTCTCTCCACGGAGGCATGCAGATCTTCTTGTGGAGACTTGTTTTTTTTAACAATTTTGTTGATTTCTGTCAGTTGAAATACAAAGTTCATTGAGACTACTCATTACAAAGATATGACACAGTTCCATTTTCTACTCTACTGATTGTATGACTGCCTGCATTGTATATTACATGCTTTGCAAATAACAAGTGTCATTTGAATGTCTAACTTCATGTCAATTGCACCAAGTACTACTCAGCTCTGTTTCTCTTAGTCTTACCCAAGTTTCATCAAACTCCAGCCAAGTTTTAGTGAGTTTTAGCAAGTTTTAGCAAAGTTTCATTTTTTACTCTGAGTCCCCCAAGCATCTAGGAATGAGAAGGGGTGTGGACAAAGAATGGTGATATTGCCAATAGTGCCATGTACTAGCCCCACCTAACCTGCCTTGTGATCCTTTCCTATCTTGTCACTGTCTCTTGGACTCAGACTCTCTCCTGCACTCTCCTCACCATCTTCATTACCACTTTGTTTTGCTGCTGGATCCTTGTCACTGTCTCTTGGACTTGGACTCTCTCCTGCACTCTCCTGCACTCTTCTCACTGTCATCATTGCTGCTTTGCCCTGCCACTGGATCCTTGTCTCATCTACCTTCTGTTGGCCTTCCTTAGTATGGCTGCTTTGTGCCTGCTGTTGTGTGGCTTCTCTGCTATCATGTTTTGCACTGCTGTTGCTATTCTGCTGTGTTGCTGTCACACTGCTCATAGTTGCATCACTTGTTACTGTCCCATGTCATGTTTTCTGGTCGCAGGTAAAATTATATGCATTGTTAGATTCTAGCATATTTCACTTGAATGCAACCAATTTTGTCATACCAGTTGAACTGACCTGAAATATGGTGAAATATAATATCAATATTCTTAAGATACCCAACAATATGTAAGATGATCCAAACAGATGTGCAATATTGTATTAGTCTCCACAGCAAGTCTCCTGTGGTCAAATATGGTGCTTCTAAATTTGTCATATTTCACTTGTTCTCAACTGTTTTGGCCATAGGTAGAGTTCACTGGGCATGAGTGGCCACTGGGGGTGGAGGATGCAACATCACTGGTGAGGGAGAATAAAAGGAAGTTTGGGCAGGATCAGCTGCAGAAATGCGACTAAGCAAATTGGGTGGTTTTCCTATGGTACTGAATTGGATATCTGTAAAACTAGGTGGCAGTTGGTGAACTGGGGCCAGCATACAGACCCCTTTGCCAGTCTGCACTGAATCAGATGTAGACTCAGTTAAAAGGTGGGAAGGAGAGCCAAAAATTGATTGGGCATGGTGTTGTTTATAACACTGATAATGATCAGTTGATATGATTATGCCTGCAGCACTTATACAGCAATGAGAAGAACCCAAGAAGATGAACTTGATATACTGATATGAAATAAATTGCAGTTGTGTTGCTGATAGACAAAGGCAGTACTTGAATAGGTTGAAAGGCATTGAAGATTCAAGCTGGTCAAAAAAAGTGTCCAAATAGTTATGAGACAAAGTCTTGAAATTACATACTGACTGAGCATATATCCTTCGGCAAAACCTGTCACAAAGGGGTTCTTGAACTGGCATGATTCTAATGGAGGGCTGCCAGGTCAGCCCAGGCATGCACTCAATAATTTTTGTAAAACTAACACTGGAAGGGTGCTAGAGCACCACATTAATATTGATCCCCACAACTTGGTTCTCATCACTTTCTCTATTTTCGACACCGCACAGATTCAGGCTACTTCAAGTTCAGTCACTCTGGCATAGCATGCAGAAGATGAAGTTCATTAATTGAAGCGGGCCTACGTGAACAGTACAGGTAGTTGTACACCTGGCCCAGTTATAATTACTAATTATATTTGATGACAAGCGCTCCATACACCTTCAGACATTTTCTACCATCAATCACATGGCTGTCTGTGTGTGAACAAATCTGTGCACAAGTCGAGCACAGCTTTCTCTGTGTCAGTCCTTGACATCCATTGAATGTCGTCACATAAGCAGGTCACAAGCGAAACTGCTTGCAATTTATGGTCCAGCTTGAATGTGCTGGATTGAAAGAGAACATGATCCAAGGCAAGCAATGTATCTCTCCAGTATGAGGAATGTGAACCTTGACAAATCTGCGATGAGGAGCGGTGATTCAGACTCATGCATTTCGCACCAATCTGTTTTTGACAGACATGTTTTGTTGTATATTGCACACACAGCATTTACTTTGAGATCCAATTGATGGGGAGTTGTGTTTGGATGATTCATTGAAGTATGATTCTGTGTTGTTCCTCAATTCATCATTAGCTGGCACTTATACTCACCATAATCTCCAGGTACAGCGTCCAACATGATCTCATTGATCTATGCAACAAAATTCTAATGTGGTTTCTTCATCTACAGTGACAGTAACCATGCAAGCATTGATGGAATAGATATCATCTTCAGATGGTGTGTTTTTCCCACCGAAAATAAAGACAGACAGGAAGATATTTAACACCGTCCTGTGGATCGTGAGACACCAGTACAAAGCCATCTGAATCTTCCAAAACAGTTTTTTCAGCTTGAAAGCATAATGAATAGCATAATGAATACCTACAACACCATGAAATGAGCACGCAGAGGCCATGGTGGTAAAAGCACAGGAATCTAAGAAGTACAGGGGAAGGTGTGGGAAACAGTCTTGCCAGCTCACATGGTTTGTGTGTAGGGCCATGTGGTGAGTACATGGTTTGCACTTAGCTTGGTGTCGATCTTCATTGCCAGTCTGTTAAAACCTTCAACAAAAATAACAAATCAAACAACGCTACTGGTCAGCGGTTCCTGTGCTTAGAAGGCTGGTTCAGTAGTTGTTTAAGAGAGTGGTCTGACCCTGATAGTACTCCAAACACTTCGAGTGGTTGAAGGTTTGGGTGGGAGGTGGAAAACATGAAGCTGCACACAGGGCAGCTGACTGGAATGAATACTGGACTGGAATAGATGTAGAAGCAGAGTGACAAGATTCCAGATGAACAATGTCAAAGAAGAATGATGACTGAAGACTGAAAAAATGTGAAGCCTATCTGAGGCTTCAGAGGGGAATGAACATGGAATGGTGAACTGAAGAAGTTGATTTTCCTGTAGCTAAAGTACAGGGTTTATATAGAGTAGAGTACCTGTGTACATCTGTGCATGCAAAGCAACGCTCCAGGCAATGAGTAAGGCAATGAGGAGGGCAATGAAAGGGGGGAATGGAATGAATGTGCTGCACTTCAGAGGTAATTACTGAGCAATTTCGAAAAATAGAACAAATCCTATGCAGAATGAGTCATAAGAATGGAGAATGAGTCATAGGGACAGAGAATGAGTCAGAGAATGAAAAAGCGATAATAAAGCAGGGCTGTGACCATTACAAACCATGACTCATGACCTGAGTCATCATGACCAATTGCTATGCAAGCATGACAAAGTGCTGTGCGGTGATGATGTAAGAGCTGTGATGCAACAATGATGCAGCATATGGGCAGTGGGGACATCAGGAAAATGTGTTTTTGCCATAACAGGTATTTGTTCCTACAAGTAGCTGCTAAGAGCTACTGAGACCTGCCAAGAGCTACTAAGTGCTATTACCAGATGTCATGAAATTTTATCACTTGAAGTGTATATACTATACTACTATCAATTACTAATGAAAGTTGTAGTCCTTGTCAAGGGGAGTCTATCCACAGTCTCATGACGTCAATAGAGTAAGATCCTAGTGAGTTATTAGCAAAATACTAGAAAGTGATGTGTTCAAGAAAGTTCAGGCACACCAAATATTAGTTGGTTGAAAATTTTCCCACAATCTACCCTAGTCATTCCTTATCATTCAAAATCCTAGTCACTATTAAGCAATCATAGTTTAAATAAGCAAAACATGGTCACATGACTCGTGTGCCTGAACTTTCTTGAACACATCACTTTCTAGTATTTTGCTAATAACTCACTAGGATCTTACCCTATGGATGTCATGAGACTATGGATAGACTTCCCTTGACAATGTCTATATCTTTCATTTTGGTTGAAAACTTTCCCATGGTTTACCCTAGTCGTTGATTATTCTTGGCTTAATCAAAAGGACTTAGACGAATTTTTGCAATTGTGATGATATAAGCACAAACACAAACAAACATGAATAATGTCTAACATCTCTTCTCTTTCTTATTTTCTCTCTTTCTTACCTTTTTGGTTTCATTTGTTCTCTTCACTGATAACTGTGGGCACTGTGGGAAACAGTGAGTGGGAGGGCGGGAGGCACTAAAGTAACTGGTTTACTTTCCTGCCCATCAACAGTGAGCAAGCATAGGTCTTTTTTGTGAGTTTTTCTAATGTTTTTTTTTCTCGCTCTCATTCACGCTCTTCCCTTGGCAATTTCTGATCTTTTTTGTCATTTGGTGAGTCCACTCTTCTTTCCTTTGTTTTTCTCTGACACTCAGGCTCTGCTCCTGCTCCTGCTCCTGCTCCTGCTCCTGCTCCTGCCCCTCCTCTTTTTCACTCTCCTCTCTCTCTCCAGCTCTCTGCACCTGCACCTGTTTTCACTCTTCCTTCTGCTCTTGCTCCTGCTCTCACTCCTACACCTGCTCCTGTTGTGGCTTTTGGTAAGTTTTTTTATCTCTCTCCAGTTCTCTCTCTCTAACCCTCTTTTGCTAGCTATCTCCCTTCCTTCTGCTTCCCCTAGTATTCCTCAAAATTCAAGTTTTTGACTTTTTGGTAAAATCTCTTAGATATTGTAGTTGGTATTATACGCCCATGTATTAGTTAGTGTGAATATACTTGAATTTTCACTTTCTGTTTTGTGTCATAATGCCAACAAATAGCTACTAAGAGCTATAATGCCAAGGTCATTGAAATTTTTTGGACTTGTCCATTATAGCTACTAGGAGCAATTATAGCCATTATGAAAAATATGCTGCTATTATGAGCACTATAGAAGGGACTTATCAATAATTGGCATTTATGCTATAACAGCTATTATAGCTCCTAGATACTACTAGGAGCTATTAGGAGCTATAATGGCAAGTACACATTTTCCTGATGGAATGGAATGAAGCAATGATGCTATGATGCCATGATGGTGTGATGATCTGAATGCTCTGCTGCAGAGATGCCATGTGGTTGTTGGTGCAGAATGTCGACATGCAGGGATCATGGGATATACACAGTCTGTAAGACGCTTCCCCAGCATGATAAAGGGATTGGTCATCTGCATGGTGACTTGGTGGTTTGCAATCTCTGGTGAGCATGAGGATGGAATGGCATGGTGTCCACAGTGATCATGGAGGTGAGGTGCAAGTCGATAATGATTTGAATGGTTTGATGAATATAAGCCACCGAAGAGGATTGGAAATGATAGGGAGATGAGGACAGGATGAATAAAGATGTGGTTTTCGATGTATTGGTGCAATGTGGCATGGTCTGGCTGATGCTGAGGTTGTCTGGGAGAGTAGTGGGTGAAGATGGGAGAGCATTGGAAGTGTGTGAATGGGAAAAAGGTGAATCCACCATGTTGAATGCAGGATGCCATAATACTGTTGAAAAATCACTTGAAAATCGAAAAATCAAGGGAAACAAATGAAGTGGTGAGTAAGGAATGATATGGGAAATGAAGATATAAATAAAAAAACCACGTTCTCACTACCAAACATGTTTGGTGCATGACATCAGCTAAACCCTTATTTGGAAACTCATGTGGTTTTCTTGCATAGTTCTCCCTTTCATATGCATGCAGGTCATGCTTTTGGCAGTACTTTTCCATGGCCTGATCCTACAACAACAATTATTTATACATACTGTAATTATCTGTAAATTGACCAACAACTTCAGAATCAGTGGGAAAAATATAAATAAAATGAGAATCAATGAAATGAGAAGACAGGGGAATAGGGGGGAAATGGGGGAGACAGGAGAATGGGAAATGTGAAGAACAGGAAAATGGCAAAATGGCAAAATTGGAGAATAGGAAAACTGAAGAATGGCAAAACTGAAAAACTGGAAAACTGAAAAGAAGAATGGCAAAACCGGAAAATGGAAAAATGGAAAAATTGGAGAATGGGAAAACTGAATAATGGGAAAATGGGAGAACAGGAAAACTGGACAACAGGAAAACTGAAGAATGGGAAAATGGGAAAACGGGAATAAGAGAATGGGAAAATTGGAAAATTGGAAAATTGGAACACAGGAAAACTGAAGAATGGGGAAATGAGAATGGGAAAAGGGGAGAACTGGAGAACAGGAAAACTCAAGAATGGAGAAATCAGATAGTGGGAAAACTGAAGAATGGGAAAATGGGACAATGGGAAAACTGGAGAACAGGAAAACTGAAGAATGGGAAAACTGGAAAATGGGAAATTTTCAAAATTTGTTATGATTATTAAGAATAAGAAGTTGTTTCTTGCTGCACTCATCCAGAGAGAGTGTTTGCTATTTTTCCTGAGCATGAACAAGGTTCAAACATAACCAATGTAGTGTATAAAGAAGTACTTAGAGGACTGACTGATCCTATTGATGATTGATTTACATATATGTTGTGCAGTTGATTTTGTACTTTTCCTGTTGTCAATATTCTGCTTGAAAATATAATTTATTTAAAATCTGCTACAATTCCTAAGAAGTTGAGGTGCTGCAGGCACCTCCTGAAGCCAAAGGAGCATGAAGTGCTCCTTTGGCTTCAGTACTATGATTATTATTATTGAGAATAAGAAGTTCACCTTACACCAAAGGAGCGCTTTGCGCTCCTTTGGCTTGTGCCGAAGGCACAACAGGCAAAGCTCGTATAATTAGGAGTTAGAAGTGCGATCACATGTGGAGCTCCGTGGAATGCAATTGTAAAAGGAGTAAAGACGTGAAGATTATGGCGGTCCAAACGAAACTTAATTAAATCACGTGCATGCACAATTTTCACGCACGCACACACGAATCGCACATGAGACTTCATGTGACACTGTTTAAATTTTGACACAGTCAAAGGTAAAATAAGCTATTGGGTAAAGACAATCTGGAGTTGGTTGTATGTATACGAGCCCGAGTGTTTTGATTATGAGGTTATTGTAAAATTAGGAAAATGAATGAAAATTGATTAATGGCTCATTTCCTGTCCCAAGGGTTGTGCTTGGTTTGACGAGCATGTTGAATCCTGAATGGGCCGTGTCACGATGAGAATCGCAGGGTGCTGCAAAATGTCTGCAAACCCCGTGAAAGGCCAGAACCAAGCGTTGATCATACAAGAGGTTTGCAACATCATCGCAGAGTTTGAAAAGCGATTTAGAATGTGTTTAGAACACAATTTGAATCTAGAAAGGGGGTCCTGCCCCTTCTAGATATCAATCTAGAAATGGGTCAGTTTGACGTGCGGACTTGAAAAAGACTGAATTTGACAGCGGCACATCGACACGAGTCATTTAGAAAGTTCGTTTAGAACTAGAACAGCGTTCTAAATGCTGCGGGAAGTCATCCATTACTGATCAATATCTGAATGTCCATCTGCGTACAGGCCCTATAGTTGTGAAATTTGCCTCAACACATTTACAGCGCTTATCCTCCGTGTTCATACTGCTCAAGGCTGCATCAATTAGTGGTATGCATTTTAACGGTGATCTCAATGATGGTTTTCAGACGCTGTGTGAAGTGTTGTCTTAGCGTGTCAAGCCTCGTCCCCACCTTGTCGAGCCCTATGCAGCCCCTGTAAGTACTATCTCAAGTTTCTATCCCCCAGGGATAGGGAATGAAAACTACCCGGTTCAACCGCTGGGTATCGGGGACTTTATCAAATACAGTGTCACATGAAGTCTCTACGCGCGATTTGTATGTGCGTGCGTGAAAATTGTGCGTGCACGTGATTTCATTAAGTTGCGTCTGGACCACCATATTGATCATGAGTCTCCGCGCATAGCGTATTGGGGGTGAAACACAGACCGGACACCTTTGAGAACTATTTCCGATTCGTCAGCTATAAAGGGACGTCCATGAACTTTATCCTAATCATCAGATATCGTTTTCCTCCGAGAACGCTTCGGCAACTCAAGCTCAAAGCGCGTTATTATATGTATCTACACACTGTCAGCCATGGAGATGCTGCATCTCCTGTCCTTCTGCAGCTGTGTGGAACACAACCCTCGACCTTTCCGTGCATACCGTCAGCATCCCCAACCAATCGGCGCTTTTGTAACAGCTAGACTCAACGATCAGACTGTTCCCTATAATCTTGCGTAATATCGGGGCATGATGAGTAGCTTAGAAGACTCGGCGAATAATTTCGATCCAAGGCTTGTCATCGGTCCAACCCAAGTCTGTGGGCTCTTGAGCGCTGTGCTGTTCGGTTGCCTTGCTTGCCAGTCCTACGTGTATTTTGCAAGATTCCCAAGCGATCACCTTGCCCTGAAAGCAACTGTGAGTCGGTCAACTGTATAATTCATTGTTCATTCAAATAATCACTTCATACGATTAGGTATCCGCAGTCATGTGCGCTACATGTTTGACGTGGTCCCTTCATTGTTCAAATATTGATAGGTGTTTTGTAGCTTGCTTCAACTGGGCCACTTCGTCTGCATAATATCAACATTGTGGACAATGACTGTCAGCAGTTATGGCGACTCGTCTCAACTCAGGGCGTTTCCTCTAGCGGCAGATCTGGCCATTCCGTTGAGCGGGTTTACAGTATCCATTGTGCAGGTAAGTGATTTCCAATGTATTTTCATTATTTGGTCCTGACGGGTAATATCAGACGTTTTACATATTTCGACTTTGGAAGTTCACTAGAAATCTTTTATTACCCATTCTTTGCGGGATGCTCATCGTGGGTGCACAGATTTTGACACTCATTCTCGCAGTAAGGGCGACATCGGCGATGGACCTCGTGACTTTTGGAGACCTTCAATTTCTACTGATTGGGCTGCTTTTCATCGCACGCGCAGCCTGTGACATGATCACCACCACTGGCACCGCGTGGAGTTTAAGAAAACAACGATGCCCTGACAGCAAGGAGTATGACCGTTCATCGTCCATTCCCCACACCAGCTTACATCTGTCATAGGACCGCGACGATGATCGACCGATTAATTTGTTGGACAATCGGTAAGATAGGCAGCGCCTTCATCGGATGTGATGCCCTTTTTAATGTCGCCTCTACACAGAAACCGGGTTGATCACCAGGTATTTAATTCGTGTATGGCTTATAAAGTGCTTCCATCAATGATCCATCAGTTTGATGGCCACTGCACTGGCGACGTGGGTAAGAGCTTCGCTGCCTATATCTTTCGGAACGTTCTCTAACCAGCCCCAAGTTTCTAGTTGTGAAGCAGACCTGTAAGCATGTTGGTACCCCACATTCTACCACAGCTGACATGTCGTAGATGTGTGGTTCGCAGTATGGTTGATGTGGCCTAATGGTAATGATATGGAATACCTCAAAATTTCAGATATTGACCCGTGTATTGTGCAGTTGTGGGGAACTCATTGTTAACCTCGTCAGTCGCCAGGCAGACTCGAAACACAATGAACTTACCGATGAGACATACAGGCTAAATCGGCGGTTGCTCCTTCGGGAGAGTTGGAAGGCCCCAAGAGGCGATGCTCAAAGTCGTGGTGGTGGTTTGGTGAGCGATATTTGAGTACATACATGTGAATTCTAATTCTGTTCCAGAAGAATCAGAACCCGACAACGTTCAGAGCCAGAGTTACGCAGTCGCAAGCAGACCCACTAGAGAACCTCCAGAATCTAGACGTTGAAGTGTTCCAAGAAGCAGAACGCTTAATTGACTTGGAACACGGGCGTTTCCAAGCCTGCGATGGTGTTTAACGAAAATGGTCACTGACTATCGGGCGAACGTCCGACGAGATGATTTGCTCTTCACGTTCACATTAGACATGTGGCACTGTCTATAATGATATCTGGTCCAGTATGCGGACCCACGAGACGTCCTGAGGTTGCAAGCCCGCCTGGGGGCAACATCCACTTGAAGGCTGTGTTACAGTACACTAATTAATGAACGTTAGACGATGTCTCGGGTATACTTGCTTAGGAGTGCCAGGGTTAATACTTACTTTTGGAAATTCGATTTTTTTTGTTCGATACGTTTTTGCCAACAACGGGGTTACAAAACTGCCCGTTTAACACTGCGCAACGCTCACAACACCCGAGCACTGTCGAGGATAGTGAGCTCGAATACTCAGTCGGGACAGAAGCACTCATCCTACTTACCGTGACCATGCATTCGACAGAGTCCACAATACTAGTACTCGAATCGCAATTCTGATTCTATCGCCATAGTGTCTCTACGATATTCAAGACCAGACATTCTCAGGCTGGAGTCCGGCTGTCCTAGAACGGGGGTTCAGCAAGACTACTGAAGAGGGTACTTGTACCGGTACTAGGGCTCTACGACCATCTTGCTGTCCAACCATCACAAATATTGGCAACTCGACTCCTGACCATCATCTCTATTTTCGACACCGAATGAGTCCAAGCTGCTTCAAGCTAGCCATTTGGCGGGGTGTGCCATGTGCAGAAGATGTTCGTTACATGACTGGAGGGGACAGCACAGGCACTGATAAACCTGGCCCGCCCCCTATATCTCGATGGCCCGAAGAATATTTACCACGTCAAGAAGTCAGAAGGACATCATCATCAATTCTACTCAGCAGCCTATCAAAACACCAGTACAATCACAATAATCATTATCGTCAGTATTAGATGAACTACGATACTCGATGATACTGCTATATTCATCGTTTTTGAGCCTTTCGCGATGCGCGCACTTTGAAGGAGAGACTGTGTTGCTACTGTGCTGAGGCGTGACTCCAGGACGTGACCTTCGGAATTGTGCAGTGATTAGAGGGGAGAACCCGAGTTTTATCGGTTTGCTCCGACACCACACCACATCATTCTGAAAATAAGTAAGAATTCAGATCCATGTAGAGGAGATATGAATTTATGATGGAGCAAATTTGTGAAACAACATGTACATGATGTGATTGAGGAACTACAAAAGATTTGCTGAAAATTTCGCATATTACGTGGAAATAATGAATGACATGTGACTCAATCTCATCGCGTCTCCGGCGGCAGCCAGCGGCGACAACCGGAAACAGTTGGTACGTATTCCCAAAACGTTGGTAGTCTCATCCTAGCACCAGTACTGGTGATTCCAACGGAGGGCTGCAGGGAACTTCATCTCATCCAACCACTCGCGTACTCGACAGAATCCACAATTTTTGTAATCCTGGGGGATTCTAGAGCTCCGCGATCTCAGTGGCCAACCGTCGCAAACTCAATTCCTGATCCTGTCTATTTTCGACACCCGGCCGTGCGAGTCCTTGGCTGCTTCAAGTTGGGCCTTCTGGCGCGGCGTGTTGAGCGAGTTGGCATGGATCTCCGAGGCTGAGCGTATTGCAAAAGTGAAATCCCAGCTTGGCATTATTGAAAAATTCGTGAGTCACAGTTCAGAGGACCGTATGGAAGTACGAGTGGTACACCGCGACACTCGTGCTACTCACATCACCCGGCGTACTAATTGTTATAGATTCATGCTACGAAAAGTCACAACTCTTTCTCTGAAAATAATACCAAGTAGTCTCCAGCAATACATCAATCTTCAATGTGCTACAAGCAGAAGTATAGAGCATCAGAAATCCATGATCGCGCTATGGCAGCCATGTGTATGAACTTGTGTTCTGATGATATCGGATATTATTATCCTGCGAACATACTTCGGTGTTTCTGAAGGTCGGCGCACTGTTCTATATATTCACACATCGATCCTGCTGTATCTTTGCTACTGGCTCCTCGCATCTCCATCTACTCAACGATTTTGTAAGTCACATACAACGATCAGACTGTCTCTATAACCTTGCATCACTTAGTGTGGGCACAATGCACATATTCCAACGCTCAGCCAACGATTTCGATGCAAGGCTGGTCATTGGGCCGATCCAAGTCGGTGGGCTTTTGAGCGCTGCATTATTCGGTTGTCTTGCCTGCCAGACCTACGTGTATTTTGCAAGATTCACGAGCGATCATCTCGCCCTAAGAGCAGCCGTGAGTCGGTCAACTACACAATGCAGTGATTATTTGACTGATCGCTTCATACGGTCAGGTATATGCAGTCATGTGCGCTCTATGTTTGACTGGGTTCCTTCAAATACCGACACAGGCTCTGCAGCTTCATTCAACTGGGTCACTTTGTCTGCATAATATCAACATTATGGACAATGACTGTCAGCACCTATGGTGACCCATCTCAACTCCAGGTGCTCCCTCTAGCAGCAGACCTGGCCATTCCATTGAGCGCCTTTACAGCATTCATTGTGCAGGCAAGTGATTCCGAGTTTATTTTCACTGTGTTGCTTATGGTTAATATCAGTCATTTTACGCATATCGACTTTGGAGGTTGTGTGAAAAGATTTTCTTGCCCGTTCTTTGCGAAACGATCTCCATTGTTGCACAAATTTCCACACTTATTCTCTCACCAAGGGCGTTTTATATGACGGACCTCACGATTTTTGAAGAGAGTCAAATTCAGCTCATTACGCTCTCTTTCGTCGCACGTGCAGCCTGTGACTTAATCACCACCACTGCCATCGCCTGGAGTTTAAATAGCAAACGAGTCTCTAACCTTGGAGGGTAAGACTGTCCGTTATCTCGCCTACTATTTCTTACATTTGTCATAGCACGATGACGATGATTGACCGGTTGATCCACTGGACTATCGGTGAGATAGGGAGCTCCTTCATGGGTGGACGTCCTTTTTAATGTCACCTCTACACAGAGACTGGTCTGGTTACCAGGTATTTAGCTCCTTCATGAAGTCTTTCCATCAATGATTTGTTAGTTTGATGGCCGTCATAGTGGCAGTGTTGGTAAGGACTTCACCACTTATATCTTCCCCCGGATAGAGCGTTCTCTAACTAGCTTCAAGTTTCTAGTCCTGAGGCAGAACTGTGAGTGCGTTGGTATCGCATTTCACCACTGCTGAAATGACGACGCAGTTGTGTGGTTTGGAGCATGGTTGATGTTGCCTAATGGTAAGATATGGAATACTTCAAATCCAACATATTGACCCGCGTATCGTGCAGTCGTAGGGAACTCCTTGTTAGCCTCGTCAGTCACCAAACGGACTAGACAAATGATAAACGTGATAAACTTACTGGTGTGGCCTTCAGGTTCAACCGGCGGTTACTCCTTCAGGATACTCGGAGGGCCTCAAGAGGTGATGCCCAAAGCCGTAGTAGTGGTATTGTGAGCACCATTTGGATAACTGCATATGAATTCTAATTCTGTTTCAGAACACGCTGGTGTTCAGAGCTGAAACTAGGCAATCACAAGCATACATATTGGAGAACTCCAAGAACATAGACGTTGAAGGGTTCCAAGAAGCAGAATGCTCAATCGACCAGGAACACGAGCAGGTTTCCAAGCCTGCGTTGGTCCGTACGCGTGTTTAACAGACGACGAAACACGTTGCTAGCTATGGGGCGAATGTACGACAAATAATTTGCTCTTGACACTTTGTAGGTCTACATTAGGCATGGATGGTGTGTTAGTGTCCGTCGATAACGATATCGGTTCCCGTATGCAAATCCACTAGACGTCCTGAGGCTGTGGGCCTGCCTAGGTGCAATGACCGCTTGAAGGAAAGTTTCAGCACGACCTCAGCATTTCGTACATATTGGATGCGGATGTCTTGGGCAACACCGTACCATCACTACCATGGCCTTCAAACGGCCTTGGTGATGATCGAAGTGGTCAATGAACGAGTGGGTGTATATAGAAGCAGAGATGCACATTGTGCGTGCTCCAAAGAAACTCGACTCGAGCACCAGACTTAGCAGTCGTTTGATGCACTAACAAGATGGCATTCGTCTAGGGACAGACAGAGGGAATTTACGCCAAGGGCATGACCCCGAAAAACAACAAGCTCCTTCCCATCAATCGACCGCCATTTGTGGATGGTCTGATCGGCTGATGCAGAGAATATGTATGCACCATCCTTGGACCAACAAACGACTTCACCTCGCGATCATGGCCCTTGATCTCCAAGAGCAGCTCGCCGTCCTGTCACCACAATCACCACATACAGATCACCTTTTCCTGCGCGCCGCTCGTCAATTTGTCGCCTTGTGGAGAGTATTTGACGGCAAAAATACTCCCATGGCCAGTCTCTATCGGTCACTGGTGCAATTTGTTTGCCAGTATCTGGGTTCCAGCGTCGTATGGTCCTATCATGCGATCCACTTGCGATCTCAGGGTATTGAGAGACATTTCACTGCAGCATCGTGCCCCACCCATGGGTCGCCGACCGCGCTGCCCTTCCTTATATTCTACAGCTGTAGCCTGCCATCTGCGTTTCCAGATACGACCACTGTTTCATCCAGAGACATCGTCATCGAGCCTACTAGTCGTCCGTCACTATTCCAAGGCCTCCCCACGGGTTCTCCGTCTCTTGTCCACTGACAAATTGAACCATCGTCCGAGGTGCTAATTATATCGCAACTGGTGCCCAAGCAAGCAAGGCTCCATATGCATTTAGAATTAGAATGACCCTCGATGACACACTCTGGCATCAAGTTCCCTGGCGCACGTTCTGGCGTTGGTTTCTTCCACGATGTGGTCCGAGTGTTGTAATCGACGAAGTAGGACCGACCGAGTAGTGAGATGTGCCATCCATGCAGGAGCGAGAATTCCAGGATAATCTATGCTCAACGTTAAGTTCATCGCTTCTTCACTAACCTAGTCGCACCCCTGGTAAAGGTCGGTTTCATGAAGTCATTGCGAGTGTGTTATCTTGATAGTATATTTTGTCATCCATCATCTTATACTGGTACCATTGAGGAGGAAGCGCTTCATTCCCGCTTGTTTTTGTTGAGTAAGTCGGTAGGTATCAAAATGCGGTTATTCACCTTCCCAAAAGTACATCCTGGCGATGTTGTGCACCATAGGTGCGGATCTTTGTCCCTTGTCCGACGAGGTGCACTAACCACCGGTGAGTTCAGCATCGCTCCTCGTTCTCCATCTCTCCGTTTTGGTGATGTGCTTGACTGGGCCTTTTGGCTCACCATGACGTTGATTAAGGTTTTAAAATTCTGCTGTGCTTTGCAAACGAGTTGACAGTGAGACAGAGCTCAATAGCACGGCATCGAAGGCCAGAAGGTGACGTTGTTGTAAGTCAACTTGTGACTCAGGTGTACACGAATGGGCCGCGGCAATGTCACCTGTAGCCTGATGTACATGTTGTTGATCCTCGGAACGCTCGCGAAGAGGGGAAAGATAGTCGGCTCTTTTTGATTAGAATCAGTAGATAAGCCGGTCGTATCGTAAATACAAGGAGAAGGTCGATATTGGCGGGAGATGAATCGAGGGGCCAGAATCGGAATGAGCAGAAGATGGTGGACTCGTTAGCGTGAACTTTGATCAGTGATGATAGTCTAGATGATGTCCTATGATATCGGACTCTGCATACCCCACAATACTGATTGCCCTTACGGATTCAAATCGCTAAGGCAAGGTACAGAGTCAATCTGACGCTCCAATTGAGATGGAAGTATAATAGAGAGTAGATGATGAATTCGAATTGATCATGATGCATCTGCAGGTTTGACTGACAAACACCGAGACTTGTTCACACCAGCATCCTCGAGCATCATTTCCCGAGTATCGCGAGACTCCCAGTCTCCGAGCATCGTCTCTCGACTATTCGGTTTGAAATTGTTTCGGACGCGATATGGAAGACGAAACCAATGACAAGTCATTATGAAGATGCTCATGCAGCTGAGACGTTCATATTGATATGTGTGGAAAGAATCGGAAACAGCTGCCTCTGGGAGTCGAAATACTCGTGTCGCTGGGGGAATTTCAAATTTCGATAGGTTCAATTTACAAGACAGATATGTAAGCTGATTGCTTACCATACGCTTACATTATCGCACTTCACGTGATTCATCCCCTTATATTCCTCGATCCTTGTACTACGAAGATCAGACTCGGGTCTCCTACCTACCATCACATACTCATTTAGTACAACGCTCAAGAATCCACAGTTTCGTCCTGTTACCTTTGCCCGATTCGTTTAGTGTTCCTTGTCATCTCCCGGACAAGATTCCAAGATAATGATTTAGAGAAAATGTAGATCAATCCTTCGTAGCGAACGAGCGCTCAATTGACCTTCGATTCCCTGCACTGCGCCTGTAGGAAACTCAAGTACATACTCAAGAATCAAGATCGAGTGCCCCGAGGCTCGTGGTGTTGTGCAGTGAAAGAACATGAAATTCTACAGTATATTATTCGGTAAATGCCGTCGGAGTGTGGTTCACGATCTGAACCAACATTGGATGACATTAATTAATTAAGTCTCGCCTTGCATCTCCTGCGATTCCAACGGATTCCGACCTGGGGACATCTCCCAATCACGTACATCAGATCGGAGGTTGCCGCACTTGGACAGCACGTACATTGGCTCTATGGTAGGCAGGACGATATGGCTCCACATGGAACAATCTCGCTGGCAGACCGTATGCAACTCCATTTCCTCTCTATGATCGACACGGTGCAGGTCCGGGCTGCCTGACCATCTGGGGCAATGTAGAAGATGTGCGTTAAGTTAAGTGGACGGTACAAGCACTTCAAGGCCTGGCCCACTTGTTGATCATGTTTCAATGATCAAGTCAAACTTCGACATTGCCCCAAACATCTTGATCCTGCAATTTGATCCTCAGGCTATGTGCACCGAGACTTATGAAACAATAACCACGCCAATGCTGTACGACTTACGCATCTCCGATGATCTCGAAAAGTGAATTTCGTGTACCTCATGCCAGTCAAGCATAATACTCACTACTTATTCCAGATTCGTTGCTGCCAAGAACGCTAAAAATAGCTTGAGTTTTGTATGATCGCGCCCGTGAGGGCTGTGTATGAACTTTGTATGTATTGTTCGCCTCCGAAGACGCCTCGGTGATTAAGACTCGAGAGCCTTGCTATATGTATTCACACATCAGCCATGGAGAAGCTGCATCTCTGTACTTCTCCAGCCCAGGTGAACGCAACTTTCGATCTTGCCGTGCATTCATCAAGTTCTTCGCATCCACAACTGACAAACACTTCGGTAAGTTAGACACAACGATCAGACTGTTTCCTATGACCTTGCATGACTTAGTGTGGACATGATGAATAGCCTGGAAGGCTCAGCGAACAATTTCGATGCAAGGCTGGTCATCGGGCCAGTCCAAGTTGGTGGGCTCCTGAGCGCTGCATTATTTGGTTGCCTTGTCTGTCAGTCCTACTTGTATTTTGCAAGATTTACGAGCGATCACCTCGGCCTAAAAGCAACTGTGAGTCGATCAATTACACGATGCATTGTTGATGTGATTAATCACATGATACGGCTAGGTATCTGCAGTCATGTGCGCTCCATGCTTGACTTAGTTGCTTCAAATATTGATACATGCTCTGCAGGTTGATTCAACTGGGCCACTTCGTCTGCGTAATATCAGTGTTGTGGACAATGACTGTCAGCACCTATGGCGACCCATCTCAACTCCGGGTGTTTCCTCTAGCGGCAGACCTGGCCATTCCGTTAAGCAGCTTCACAGTATTCATTGTGCAGGTAAGTAATTTCAAATGTTCATTTATTATTAGTGCTTACGGGTAAATATCAGTCATTTTACGTGTTTCGACTTTGGAAGTTGGCCAGAAATGTTTCCTTGCCCATTCTTTGCCAAACGTTCTCCGTGGTTGCACAGACTTTGACACTCATTGCCGCAGCAAGAGCAATTTCTATGACAGACCTCACGGTTTTTGAAGAAAGTCAAAACCTACTTATTGCGTTCTCTTTCATCGTACGTGCAGTGAGTGATTGGATCACCACCGCTGGCATCGCCTGGAGTTTTAAAAAGAAACAAGGCTCTGACATTATAGTAGAGTATGACTGTCCACTATCTTGCCTACTATTTCTTACATCTGCTAGTCAGAGCATGATGACGATGATCGACCGGTTGATTTATTGGACTATCGGTAAGATAGGATGCACATTCACGTGGTGAATGCCTTTTTAACGAGTTTTAATGTTACCTTTACGCAGAAACTGCTCTGGTCACCAGGTATTTGGCTCTTTCATATGCTGCCAGTTTCCATCATTGATCTGTCAGTTTGATGATCATTACAGTGTTGGTGTTGGTGAGGACTGTACCACCCACATCTCTCAATGGAGCATCCTCTCTAACTGGTTTCTAGTTTCTAGTCCTTAAGCAGAACTGTGAGTGGGTTGGTCATATATGTAACCACGACTGAAATAATGCAGTTGTGTGGTTTGGAGCATGGTTGATGTGGCCTAATGGTAATGATATACAATACATCTACTTAGACATATTGACCCACGTACCACCCAGTTGTAGGGAACTCCTTCTTAGCCTCGTCAGTTGCCATACGGACTCTACAAATGATAAATGCGACGAACTTATCGATGTGACATACAGGTTGAATCGACGGTTGCTCGATCGGCGGTCGCTCCTTCGGGAAACTTGGAGGGCCCCAAGAAGGGATACCCAGAGTCGTGGTGGTAGTTTGGTGAGCACCACTTGAATAACTGCGTGTACATTTTAATTATATATTTCAGTATACGATTGTGTTCAGAGCCGGAGCTATGCAACCACAAGCAGACCCACTGGAGAACTTCGAGAATCAAGATGTTCAAGTGTTCCAAGCAGCAGAACGCTCTATTGATCAGGACCGAAGACAGGTTTCCAAACCTGCAGTGGTCCTTCTGCAAGCATGTGTTTAATAGATGACAAAACTCGTTACTGACTAAATATGGGGCGGGTGTACCACGGTGAGATGACATACTCTTCACATTTTGTAAGTAACATGAGGTGTTGTCAATTCCAGGACCCTATAAAGGTTACTGGTCTGGGTGAAAGAATGTGAACGACCGATCGTCCCGGATCCTTTAAATTTGTTTGTTGATATTTGTTTGCCACGGTCGCTTGACGTTCTACTTTCTTTTTTTTTTTGGAAAAGCGATAGTATTACTAAGCAACTGACACTGTCTTGTAAACGCTTATAGCGACCTCTATTGCTAGGTGTCGTCCGAGGGAAAATGCGACTTATGCACACTCCGGTTGCTGGAGTAGTGTGGGACTCTTATTCCTACCTGGTTACCACGAGGGCCTAGGTAGACCGATACCCACTAAAACCTCAAGGTTAGTCATCCAGTCGTCCTGGGGGTAAGGTGTATTGGTGGCGATGACGTCCGACCACGTGTTCTTCACGGCCATTGCCGTTTTTAGGTTCCTTCGGTTTTTACTTGCGATCGCTCGATCAAGGTGGAGTCTTTTGTTGATTGCGTTACGCCATCGATGTTTTGTGATTTGTTCTGAGTGCGTGGTGCCGTTTATCATTCTGTCGCACCTCATTGTCCATATTAGGTGGGCCGATTCCGAGATTAAAATTCGCAGGAGGCGCGAAGCTCCTGTTGGGGTTTTATTGTTTTTCGTGTTGTTCGTGTTGTTCTCGTTGCCATTGTTTGGTCGTCGTGGGAGGGCAATGATACCACACCCTAGGACGAGGCCTATGTGAGGGGTTGGCCAAGGTCCGTGTTTCTCTGGCCATAACTTCTTTGCTAGGTCCCATACGTTCTACTTTCTCTCCTCTTTCCTCCTTCATCTTTCTAATTTAGCGTAAATATATGCGCTATGGCCAGTCAGCTCTTCATCTTTGCATGATCATCTCGTCGGTTTTGTACGTCCTGTCGCGTTGGTTGCATCCGATCAAGAATTTCCCAATGACGGGAATTCTATTGTGTTTTACGCAAGTATTTCGGGTATCATGGGGTCTCTCGAGTTTGTTTGCCCTATCAATGCCCTCCTGCTACAGCTGACCCAGATCGGTGCTAACAGCCCAAATTCCGTACAAGACATCAGCAATCTTTTCTTGTCCATGGGATATCCGTCTTTGAATGTCTGGATGCAAACACGAGGCCAATATCTAATGTACCTGCGTAAACTGTGGAAAGCTGAAAGCCGACATCGTGAGTTGAATTTTGCACCTCTACTCATTTCGCACCCCACCACCCAATTTACTGGGGGCGCTCTGCATAATTCATTGGAGAACATACCTGCACCGCGGCAGTACCTCGAACAAACGAGGCGTTTGACCCACTGCGGCGTGGTCTGCGCGCGTTCTCGATCGCTTGATTGCCGCGTGGGCCATTGCACACGCCCAGTGATGGTTGGACACGAGGTGCGCGGTGACATGGGGCGCTGAACGAGTGTGCAAAATCGTAGTCCAGCCAGTGCTCAAGGCACCTTCTGCACTCGGCTTTCGTGGCCCTCCCTGTGACGCGGGAAGAGGGCTCACCAATGGCCAACTACGCAGTGACTACATCTGTTGGGGTAATTGTCTCCTTACTCGTTTGCGCTGGCGATCAGAGAGCCTCGTCAATGGATGCGTGGACAAACTTCGAGAACAACACCGGATAGAGCAATAGTCAGTAGGTTATATCTAATGCGTTTCAATACTTGACCATGTTCAGATGTCTTCACTTTCATTCTCGCTTTTACATCGCCAATGTGGTCATTGATAGGCTGTGAGTAATGTAGCAAAGCGATCGTATACTTCGAGAAGCACATACTTAACCATGTCTATCCAGGTGACTCTGCTGCGCATATCGCTGAGGAAACCGCGGGAGCTGCACGTGCAGCGTCAATTGCTATTTTGGTTGGGGTTGCCGGAACTGAGATCCTGGGCTGGCTTTATTACATCGCTGCTTCTTATGCTACCAACTCGGTCTCAGACATCTTGCAGTCGAAACTAGCGCTCCCTTTTGGCCAAGTGTTTTTGAATGTCCTGGAGAAGAAAGGTACTTTGACCCTCTGGTGCTCTATTGCAGTGTTGCAGGAAAATGCGTTAACGAAAAAGATCACGTTCATATATCCAACCCCCGGACAGTACCTTTGCGGATGCTCACAAGCTGTTGACGCCTCACGCGTCATTTTTGCATTTTCTCGGAACAACACTCTTCCTGGCTCGCGATGATGGAAGCGCATCAACCACACGACGCAGACTCTAGTGAATACTGTATGGTTTGCGATGCTGCTCCCTGCTATTGGTGGGATATTGGTGTCTTCCACCGCAGCATTAAATTCATTGGCATCATACGTCGAGCGATCCTTTCAAGTCATTATACTAATATCGTTGTTTTGAAGAGCGTCTGTAATAGGTTTATATATCTCATTTGTGACGCTCATCTACTGTCGTGTTACCTGGGGAAAGGCCCATTCAATCTTGGTTGGGGGTCTTTTCGGTCGGTTGGATAAGTATTGTCTAGGTAGCATTCATTCATGGTCGTCATGCT
This sequence comes from Suillus lakei, assembly GCA_016628065.1. Lineage (NCBI taxonomy): Eukaryota > Fungi > Basidiomycota > Agaricomycetes > Boletales > Suillaceae > Suillus > Suillus lakei. The sequence goes on from JABBWA010000005.1 coordinate 197,505, forward strand.
GCTCTTTCCATACACAGACAGCCAATGTGCAAACCATGAGTGAGTGTCATTTATAGCCACAAGACCTCGGCTCATCACAAGGTATAGATTATTCAATAGCGATTATTATGGCCGTCTTTATATTTGCCGGAGGATCATGGATATTTCCCGCGAGACATTGGTTACAGGACCCATCCCGAACATCGACGTGCAGAGCGATTCATCGTCGTATTCGGAGAAACATCACACGGAGCGAAATAGTTTGGGGATATAGGATACAAACCTGGCCATAAGGTTATTCGGCCGCGTCTCCACACCTGTGTTATCTATGATAACGATGCTCCAACGAAGTTCAGAGCAACACAAACACCATCCTTGGTACGGATGCCTGTGAACTGATTTGGTTACCGGGTTGATCCACGCTGCCTCCTTCGTATTAACGTCGTAAATCCTAAGAAACCTGATCCATTAACATTCGAGATTCGGGAGAAAAGCAATCTCCGCACCTGGTTGAATTGTCTCAATTGTCTTTTTCTTGGGGTTCATTTGAGCCAACGGCTCTGAATAAAATAGTCTGAGTGCTCAGTGCGACCTAGGAGCCTTTACAGCTATCTTCATATCGATAGACCAGGATCGAGAATTTTCACATAAGCGCCTTTGTTTATTTGTGGGGCGGTACAAACAAAAGGGTCCCGCTCTTACGAGACCTGTCAGGCGGGACACTTCCTAGAATGGCGCGCGCGCCAATCCGCGACCAGCTGCACATTCTTGGTGATGGTAATACTATAGTACTGACTATAGGTGAGCTTCATTGTCAACCAACGAAGCCCCTTGTGCAAAGGGTAAAGGAAGGGCTGTCGACAGTGATGATGATAAAGAGAACGATCCGTGCTGCTGCAAGCAGAGCACTGAAGTTTGAATGAAGCAGTGACGAGACTCAAAGATTTGAAGCCTTGTAGTTGTGAAGTAATACCTGTAGTCGTACAAAGTCTTGTATTGTCACCATCGAGTAGTACCTGTAATTGTACATTATCACTCCAAGTATCCACTCGCCAGTCGTCGTACTAGTATTCCTAAGTAGTGATAACAAGTAACAAATGTAGCTAGAATGAGCGCCTCTGTTTGGCAGCGCTCCAATGACAAACAAAAGCGGCTAAGCGAATTTTCTCGATTCTGGTCTATCGATATGAAGATAGCTGTAAAAAATTTCGCACGTCCGTAATCGGGGCCGCTTGCAGCCTGGTGGGGGGTTAGATAAGCTCGACGTCACCGTCTTTCCCATCTTTTGATAGTTGCCTTTCCGATATCAGATAGAGATGTTGGTTGCTGTGCGATCTATCGTAACGGTGCAGGCGCACCAATTCCCACGGCTAGTTATTGCTCTAACTGAAGTGTCCTGTCATTCTATGCAGAAGTGCTACCCTATCATCGATTACATCGTAGTGGCGCTCGGTCGTGCTAGTCCCTGGCACAGCAATCAATACATTGGTTTGGCCAGGTTTATGAGTTGTACCTCTACATACAGTCTCCGTGCACTCTACAGGTGAAAATGGAACAGAAGCCTGAGGCGCCAGACACTTATGCATAACATAATGCTCACTGGTTAGTATTTTATGGGATCGCCAATTATAGCAGGCGTATGGTGAGCCATATCGGCTCGGCCTCGTTCCTCGGCCAGCCGACATGGCTCACCGCGACAAGAGGCAGTCCGACTCCTGAGAGTCTAGTGCTTTTCGGCGCTTCGGGGCGGTCCCACAGAAGTCAGATTTAGGTAACTTGAAGACCAAACGCACCTTTAGGTAGGATAGTACAGATATTGGAAGGACACTGAGTACACAAAGGTCTGCATACACTGATACATGGTGTAGTTGACAACAGACAAAGGCAAGCACAACTTGAAGTGTCACAGGCTGTCAAATATTTTCCCACAGATCGCTGTACAGGTGAAAAGCTACGTTTGCGTCTGACAGAACCCTCTTCCACTGAAGTGGAGTCAGGGATAATAATGCATCGCCAGCATAAGGTTTACCGTAAGGCCAGCTAGTCTCCCAGCCTGGACTTCACTTTCACGATATGGCTCCGAGATCTGTAATTCGTGTGTGTTGGCATGCTCATTGTTGCATATTCTCGGTGCACGTAGCGTGCGTATGATCAAAGTGGTCCATACGTACGGCGGCTCAAGCTACCAGCAGAGCCCGGAGTCAATAAAAAACCCGCCTGTCCCAACAAGTACGTAAGCAGCCTCACAGCGGATACGAACCCGAGAATTCGGAATTCGATTAACAATAGCAACAGAACCCTTTCTGATGAAATAGGTACCAGATTGATGACGCGCCTGTGTTTTGTTTATATTAATTGTTTGTTTCCCTCGGGCTCGGGTGCTATATGTATTCTCACTGAGCAACCATGGAGAGCCGTATTTCTCTACTTTCTGCAGCTCTGGTGGACACAACTTTCGACCTTTCGTATCCCCAACTAATCAACGCTTTCGTAAGCCAGACGCAGTTGAATGATCAGACTGTTTTTATAACCTTGCAAAACTCAGTATAGGCACGATGAATAGTTTCGAACGCTCGGCGAGCAATTTCAATGCAAGGGTGGTCATCGGGCCGATCCAAGTCTGTGGGCTTTTGAGCGCTGCATTATTTGGCTGCCTTGTCTGTCAGTCCTACTTGTATTTTGCAAGATTCGGGAGTGACCATCTCGCCCTAAAAGCAACTGCAAGTCGATCAACTACACAATTCATTGTTAATTTTATTGATTGCTCAATACGGTTAGGTATCTGCAGTCATGTGCGCTCCACGTTTGTTTGACTTGGTTCGAATACCAACACAGGTTCTGTAGCTTGATTCAGCTAGGCCACATTGTCTGCGTAATATCAATGTTGTGGACAATGACTGTCAGTACCTATGGTGACCCAACTCAACTTGGCGTGCTTCCTGTAGCGACAGACCTGGCCGTTTCGTTGAGCGGTTTGACAGTATTCATTGTGCAGGTAAGTGATTTCGTGACGCGTATGGATTATTGGGTGCTTACGGGCAATATCAGTCATTTTACACTTTTCGACTCTGGAGGTTGACTAAAAATGTTTTATTGCCCATTCTTTGCCAAATGCTCTCCGTGATTGCACAGATTGCCACGTTCATTGCCACAGCAAGGGCATTTTCTATGACGGACCTCACGGATTTTGGAAATAATTCAACGCTGCCGATTGAGCTCTCTTTCATCGCACGTGCAGCCTGTGACTTGATCACCACCGCTGGAATCGCCTGGGGTTTAAAGAAACAACGAGGCTCTGTGATCAGAGAGTATGATTATCCGTCATCTCGCTTCAAGCTGCTATTCCTTACATCTGTCATAGCACAATCACAATGATCGACCAATTGATTGTATGGACACTCGGTAAGATACTAGGAAGCGCCTTCATTGGGTAATTGCCCCTTCCTAACGTCACCTCCTCACAGAAACTGGTTTGGTCACTAGGTATTTGCTTCTTTGGTTCATAAGGGTTTTCATCAACGATCCGTTAGTTTGATGGCCCTTACATTGGCAACGTGGGTAAGGGCTTCGTCATCAATATCTTCTCCGAATAGAGCTCTCTCTAACTAGCTTCAAGTTTCTAGTCCTTAAACAGGAGAACTGTGAGTGGATTGGTACCCCGCATTCTACCACAGCTGAAATGACGCAGTCATGTGGATTGGAGTATGGTTACTGTGGCCTGATGGTAATAATACGGAATGCTTCACATTAAATGTACTGACCCACGTATCGCGCAGTCGTAGGGAATACCTTGTTAGCCTCGTTAGTCGCCAAACGGACAAGTGATCAACGCGACAACGAAACTTATTAATGACCTACAGGTTAAATCGTCGGTTGCTCCTTCAAGACAGGGCCTCAAGAAGCGGTAGTCAGAGCTGTAGCTGCGGTTCGGTGAGCACTGGGCATTTAAATAGTTGTGTGTTAACTGTAATTGTGTTTCAGAACACGATTGTGTTCAGCGCCAGAGCTACGCAATCACAAGCTTACCCATCGGAGAACTTCAAGGACCAAGATTTACGAGTGTGAACGCTCAATCAGTCGGAAACACAGGCGGGTTCATATCGGACCATGTGTTTAACAAATAATGAAACTTGTTGGTGACTATGGGGTGAATAGACGACGAGATGATTTGTTCTTCACATTTTGTAGATTTATATTAGGCATGAATTGTATGTATATTAAGGTCCGTCAGTGACGATATCAAACCCAGAATGCCGATGTACTAGGCACCCTGTAGGCTTCTGTTGGAGAACATGTCAGATGCCACAACCACAAGCAGGCCCGTTGGAGAACTTCAAGAGTGGAAGTATTAAAGTATTCCGCGAAACTGAATGCTCACTCAATCAGGAACGAAGGTAAGTTTCTGAGCCCGTCTATAGTGGTTCATGATCTGCGAACGTGTGTTATAACGCCCCGCCTGAACGCGATGATGCCTTGAATCAAAGTGCGTGCACAAATTCAGCATCATGTGGAGCTGACTCGTCGAGGTGTGTTTGGGCAGCCCCACGCGATCATCATTATGGCCTTCAAGTTGGTCCTAGATGATCAGTGAATAAGTGTCTTTGAAATTGAATATGTGGAAGCTGTGACATATATGCTTGTAACCCTTTTGTGTATCATGTTGGTGTATTAGCACTATAACGTGGAGCACTGCACAGCACGAGGGGTGGGCGATACTCTCCTCAGGCTGCTTGCAGACACCCGCTGAATATCAACCTACTACACGATTTCTAGATATCGACACACTGCACAGGAAAACGACAGCGCTTTTCAACACATCGTCGTTGACCTCACGTTACAGAATTCTCCAGAGATTGCGATTCGTAGGAACCCCTCAGTCATCTTCATCGTCTCCTTCTATACCAACACCCGTCCCAAGGGCATCAACACCGGCATCGGCATCTAGTGCTCGTTCTCTTTCAATAGGATCCTTGTCGGGGCGGGCCTTTCTGTGTGACTTGCGGCCCTTGGTTTCTTTAGTTTGAATGTCAGCGGGGGGTCGAAGCGACGCTAGGAGACTTCCATAAAATGACAAAATATGAACTTCACATCGCACGCACCATAAATAACGGGCTGTAAATTATATATACGATATAAATGAAGGACAGCTTGCTCCTTGTCTTTTGCCTCGATCATCAAGTCTGTGCTCATATGAAATTGACGGCTCCGTGTTAAAAGTGTTGGGGCGCACCCATATCATCTGGCAGGGCTTCGGGTAGCCTCTGGCATCTATCCGCATGTGCTCTGCGTTCCATGACGGTGACGGCGCCTTCACGAGGTTCACTTAAGTGCTGCTTAGGCTTGATGCCGCGTCTGGCGAAAATTACGTTGGTACGTGCAATAATCTCTGAGGGAGAGAGGCCAGGAGATGGATTAAGCACGTCGTGATGATAGTCGAAGACGAGTGGGATGTCTAACTCTTCGCATATCGGCAGCAGATCTGCAGCGTTGTAGCAAAGCTGCGGGAGATAGCAGGGATCAGCAAATAGGGCGTCGTCCACAATGAAGGTAAGGTTGACCTCATCATTTTCTAAAACTAAGCGGTCCCTGACGTCCTTAGGAAGGTCCTCCTCGACTGTCTTGCGAATCCTGGAGAGCGCTGCTTCTTTGTCGCCGTAGACTCCTCCTCCGTGGATAATCATGACGCCATCAGGTCCAATGCCCATGAGGTTGAGCATCTGCGCATGATACTCAAGCTCGCGGATGCTGGCTTTGACCACTGAATCCCTGGGAGAGCCCAACTGAGTGAATTGGCCCGGATGAACCGTGAGTCGGTGGCCATATTTGTTTGCCAGGGCGCCAACCTTGGCTAGAGTGGGGGCACAATACTCTAAGGAATATCCATAAAGTTCGTGGGACGCAAATGGAAACATTTCGGATGATCTGCGGACAATGATTCAGCGCCTTACATCGCTGCAAACAGAATGAATGCACAGTCTCATGAAGTGTATATTCTGAGTGAATGAACATTGAGTGACCACGCTCATGCTAAGATAACGGAGCATACGTTTTCATTGTTCCACTCAATAATCTTGAGCATATCCTCAACATTTCGTCGACCAAGGTCCTTGACCCACTCTATGCCGTTCTTTTTGATGGTATCGATGCTGATATGTTTTAAGCAAATGCCGAAGAACAAATTGCATACGCTTACCGACAGGTCCGCGAGCAGAATATCGCCTCATCTGCAGGCTTCCTGTTGCGTAAAACGGTGTTCAAGCAAGCGTACCCTGAGAAGTATGTGAAGCATCCAATCTTATGGACCAGCTGACCTACCCAGACGCCCACGAAATGAGGTTTCCTTTCTCTCTACCTCAGGAATGACATACACGGGCTCTGTTTTAGGGGCATGCTTACGTTTCTTCTTTAGAGGCTGTTCGTCAAAAGACTCTGCATCATCTTCTAATTGAGGAGCTTTTCGTTTCTTTGGTCCCGTTTCTTTGGACTGTCTCTTTGACTTGAGCACCGGAAGATCTTCGTACGAGCCAGGGCAAGCTTCTTTCGTGTTTCTCTTACGCACCGCTTTCTTGTTGTTCCGTAGGACAGTCTCATGACGAAGTTTCGGAGTCTTCAATCTGTACTCCTCCTCTTCTTCCAGGGGGGTTAAGTCCGATTCCGAATCGTGGCCTTGTTCTGATTTCGTTACAGATGGTACCGTCTTCGGCGTCTTCGCAGCTCTTGGTCTAAGGGTCCGCCCGGGCTGTAGCACTGCAACGGTCTCTTCCACGGTCTCTCGTGTGACCAACTCAGCGGTGGTCTCAGGATAAGCAGGGGGCATGTGTGTTAAGGAAGAATATGGCAAAGTTCGCGTGAGGTGATGAGACGTCAAGTGCAGAGAAGGACGGATCTTTCTAGACCGAGGAGCGATGGCTCTAGAAAAGCGGGCAAATAGTAAAGCCTGCACGACTGGTTCGGTTCAGAATCTTGCCTGGCAAGATATATAAAGCTCAGTATAGTCCCTGGTTTAAGGCAGAAATCAATAATGGTAGATCTTATACACACGACTGTTGCTGCAGGTGAAAGAGCAAAGTTTGAGTGCCGTCGTCTGTAGAAATTAGTCTCGATCGTACGCTCATCATAGGGGATCATCGAGTGTGTGACAAGCCAGGGTGACGTGACATTCCGTGTCAAGAACGCGAAGATTAGCCAACGACAACACTATGAATATTCATAACTCTCAAAAGAAAATGGGATGAGTCGCTATACTAGTGTAAAGGCAGAATGATACATAGTTGCATAAAAAACACTCAAGAATGAATTATCCGCTTGCTTCCATCTCAGCGAGAGCTACTTCATTGAGCGCTTCTGCCTCCGCCATGATTTTCTCCTCCAGTGCAGCAACCCTCGATTCTGCATCCCGACGCTCGCGGTCAAGCTCTGCATACCGCTCCTGCAGTAGCCGCTCTCTCCGTGATAGGACGTCCACCTCCTCATTCAGCGCCTCCAATCTCCGTGGTCCAGTTGCAGCTTCGTTGACGCTGAGTCGAGCGAAGCTCTCGTAGTCCACTTTCGTCCTCACGAGCTCATCGAAAGCTTCAGTAACGCGTTTTGAAAGAGCTTTTGAACGTGCTTGATATCCACCGAGGGTGATGTCGAGCTTCTTCTCGGCCTTGGTGGCTTTGCTGGCCTCTTTCGACATCTCCCCACGACTCTCCTCGAGCAGTGTGGTATAACCGGCTATTCTGGCTTCCGCGGATAGGCTGCTGGGTTCTACCCATGTTCTCGAGGCGGTATCGAAAGCAAGCTGTTGACGGATACTTGCCCAAGACGCACTCTCGTCAATCTCTTCGCTGCTCGACAGTGTTGCCAGTCCCTCCTTGACTTGGGCTTCATTGGCATCAGGGAAGCCTATTGACGAGGCAAGTTCAAGATGGATATGAGCCTTAGCAGCAGCGAGGTCATCATCTGGCGGTATCTGATAAGTTGATGGCGTGCCACCAGGAATATTCGTGCCAGGGAGAGGATGCGCTATCGAGTCGTGCAGTAGGAGATCCGCAATCTCCGCATTGAGGAGTCTTCTGACCTCAGCCATGTCATCATCTTCTTCCCCAAGGTTCAAGTCTCCCATCAGCTGCTCCACGTCAACCCGTGCAGGACGAGGAAGACCACGGGTAACAACCTGTGTTCGTCTTGCTAAAGCTTTTCTATTTTCCTCTTCGCGTATTCGCTTCAAGCGTGCATCCCGTTCAGCAGCATCTTCCTCTGACATTGGACCCGTTGTGTCAACATCTTCATCTTCATCTTCGGGAACTAAAAGTTCGAAGTTGTTTTCAGGCTTGGGAAGACTCATAAATCCGGCCTTCAAAGCACGCTTGGCGGAGTCGGCACGTAGTCGGAGGTCGCGTGGTGTTTCGCCAACTGGCATGCTCGTAGCAGGATTGATGCTGAGGGTATCGCGCATAGGCGTCCGCAATGGGGTTGCGCCCCATGATGCACCATCTCGCGGCGTTGCAGAAACGTCACCTGGACCGCCATGCATAGGAGTTGCGAGAGGATTTGGGGTGAAAGCAACTTGATGCCGAGGGGTTGCACTTTCGAAACCAGTTCCTCCCCCTGGCCCGACATGAAGGGGGGTGTTCTCATCTCCCAACAGAGGTGTCTGAGCCATGGTCATGTTCCGTAAATTGCGCGCTTCCAACATGACATTATCCTCTATGATAGAGTTCAGTCGCCGCAATGAAAGTGAGTATTAAAGAAGACTCACGTTGGGGTGCAGTACGAGGTGTTCGTGCCATCCTTGCGCCCTCTAGACCCTCGTAGTCACTCAGCAGCTTCGCAGTTGCCTCACTTCCGCCACCGACCAATGCCTTGGCATTCTCCCCTGTTTGGCCGATCTTGACAATGTCTTCTAGCTCCGCCTCCCCAACCTGCGCGTTGGGCAACACAAGTTTCCGTCGCCGGCCAATGCTCTCAGCTTCTTTCAGCTTCTGTATCTGCGCATCACGAGCGGCAATGAATTTCGTTTGGTGGCCATCGTTCTCGCCCTTAGCCTCTGCTGTGCGACGTTGTCGCTTCCTCCGTTCAGCTTCCTCTTCATCAGGTTTGCGTTTATTTTCCAGACGGCGCAGAGATTGGCCGACTGGCGCAGAGGTAATGCGCGCCTGTTCTTCCGACGTGTCGTAGAAGCCCGCTGCCGGCTTCTTTTCAAAGGGAATGTCAGCATTGTAGTCCATACCCTTGTTTTTCGTTTTATGTCGCATACTAGAACATATCACATGAGGAAGGTCATCAGACAAAGGAAATGGATCGACGCACATGATTCCAGCAGCCTTCAGCTCACGCTTTTTTTGTAAGACTGCAAGTCGTCTCGCTTCTTCGAGCTGGCGTTCACGAGCCTTCCGCTTAGCTTTCTTGCCCTGCGTATTTGCGAGACGAGCACGAGCTTCGGATAACATTTCCTTCTCTATGTGCAGAATCAGCAAAACAACCCGCCTCCTGAGCCGCAGGGAACGCACCATCTTCGTCCATGTCAATAGGATCGGGACGTGCAGGCTTGGTTTCAGGGTCGGGGTCAATCTCTCCTGGCCGCAGACGCCTGATGTCGTCTGCACTCGGCGCCGACTCTCCCTCTGGTCCCGTCAGCCCCAACTCCTCATTTTCCTTCGCCTCAGCCTCGTCCAATAGCTTCTGATATCGCTCAAGACACTGCGTAGCTGTACGACCGACTGCGGGGGCTATTGTTCGCCATTGTGTGGGCATGATTTTTGCGAGATGCATCAACTTTTCATCCTCGGTCTGGGTAGCACATTATAGGTTTCAGCACCAAAACAGGGGTCTGCGACACACACCTTTGACCATTCCGTCTTCTTGATAGACGGATCTAGCCACTCGTACCACCGCGCTTTACATTGTTTGGGTGTCTTCCGGACCAGCAACGACGATATACGCGCCCTGGTGATGCTCAGTTCCAGAACAGAGCAATCAACAATTGACAACTCACCATTGATTCTTCCCGTATTTGGCTATCGCAGCCTTGAGGACTTCGTCCTCCGTGTTCTGGATGAGTGTGTCAGATTCGGATTCAAGAGAAACTCAAACTGAAGCTGGGATTTACCTTCCAAACACCTGAATACAACGTTGAAATTAACACACGTCAAAAAAGAGTGGATAGTGTACTTGCCTCCTTTGATGATAATTCGAACCATAGTTGGTGGACGGGCTTCAACGTTTCAACCAAGGACTGTTGCACAAGTGTTCACTGTTTACTGTTTTGATGACAATGTAGTGTGATTCCTTTTGCAGTAGCTTAGTAAGCTTGAACAGTCAACATCGAATGATATCGGTCGCGTCGCGGCCGCCAAAGCTGTCGCTGCGAAATCCGCACCAAAAGTAGTTGCATTGGCTTCGACCTCGAAAGTGGCTGCACCAAAGGCAGTTGCGTCAGCATCGATCTCAAAGGCTACTGGACCGTCCGCTCCTGGTTCGAAACAGGTCCCTGAGGCCAAGTCACCTAACTGCCTCGAGGGCTACCCTTCGTCTTCACTGGCGAACTTAGCAGCTTCTCTAGAGATGAAGCAACAGACCTAGCGAAGCGGTTTAGGGGTGAGTTATCTTTACACCTACAATATCTGTGACGTTTCATGATTTCATAGGCGTGTCGTAGGCCAACCTTCATCAAAGACACCGTTTGTTGTCCTGGGTGACGTCGTCGGTCCTTCGAAGCTCAACGCAATCAAAAAGCACCAACTCAAGACACTTTCTGAAGACAAGTTCCTTAATCTCATCGCCACTCACGAAGGACCTGGTGGTGGGGAGCTAGACGAGAAAACCAAGAAGAAGATGGCAAAGGACCAGGAAACGATCAAACAGGCTGCGAAGGAGCTCGAGCGGAGGGAGAAACAAGCATCAAAGGACGCCGATAAATCTGGCAGGTTAGTATGCACTCATTTTTCACTCGGCGCATTCGCTAATTCTTACTACAGTTCCAAAACCGACGTCTCAAACCAGCTGTGGACAACGAGATACGCTCCTCAGTCGTTAAAGGAGATCTGCGGCAATAAAGGCCAGGTGGAGAAACTTGGACAGTGGCTTCACGACTGGTAGGTCTTCAAAGTCAGCGTATTTCGTTGTGATTGCACGGACGAGGGTCGTTCATGGGCTTGCTGCAAGAATCGAGCCCACTTGCTCATACGCACGACTCGAAATATTATTATTGCGTCGAGGAGGGGCGGGATGATGAGGACGGTTGAACTACCACTCGGCGCGACAACACCTTCCGACGTGAAAGGTAGTAATCAAACGAACCGTTCAAACCAAGGGTCTTCGAGCAACCCCTTTGCGGTACTCCTTTTATCCGGGAGCCATTGCAGCATCTTGCTAACAAACCCAAGGAGCAGCTTATTAGTATCTTCAATACCGCTTGCCGTCAGAGGCAAAAAAAATAGGACTGTATTCTTCCAGAAGCGCCTTAAGTGGGTGTCCGCGATGAGCTGCGCAACTTGAAGATGTGCGGCCCCTGTATATCCTTCATGCTCAGGATTCAATCCGTCGCATCAGCCTTTATCTTCCATTAGATTCCATATCTGTGAATGTACCGACGTCAGTTCCGTGTCCCGGTTGCTTATTTTACCAACCTTACACCAATAGTGACTTCTGGGGCACACTACACATCGGGCTGAACAATTAAGGTGTGTGTGAAGTGCGAAACATTCCCGAACACGGTAGTGTCGAAATCTGTTGACACTGGTTTCCCGGGGCTTGTTTTAGAAAATCCAAAATCATTTCTGGAAAGTTATATTGTGGAGTCGGCGAGGGCCTTCTGGGGTGAATGCTTCTCGCCTTCGTTGCAACCCTCGTTACGAGTGCCCGTCACCAAGTGCGAGTTGATTCAACAGTGGGTCGTTCTGGTCGCAATAAATAATAAATCATGAACAAATTGTGATTTGACGCCAGCCCCTAGTTATAAAAGTAACAAATGTTTTGACCATGTCCAACTTGTGTACGGTAAGTAAGACAACCGATTGCGAACGAATACATATATACATAATGATCACCGACCAGTCTGACACCCGTGCCTGTGGGCCCTCGCATCCACATGCCCAAAGCTTATCGCGATCCAGACAAAGTATACACAACTGGCGAGAAAATAACACCTGTAGAGGAATAGATGGAATAGATCCCGCCCCAGTCTCAATATGTGCCTTTATTTCCTGGCGTGTTCAAGGGTCTGGCAGGAGGGAAGCAGGGAACGTGACCAGCTCCACGCCAAATACACATTCAACGACCGGGAGTTTGTTGTGCGGAATGGCTGGTAGCGAGAATGTCTGCAGCTCCTTGAAAGGAGCCCGCGCAACCCACAAAGGTATCATGTAGGCTCTAGAATCTTGAGATTTAACTTCACCAAAACGGTTGCCCTGGGCGTGCGGACAGAATGTGTGGGATGTGAGAGTGAGTGAGGTGAAGTGTTGGATGGAAGTCAAGAAAGTATATCAATGAACAGTCCCCATGAAGGGCCACCATCGACTTTCATGACAACCCGATAGCGTCAAACTCTTCGTCCTCCAAGGAGGCGGGGAATTTTTTTCGTCGATACTCAAATCGACATCAGAGTTCCACACATGTTTGAGGCAACCCAAAAGGACACCCAGACTCCTAGAGTAGACCGCGAGGGATTGTGCCGCGAGTAGCACGGGAGCCAACAGGCTATAATCTAACCCTGAATCCGGATCAGCCTCAGCAAGGGTAAAGCCTCTGATGAATGCGGGAGGATTTGGGGCTTGGAGAGACACCGAAAAAAACTCCAATCCACATCCTGTGCACGCGAGATGCGTAATCAAGAGAGAGATGATGCTGTTTTTGCTCAACGTATGTTTTCTGAATACGAGGTTGTACGAAAGTCGTTACGTGGTGAAATTCTGTGAGTAATACTGTATGCAAAATTTGGGGCAGTACAGCACGCCTGAAAAACCTGGAGACGCGAGATAGTGAAAGGGCCGATGAGTATGGGTTTTGGATAACGTAAGTGGCTGATTGAGCAAAAGTTGGTTGTGCGGCATAGGTGAGGACCAGGAGGAAGAGTTCAGCTGGAAGGTCGCTAAATCTAAATGTGATTCGAGTAGGAGGCTCCATGACGGGCGAGTAAGAGGCGAAGCTGGTCTGAAGCCTTTAATACTCGCCTCATGAATTGTGGCGTCATTCACAGTAGTGGAGTCGCATTGTGCGAAGAACCACAAGTTGTGACCCGGTACTAGTCAATAGCAGAGTTATTGTTCCTTTTTAGTCCTCCAATATGCTCTGGTTCTGTGGATGCTGGAAATTACTGGTTATTAATTACTAGACATTATCATGGGAATAATTCGAATGTGGCACGGGTCGTGGCAAGAAGGTAGGATAACGTTTGATCGGTGCGGTGATCAATGGATATCCACATTCAATTGCCTTCAAGTGACATGGAGACAGCAATTATAGGCCTGCAAAGGCCTACAACCGCGTGGTACATTATCAGGACCAACTTGGGGTTCCATGTTCGGTTGTTTGCGATGCCTAGGGATGAGATTTAGAACGTGTTCATAATAAATCAGAGTAGAAGTTTCACCGTTTCTGAGTATCTATAGATACGTGATAAGAGAGTGCTTCGTAACAGACTTTAGAGGAGAGGTCAGGATTGGATCGGAGGGTGGGGCGGCAGGCATTTGGGTCGTGATAGACTCCGAGAGCTCTCCTCAGTGTAGGAGAGAAAAACTTGGAGGAGAGACGCCCAAGACCGATAACAACGTCGATTTCAGCCTGAGCCTTCTTCTGCACATAAGGGAATAGTGTCATAACCAGGAAGAACGAGCAGATTGTAGAAAGTCTGAGGAAAGAAGTGTAGTACTCTCAGAGGATGATGAATGAAAATATATAGGGAGGGACCAACCGTGTCGGAACCACCGCCGTATATAGGTGCAGCAGACCATTTCACAACATGATCATCTTGCACAGACAAAGTACGGCCTTCCAGCAGATTCGAGGTAAAAGACTTCGGGACAACGCCAGCAGCCTTTAAAAATCAAACTTCAACGCATACTCGCAAAACTACAAATATTGGTCACTATCTGATCCACGACAAATCTGTAGGGTGCAGAAACCGTCTCACCGAGGGGTCCCGCATCACTCATGCGCCATGCGCTTGAAGCCAGCACCAGGGAATCGGTGACCTCGACCACTGCAAATGGTGAGGCCATTGGATGCAAACGTCCGAATGCTATAGTTTACAAAATGGCAAGAAATCAGCCATGAAGACACCGAGAACAGTGGAACGCGAGGATTGGTTCACAGCGCGGTCCGCAATGTCAATGACTCGAATGGATCATCGTTCTCTTTCACTTCATAGCTATGAGATATGCGCAGACACTTGCTTTCGGTTCCATAGCGACAGACTGTCAGGCCCAGCCAGTATATTGTCGTGTTTAATATCTTTCGAATTGAGTGAGCGACACTCACAATCAAATACTACTGTATCATCAAATTCGCCGGTGTGAATGACGTGACATTCAGAACGGTGATAGTCTAAGCCGAACAAAAGATACAGCAGCACATCTGAGAAGATTAGACGAATATTGTTTACCAATAAGACGACGTTGAAGTTCATAGATAAAAATATGAGGTAATTGTGGCTTTCGTATGGGCCTTTAGCCTCGAGCGAATCGACAATGGTTCGCATAAATATTCGACCTGGATGTAACGGGTTCACTTTGTGATATGCTCCGACATCTGCAACTCGTGTAAAGCAGACGCAGCATCGGCATAATTATTGCTGCAGATTTTCCAGCGCCACATAGTGTACAGATCGCCAAAGTCGTCCTGGAAACAAACTAATAAACAGCCCCTAGCTTGATGGCGTTTGACACATACCGACAGATATCCTTGGCGGGCCACACTGTTGAACTTCTACCATACCCTAGCTTTGCAATTACTTGATAGGTTTCGTCAATCACATCTCCCAAACTCCCCAAGATATAAGTGTTTCGGGTCATAACCGGGAGGCAACATTTGGGGAGGTTTGGATGATAGAGAAGTCTGAGCAATTCAGGAGATCGGTGCTTGCAAGGGTCCAACGAGTTTCCGTATTGACGGAAGATTAGGTCTGTTCGCTGTTGACTAGTAAGTAGAACAAGAATACCAGTGGCAAGGACAAGCTAGGAAGAGCCTGGTGGCTCCGCTGAAGGAGGTTCACCGCGTGGATCGCGCGCACAGGACGGGGCAGTGGCCAGGTGACCGCTCAATTACACAGACTGTTAGACGGTGATAAATTAGCGAGCCTCGCTAAATGTATATCCACTCGCTCCTCTCTCAAGGCCTTGTAGTCTAGAGGTACGATACTTGCTTTGGGTGATTCACAATTGCAAGTGGCCTGGGTTCGATTCCCAGCAAGGCCCTTCTTTTTTTCCTTTGCTCGATCTCATCATTCGTGTAAAGGACCCTCGGGTCCGAATCACCATCGTTTGACTGGCTTCTGGACATTGATGTTCGCCTTCATTGCCACATCTTTAAAGAATTCGACGACATGAGTGCCTCCTGGGCTGTCATTGAGACCTTTAAAGTTTACACCCACACACTTGAGTCCCACAATTTATGTAAATACCAGTCCATTGTTGCGTCCCCTGTTGTCAGTACAAAAAAGAAGAATTGCAGAACAAGCGGTCGGTCGTTGGACTGTAGCTAGGCTCCCATGATCTACTTGCACAGACACCTGAGATTTGACGAGGGCCGGACAAGTTAACTGGAATTGGTATCTAATGTCCGTCCATCGAATATTAATTTAAATACTAAATCTGCACGCGTATATCAAGTTAGGAGCACTGTGGAAATCAGGATATAGAGATGAGAACGTCGAACTGACAAGGAGAACACAGTTCGTGCATTGCAGAAGTCCGAAAGGAAGAAGGTTGAAGGCATGCAGTACTGATTAACCACAAATACCCTTGTCTATGATCGCCCCGCAGCGCCTGCATTTGACCCTTCGGTCAAGAAGACAACAGACAATGCCCAATGGGAACCAAATTATTGCGGCCAAAATACCTAAAGAAACGTATGCAGTCAACTGCTTGGCTGATAGTGTGCGATCGCCCTTACCTGGGATGCTGAAGTTGGTTTCATTTACATGTTCCCCTTGCTGCAAGCATGTCATTTCTGGGTGGCCTGGGGGCAGTAACGAGGCGACATGTTCGCCGGTCAAGGGATTCTGATAGTGGTAGACTGTGGGTTGCTGCATCATAGGCATAGGACGAGTGTGAACAGCCGTCACAATGTTAGAGGGTAATCGGGAGCGGCTGCGCTTGTGGGTTCGCAGCCTGGTCGGCCATCGAAGATTGTTGCTGTTCATCTGAAGTCATGGTAAATAGTTGATCATTCAGGATGATAAAAATTTGAAGACAGACTTGAACTAGTCTGATCTGCGACGTGTTCGTACGAAGGTGGGTTATCTACAGCTATGCTTGACCACATGATGGGTTCATTAATACCAGAGTCATCGAATTTGCATGTGTTCGACAGGGACTCACCATGTTTGACTGAGGATCAATGATCATCGAGGTTCCGCTACGTAGCTTTTAAACAAGTTCGAAAGCTGCGCACGGCGGCACGTGTGCATGAGGCGTAAGGGGGGAATGTGACACTCGACATTTAGACAGACGTCAGCTGCGAGAGAGTCCCCGACTCCCACGTACGTTAGCGGGAGGATAGGGAAGTGTTTTGTCGGATCCAAACGTTTGATCAGGCACCTATACACAGATGCATGGGAACCCTCTTGGTAATTCCCGCTACTTTAGTAGAAGTCTTATACCTCGATACGGGAAAACTTTTGCGGTAGATTCGATAGATTTCGAAGTGGCAGTGTTTCTTACTTGAAATAGTAAGCGGCTGTGATAATCGATCGGTGTTTTTTCCCCTCAAGAGTCAATCGTCCAGGCATGTTGATTATACTATAATATTGTATAATCTTCAACGACACCATGGTCTGCGCATCACATCGTCAAAACATTACATTATCGTTGATTTGTAATGTTTTGCAACGTGTTCCCCGCGTTCGTCGATCGCGTTTTTTGTCGACGCACAGTGTTTTCAGAGGGCCTCAGGTCTACCGCCCCTACTATAACCCTATCCTACACCTACTCTCAATCCTCGCCCCCCAGTTTCCCCTCAAGATCCTTTGAACTCTCCCGTTGTCAGTAGTGATCCGCAAGGAATAACGTTACGATCCGTTGATGATGCATCTAGCGAAGTATGGCACTCTGACGTACACAAACTAGAAGTGGTTGATGAAGAGTCTCTTCGCCCGTAGTGGGAAGTCACGCGGAGCCGCTCATTACACTGTCAGATGCTCAAGATGGATGGACAATGACGATGAAGCTGGCGGCCTACGAATACCCGGAACAGATGAATTCATTGGTCCTTGTATCGAATCCGAAGCAACTAAACGGCACAGACTACGCGGCGAGCATGGTGAGTTCCAGCTGCCACTCGTAGTCCTGCTTTGCGATTTTGTACCGCTGTCTGTTGCTAAGGGCCCTACCATTCGAGAATGATATGAAGTTCAGACTTTGTTCCATGAAATGGACTTGCCATGCATTGTGAGAGTTCCTCATTCTCGCCAAGATCACGATCACTAATAAAATATCAACCTTCAGGCCATGACCGGTGGGACGGAGTACCACAATGTTTCAGGAACGCACTGTGCGACCGACCCTGCCGAGCTACCTTCCATCCTTATGGAGCACTTTCTCAACTCCCCAAAAGTTCTCTCTTTTTTTGACACCAACGGCTCTTCCATCATCAACCAAACCGGAAATCACCACAATGATTCTTGCCGGTATATCAATACCCATAACCATATCCTACTTTCTCTACTTGACCAGGTATACCACCCCCCCTCCGTTCTCGAGCCAGGCTTCGACTCGACGACTGCCCTTGCAAACTTGTACAACACCCGCGGTCTAATCCCGCATGCACCTGGAACGTCATTCCAGACGCAGTTTGGGCACCTCTTTGGATATGGTGCGACGTATTACTCGTATCACTTCGATCGTGCTATTGCATCCCATGTGTGACGGAAGATCCTTTCTGCTGACCCACTCAACCGCGAGCTGTGGAGACAAGTATAAGCAGGAGGTGCTGAGGTACGGTGGTGGGAGGGACCCGTGGTTGATGCTCAGTGCATTACCTGACACTCCTGAGCTGGAGGTCGGCGATGCGGGAAGTTGGTAGATGGAGGATGGAAGATGGAGTCGCTCCAGAAAGACATTAGGATCTACGCTACATGAAACTATCCACCACTGCATCTGTTCTTCTTGTGTAAAACACAAACCAACGAGCAATGGCCACGGCGCTTGCCGAAACAGGGCCCGGGTAGCGGGCTTTGCCACTTTAGCTGGCCCTATAACTTATAAAACTTTACAGTTTGATGAATGTGTATAGTCTGTGGTAGTACTAGCTGTGTCATCTCTACAGCGAAGAAATTGTGACGCCTTTTCGTTTTCTCTCGGTGTCCTTATTTGATTGACAACCTTCATATTCAGAATGTCTATGTTTCTCTCAAAACACGTGTCGATCGAGTCCTCAATGCTACATATTGCCCGCCTCACAACATCCTTCACAATAGCGTCTTAGATATGGTCCCCTTTATCATGATGATCAATCCGTCGCCGTAGTTTTTGATGGGGTAGGTCTGTCTGTTTGTGTGGATGATATCTCGATGACTTTCACTCGTGAGCATTTCGAGTCTGCTGTGTACTATGTGCACTGTATTGTATTCAAATAGTTTAAGATTTATCAAGAGGCTACTCAACAAGGTACTCCCCTCCCAACTGCTGCCTCATGCATTACGTCTGGACTAAAAAATAGGTTTCTTACACAGATGCTTGCTATGCAGAGAATTTGTCTGCTTTGTCCGCGTCTGCGAGTTGGAATTAAAAGATCAGATGCATCATGCGCGAAATAAGGAATGTAGTGTCAATGTAATCATGTTTCATTTCACTTCTAAACGCACAGAGCTTGCAAGCATGTCAGATGATATCCTCTTCAAGAGTCTCTTGACGGCACCTGTCCCACCTGCTTGCACAAGAACACGGGGCACTTTGCTTACTGCTCAGTTTCAGAACTTATACTAGTATGGCCCTAAGGTGGCCACTTTTATACGTACTCCTCCTGTCATCAGCGCATCTCTTGCTATCGATTCAGCAACTACGCGAGTCTCTGAAGCCATGCCTTTATCGTGGATTTTGGCATCTGTTGATAATCTTGCTCGCCGTTTAGAGGAGCTGAACCGCACCGACGTCCAGACGTGTATTCGTCGATTTGCGCCACGCTATCGCACACTCCACAACAGGCTCTCTCATCGAAAAACGTGTAATGCACTTGCTAATCATGTTCGGCAACGTGCACTATGCTTATTTCATGCTGGAGTGATATGTCCTCCGGCTTTCTCTGACAGCCATTACCAGTTGGAACATCACCTAAAGATGCACTGCCCAACAGTCACGACGCTAATGGCTCCCGCGCGTATCAACTTACACTGCGGCGTATGCAGTTGCTGCCATGCGCAACCTACACGAAGAAAGCTCTCCACAATTTAAAAAGGCAAAAGGAAGGCCTGGTGCCATCTCTGCAAACTCAGATCTGCAGCGGGCGGTAGCAATCAATATCTATGGCAAACCTTATCTGTCGAAGACAGGTGATGAGCATGACTCCGAGGACCAGGATGGTATTATCCTGACCTACCCAACACATACCTTTTCCTCTCGGTGGAACTGCATCCTGGACCTTTCCTCAAAACCACCGGAAGGGCCTCTTGACTTCTCAGACGCTTCTGATGATGCTCGTAGCGCGTTACCAGAGCCAGCGTCTCGCTTCCCGTGGCAAGCGGCCCTGGCATCGGCGATCCCGAGAGTACCATCTGTTGCCGGGAACAAATGACATACCCTTCCCAACAATATCACAGCTATACGTGCGATCAACCCGAATGCTAACTTCCGCCCGATGCGCGACCAATTTTCCGCCTCACTCTAACAAACAATACATTCCTCCCTCTGTTACTGTGCAATGTTTTTTGAAGTCTCCGTCCACTACATTCGGCGTTCCACCGCCAACCACGTCCATGTTAGGCGTCAGTATACCCAATGGCGGCCCACATGGCCCATCAGGGTCTCAAACGTTTGTAACGCCATCAACTCCTGCCTATCCTGCATTCCCACCAGCCACTGCTCCAACCACGTCCCACTTCCAAACACCGCTGAGTAACCACCAAGGAGCCTCCGGGCCAAGCGTCGAAATTTGCAGGGAGCACGGTCTCGGAATGACTGCAGGTATAACCCAAACTCCTGGACCAACTATTGTTGGCGGCACATTCGATCCCGCTCAAGATCACCCAGCCACCGGTGGAGAGTCCATCATCGTCTCCGTTGGCCTGCTCCCACCTGCTTCAGTTTCTGCCGCATCCAGGAAATTATATCCATGCGATCACTTCACACTTGATATCTTCGTGTTCAATCAGAACTCGTGGACTAGGCGGTTCGAAATCAGCTGCCCTGGTCCAGATCACTGACGTAGATGGAAGATCTAGCAAGAGAATGCTGCACGGGGTGGCAAAACGACTATTGAGGAGTTCAAGAGTGTGATCTCGTGAGGCCTTTTAACATGTAGAAGCCTCGAGTGATCTAGTAAGACCTAGTAATCGATTCCCTTGCAAGCCTCGTCGGCCATGCAAGATTAACTTACCTCGCACACCCTCGAAAGGCCATCCAAGACAGGGCTATTTCCTCGCAAGGCATCGCAGGCCTTCCAATGTTTGCAAGGTCGTGTAATCTACTTGCGCGGACACTCGAGATTTGACGAGGCCCGGGCAAGTTAACTATCCGTAATTGGCATCTAATGTGTCCGTCCATTGAATATTAATATACATACTAGAACTGTACATGTACATAGGGATATAGAGATGAGAACGTCGAATGACAAGGAGAACACGTTCGTGCGTTGCGGAAGTCTGAAAGGAGGAAGGTTGAGGGCATGCAATACTAATCAACCACAGATACCGTCGTCTATGATAATCCCGCAGCGCTTGCACTTGACCCTCCGGTCAAGAAGGCAAAGGCCAATGCCCAATGGGAACCAAATTATTGCGGCCAAAATACCTAGAGAAATGTATGAGTCAACTGCTTAGCTGTTAGTGTGTGATTGTCCTTACCTAGAATACCAAACTTGGTTTCATTTACATGTCCCCCTTGCTGCAAGCATATCATTTCTGGGTGGTCTGGGGGCAGTAACGAGGCGACATGTTCACCGGTCAAGGGATTCTGATAGTGGTAGACTGTAGGTTGCTGCATCACAGGCATAGGACGAGTGTGAACGGCCGTCGCAGTGTTAGGAGGTATCGAGAGCGGCTGCGCCTGTGGGTTCGCAGCCTTCTCAGCCATCGAAGATGACTGTTGCTGCTCATCTGAAGTCATGGTAAATGATTGATCATTCAGGATGAAACAAAATTGAAGACAGACTTGAACTAGTCTGACCTGCGACGTATTCGTACGAAGGTGGGTTATCTGCACTATGCTTGATCACCTGAGGGGTCCATTAGCATCAGAGTCATCGAATTTGCATGTGTTCAACAGGGACTCACCATGTTTGACTGAGGATCGATGATCATGGATGTTCTGCTACGTGGCTTTTGTACGAGTTCGAAAGCTGCGCACTGCGGCACATGAGGCGCTGGGGGGGGCACTGTACTACTCGATATGGCGGCCCATAACGTCAAGCTGTGCTCGAGTTTGTTTTCCATTGTTTGTTTCGATCATTAACCTGTCTATTGTTAGAATGCGCTGTTCCATTAAATTTTCGAGTTAGTGTACAGTTGAAACCCGACGACGTAGAGGGATTCTAAAGAGAGCTACATTGAGAAACTGGTCTTTGAGAGACATTATTTTCTCGGAAAGCAACTGACCTTTTGAGCTTCTCGGATCTCCCCGCCTCTGCCTTTGTGTTGTTTTCGGTCATGAATCCGAGCTTTTGATGTAAGCGAGGCGCATCTTGACTGTATAGTTAGAATTAATATTAAGTTCTCACGGGTCAGCTGAAGAACCTCTTCACGTTTTTGATAGAACCCGGATCGCCAGCTACCGTGGGAACCAAGGAATTTTTATCTGCAAACAAACCATTTGATCTTTTGCGCTTCACAACTTCACTCAACTGCTGTGATTGAAGATGGAAAGTGCAGGACCATCGACGCACCATATCGCCCCCGATGTTCCATCGGACTCGATGACCTCCAGAGACTAGTTCGCACATTTGCGCATCTCTTCTCAAGGAAATTCTAATATCTAATTTTTGCTTCTTCCAGTTATGCGGATTCATACGCGCATTTCGGTTTGTTTATCCATCTAGTCGAGTTATTGTTAGTCTGACATACCCTGTCAGGTATTCACGAAGAAATGCTCAAGGACACAGTCCGGACAGGATCTTATCGTGCTGCGATCATGAACAACGGCCACCTCTTCAAGGGTAAAACAGTCTTAGATGTTGGTTGCGGAACTGGTATCTTGAGTATGTTCGCTGCAAAAGCGGGTGCTTCACATGTAGTCGGTGTAAGTACCACATGCCTATCTCGCTCGTATCATTTCCTGCATGCCTTTGAAGATCGACATGTCGAATATTATCGATCAAGCTCAAAAGATTATAGAAGCAAACGGCTTCAAAGATAGTACGTTTGACTGCATGCTGCTGATCCATCTTTAGTAACATTACATTAGCCATTACCCTCGTTAAGGGAAAACTTGAGGAAGCCGAGCTTCCTATCGATAAATTTGACATCATCATTTCAGAGTGGATGGGCTATTTCCTTCTCTACGAATCTATGTTAGACACCGTCCTACTTGCAAGAGACAAGTACCTCAAGCCGGAAGGATTGATATTCCCCGACACCGCCAGATTACTTTTTGCCGCCATTGAAGATCAGGACTACAAAGAGGAGAAGATTAATTGTACGTTATTTTGTGTTGTACGCGCGCCTGGCTGAGAACAGTATTTGTAGTCTGGGATAATGTGTACGGCTTCGACTACTCGTGTATCAAAGACATCGCACTACGCGAACCCTTGGTGGATACCGTTGAACTCAAAGCAGTCGTAACCGATCCCTGTGTTATCAAAGTTTGTTACTATCAAGTCATTGATGATTCTTGTCTGACTCCATGCAGGATATTGACCTCTTAACAGCGACAAAGGAGGATCTGACTTTCTCAGCACCTTTTAGCCTCGTTGCTACACGCGATGACTGTGAGTGTAATCGCGTTGTGTGTCATAGCATTATTCATACGTGCTACTATAGATGTTCATGCATTCCTCGCTTGGTTCGACATTGTCTTCGATTGCACACACAAGAAAGTCAAGTTCTCAACCGGCCCTCACGCGCAATACACACACTGGAAGTACGTCTGTAACCCAACTTTCTGTTGCTCGGATACTTAATTATTATCCGAAACAGGCAAACAGTATTTTACACCCCCTCGACAATCACTGTCAAAGAAGGGCAACAAATCACTGGCACAGTCTCTTGCGCACCGAACGCGCGGAACAACCGTGATCTTGACATTGCTATTTCGTATGCACTTGGTGCCGAGGAAGAGGCGACAGAAGAGATAACAGTAGATTACAAAATGTGCGTGATTTTGTATTCTTTCCGCATTCCTTTTCTCCTTCAGTCCGATTCGTGGTGATTATGACCGTACGCTGACCGATGATAGGTCTTGATCGACAAACAATTCTCCGACCTCTGCTTTCTACACTTCACTGCGCTGTCATACATTCCCCATATACCGTCGTTTACCTGCAACCCGGCCTCTGGATTGGACATCAACAGGTATTAACTTGGATACACCGACATCGCAGCCCATCTGGCTTAGTTCTACATATCTGCACCATACTTGCTGTTGCTTGTTGCATCATTAGAGTACACCCATCTCATTTATCAGTCGACCATGTGCTACCAAAACAATCGTGTTTCTTGATTTTACAGATTCCGCAACAGCGTCAATAAGCATTTTCAAGTCGTTTCTCAACAAACATGAGCATTTTGGTGAACTCAAATTTGTGGTTAGTTCAATTCGGGCGTTGTCTTGGTTCACATTGCCCTCGCGCTCATGTGCAACCAGAAATCACTCTGGTTCACGGCGTCCTGGATGAGTACTGGGCAGAGTTGGGCTCGGGTAAACTGTGAATTTGTGATACACAGCTGCTGATATTCACGAGTATTCGTGACCAGGCCGCCTACATTCCTCAACCACTCTGTTGTAACACATCGCAAATCCAGCCCTCAAGTTCTCTATTGAAAATTTCCGGTTCCTCCAGGTGAACCCAGTGTCCTCCTTGGAACTCTACCATCTTGAGACCTCCCGTGGCGTATTTCTTCATCTCTGGCACGGCGTAATCATACACGCATACGTGGTCTTTCTTCGCCACCGCGAAGAACGCGGGTTTCTTGATAAATTGATTTTCTTCTGATATCTCTGTTACCGCAGCAAAACGAGATCAGATAATGTAATGTGAAGCAATGAGTTAGATATCGCACCTTCCATGATGCGGGAATTGACGCCGCCGAGCATACATCGGTACCAGTTCAGGGCACTTGTTAAGCCACCTTTCCTCAATGCCTCCAGCAAGCGTGAGTGGTGCTACATTTTACGGACACAGTCAATTCTGACAAGTCTGACAGCAATAAGAAATACCTCGTCTGTGAGATAATTGGCTCTCTTTGTTGTCTTTCCACTTTCGATGAAGGCCTGTATCTCTCCGGGTTGATTCATCAGAGTCAGCCAACTATCTGGGTCGTCCGGATAAAGCACGGAAATCAGTGATTCCAGCTTTGCGCCTTATCAACAACAAGTAATTAAAACGTGGGTCACACTCACGTTCTTCTCGATAACTGGCGGAGCGCTTTCTTGCTCAAAAAATTTCCAGTACCCCAGTAACGGCCGGCCATATGTCTTGGTATTCATCTCCAAAATAACATCAATTGGAGGGAAAGGGGTGTATCTGTTGTATGTAACGACGACCCATGCGAAACCCAAGAACCGGTCAGAGTGTTTCATTGACAGGACGGAGATTATGCATGAGCCCCTGATGACGGTTATGAAGTCGACTGGTGTGTGCGTTCAGTTGTCTCTCACCAGTCATGTCCAACGGCTATGGCTTTTTGGACTTTCTCGGCATCAAGAATGTCAAGCAAGTCTTGCGCGATTGCGGTATGCAGGAAGAAGGATATATCAGTGGGTTTAGACGTCCCGCCGTATCCGAGCATGTCAGGCGCTATTACTCCGAATCCCCTCTCAGAGAAGTAGTTGATCTGATGATACCAATCATATGAAATAGAGGGAAATCCATGGACAAATAGTAGAGTGGGCTTGTCATCCGCAGCTGGCAAGGACAGGTAGTGGTAAGTCAATCCTCTGGAGGTGACGATGTCTTTGTACTTTGAGACAAGGCTTTCGTTCATGGTGGCAGTAGGAATGGGCGGAAACTCGTTGATCTGTTTTAAAGTGCATGCATAGCAACTAAGTCGTTTAAAGGATTCGTTCTTAAATGACAAATCAGCTCTGCAGCTGAGGGTGCTCGGGGCGCTCAGGGTCATGACTCATATAGTGGAGGAGCCGGTATACATATAATCAGCCTGACCTGTGAATGGAGAATGTGCTATCGAACGGTAACCATCGTAATCAACCAAAGGGTTGGCATCCGAGTCCAGATTTGATATTATGAATGAATTTGACAAGGTCTTCCCCATCACTCGACGCTGGTTACCTATTGAAAGAATTTATCATTCTTTCAAACGTCCCTGAAATAAATACTATATTATACGCAGTCTTCTAAGCTAATTTGCACTCCTTCTCAACATCTGCAATGACTTGAGCCCATTTCCCTCCATTACAAGAACTGATCCTAGCCCACTGATCCTCCTTCAACACTCGTCTGTACTACAGCAAACAAGCAACTCAGCTAGGTAAGAACAGGCTTACATAGGCGGAGTCGAAGGGGCGGATCAGGGGTTCTGGGTTGTTTGGGAAGACTGACTTAGGGTATATCTTGTCGAGAGAGTCGGTGATAAGGGTGCCAGTGTTAGAGTCGCTGAGGGCGGGAACGGTGTAAATGTCCGGGCTGTCTGCGCGTTTATTTGGCTTTGCGCCGACGGCCTTCAGGGCGCAAGCGACTGGCTTGTAGGGCGTTAGGATGATGGTTTGGCAGATGAATGGCGACCGTCTCAGTAAGTTTAGCCTTCTTGTACAATTCAGACCCACGCGAGGCGGAAACATTTGTGTGTTCTGAATCACATTAGCTTGATACCTAAGAAACATTAAGATCGACTAGCCATCACTACCAGGCGGTCGATGCTTGTTAAAATATAATCCCAGTGGCGTACAATGTCCTATGCCCTTAAAATGGATGCGTGACACTGATTTGAGAGCACAAGTGTCCGGCTTTCCATAGTGAATCGGGCAAGTATAGATCAAACTTTTGGCCTTGGATGCAGTTTCAAGTTATAAGGGGGTCGGGCACAGGACGGGGAAAACGCTTTGGACACCTGCTATTGACTCTGTTCTGTGAGTCATCTGTTCGACGACCAGTGATATTCATTTCTCATGGGAAAGGGAGTGCCTGCCAGCTTGTCGCCGGATTACAAGGAGTTTAGAAGTTTGTGCGCTGAGTGAGGTTGCACTGGTATTAGGTAACCGCTAGTTGGTTGGTCAAGCGGGTCTTTGGTGAGACAACAATTGATGATCCGGTGCACATAAGGTCCGACTTGACACAAGCGTGGTTGTCGTGTCACGGCAGCGAATTGGCTTTTACGATTTTACCGACGGAAACAAAAAAGACTCCGAACTCCGATGATTTACTTACAACAAAGTTACCTAATTGGGAACTGCTTATTGTGCTTCGTCCTCCATCGTCCCCTTGCAGAACAATGAGGATGCGGAGGACACGCCGTGCTGGGACAATGATGAGTTGGTTCTCAAAAGGACAAAGAATGGATTGCTTCAGCGCTTCTCCTTGCTGGGCTGCTTCTCTTGCTAATTATTTTGTCTTTCTTTCTTCACCGCTGACGATCGCCACCAGTTGGCTACTAGAGTTTTATTCGACGTCGCAGGTCGACCATCATCATCCCAGATGTCCTTCTCGTTTCGAACTCCAAGAGGAATATCGCCTCCGCCAGTTTATGCCGCTCATTCTACAACACAGACTTCGAGCACGACTCTCAGACCTTACCTTCAACTCCCACACATCCTATCCCTAACCTGGCTAGCATATCCAATTCTTTCACTCATCTTCGTGATCTTTAGACTCCAGTTATCATCCCAGTCTGCCCAAACTGCGGTAGCTAATGCAAAAGGTGACCTTTTGACCGCCTGCCAAGCAGCGGAGCAAGCTGCCACGGCTGCTGCCAGTGCTCCCCGGTATATGGCAATTGCCTCAAATCAGTTAATCGCGGATACTATAAATGGCAGCATGAACGACGCGCGCGCAGCTCTGATTCTCTCATTGACTGTCATGGAAGCGATCATCAATTTCCTTATCGACATCTACCGCTCCACGTTCTTGTGTTTCCTCGAACTGATTGTTGGAGGTGGACTTGCACTTCTCATTGCTGCTGTTCAAGAGGTACGGAGAACTTGCCTTCCGATGGATCCTTGTTGACAATAGTTTAGATCACTTCTTTTTTGCAAAGCACCCTGAACACCGTTGTGTCAGGTTTGAAGAACGATGCTACTTCGCTCAACTCTGCCATTACAACCATAGTCAACGAGCTCAACAGTGTCAATCCTTTCGGGAACGTCAATGCGCCGCAATTCGATGTCTCGAGCCTGGACTCTCTGTCCAGTATAACTATCCCCACGGATTTTGAGAATGCATTGGTTCAGCTCAACAATTCGCTGCCTACTGTGTCGTCCATCAAAAACTCTATTGAATCTCTGTAAGTCTTACACCGAAATGTACATCCGCGTCTACTAACTCGCATTAGCGTCGACACACCTTTCGAGGCCGTGAAGGCTGACATCAACAGCACGTTCCAAGGCCTTGTCTTCGATGTGTCAACGCTTCCTGTCCCTGCTCAAAATGCGGTTTCATTTTGCAATGATTTGGACACTTCCTCAATTGACAATCTCGGCAGTGACCTCCTCACGATCACGAAGATTGGCACCGTTATATTGATTCTTCTTCTCCTCGCACTGCTAGCAGGGCACTGTGCTCTCGAGTGGTACAAGTGGCGCTGCTTGCAGTTCCACCTCCGTCGCACCCGTGAGGCATGGGTTTCCGACCCCACCACGGTGTACACCGGCTCCGCTAGCGCCCCTTCTGTCACGCTCACCGACCACAATCTCCTCATGCTCCAGACGGATGCGCAACATCCACTGCTTACTCGCATAGCTAATGTCCTCTCAACTAAACTGCGCATGTCCCCTTCACAGCACACTCATTTGCGTTGGTTCCTGCACTACATTTTCCACGCCCCTGCACTTGCCTGCTTCTTGATCGGTTTCTTTGGTCTACTGTCCGTTGAAGTGCAGCTTCTTGCCGTCGGCCCTTTGGAAGCAAAGTACACTGCAGAAGCGGCTGCAAGTGTGCAGGATCTGTCCAGCACGATCTTCGCACAGGTGAACAGCTCAATGTACAACCAATCCTCATCGTACGCTGGCACCATCAACGCACGTGTTGAGACCGCCCAGTCCTCCGTCAACAACGGGCTGTTCGGCTGGGTCAATGGCACCACCACAACGCTCAACACGACGCTGAACAACTTCTATACCGATGTTCAGAATATCGTCGCGAGCGTGTTCAATGGTACCGTCCTGGAGAACACTGCGCAGGACTTCGTCATGTGCATCATCGGCTCGAAGGTCAATGCACTCGAGGAGGCGCTCACGTTCCTGAACGAGAACTTGATTGTTGATCTTCCCACTGTCAACGAGACCGTCTTAGTGCTTTCGTCGTCCGATGTCAACGAGATCACTCAGCCAATTGCAACCGCCGCGGTTGGTGGCGGGCAAGATGACTCAAGTGGCCTCATCGGAAGGCTTGTGGCGACGTACGTCGACTCCCTCAAGCAGGAGCGCATCATGTTTGCCCTGTTCCTAGGCCTCTGGGGCGTTGTCGTACTCATGGGTCTCGCTGTCGTTTTCTGGCATTCCTACGGGAGAAATTGGGTTGAAGCATATAACAAGCGCAAGTGGCGCAGGGAGCAACGCGACGACATTGATGATATCATAGCGGCCTTCCCCAACGCACCGCCCACCATTCATATCAGCAAGGATTCGGAGAAGGGCGAGAAGACGCCTGATATGGGTCTTCGTTCATTCACCCCCCTTCCAGAGCCGCGTTCAGCATTCAGCCTTAATCCATTCAGCCGGTCTGTCAATCATCCGCTGAAATCGCTTGAACCTCAGTTTGAGAAAAGTTGGGATAGCTTTTTCCGCGAGGGAGCTGAGCCAAAAGTTGAGCAGCAGCAGCAGCAGCAGCCGTCAATACTTGCTCGCACCATTAGCAGGCCGATGCGTTTGATGGCTCTGGGAAAGAGGAAGCAGAACGGAGACAGTGGAGACAGAGAGGACTTTCCAGAGGTGGAAGATGAGCAACCTAAGTCGCACTGGTTCAAGCCCGTGACGAACCTCTTTGCGAAGAAGGCTGTTCCCGCTGAGGAATTTGTTGTCGATAGGTCGATGGCCCGGCCTCTTAGACCTCAATTGACGATTTCCACAGTGCGTGCTGCCTCACTCAAGCCGGATGGCCTACCGCACATTGAGCAGTCTCCGACTCGAGAAGAGCCTCCTTCTGCCTGGTCTGTCTCTCCTACTCCACCCTCTCTACCATGGACGAAGAACATAGTTGCTCCTGCCAAGCCGCCAACGCTCCCTCTTATGTCCTTCCCCCCACCACCGCTCCATCCAGAGAAGCGCAGGAAAGCCAGCGTGCCTACTGATGTTGGGTCATTCGACGACTATGGTTTCACCCCGCCGCAGGCCAAGGACCCAAGCCCGCTCGCCATGCCGCTTCATCACGCGTTTGAGCGGGCACCCCCACAGCAGGCAACTGTCCCATTGACCCTCTACCCGTCACAAGTGCAAGCTGCTATCCTCACTAAATCTAAGGAGAAGAATAGGCCAGGACTGGCCCCTCCCCCGCCGGGCCTTGCACCGTCCTCCCTCCCAGGATCTGTCACGCCCGTAACACGGCTTCTCACGACCACTCACGCACGGAAAACCAGCAACGCTATAAATCCGTTTGCAACTCCGTTTGACGACGACGCCTGCGCAGTATCTCCGACGCAGATGAAAAGGATAACGAACCCCTTTGCCGGCTTGGCATTGTAACTCTGACACAGCTTATCGCGTGGACTTGGAGATGACGCTTTGCTCTGTAATTTGTACACTACGCACCACAGATGCTGTTAATACCTCTCACTGTGCATTAATGTCGTGCTCTTCCTCTCTTTTCATATATTCCTAACTGTAGCACTTCATTTCACATATATGTAGCTCTATTCTACTGACTCTGCATTATTATCCGCTGGTACTCGGACTACACCAAATCAAATGACATGATTATATGGGAAGCAGTGCGAGTGAACCGCCGAGATTGAGCTGATTGGTGGGGGAAGTCTTGACATGACATTGATCATGTGGTATTAGCCCACCGCGTGGATGGCATATAGTAGCTAGTAGTGTTACAGCAGTGGTGTGTTTGCCGAGGTAAGGAGAGGAGGCGACCAGTAGATGGTCCCTCGCCAATGTATCGCTATATTGTTATTAAAGTTAGTGCGACAAGTTCTTTCACAAAGTTCAGCTTGAAAGAGCAAAAATGAGGAGAAAGGTAGTGCAAAATCCATGATGCATCGTGTCTAGATATTACTGCAAAAACGGGGAGTCTTGATCGTGTAAAGAATACTGCGACGTTAGCAAGGTGAGGTATCATTGGGGTAAAAAGAGGAAAGACGAATCATGACAAGGTCGTGAAAGAAAAACTGAAAACTACGTAGTAAGTCGCAGGGCGTCTATATATGTACAGCGACTGGAGGATGAGAGGAAACAATTCTAGACTACAAACCCTTGTCACTTCAAACTTGAAGGACATTTCTAATCCAAGAGACTCAATCAAAAGTACCCGCTTGCTCGACGAGCACGTCGTCCTAGTAGACGCAACCAGCGTCCCAATGTCATGGGCTCTTCAGGAGACTGTCCGAAGTCGGGCTGCAGAAGAGATGTTAATAAGTGACTGAGAAAACGATGATGAGAATTCGCAAGCTGACATAACCGATTAACGCATCAGGAACGTCTACAGGACCATGATGGACACGATAGAGATCGTCCGTGAACACAGAAGACTCATGCTCTGAGGCGTCGCGACTAGAACAATTAGAACGGCCAGAATTGAAGGAATTCAGGCGTGGTAGCCATGACGGTTCTGTGATGCCATTGTAGTACCTGACAGGCCTGTCGGGCGGCTATTGCACATAAGTCATCGACGGGTATCAAGCGTGGCTATAATGCTCACGAGCTGTGTCGCAGCAGCCAGAGCCAGAACATCAGGATCTTCGCAGTCAGCCCAACTGAACCGCTGTCTCTGAAAATGTGGCATTTTGTGTGTGGGTAAGGGTTGGCAGGGGCTGAGATATAGAACTGGGGGTGTACAAGATGCAGAGCAGGGTACAAACCGCGGACTGAAGGTCAATTATCCTGAGAGCCTCGAGCTTTCCTCGCGGCAGACCACGAGATGGTGTACAGCCGACATACAGGAGCTGTGCCGATCGTCAGAGATTCATAGCAGATCCACGCTGCCACCTCGGCTCCTGAATGCTGCTTGGGAAATATAGATATATTCTGCTTTAGAAGAACACACAGCATTGAGCAATACAAAACTTCACAACCTAGGATTGTCGATATAAACGAACGGGGTACACAACCTGATATCTGATACTCAGTATCAGTGCATGGCGCCTGATCAATACTAGGTCGTCAATGCGCTCGCAGGTGCTCGTCAACGATACGTAGAACCCTGGAATCGACTTTGCTTAAGACATCGATCGTCTCCAACTAGATAGTGATTATGACGATGAGTGAGGTCCACAACGGTCAAATGAAATAGAATAATACCTACCCACAGGCGTCTAGAAACCTCTCTTCCTTCCGTACTAATCACATAATCGCTCTCCTCCTTCGGCTCACAGCATGACAGGTAACGGCCATGTCGCGAGATCTCACCCGGTTCAACGGCAGGGTGGACAAGCGTTCGACTTCCCATTTCCGTGGTGCGAGCGAGCAAGGTCTTCATGGTTATGACAACCAATCTCATGAAGGGATTTGTTCGGTAGAACGCGTTAAACGGGAATGACAAAACCCAGGATTGACAGCTGAGACTGCTACAGGTGTTGATGCAGGTAGTCGGGAGCTGAGTTCGCACACAAACATCACTTCTAGCACTTGAATCAGACGATGGATCAGTTCCAATAGTAAATGAGACGTGTAACTCGACTCTCACGTTTTGAGAGGTTGTACCTATCGCTCATTACCCTGTCTTGTTGTCAGTCAAGGAAGGGGGACATGGTTTATAGGTCCTTACGAGGAGGTGCAGTAGCCTGGGTCATTAAGCTTCTCCAGAATACTCGGCCATTGGTCGGCTCCCGAAAGTTTGTTCGCAATGTAATGGAGCTCGCTTGAAACAATGACAAGTCTCGACGCAGATTGAGGGGTCGAGGTCTCAATGAGATGAGGCAGCATGAGGATGCTCAATAGCGCTGTTGATAAGTAATTCACTTGAAGTCTATGCAAGAAATTTTTAGGGAAGTACAGAATAGACCGAAAAGATCACTATACGTCGTCTCCCAACCATCCACAGTCCTTGAATATTGCGTAGTTGACATCCCAGCATTAGCAACTAGGGCGTTTATCTGGAAGCCCTCCTCTTCAAACTGGTTCACGAATTGGACGACCGACTCAAATGAGCCGAGCTCTAAGGGCCGTGCATCGATCGTGCTGATGCTTGCTCGCTGTTGGATATCTTTGCCTGTGTCAGGGCGTGATGTAGACCATCTTTGCAAACACCACGCGCACCTGCTATTGTTTGCTGGCACTTTGGGACATCTCTGGCTGTGACGAGTAAGTGCTTGGGCTGAAGTTTGGCCAAGTGCACAGACGCCTCAAAGCCCAGGCCCACATTCGCCCCGACTACGAGGATTGACTTGTCACTGATATCCGCAGAGGCTACTGGAAGCTCTTTACGCTGTTCGCAAAGGAATTCTGATACGATAAATTTCCCTATGATGAGTTGAAGTAGGAATCTAGCAAGCCCCGCTTTTT
Organism: Suillus lakei; assembly: GCA_016628065.1. NCBI lineage: Eukaryota > Fungi > Basidiomycota > Agaricomycetes > Boletales > Suillaceae > Suillus > Suillus lakei. Next base: position 230,822 of record JABBWA010000005.1, read on the forward strand.
ATGTATGGGGGTATTAGTGAAGGACATTGATGCAGTCATCGTGCCGTAGAAACACATCAGCTACAGCAAACCTGCGTCAGTAGATTCTGTCAGTGTCAACATGACGCGGCCAGCGCGCCTGCACCGTCATGATGCGGCCAAAGTGAACGCACCGATTAACATACACATAAAACCAAACATTCGACAAACTTTGCGATAAGATAAGATTAGATAAACTTATCTGGATCGGGCTCAAAATTTTATGTGCAGGAGTCACTCAGATCGACTTTGACAACACCTGTCCATGCTCGGTTGAGAAATTTAGCTGACCGCGGTGAGGATGGCAAGCCAGTACAGTGAATTTCCCGCAGCGCTGACATCATTCAGGCATGCTCGTTCTCCCAGGCTCGTCTGCGCTCTCCTCCTCGAAGCGCCAGGCGCTTCTTCAGCACATCAAAATAATCAAACCGGACGTGATCTCTGTTGATGCAGTCTACATTCACCTCGTCAAGTCCCCGAGCCAATCGCTGCAGGATGACCTAGCTAACAAGGCGTCGCCACAAAGACAAGCTATTGATCTATTACTGGACTACGGCGATGACATCAGTTTTCCATCGACATCTGAATCGCTTCATTCCGGGCACAATATCTTCTACATTCTGCCAAGAGCCGGGTCTATATCACCGTGGTCCAGCAAAGCGACTGACATCGCTGGTATATGCAATTTATCACAGCACATAGATCGGTCTCGAACGCGGAATCGCGTTCGTCTTCCAGCTAGCAAACGATGAAGATCTGGGGAAGGAAGAATTGACCGCGCTGTCCCATTTGCTTCACGACCGTATGACGCAGAGCGTTCATATGTCTCTACCCCACGAGGGTGTGATCTTTCAACATCACACCCCAAGCCCCCTGCGGACTGTGGAATTGAGAGGCGAAGGAGAGGCAGTTGATGCAGATGTTGCACGCGACAAGCTCTCGACCGCGAACAAAGCACTGGGACTCGCGCTCGCAGCAGACGAAATCGATTACTTGGTGGAAGCATTTGTATCTGGATCGTCACCAATCAACCGTAATCCCACCGACGCGGAGCTATTCATGTTTGCTCAAGTGAACTCGGAGCATTGCAGACACAAAATATTTAACGCATCGTGGACAATAGACGAGACGCTTCTCGACCGGTCGCTGTTCCAGATGATCAGGAATACGGAAAAAATCAGTCCGCTGGGAACAATCTCCGCATATTCTGATAATGCAGCTGTCCTCGAAGGTTCACAAGCTCCCCGATTCGGCGTACATCGTCCTTCTACCGAACATATTTACCAAGCTTCTGTTGAGAACATGCCAATTCTCATCAAAGTCGAGACACACAACCACCCCACTGCGGTCTCTCCTTATCCGGGAGCAGCCACAGGCTCAGGAGGGGAGATTCGAGACGAGGGAGCAGTAGGTCGAGGATCAAAACCTAAGGCCGGACTAGCTGGCTTCACTGTCTCCAACCTTCTCATACCGGGCTATGAGCAACCTTGGGAGACGGATTTCGGTCGTCCCTCACACATCGCGTCAGCCCTCGACATCATGATTGAAGGACCTCTAGGCGCGAGTGCCTTCAACAATGAATTCGGCCGTCCAGCACTTGCAGGCTACTTCCGCACATTCTCTGAATCTGTCCCTGCCTCAGAGGACGGATCAAAACGGGAGATTAGAGGTTATCACAAGCCAATCATGATCGCCGGTGGATACGGGAACGTCCGTCCACAGTTCGCGATGAAATCGCAGGATTTCCCCAGGGGCGAAGATCATCGTCCTGGGTGGCCCAGGTATGCTCATCGGTTTGGGTGGTGGCGCAGCATCTAGTCAGGTGTCTGGCGCCAGCTCTGCGGAATTGGATTTTGCATCTGTCCAGAGAGAGAATGCAGAGATGCAGAGGAGATGCCAACAAGTTATCGACTGCTTGCGTTGGCTTGGGGGAGGGTAGTCCTATCCAGAGCATCCATGATGTGGGCGCAGGTGGACTGTCCAATGCACTTCCAGAGCTAGTTCACGACTCAGGACTCGGCGCGAAGTTTGAGATCAGGGACGTACTTGTCGCGGATAGCTCTATGTCTCCCTATGGAGATATGGTGCAATGAAAGTCAGGAACGCTATGTCCTCGCCTGTGTCGGCAGAGAAGGCTCAGCGAGTTCGAGAGAATAGCCCAGAGGGAACGGTGTCCGTTCTCCATTGTCGGCGTCGCAACCGAGGAAGAAGAACTCATCGTCACTGACCGCCTCCTTTTGCAAGACGTCATTCACCTCAAAATGTCGACGCTTTTCGGGAAGCCCCCTCGCATGTCGCGCAAGGATACCTCACGAAAGATTTGTTTCACGAATTTTGACACCGCCCTATCTAAATATCTTCCGAACTCTTCCGCCCTGTCCGATCGCTTGTCTCTCGCAGTGGACCGCGTTCTTCGTCTTCCATCAGTAGGTTCGAAGTCTTTCCTGATCACCATCGGAGACAGAACCATCACGGGCTTGGTAACTCGTGACCAAATGGTTGGGCCGTGGCAGGTCCCAGTCGCTGATGTTGCCGTTACTCGATCATCATATGGCTTTGATGTCCTGAGTGGCGAAGCCATGGCAATGGGTGAACGAACGCCTGTGGCTCTGCTAAATCCATCTGCGTCCGCTCGGATGGCTATCGCCGAGGCGCTCACCAACCTAGCTGCAGCTTCCGTCTCCAGCCTTTCCCGTGTCAAGCTCAGTGCAAACTGGATGTGCGCCGCCTCTAAGGAAGGCGAAGGCGCATGTTTGTATGCCGCCGTGGCCGCTGTTGGTATGGAACTTTGTCCAGCCCTGGGCGTCGGCATCCCTGTCGGCAAAGATTCGATGTCGATGTCCATGAAGTGGAAGCAAGGAGAGGAGCAGCGTGAAGTTAGTGCACCACTGTCTCTCATTGTCACGGCATTCGCGCCGGTGAACAATGTCGATCGAACATGGACGCCTCAGCTGCGTACAGATCTGAAAGAAACGACTGTGCTCGTCTTCTTCGATCTTGCTCATGGCAAGACGCGTATGGGTGGATCAGCGCTTGCGCAGGTTTTCAAGGAGATTGGGTCAGAGGCGCCAGACGTCGAACATGCTCTCACAGTCCGAACGTTTTTCGATGGGTGCCAGAAGATTAAGAAGAGTCAACCTGACCTAGTACTTGCATATCACGATCGCTCGGACGGAGGGCTCTTCACAACTTTGGCGGAGATGTGCTTCGCTGGTCGGGCAGGGGCTGTAATTTCTCTCGACACTCTCCACAGTGCCTCCGACCCTGTGGCGACTCTGTTCAACGAGGAGCTAGGAGCTGTCGTCCAAGTACGCGAGTCCCACCTGAGCAAACTCATGAGCGAGTTTGTCGATGTCGGCTTCCCTTCCACATCCATCCACGTCATCGGGCGCGTCAACATTGACCATTCTGACCAACTATTCGCCATCAATCACGAATCTAAGGTGCTATTTTCGAGCACACGTCAGGAGCTTCAACAAGCTTGGGCCGAGACTTCGTACCGTATGCAGTCTCTGCGCGACAACCCTATTGGAGCACGGCAGGAATTCGACCTCATTAAGGATCACACTCACATGGGTTTATTTTATGACCTCACATTTGAGTACGCACCATCCCCCTCACGAAGTCTCTCATCGCGGCCGAAGGTTGCCATCTTGCGTGAGCAAGGTGTCAACGGACATGTGGAAATGGCTTGGGCATTCACGGCGGCAGGTTTTGATGCTGTAGACGTTCACATGTCTGACATTCTCTCCGGAGAGCTATCACTTTCGCGCTTCCGCGGGCTAGCAGCATGCGGCGGCTTTTCCTATGGAGACGTGCTTGGCGCTGGGAAAGGCTGGGCTCACTCGGTGCTTCTGAATGATGTAGCGAGGAAAGAGTTTACCCACTTCTTCGCAGACAAAAATACGTTCACTCTCGGCGTCTGCAACGGTTGCCAATGGCTCAGTCATCTGAGAGAGATCATTCCCGGCGCAGACCACTGGCCCGACTTCAAGCAGAACGCTTCAGAACGCTTCGAGGGCCGTGTATCCATGGTCGAAGTCACTTCTAACGAAGTGACAAAGGCCTCCGTCTTCTTGCGGGACATGGTCGGGTCAAAGCTTCCTGTTGCTGTTGCTCACGGAGAAGGAAGGGTGTCCTTCTCAGACGACACCCAGAGAGAAGCCCTGCTGAAAACGGGACTCGTCGCACTGCAATACATCGATTCTGCGGGTGAACCCACGGAGGTTTACCCATTGAACCCGAATGGTAGTCCCAACGGGATTACTGGCGTGCAGACCATCGACGGGAGAATACTGGGTCTTATGCCCCATCCAGAACGCGTCGTAGCACTGGAGAAGTTCCAGCTGGTATCCACCCGCGTTTGCGGACTCCTGGGACGGTTCAAGTCCGTGGTTCAGGCTTTTCCAGAGTGCTCGTGCCTGGACAAATTAGAGGGTGAGCATGATTTCATGATGTAGTTAACGTCAGATGTTTATAGTTTGTTATGCAGAGAGCACGGAGCGGAAGTGTGCCTACTAAAGTGAAATTGAATTACCGAGACTCGGAGAAGAGATCGTACTATCATGATGGGGAAATATGGCTGTAGTTGGTCCGGTCGTATACAAATATCTCAAATCATCATCTAGTGACATCATTTGCGTCAATGACGATGGCGAACAATGTTTGGTACGGAGACGATCATGGTCGAGACAGGGTGTGACGCATACCAGGCTGTGATGCGTGACTAGTGTGATCAGTTGTGACAGCTGTGTCGGTGATAATGTGCTGTGTTCACACTGAGACTGCACCAACGTTAACAACGACATGACAACTGTGTCGCCATTCGCTCGCAGCAGCGCGTTCGACGAGCCCCGCCTCGGCGGGCGCGAGCAGACCGTAAGCCCATCTTGTTTTTATCATCCCATTTCTGCTGCATAAACACAAGCAAGCGCTTCCCAGATTGAAGAAATGTACAGCGTCCCTGAGAGCTTCTTAGAAATTGAAGTTCGCAATCCTCAAACTCATGGTGAGCAGCACCAAACTTGCTCGATGGGATCTTACCTCCTTACCATTGAATAATAGGCTTTGGCCGAAAGATGTATACCGACTACGAGATCGTGTGCAAGGTGATATAATTTACTACTGCGGCTCTAATCAACCGAATGCTTATCTTCTGCTATCCTTATGTTCCGTAGACAAACATTCCTGCTTTCAAGCTGCGCCATTCCCTCGTCCGGCGCCGTTATTCTGACTTCGAGGCGTTCCGCGATATTCTGGAGCGCGAATCCACTCGTGTCAACATCCCTCCACTTCCTGGCAAAGTTTTCACCAACAGATTCTCCGATGAAGTCATCGAGAGTCGAAGGGAGGGACTGGAACGATTCTTAAGCATCGTTGCTGGTCACCCACTCCTGCAGGTAAGCGGCTAGATAAGTAGAGTTGTGCAAATAATCTGATGGCCTTTTCAGACCGGTAGTAAGGTTCTCTGCGCGTTTATGCAGGATCCGGCCTGGGAGAAGTCTCAGTGGGTGTAATCCACCTATGTCATACTTGTAAAGATCACCCCGGAAGACACCTTGACATGCATTCTGTACCCCTTCTGCCACGCTCTTCTTGTATATTCTAAACTGTTTTGTTTTATGTTCTGTCTCGCTATTAGATTCAGTTTTTATCTGCCGATCACTCGGCGTAGAATGGAGGGACTACATCTGATGATACTCGTGAACAACAATATCTAAGACAGATCTACCGCAAGAGTTCAGCGAGCGAACGAGAAGAGATAATCAACGTTCCCTTACCGCAGATCCATGGAGAAACCCGTTTCAATATCCGTGAGACTAAGAATCTCAACCGAATGCACACCAGGAGTCATCGCAAGGAAGTCCATCCTAACTGACTGGCAGGTAGATGGACGCAGCGGGCTGTAGTTCCAAGAAGTCAACAGCACGGCATCTCCCGGAAATGCTACTTACCCGACCCGCACGCGGTTTTGCAATGGAAGTATCCCAGGAGGCGTCATCACACTCTTTAACTCCTCAATGGTCGTCTTGCCACCCCGTGCAGCTTTCTCCTGCTCGATCTTCCGTCTGCGTCGACGATCTGGATCCGGGCAGCTGATTTCGAACCGTCTAGTCCACGAGCTCTGATTGAACACGAAGATATCAAGTGTGAACTGATCGCATGGATATAATTTCCTGGATGCGGTGGAAACTGAAGCAGGTGGGAGCAAGCCAACGGAGACGATGATGGGCTCTCCACCGGTGACTGGGTTATCTTGAGCGGGATCAAATGTGCCGCCGACGACGGTTGGTCCAGGGGTTTGGGGTACAACTGCAGTCATTCCGAGACCGCGCTCCCTGCGAATTTCGACACTCGGCCCGGAGACTCCTTGGTGGTTACTCAGCGGTGTTTGGAAGTGGGACGTGGTTGGAGCAGTGGCTGGTGGGAATGCAGGATAGGCAGGAGTTGGTGGCGTCACAAACGTTTGAGATTCTGATGGGCCATGTGGGCCGCCGTTGGGTATACTGACGCCTAACATGGACGTGGTTGGCGGTGGAACGCCGAATGTAGTGGACGGAGACTTCAAAAAACTTTGCACAGTAACAGAGGGAGGAGTGTATTGTTTATTAGAGAGGACGGGTGAGGCGGAAAATTGGTCGCGCATCGGGCGGAAGTTAGCATTCGGGTTGATTGCACGTATAGCCGTGATATTGTTGGGGAGCGTATGTCGTTTGTTCCCGGCAACAGATTGCACTCTCGGGATCGCCGATGCTAGGGCCGCTTGCCCCGGGAAGGGAGATGCAGGCTCTGGTAACGCGCTATGAGCACCACCAGAAGGGTCTGAGAAGTCAAGGGGTTCTTCCGGTGGTTTCGAGGAAAGATCCAGGATACAGTTCCACCGAGAGGAAAAGGTATGTGTTGGGTAGGTCAGGATAATACCATCCCTGTCCTCGGGGTCATGCTCATCACCTGCCTTCGACAGATAAGGTTTGCCATGAATATTGATCGCTACCGCCCGCTGCAGATCTGAGTTTGCAGAGACGGCACCAGGCCGCTGACCGACCAGCGAGAAATCTGTGTCTGCAGAAGGCTTGAGGAATGAAACAGCGTATAGTAAATTGTACTGTTCCATGGACCCGATGAGAAGCGGGAAGGTGTGCGTCTCCACTTCAGCCTCAAACGCACCCTCTCCCCAACCAATCAGTTTAGCGGATGCACCTTCACCACCGATTTTCACATCTACCCTTTCCACCGAGAAACCAACACCTGGGCCTGATTCTCCAGAGTTTTCAACCTCAACACAGAGAACGACGGTACGTTCGTTGTTCCCTGCCTCTCGTTCCTGCGCATCACTATCATCATCATTAAAGCTGGTCCCTGGATTCATCTCTGGAAAGAGTATGTGAGGAACAAAAACAGTTCGCATCCGCACCCGAAAGCCAGAGACTGTCTGGAGAATTTTGCGAAATGATTTCCGTAATGTGGCATTAGGTGGACGCTTAGAGCTCAACGTAAGCGGTTGGACGGATGAAGGTTGGACAGGCAAGAGAGAGAATAGCTCTCGACGCGTGACATTCCCCAGGCGAGTGGATGGAAGCCAGAGTGGTTCCGAATCGGGCGCAACGTTGGATCCTAGAAGACGCGTAAATGATCCGCCAACATTGGAAGGGCATGAAAGACTACCTGCTACAAGACCTTCTAGTAAATTGACTTCCTCAAGTCCAGTCTGATCATCTTCCCCACCATCATCTGTCTCCTGATTCTGTTGCTTCGAGAATGAGCTTATGCCTGAAGCAGAAAGCTTGGCAAGAACGCCGCTTTCCGACAGAAATATGACAAATGGATGATTTGCTTGTGACAGTGAAACCGCCTTGTCTCGTAATGTAGTTGATACGGTCAAGGACAGCAGAGGGTCCGAGAACGAGAGGCGAAGAAAGGCTAGAAGAGTGTTTAAGAGAGGCAGCAGACATATTACTGGCGCACACTCACACACAGTCAAAGAGAGTTCATATACCGCTAACCAAGCCTTCTTTGCCTCGGAATACAAAAGAGAGAACCTCTCTTTGGACAAATTCGCAGGCCTGTGACCCCATATGCTAGCAAGAAGAAGAGTTCCTTCCGATTGCGCGTACTTGCGGTCCCTCTCCGTAGAAGAGGGTGTAGGATTTGGTGTGTGGGGAGGGAATAAGGCCGGATGAAGTGATGTAGGCCGAGGTTTAGCTATGGATGAAGTGCGTGGTGGAGCAAGGACTCGAGCAGTATTGGGGGTTTGGGGAGTTTCAGGGAGAGTTGTAGGCGTTTGCGAGATATAAGTGGCTTCAAGCGAAACTTGCACATGGGAAAGAAAATCGAGAAGGAATGTAGGTGGATCCTTGGGGTCAACGTCCGCAGACGGACAAGGTATCTGTGCAATCAGGAAAAGGTGTAGTTGCTCATCTGAATCAACCATTTGATGAGCATCGAGACTGACACGTTCGATAAAATCTTGTACCTTACCGAAGAACGCTTGTCTTCTTTCAATACCAGATGGTTTGAGCGCGAGTAACCAGTCATCAGCAGCTCCTGGTTCGGGAAATGGAATGGAGGTATCTGGGGCTATCACTTCCAGAGTACAGGACCCGAAGAGATCCTCGAAGCTGGGCACGGACATGGCAACGTCGCGTCCAGTGGTCTAGGTAGACCTTTGCTAATATGAACTATCAATATTTGTTTGGGTCCAGGTTAAAAGTGAAACCATACTAGTGTGTTTGATGAAAGAAAACCGATGGTCCTCACGAAGTTGAATGAGTACGAAACGATGAGAGCTTTGTTTGTGTCTGTAGCCGACACTTCTTTCCTTCATGATCATTCTCTGCAGAGCAACATATGGTTATAGACGATTCGATAATCAAACGGTTTCTTGATCATGCAGTTCCCTGCACCAGACCTAGTTTCTTCTCGTCGTCTACTTCTGATCACAGACCAACTTCCAGCTCCAGCTGACTTTTTACTGCACCGATTCCTTCACTTGCACCTGAAGCAAAGCAAAACCGCAAAATGTATTGTTCTCGCTGTATCCGAAAGCCTCGAGCGCTGGAAATCAGTAGCTTCAAAGGCCGTACGTCCAGTCTTCGCCATCGGGTCGATCTAATAGAAATGGCTTCCACACAGAACATCAATGTGGCTCACAACGAATCTTTTCAATTCATAGATGTCTTCGAACAGCATCGGCCGTCAGGAGAGGGAAATACAAATGATATCTCCCTAAAGAGCATCTACGATCTATTATCAGTCAAGTTGTCTGACTCCCGAATAAATGGCCAAATCCCGCTGGTAATCCTGGATGACATCACATCGCTCGAATGGCTCGGTGTTTCGCTACTTGACCTGTCCCGGTTTGCTCGTGCTCTAAGAACTCTCTGCGTTAAGGTAAGATAATGTTGATTGTGGCCATTACTACTTTACAACCAAAAATATAGATGGATGCAGCATTGGTCGTCAGGCACCACATCGTCACTCCACCAGAGCCAGATGCGCTCTTGCAGCACTTGCTTCAATTATGCACCTATCACATTGAGGTCAGGCCTTTAGCCAGCGGGCGAAGTGGTGCAGTGAGCGGGGAGGTGCGTTCATTCGCGTTGCTCTTGATGCCTCAGAACTCATAAAACCGTCAAGATATGCGTGCACCTAGGCCCCAGCACGAAAGATACGAAGGAACATCTTATATCTCGTACTTCAGCGCTGCAATATCGTTTAACAGAGTCGAGTGCTGTGTTCTTCGACAAGGGTACAAGTACAGGAGTTCTGTAAACGCTGTGTAGATGGACGACAGGACATAAGGATCTTTGTAAGGTCTTCGCTTGGCTTCCCGATCGAATTTCGTAGTTTACTACGTGTGACTTTGCAGTCGATCCCAGGAGCTGAAAAACGTTGAGTCAGATCGCTTGGGGCCATCGATGAATGTCAGGATACATCACCTTCTTGTTCAGTCATGTTCACTAATGATGGGAATATAAGCGTTCATCTTCCCGAGTTGTTCCATGCTGGTTGTACGGTAAGGGTTCATGGCTTGGTCTAGGCTGCTTGCGACCCCATGAAGAAATATGTAGGCTCCACATTTGGCTCAATCCAGCACATGCTGGATAGTTGAGTTGGTGGGCCGCACACAGATTATTTGAAGAGTATGTGTAGTAAGCGTACGCTGTACTTTGCTTCAACCTAGGGTGAATCTTTCCGTATTGACTTTCTCATTCTCGGAGGTGTTTACGCACATTGCCTCTTAGTCCCCATAGCTTCGACAAGTATGCTGCGATCTGATGAATCGCGCATATCCTAGTTTTGAGGCTATAGAGGTTAGTTTTGTGGATCGAGAAGGGCTGGATCTAAATATATCTGACTCGTGGTATGATCAAGTATTTTCCGCCAGATCTGATTCCACAGACTTCACCTCTTCTCATGTGTTGTTCAGGTAGGCTTTTATTACCTTCGAAAGATTACATTGATTAACCACAAACAACTTATTCCACGACTGCGCAGCTTTGTGTGATGCGGGTCGGGTACTACATGGAACGCAGATATGGCATAGTGTGACAGGACTTCCCTTCACAAGCAATTGGGTAAGGTTCCACTGGTTTTTTAAAAAAACTATGCTGAAACTCTGAACGGTTGGTCCACAGTTCTAGAGACTCGGTCTTCTGATCTGGGAGGAATAATGAATTCAGCGCTAGGGACTACCACTGCATTGCGTGACTTGTCACGATGGCCCTGCCGGCGCCAGTAGCGTGTCATCGAGAGTGTCACGATGGCCCGCCGACGAGCTGCTGTATGGGCGCCCTCGCCACAACCACAGCCCTTGAAGCTTGAAGGCTGGGCGCTTCAGCGCCCATGGTGACTCACTTTCACATCAATCTCACGCTGGGCTTGTGCTGGACCATCATGTTCATTCTCCCGTAGTCAGACCTTGTAAGAAGACCCGAAAGACAGTTGTTCCTTCGTTCTCAAGTCAGGGCTTAGGACTCGCCGTATCGTTTCGCTCGGGGGTGACTGTACTCGAATTTTTGCTCGTCCTGTGCGTACTATTCGCCCTGGTTGTCCTCTATTTTGGACTGACATTCAATAGTGAACTGAGGTGTTTACAACTACGTCTTCGATCTCGTGCCGCTCATTTTGATGCCTCTTGCATTCTGTGTCGTCCTCGTTTAACTTTATATTTTTCACTACAATAACATGGCAGACGATGTGGAGCGGTGAGGAGCGGCCTTTTCCATGTCTTTCAACAACCCTGTTAACCGCCTTCATGCCAGATTCCAACAACAGGACGCGCTGTCCGACCTTGATGAGGCCATCGAGCTTCATCGAGCTATACTCACGCTCCGTCCCCCTGGTCATCCTGATCGATCCATGTCTCTCAACAACCTTGCTATTAGCATTTATGACAGATTCGAGCGACGGGGCGCGCTGTCTGACCTAGATGATGTCATCGAGTTCCATCGAGCTTCAATCGCGCTCCGTCCCCCTTGACATCCCGATCGATCCATGTCTCTCAATAACCTCGCCAACGGCCTTCGAGTTAGATTCAAGCAACAAGGCGCGCTGGCTGACCTGGATGAGGCCATCGAGCTCCATCGAGCCGCACTCGCGTTCCATCCACTTGGCCATTCTGATCGATTCACGTCTCTAAATAACCTCGCCAACTGTCTTCATGACAGATTTGAGCAACTGGGCGGGCTGTCTGACCTCGATGAAGCCATTGAGTTTCATCGAGCTGCACCTGCGCTATATCCCCCTGGCCATCCTAACCGATCCATGTTTCTCAACAACCTTGCCGTTGGCCTTCGAGATAGATTTGAGCAAAGAGGTTCACTGTCTGACCTGAATGAGACCATAGAGCTCCATCGAACTGCACTTGCGCTTCGTCCCCCCGGCCATTTTCTTCGCTTCATGTCTCTCAATAACCTTACCATCAGTATTCACAACAGATTCGAGCAACAGGGCACGCTGTCTGACCTCGATGAGGCCATTAAGTTCCATCGAGCTGCACTTGCGCTATATCCCCCAGGTCATTCCCTTCGATCTTCGTCTCTCGACAATCTTGCCATCAGCATTCATCACATATTCGAGCAATGGGGCGCGCTTTCTAACATGGGTGAGCTCCATCGAGCTGCACTCACGCTCCGTCCCCTTGGTCATCCTGGTCGATCCCCCTCTCTCAACAACCTTGCCATCAGCGTTTATCACAGGTTCGAGCAACGGGGCGCGCTGTCTGACCTGGATGAGGTCATTGAGCTCCACCGAGCTGCACTCGCGCTCTGTCCCTCTGGCCATCCTGATCGATCCATGTCTCTGAACGACCTCGCCCACGGCCTTCGAGCCAGATTTGAGCAGCAGAGTGTATCGTCAGATTTGGAAGAGATCTTTAGGCTTTATTTGCAACTCCCTGAAGTATTTCATGCAGTCTCGCGTACAGATCTTCATGCTCAAACAGTGGTTGGGCTGGGGCCGAGCGTTAGCTCGGTTCGGACGCTGACGACATTGCCGCTGGGTGGGCGGGCTCGACAGGCGGAGCTGAATGACCATTATATGTGATGAGATAGGTAGCTAGATATAATGATGGGTATGTATGTATGGGTATTCGAGATATAATCAAAAATATGATGCGAATATGAATACATGGCTGTAACAATATTGGGAGTGGAGGGTGGGCGAAAATATGAGAAACGAGCGATGAGACTGTAGGAACGAGCGAGTAGGATGTATTATGGTGCAGAGAAGGAACAACGAAGAGAGGGACCGAACACTCTCGCTCAGCTGGCTGGACGTGTCGTGCCGGTTTCTCGGGAACCAGCACCTTTCACATTGATAGAAACAACTAATTTCAGATGTGAATCTTGGTCTCATGTGGTACACAGCCATGGACCAAGCACTGAATCTAGGCATTTGCCGAGTTCATTGACACGGGACAACCCAGAAATATATGACAGCGCTGGGGAAAAGGTGCGCATCACCATACTAGTAGGAGGCTACTGACCCATCGACATCAGATCGATCCTGCTGTTTTGACGGCATCCAGAGAGGTGGCCTACTTTCAGTAGTTGGCAACATGAACTGACACGTCCTCAGCGTGGAGAGCACGATATCGAGAACGAAATGGTGTTTCGACACAACCCAGGATTCGTCTTTCATGATTCACGCGGTTTTGAGGCAGGCGGGGAATCCGAATTCAACAAGATGAAGGCATTTATCACAGACCGCTCGAATATAAAGAAGCGACTCCATGTCATATGGTAATTGCTCAAGCTAAAGAAATGTGCCGACTCACTTCTTTGGTATAGGTATTGCATTCCAACGGACGAATCAGCCAGGTCTTTCACCGAAGGTGAAATCAAATTTTTCTCCCAGTGCGACACCGGAAGCAGTGAGTTTTCAATTCCGACCATTGTTGATGTTCGACTGATGCACAGAATCATGATTCCTCAGTTCCTGTGATGGTTTCACTTCACCAAGTTTGATGCCTTCTACGACATCGAATTCGCACAACTGAGAAAGAAAGGAACACCATGGAAAGATGCTAAAGAACTGGCCCTGAAACCAGCCGAGCGGTCGTTTGCGAATGGGCCGCGATTGGGGTTTCTAGGGGGTGTCCAACGGCCTCCAAAATGTCATGTATGCCTCCCTAGTAAGCTGGTTGATGGTTAAGTTGTGATATATGATTACCATTGATCCATTAGACATGGCCTTGGATGATGCAGATTGTGGGCCACTCATGGAACGCACGGCTGGAACTCTGGATAGTGGAGTGCTGACACAATTGTTTGTCTCAACCCAGCAGACCAACTTGGAGCTCTGCATGAAATATGCAGTTGAGAGGTAACTATCCATGGACTCATTTGCCCGCTATGACTGATATTGTCCAGAACACTCATGTGGCCTGTTGACTCTGCTGAGACAACCTCAGATGAGGGTCATGAGAAAGTAATAGGAAAGTTGGGTTACTGGTTTCCACATCTTTTGGTGAAATGAATACACCTTTGAGCTTGAGCCATGCTGATCAATGTCATTGCCCACTGTTTGCAGGACGTGAGTGCCTTGATCCTCCTTTGAGCTCGAGCCATGCTGATCGAAGTCATTGCCCACTGTTCGCAGGACGTGAGTGCCTTGATCCTCCTTCGAGCTCGAGCCATGCTGATCGAAGTCATTGTCATTGCCCACCATTCGCAGTTTGTGAGTGTCTTCCCCCTTCGAGCTCGAGCCATGCTGATCAAAGTCATTGTTATTGCCCACTGTTCGCAGTTGGTGAGTGTCTTGATCCTCCTTCGAGCTTGAGCCATGCTGATCGAAGTCATTGCCAACTGTTCACAGGATGTGAGGGTCTTGATCCTCCTTCGAGCTCGAGCCGTGCTGATCAAAGTCATTGTCATTTACCACTGTTCGCAGTCTGAGTGTCTTGATCCTCCTTCGAGGTCGAGCCATGCTGATCGAAGTCATTGCCCACTGTTCGTAGTCCGTGAGTGTCTTGATCCTCCTTCGAGTTTGAGCCATGCTGATCAAAGTCATTGCCCACTGTTCGCAGTCCGTGAGTATCTTGATCCTCCTTCGAGTTCGAGCCGTGCTGATCGAAGCCATTGCCCACTATTCGCAGTCCGTGAGTATCTTGATCCTCCTTCGAGCTCGAGCCATGCTGATCGAAGTCATTGCCCACTGTTCGCAGAGAGTGAGTGTTTCGATCCTCGAGCCTTGTTCACCAATGACATTGTTGATCCATCGATAGGAAGTGAGTTTGTTTATCCTCTGACCTCGGGTCATACTGACCGAGGATGCTACTCATTGACAGAAAGTGAGCATATTGATCCTCGGCAGAGATGGACGATTTTCAACTTTCCGTCGTGATTTTACCAGCTTTACAGGGATCAACATACAGAGATGGTGTCCAGGATATGCTCTGTGGTATGTTCAATTGGTCACCGACTATACACACTATTCTTATGTTATGAATGTGCCAGGCCTTTGGCTCGTCACAATTGAAAAACATGGTTCAGCTCAGTTCTGGTGAATTTTCAGGCGATGTTTCAATGAACTGCTTAATATTGATTGTTTAGTTGTTGTATCATTTTTGAACGGTCTTTCTTCATTTTCGACCGGCGGCGCCATCTTCCAGACCAACATGAGTCTGTTCACTCTTTTTATGGCGCTCTTGAGCAGTACATGGCATCTCCGCATGCAGCTGCTGTCAAAGAAGCTGTGAGTGCCGCCGTCCACGCATATGGAGAAGATGTGAGTGCTGCCTCCCGCGCATATGAAGAAGCTGTGAGCGCTGCCGGAAACTCGTCTACTTGGATGGCGAAGCTACGGTTTGAACGCTTCCAGAGGAAGGCAAAGCGACGTTCTCAGGAGAAGGCGAAAGAATCTTTGTGCTCTCAGGCGAAGGCGCGGTTAATCCAAACTGTTCTTCAAATTACTTTAAAGCATCGCCTGTGTATGTTTAACTGTCATGCTGTGGCAACGATCCCGCTGATCTGTTCGTCTTCAGCAAGGACCTGATGCTAGGCAATGCGGCACAATATTAATGTCCATGATGTTCCGGTTCGGAGTGGAGCTGAGGTGTCACTGGCGGTGAATGCAGGGTTGTTGAATGGTCTGTTGGGGTACTTTCAGGAGATGGAACTGTATGAAATGGTTGTACGATCACGCAATACGGAACTTTTTCTGGTATGGCGTTATAATGTGTTTGAAGCATGTCGGTCACCCTCAGCTGAGACAGTGGCAAGACCTACTGCGCTTGATGGACCTCCCAAGAATCCGTGGTTCGATTTCATGCGCATGAAGGTCGGACATGTTTTGCGTACCATGATGCTTCACATCTTTTCTCAACGTCCGTCAATTGTTTTTAGAAGAAATTCAATTTATTGTCATTTCAGAATTACACTCTATGTTAACACATGGAGCGTCCCTGACGCCGTTAGTAACTCCAGCTGGTGACTGATGGATAAGATCTCTGAAATAACTGTTGGCGGATGCCAGCCTTAGAACTCGATGGACTTCAAGCAGCGGACGCACCTTGAAAATTTTCGTTCTTTGAGGGACAGCGTGCAGGTTTCCATGACTCTGGGTTATGGGGTGGATGTACTAATCTCTCCAACGTCAAGCGTTGGCAATCTGTGCACCCCAGGGCCCACGATTAGAACCCCATCATGCTCGTTTGAACTAAACGATGAGTTTATCGACCGCGCGCATCATACTCTGGGGTCTGAATGCATATTTTCGAAGGACCGAGAGACGACACCAGCGTGGAACAAAGGAGAAACCGACTTACATGATGACTGTATCAGGTCCGTGAAGAAATTTGCAGCGCTGGATGTTACCTATACTATGGTCTCCAGTGGGACCATATTATCGACGTGGCCATTTCATGCGTGCCTTATAAACATACGAGCGCGTCGCAAGAGGACCATAAGGAACCATTTGCCTGTCTGATCGGTCGAACGACTGAATCCTGTGTTTGTGAGCTTGCTGCGACCGACAGCAATGACGTCCATCGTTAAGTGATCCGGGCGTGCAGTCCAAGACATCGATGAAACTGTCGATCCTGTATCGAGTTCGAGTCATGCTGGGACAGGGAATTAGAGCTGTTGGTAGTCAGCGTGTCGGATGGTTAAGTCTCCCTTATGAGATGAACACGGGAGCAGAGGATGGAAAAACTGCATGGCGGGGAGACATAGCTGTTGGCACCATCCGACATAATTCTCCCCCCGCTGTCCCTTCGGCGCATCATGCTACAATAGCTGAAGCAGCGGGTAAACGATATGCCCCTCCACCTGGCGTGTTCATATTGCCAATCATAGGCAATGACACGTGAGATGAGTGCGACGATGTCGAAGATTCCTGTTGGCGAGCTGATAACGATGGGTCTTGGCTGAGAGGCACAGATAAGCCCATATTTGCTAGCTGTCGATATGGGATTTCAGAGTTCCACACGGACGCGGGGGTTGGTGCGGGCTGCTTGTGGTGAGAGCCTGCGGGCAGGGTGGAAGTAGAGGCAGTTCGGAAGTTGCACCCCCCGTGGATGCAGAGGCGTATATGGACTACTATTGGTGCCGTTGGTAGGCCTGTTCGTTAAAGGAGCTGGGGTGCGATTGGTTTGCGTATCAAGAAGGTACAGGGGAGGTGATGCGAGGGTCTTGGGTCTGGGGTTGGGTGACGCCGGATGTCTAGTACTGGGTACTTGGTCGCTTGCGCCGGAGTTTGCTGTAGGGTTGCAATCGATGTTTGAACTACCGCTAAATCATCATGTGACTTATCACTTAGAGTCCTGCTAGCGCCTGTAGCGTGTCATCGAGAGTCTCACGATGACGCGCCGACGAACTGATGTGTGGGCGTCTTCGACAGATGCTTGTGCTGGGCCATCATACTCATTTCTCCCGTAATCAGACCTTGTAAGAAGGCCCGGAAGACAATCATTCCTTCGTTCTCAAGTCAGGCCTGACTTGCCGTACTATTTTGCCGGGAGTGAGGCGGCCAGAACTAGGCGTCGCAGTACTCAGATTTCTGCTCATTCTCGTGCGTGTTCACCCTGATCATTATCGATTTTGTACTCATCAACGAGTCATTCAACAGTGAGCTGGGACGTCTGCAATTTCGTCTTGGTTGTCTTGCTCGTTGTTTTGGTGCTCCTTTGCCCTGTCTTCGTATTCTTTCACTACAACCATATGGCAGACGATGTGGAGCAGTGTCGAGCAATCTTGCAGGAGTGTCCCCCTGGCAGTTCTCTTCGACCTTTATCTCTCTACAACCTTGCCAACAGCCTTCGTGACAGATTTGAGCAAAATCATGCACTGTCTGACCTAGATGAGGCCATTGAGCTACATCGAGTTGCACTCGCGCTCCACCCCCTTGGTCATTCTCTTCTATCTTCGTCTCTCAACGACCTTGCCGTCAGCCTTCATAGCAGATTCAAGCAGCAGGGCGTCCTGTCTGACCTGGATGAGGCCATTGGGCTCTATGGAGCTGCCCTGGCGCTCGAAGCTCCCGACTATTCTAGCCGGTCTTCGTATCTCAACAACCTTGCCATCAGCCATCACGATAGATTCAAGCAGTGGGGCGCCCTGTCTGATCTAGTTGAGGCCATTGAGCTCCATCGAGCTGCCCTGGCACTCTGTCCCCCTGGCCATCCTGATCGATTCATATCTCTTCACAACCTTGGCATGAGCCTTCATGACAGATTCGAACAGCAGGGCGCCCTGTCTGACCTGGATGAGGCCATCGAACTCTATCGAGCTGCATTGATACTCTATCCCCTTGGCCATCCTGATCGACTCAGCTCTCTCGGCCACCTTGCCATCAGCCTTAGAGTGAGGTTCGAGCAACAGGGCACCTTGTCTGATGTAGATGAGGCCATTGAGCTCCATCGGACTGCCCTGGTGCTTTATCCCCTTGACCATCCTCTTCGATCATCGTCTCTCACCAACCTTGCCAACAGGCTTCATGACAGATTCGAGCAACAGGGCGCCTTATCTGATGTAGATGAGGCCATTGAGCTCCATCGAGCTGCATTGGCACTTCGTCCCCCTGGCCATTCCGATAGATCCTCATCTCTTGATAACCTCGCTATCAGCCTTCGAGCCAGATTCGAGCACCAGGGCGTCCTGTCTGATCTGGATGAGGCCATTGAGCTTTATCGAGATGCCTTGGCAGTTTATCCCCTCGGCCATTCTGATAGATTCATATCCCTCAACGGTCTTGCTATCAGCCTTCGTGAAAGGTTCGAGCAGCGGGGCTCCCTGTCTGACCTGGATGAGGTCATTGAGCTCCATCGAGCTGCGCTTGCGCTCCGTCCCCCAGGCACTCCTGATCGATCAATGTATATCAACAACCTTGCCCATAGGCTTTATGACAGATTCAAGCAACGGCGCGCCCTGTCTGACCTGTCTGAGGTAATTGAGCTCCATCGAGCTGCACTCGTGCTTTGTCCCCTTGGCCATCCTGATCGATCCAAACCCCTCAGCAATCTTGCTAGTAGGCTTCGTAACAGATTTGAGTACCAGGGCACCCTGTCTGACCTGGACGAGGCCATTGAACTTCAACGAGCTTCACTCGCGCTCTTTCCCCAGGCCATCCTGATCGATCCACGTCTCTTAACAACCTTGCCATCAGCCTTGATGACAGATTCGAGCAGCGAGGTGCCCTGCCTGACCTGAATGAGGCCATTGAGCTCCATCGAGCTGCATTGGCACTTCGTCCCCCTGACCATCCTAAACTATTCACGTCTTTTAACAACCTTGCCGCCAGCCTTCATAGCAGATTCGAGCAGCTGGGCACCCCATCTGACATGGATGAGGCAATTGAACTCCATCAAGCTGCGCTCGCGCTCTGTCCCCCAGGCCATCCTGATCGATCCATGTCTCTCAACAACCTTGCCATCAGCCTTCAAGACAGATTCGAGCAGCTGGGTGGCTTGTCTGACTTAGATGAGATCATCGAGCTTAATCGAGCTGCACTCGCGCTTCGCCCCCCCGGCCACCCTGACCGACCCCTGCCTCTTGATAACTTAGCCATCAGCCTTCGGGCCAGATTCGAGCAGCGGGGTGTGCCGTCTGATCTAGATGAGGCCATTGAGCTCCATCGAGCTGCACTCACGCTCTGTTCCCCAAGCCATTCTTTTCGACCCTTGTCTCTCAACAACCTTGCCATCAGCCTTCATAGCAGATTCGAGGAGCGGGGTGCCCTGTCGGATCTGAATGAGGCCATCGAGCTCCATCGAGCTGCACTCGCACTTTGTCCCCCTGGCCGTTCTCATCGATCCTCATCTCTTAACAACCTTGCCAGCAGCCTTAGAGCCAGATTCAAGCAGCAGGGTTCCCTGTCTGACCTGGATGAGGCCATTGAACTTCATCGAGCCGCCTTGTCACTATTCCTTCCTGGCCATCCTGATCGATCTATGTCTCTCAACAACCTTGCAATCAGCCTTCGTGACAGATTCGAGCAGCTGGCTGCCCTGTCTGACCTGGATGAGGCTACTGAGCTCCATCGAGCTGCACTCGCACTCCGTCCCCGTGGCCATCCTGATCGATCCATGTCTCTCAACAACCTTGCTATCAGCCTTCAGGCCAAATTCGAGCAGCAGAATGTTTCTTCAGACCTGGAAGAGGCCTTTATGCTTTATCTGCAACTCCCCGAAGTTTCTCATGCGATTTCACGCGGAGATCTTCATGCTGCAAAGTCATGGGCCACCTCTGCCGAGGAGCTGAACCATAGCTCTGCTTTGGTTGCATATCAGACCACATTGAAATTCCTCGATCAGCACATTGTTGTTTTATCATCTTCTTCTCGCCATTTCGATGCGGTCAGGGCGGCTACTTCATCCATTGCAATGGATGCTTTCTCGTGCAGTGTTCGTAACGGTGTTCTAACCACCGCTGTGGAGCTGGTTGAACAAGGCCGTGCAGTATTCTGGACCCAGTTGGCCCGCTTCCGCACACCACTCAACGATCTTTCTGCATCAGGTGACGACGGCCAAGCCTTGGCAGAGGAATTCAAGCAACTGAGTTTTCGCCTTCGTACAATGTTGGATGCATTAGACGCCTCTCCTGAGGACCGATCCTCGCAAATACGGCAGTTGACAACACAGTGGGATGCTGTCATCTCCCGCATCCGCATGTTGCCCGCCTTCTCGCGGTTTCTCCTGCCTCCGCTGTTTTGTGACCTGCAGAAGGCGGCAGAAGATGGTCCAGTCATTATTATCAACGCAAGCCGATACAGCTGCGACGCCTTGATTGTCTTGAGTTCTCGAGATCCTGTCCATGTTTCACTTGATATTACACAAGCCGAGGTTTCTGAGTTGACCTCCACATTTCAGTCCCTCACAACGCATGCAGGCATTTCTGATCATCGAACCGAATTAAACAAGATCGTCGGTGTCTTGCGCAAACTCTGGGGGCGTATAGTTGGCCCCATACTTCAAGTACTCAGGAAGCTCATCCCCCGTGGCTCACGCATCTGGTGGTGTCCCACCGCTGAGTTCACATTGCTTCCTCTCCATGCAGCGGGACCTTACGAGCCGAAGAGCCATAACTTCTCTCACTTTTACATCTCTTCTTATACTCCAACTTTGGCGGCACTCATTCGTGCGAGACGGCAGGGTTCTCGAGATGCCTCCGCTCAGCATTTTGTTGCTATCGGTCAATCGCGCCCGGACGGAGCGAAGGAACTTCAGTGTGTCACTGCTGAGATAGATATCGTCGCTCAGCGTGTCGTGCCCTTCTGTTCCTTTACATCGCTTGCGGACAGTGATGCGACAGTCCAGGGAGCATTCGACGCATTAAGCCAAAAACAGTGGCTTCACCTGGCCTGCCATGGAATGCCGAATCGGCAAGAACCGTTCGAGTCTTCCTTCGCCATGCACAACGGGCCTTTAATGATCAGGGACATCATACGAACTCGCTTGCAGGATCCGGAGTTTGCATTCTTGTCAGCTTGCCACACTACTGTGGGCGATAAGAAGAGTCCGGATGAGGCTATTCATCTCGCTGCGGCCATGCAATTCTCCGGATTTCGCAGCGTGATAGGTTCCATGTGGTCTGTAGACGACAACGTTGCAGGCCAGATCGTCTCTCTTTTTTACGACAACCTGGTTGACGATTCAGGGAGATTGGACTGCAAGCGTGCTGCGGGGGCGTTGCACAAGGCTGTGAAGACATTGCGCAAGCAGATTCCGTTTGAACAGCAGATCGTATTTGTTCACATAGGTGTTTAGTTTATTTGAGACTCTTTTTTACATCTGCATTGGACTCTAACTACGCGTACGAAATCTTTCTTGTGTATGTTGCATGTATCATATAGTTTTCTGGAAGCAAGGTGATTCTCGTGGCACGGAATGGTATTTGACAAAAAAGTGAGCTCTCCTGCACCGTGACTCTCCAAATGACGGTTCGAGTGGTTCGATCTCTTCAATTCAAGTGATCGACCAAACATAACAATGACATCATGGAGGCCCCCGAGTCTATTTCCATAATCTCCTAGAACACTTCCGTGCGATATTACATAATCCTTGATGCAAATTGGCAATGTGAGTAAGGTGCTTCTGGCTCAAGCCTTGGCCCACAGGCCCGTGGGATGGCCTGATCGTGCTTCTAAAATTATTGAACCTATGGGGATTGATAGATGACACGCGTAGTCACGTCCGTGAATGACAAGGTCAATATGGACAAGATTCGCTCTAGATTGAAGCAAAGCACGGCATACGTTAATTACATATACTCTTCAAATAATCCCGCAGACCATCCTGCGAAAACACGATAGTCTTCATCGCACCCGCATACATATTCCACACCACATTTTGGAATTTGAGGTAATCATCAATAATCGCCTCCTCTATATGCGTGACCAGCACAGACACCGTCCGATCATCCTCGAGGTACAGCCGTAGCTTCATCACGAATGACCGCAGATCCCGTTCGCAAGCCTCGACGAAGACTTGATGAAGGTTCTCTGCGACGGCTTGCTTTGCCCACTCTTGCTCCGTGAGGAGTGGAGCCTGTTGCCCTGACGAGAAGGCTACGCGGGCGTCGTTGAATGCTCGCACGCGGTCCACCCACTCTTGTAGAGGCTCACAGGGCAATCTTGCACAGAACGAGATCACTTCCTGACAGGCATGTTTCAGATCTTGGTCTATGTCCTATATCAGGAGTCGATGTCAGCAAGGATGGAGAGTGGGTGAAAGAAACGCGTCGTTTACATGTCGAGAGTCCGAAAGGGTATCATGTCCTCGAGGCATTCCCAAGGAAGCGAAAAGAGCATCCGGTAGCAACGCAGTCGTGCGATTCAGAACTGATGCCAAGGTATCTGTAATCGAGAAATTCAACAGGATGATACCTTGGCATGAACAAATACTTACCCGTCATACCGCCTATATCAGACCTTGGCTCTGTATCTTTCGGGGTATAATCCAAATTGTTCGCAACCTCCTTCAAAATCAGGAGGTGGCGAACGAGAAATAGCTGGCCATCTAGCACACCGGTAGAACTTCTCTGTTCGACCAAGTTGGACGACGTGACTAGCGATTGACGACAAAGGCTCACGGCCTCATGCGCAATATCTTCGAAAATAGCGGGCTGCGTGGACTCAGCATCGAGTGGATAAGTACAGGAGAAGTAACTACCTTGACGAAGTCATGCAGTTGAGATAATACCCATACCGTCTTTTGCAAGGTCGGAAACCACGTTTCTTTCTTGTCTAAAGAGGGCAGCTGGAAAAGTCGGCTCACGCTTTCCTTCTCCTTGATTTCATGCTGAGGGACAGGCTTCCGCGCGGCTGACGGCACTTGTCAGACGATGCCTAGACCAGGGAGAATCATGCACTCACCAACGAGCTTGTCAGGATATGCCACGTCTTCCGGTTTTGGTGTGTAATATCGAATATCAGCCTGAATAACCGACTGCGCTTTGAAGAACAACCGAGTTTGTGCATCCTGGAGGACCATCTGCAGGAGGTGACTGATATGGAGTTGCCCTAGACCTTTGGGCTTTGGCTGATCAAAATCAACAATCAGGTTGCCCTCATCGGGTGGTTCCTCTGGGAACTCCGCCACATCTAGAACCATCAAAGCTTGAAGCACCGTGCATACTTCACAGAGAGTTGTGAGGCGAGTTTCATGCAATATCCGGGGGCGCAAGTCGTCGTAGAGGTAGTCGCATAAGTTCTCAAGATAAGTGCTTGAAGCCACCGATAAGCGAAAGCAGAGTCAACAAAATGACACTGACTAGAGCTGATCCTCGCCAGAGTTGAAAAACTCTCGGTAGAGATTGAACTCATCTGTGCAGAGATGTTTCAGATAACTGCAACCGGCATTCGTCTGTTCTTGGATGAGTACATCGCGGAACACAACCACGTGCAACTCACTAATTCAACTAGTTCAGTATGGGCTGGGTCGAGCCCACGTATTTCTTCCATCAAGCGTCCTACCAGTAGACCTTTACGTGCTGCAAAATAAGCAGAATGACATTCTGACAGCAGAGCCGACAAGTCCTCTGGATGAGCGTCGGCGCGACGCTCTAACTCGCTGAGCAAAGGAGCAAGCTGAGAAGTGACACTGCGGAATCTGGTGTAAAGCAGATGCATCTGTGCTGTTGACGATACATCCTGGAAATTGCGATGTCAAGAGACTGAGTATAAGCAGCGAGCAAGTTTACCTTCTCTGACAGTCTTCTGGAAACGTCGGCAGTCAATGCCCTTAACGACCCAACGAAAAACATCCTGATGAGCGTCATGGCTCTCGTCATGCACTGCTGAAAGCGGAGCAAGTATATCTCCGCTTCTCTGTAATATCGCTGACAAGCATTCAGTCAGTGAAGTATTTTGGATACTAACATAACGACTCACATGAGCCTTGAGATAATCTATGCAAATATCCACACGCTCTACCATGTACAAGAAGTCGGTTTGAAGGACAAGGGATTCTCCAGGATGATTGAGCATGCGCGTCGCGTGGTCTAGTTCTTGGAAGTACTCAAGCCTAGCTCCAATTTCCTCGGTGAGTTCAATAAGCCTGTCCTAGCGCAAAACAATCAGAGATTGGGATATTCCAGCGCCTAGTCACTTACTCTTTCCTCTAGCAACCGCTCGCATGCATCCTTCAGATTCTTTCCGCCCTCCTCCACGCTTCGCCATCCTTCAAGCAGCCCACCAACCTCCCGGTCAACCTCATCTATACGCTCAATGAGTGTATCTGCTGTGTTCAGGTGTTCGGATACCACCGCGACATGAGCGCGGAAGTGCGCTTCCTGGCTATGTGCTACGGACCTATCGATCTGTGCAAACCAGTCATAGAATTGTTGGGGCGTTTGTACAGGCTGCTTCGGGTGCAGCGCATGACTGGCGAACTGGCGAGTAAATGCTGGTACCGGTGTTGAGGGACGCGACACCGATCCGAGCTTCCCTCGTAGATTGGGTGTAGAAGGACGGGAGGATTCGTCTTCATCGACGCTAAACTTAGGTGTATTCAGCAATAAACGGCGCAAGAAATGGTTTTGACTGTACTTTGAGCGGGAGAGGTGTTTTCTCGCTGGCGGCCTTGACCGCCGCGACGCTCTTGAGTGCCAGGTCACTGAGAGGTGCTTTAGTTTCCCATTCCTCGATGGTGAGTTGCGGCTTGGGCCGTGGTGTCGATGCGGCGGGAATGCCTGCGCGGCGGTGGGGTGCAGGCGTCTTTGACATAAGGCTTGTTCTCACTAGAACATGATGTCGAACTCAAATTATCGCTGGTAAAGTAGAGCACAGAATGACTACTTCCTATTCGGGATTTCATAATTAGATCTTCAGTGCTCTCTGTTTTCTACCACGATGAGCATAATCTTGTCGTGAACTTTTTCTATTAAGTCTTCAACTAGGCCATTCCGGATCCTTTACGTTAATATTTCAGGTAGCAAGTAATGATATTGTCATGCTCCGGCCAGATATTTCTAACTTTACCATAGAACGCCAGCTTAGGGTCTTCTGTCCCACCTGACCCATGGAACGGCGCAATCATATATCTCTCACATAGTGCGAACTAATACGCGCCTGAGTCCTTTAGCTTCATTCAAGTTGTGGACGATGGTGGTCCACGTGTTATCTCTGGAATCCATCCCGTAACTCCCGCGAAGGCACGCGGACCACTATGTCTGGAATTCAGCAAGCCGGCATGGAATTTGAACCGATGCTAACCGCGACGGTACTACAATACTTGGTGTGCAAATCACAAGAGAAATCTAATTTAGTGGCTTGCAGTTTTACCCATTTTCAAGCTGGGTTATGATCCGCAAAACTGCTGGCAGCGAACGTGTTCCGCAAACCTATTCAGAGTCCAGACAGGTTTAGACCTTCAGACTCCACTACGTCCACCAATACTGACATGCCACTTCAACAATTCATCATCATTCTGTTCGATTGCTATGATGGGAGGAATACCTAAATGAGATTCCTATGGATACAATAATCAAGAGTGAATATTATTAACAAGTTTCGGGATATGTACTACTCAATAATTAAGTTGACGGTGATACTGATACATCAACCCCAAGGGGATGGTTCATCAGGTATGAATGATACTGACGTCGGGCTAGCGAAGCCCAAACCCAGGGGAGGAGAAATGTCTGGAAGGTTGGAGGTCGCTTTCTCCATAGATTGCGTCTTCCGGTGTGACGCTGCAAATGGAGGTTTCGGTGCTGGCTCAAGGGTGAAATCTGTATGATGAGGCTCCGGATTGTCTGACGTAATTGAGGCAGTACTTGGTGGAAGTGCCAAGGGTACGATAACAGCCGGTGACGGTGAAGGAGATGTCGGCGGAGACTTTATTGCGTCTCGCGAAGAACTTCGAGAATGTGAAGATGGCAGTTGTGGAGTTTTATCCGATACCCCTCCTGCGGAGAGCTGCGCACCCCGAAGGCGACCATTTTCGCCTTCAATCAGCCGCAGTGCATCCTTGAGTGCATCCTTTTCTAACCGAACTTCCTGTAGTTCTTCCTCTGTCTCAGCGCGTTTGATGCGCTCAGTCGCGACCATCTTGTTTGCCTAGAAGATATATAAGTTCGCCTTAATAACTTGTGCGTGATGAGTGGAAACTATACCTCCTCAAAGAGTGCTTGTGATAAGGACTCCAGCTCAGCTTCGATAGCGGCCTTCTCTGCAGCCGCTAATGTATGTGCAAGGCGTTCCCGTTCAAGCTGCTCTTGAAGCTCCAGAAGTTCTTTCTCTCTTGTACTTGCTACAAGAGTTGGCAAGGAAGGCGACGTTAGATGAGAAGAGTGTTGTTGAATAGAATGAACAGCGGGCGGCTTTGATCCTGTATCAATCAAGATGTATATGACGAGTGAATTCTATGAGGACAGATAACCATACCGCTGTTGAATCTGAATCTGAAGAAACGACCCTCTTGGCTATTCAGGGAAGTTGTAGATGAAGGCGCCGGAGAAGGGGTAGTTGGAGATGGCTCTGTACCATTAACAACAATTGACGGAGCATTCGCGGGGTGGGATGGTGCGCCCGACTCATTCAAAGGGCCATAATCGAGGCTCCTTCGATGTTCTTCTTCTGATACACGCTGCATATTCTGTGCTTCTCGGGCACTCCAGCGCCGCCACCCAACATCTTTCGCGCTGCAGGGGGTTTCACGTTTGAGAGCTTCCTCGAGCATCTCATTGTTGGACATCATCAATTGCAAATTAGATTTTGCGACGCTCAGTGATGTCTCGAGTTCCGCCTGAGTCTTGTACGCGATCTTGAGCAAGGACGACTAGCGAATCATGATCGATTCATTACTGCCACAGTGAAGCAGACCTGTCCACGCACTAGCTCTTCCACTCTCTTGATTACACGATCAAGGGCATATCTAAGATCTTCTTCCTGGCCATGAGAGTGAACACGCCAGGCATCACGGAGCTCATCGTCTATGCCTGCAAATATAGCAGATGTGGGTGAGGGGTGAGGCTCCTGAACCGATGAACGACGCGATTGAACGGTGGGCGATCCAAACGTCATATTTGATATCATGAAGGAGAACAGCAATGACTCAAAAATATCGCAGAGTTCAAGACAACAGACTGCATCGTTCTTATTAGGTAAGCTGGCTCAGTGTGCCGCGTTACTCGGTTTCTTCAATTTCACCACGGCCACCGGTCTGGGAGACTTGGCAAGGCTGATTTCGCCGCAGTATTGACTGCTCCGTCGTCAGATGTACAGCAAGAATATGGTGCTATATGCGGGCAGGGCTGCAGAGCCCTGGCCGCCCAACCTGGTTGTGTCACTTTGTCGTGAAACACTCTACTAGTATTGTAAGCTGAGGAGGTGAATATGTGTCTCATCCCGATTCTAGGGTAGAGAATTTTAACGTCGCTGTTAGGACTCAGTAGTCCACTCTCACAAGGAACTGACGGTAAACACATTACAGGCTGTTCTTTCCGTGTTGATTCATTAATATCCGACAGAGTCTAAATGAAGCCTCAGTAACTTTTTGCCAGTGTAACTTCGCCTAGCTTCGCCTCTCTTCAATTACCGGCAAAATTCTTCGCAACCGCTTCAGATCCCACCTCTTGGCCTCCGGAATTAGATTTCACCCATTGCTCGATAACGCTCAACAATACTACCAAGCTACATTGACTCTCGCTGTGCCGGCAATAATCAATTACCTGTATACATAGCAATCGCGCGCTACAACTTGTTTTCAGTTCTCTTCTATGTCGTTACTTGATCTTTGATGTTGTTTTTGAACACGTTGAGAAGCTTACGGTCACACAGGCTTTCATGTAGGGCTCTGGGATCAAGGCTCAGATCCCAGAAACCTCCTGGTCCTTCGTTCACGTTCCGGCGCTCAGTCCTTCTCACACCCACGAAAATCTATGCATCAGGGGCAGATCACAGCTGTGTATGGGAATATCTTTAGAATCACGTCCTCCCCGATTTGATATTCATCCGGGATGATCGTGTTTGCTCCACGCTTTCGTGACGACCGGTCAGTCTCGCACTGCTATCTCATTTCCTGACACGCGATATCATGCGATAGTTGTATGAATCCAGCAATCTCATTCGCACAATATTCGGTCACGTATCGGCGGCCCTCTGCCAGCTCATAAGCTTAATAGCTTGCTGCTTCGCCTAGCCTGTGTCTCCATCACTCGCTCTCTTCTTATCACACTTCTCCTGTATCTCTCATTCTAATCGTCCTTCGCTCTCCATCACCTAATGTCCCGCGGCGCGCCTAAACCCCCACCACCACACAAACTCACCTTCGCCACCAATAGTGTGCGCAACACTACGTTCGCCGAGGACAACAATAAGTTCTACTATGAAATCGTGACTCGATTTTGGCACCCCCACCTCACCAAGATCAATAAATACGACTACGAGGCTCGTGAGGTCAACTGTGTCGCAGAGATTGAGGATCTACCTAAGAAGGATGTAAAAGTCCGCTTCAACACTCCTGACGCAGAGGGAGAGTGGATGAGAGCTTGTGACTTTATCAGGAACGACGGTACAGCAGTGTAAGTTTTTAGTCACTATAGGCCGGTGGTCAACAACTTCTAACGATTAATGGCAGTGGAGGTACATTCGCCCAGGAAGACGGCACTGAGTACCGCTGGAAAACACACAACCGTTATTTACAAGTTAGCTATTTTCCCGACTCATGTTTTCTCTATCTAACTAGCCAAGCTGCAGCTCATCAAGCCAGATGATGAGGAAAAGGTTCCCGTTGCTGAATATCACCCTTTTAAACGGCACTTTGGCGTCTGGCGTATGTCGCAGCGGGCTTTCCTCGAAATTAAGCCTGAAGCGTCTGCCGCTTTGGACAGGATTATTGGTGATTCATTTCCTCAGGCACTGATGCGTCGTACATCGCTGACTGGAGTACCTTCGCTAGTGAGCTATCTTCTGATGGAAAGACGCAGGCGTCAGGCCAAGATTAAAGTCAAGTTGGAGACAAACTAATTCACACCGACATTGCTTTCCCCTCCGTCGCACAGCAGTCACCGCATCCCCCTGTGTCGTGCGATTCCTTCCTAGTAGAATCAAGAAGACTGCCAGCCTCCGAGATGCCGGATCCCAATGACGGGACTTCCACACAAGGAAACATCGACGCTTCTACATTCTTCTATTTGTTAACCTTGATCATTCCAAGGGTTTCTTCGTTACAATAACTTTTCACTTATGTGCTATTTATTGTTGGATTTTTGTAAAACTTTCGTTAATCAATTTGGATTAATACTCATCTAGATTTCTTACTGGTTCAAAGGTGTAACAGTTATACCTATATAGAACGTGTTTCACATCCTCACTGTGATTGGCGGGAGTTCAGCCAGGTCACTGCAGCGATGAGATACGGCGCTAAAATCGCCAAAGAGGGAAGTATGCTTGTGAATTCGACTCATGGTCATGCATGATGGCGTTATACCTGCTGATCATGGCATCAATTCATGCTGACGGAGCCTCCTCCGCTCTTCCTTTGACTGATTGATAACGACTTGCGATGGCAGCTAACTTCTCCAGTGTCCCGGTCCTCGACTTTGCTCTCGTTTCCGATAATGCCACGAAAGCAGAGTTTATCCTGCAGCTCCGACATGCATTGATCAATGTCGGATTCTTGTATCTCAACAACCACACTGTCTCACAGAAAGTTACCAATGATCTAATTGACTATATCCCCCGACTCTTTGACCTTCCCCAGGAGGCTAAAAACCAGATCTTTATGGCGAATTCACCGCATTTCCTTGGGTACTCCAAGCTCGGTGCAGAATTTACCAAAGGCAAGACAGATTATAGAGAGCAATTTGACTTCGCAACACCTCATGAGACGCAGTGGAAACCCGGCGCCCCTGAGCATCTGCGCCTGTGGGGACCTTCCCAGGTGAGGGTTCTGTATTCAATCATTTCAAGCTGCGTGAACTGAACTGAATTCACCTAGTGGCCGGATGAGAACCTTATCCCAGGATTCAGAAACACAATGGAGATATATCTCCAGCAGGTTCAGGCTCTGAGCTACCAATTCATCAACTTGCTCGCGGAGGCTTTTGGCCTTCCTTCCGATGCATTGAACAAGTTTTACGATACCGATGAATTGATGCAGCACCGCGGAAAGGTGAATATCAAACGAAGGTCACTATGCATTCCACGGAGATCGGGATTCACCTGTTTTCAGGTCGTCAAATATCCCGCTAATGATGGTTCTCTAACTGATCAAGGCGTTGGCCCCCACTACGACGCTGGCTTCCTGACCTTCCTTCTTACCGCCTCACCCCATCGCGGCCTGCAGGTACAAAACCTTTCTGGGCAATGGATCGACGTTCCTCCTATCCCAGGAACGTTCATTGTGAATATTGGAAAAGGTGGGCTGCCACGACGCATCCAATTTCAACTCTGACTTCTTCTTCGTTCCGACGGTCTAGCACTCGAGTTTGTTACCCGCGGATTAGCAAGAGCCACATCGCACCGCGTCTTATCTCCTCCTGTGGGTTCGACTCCCCGCTATTCTGTGCCGTTTTTCCAGAATATCAGCCTGAACGCTCGCCTCGCTGATGAAGTCTTAGACTGTGAGCATCTTTGATGAAATATTTGCTTTACATACCTTGATGTCAATTTTACAGTCCCATCCGAGATTCTTCAGCTCAAACAGCTTCGAGGAGATCCTGTTCAGACTGACTGTATGTTTCTCCTCGTCCACTCTTGTATCTTGCAAACATCATTGATGCTCTACAGCTGTCAATTTTGCAGAGTTTGACCGCGAGCCATCTGGAAAGGTGAACCTCATCGGGCGGGTGAAGTAAGTTCTCTGATCGGTTGTCTGTGGCGGTAATGTTTGAATAAGTCTCTTCTCCATCAGGAGTCACCCTGACGTTGCACAACGTCACTACCCGGACCTTTTCGACCAATACTTCCCAAACGGCCTCCCAAAGCAAGTCAGCGCATATTAGGCTTGAGAAGAGCAGATCTGTACACTAGATATTGCCCCCGCTGTACCAAATCAAGAAACTTCAATTTGCAACAGGTGGATGTCGGAAAACTTATCTTTTCTTAGGGAATCTCTTCTGCTTAGGCCATGGCAACCCTGAATTTATTTTTGGGAAAGAAGATTAATGTCCAGCCTCCTACGAGGCACTTACGAAACACTTGCCAATGCCAGCCCCTTCCAATACTGCGTTTCCAATTGATCTTACAACCACTCGATTTCCTCCCGAGGTCCTTGCAGGCACATTGAGAATTTTCTGGCAAGATAAGAGTCCAACGTGCGAATATACATTGACCAGACTACCAAACAAGATAACAGCACTGCAGGGAAATTAGATGCGAGTGGAGGGATATGACCGGTGCGAAGGAGGTGAGCAAGATATACAATGGGCCGGGAAGAAACGACAATATCGGTTGTGAACATGCAATGTAATTTGGAATAGTTGATTGTGCGAGAGTCAAGACGAAAGAAACAAGGCTTTCTAAAACCCCTAAGCCTGCCTCCTCCGCCCAACGGGATTGAGATGCAATAACATTGCGTAGAGATGAACGAAATAGAAATGAAGCATATAATACACTAACGTGAAGCCTCCAGCGTGACGCAGCGTCAGAATGTTGGCCATTTGAGCGGGTCTGGTAACGATGGATTGCGTCGTCGGTTGCGTGACTTCCCGTGCAAGTGGATCCTCATGCAGGAATGCCACAGTCGGCTCTACGATGGTGACATCAGGATCAGGTGCCTTCACCGCAACGGGACCGTCATCTGCAGAGAGTCAACTCGAATCGGCAACCTGGATCCAAACCGCTTCGGGTGGAGTAGCGGGAGGCGGGACATTTTCCTCGTCGCTGTCGTCATCGGTGGATGGCTCACCCTTGTTATCGTCGAGAGAAAGATCCGGAATGGGCACAACCTCGCCCTTCTTGTCAGCCTCAGCCTTATCTTTGGCCTCCTGTTCCTGGAGCTGCTGTCTGAGCTTGGAAAGCTCGAGTTCTTTCTTTTCAAGCTCGGCCTTCTCCTTCTCCTTTTCTAGGAGTTCCTTGCGACGCTTCTCACGCTAGGTAGAGTAAGTTAGTCCAGTCTGATAAACAGGAGAATAGACGATGCTCGGTGGCGTCGACTACGTCCCGAATACTCACATCGTGCTTGTCCTTGAGTTCACGAGCCTCCTTTTCCTTTCTCAAGCGTTCCCTGAGCTCCCTCTCGCTGATCACCCAGGCAGCAGCTCCATTGGCAGCGGCTTCAGGTTGCGACTTGTTCTTGAGCAGATCTAAAGTCGTGCAAAAATGTGTCAGCAAATGATTTCACCTCCACTCACCACCCCGCCCACAGTAGACCAAGTAAAGCACGACGGAAAGGAACATCAAAGCACAAGGGGCGCAATAAAACTAGAAGAAACTCACAGCCTTGCAGCGCCGCAACGCTGAACTCGTCATCTGGAATCGAGTCTGCGAATATCTTCGCGAGCTGGGCAAGCCTGGTACCATCCAAAGGCTTGGCAGAGTGTTGGCACGCAGTGAGATGCTCCTCGACCGGAGGCGGTAAGTACGCCTGGTTTTTGGAACCAAAGCCGTCTCGGGGGGGCTTTGCGGGCGAAGAATCCTTGGCAGATGCCAAAGATGACGTCGACGACGAGAATGAAGGAGAAAGTGACCATAACGTTGACGACTGTGAAGACGGTGATGGAGAGGACGACTGAGGTGGGGGCGTCGTGGGTAGGTCAATCCCCTCTATGTCGCCCTCTATGACCTCATTGTCTTGATCCGTAGACGGGAAGAAGTTGCGGAACAGAGCCTCCGCTTGCCACTTTGAAGAGTTCTTGAACTCTACCCAAACATCCATACGGCCTGGCCGTGAGAGCGCAGGGTCTAGACGCTCCAAATGATTGGTGGTTCTGTAGGTCCACGTCAGGGCATCATCTAAACCGAAGAAGGATGTCACTTACGCGAAGAGGATGCGACCTTCGGCTGCAGCTACACCGTCCAGGGCGTTCAGCAGGCCGCTCAAACTCAAAGTGTTTACATCGGAGATGTGGTCCTTGTGACGTCTGTGCCTCGAGCTGCTGCTCGTCACCGGCTGTTCCGGAGCGCCCTCTTCTGAGCTATTGCTCGACGAATCCGGAGTGCCATTGGAACTCTTATCACGCGTAACGCTGCGCGTAAATGCCGCATCAAGATCCTCGAGTAGCACGATGCAGCGAGCTGGGACACGACCCATCAGGGTGGTCAATGTACTATCACTGATCCACGAAGAAGACAACGACACGACGTAAATGTCAAGCATGAGTTCGCCTGCAATGGCATGGATAAGGGAACTCTTTCCAGACCCAGGTACACCATGCAGCAAGTAGCCGCGGCGGAATGGAATACCACGATCCGCATACCACTGCGGAGATATAAGCAATGAAACGTGGTTTTGATAAAATACCGAAATTACCTTCTCGGACTTCAAAAAGTCACGTGTATCGTTGAGAAGCATCTCCTTCACCCCGGGGTTGAGAACGATGGACGACATAGGGCGCTTATGACGAGAGTCGGTCCAGCGCCAGCTGCCATGCGAGTCTGCGAAGTAGATCTGGATACGATGGATTGCCTCGGCCTCGTACTCTTTCTTGGCCTGCAAGACAAGCTGCTTGAGAATGGTGTTATTCCGCGCAACAACGCTGTGATGCCAGCATACATCAGCCACGAGGCCAAAAATGAGTCAAAAGGGCAATTTGAATATCACCTTATTGACAAGACTTCGCAGCCGCTGCCGTCTTGCTTTTTACTACGACGGACCCTGAGCCAGTGACCCTTGTAATAAATAGTATGTGTAGTGTCAAATGTCGGCTGGAATACGACACGTGTCTTGACTTTGCCGGGGGGCGAGTCTTCATCACCCTCTTCTTCTTCATCATCACCAAATGAATTGTCTGCTTGGCGAGAGCCTGAGAAGCCGGGAGTTGTGGTGCGAGTAGTAGTCTCGAACTCCCTGGAGCGCTGCCACTCAGGGCGGCGTGAGAGCCACAGCATGAGCCAATCATAAGGATAATCCTCTTCCGAGAAATGCGCAGTGAGGAAAAATGCTGTGTCAGACAGTAGCGAGTTAGAAAAAGGCGTTCAATGACAGGTGACTCCTTACAGTTGAGGAAATGAGACCTTTGAGGTGCGCTATCGTCAGTAAGGAGGTGCATGAGAACGATTAAAGACATACCAAGCTGAGCTAGAGGCCCTTCTGGCTGTCTCGACTGTTCCTCCTAGGACGACGAGCTTCATGCCATCAATGACTGAGGAGCCTCCTGCGCCTCCGACGAGGGGTTGCACGAGCGACTTGAGAGCGTCCATGGTAGTGGTATTGTCTCAAGGTGAGCGGACAAGCCAATGCTGCGAGGAAGGACACTTTGAGTGTAAATAGTGGGAATGTGGGCAACAAGGTGGGTGTGTGAGGACAAGAGGAGGATGGTATCTAATAAACGCTGTAAGGTGATATTTAAGCTGTGTGTCAGGTGCAATACGCTATAACCAGTAAACAAGTTAGGCTATTAGCGTCTAGGGAACAGACAAACAAATAGCCAGGCTGCAAAATAAGTTGAGGACTATCACTGCGGTCTCGTTCTGAGTTCTGCAACGAGGAGGAAGCAAGTCAAGCCGCGTCAGCAGCAACGTGGGTATTCTTCTATGTACTCCCAAATTTAAGCGCCCAGCTTAATCACGCCACCGCTAAACTTCACAGCATGGCATGGTTCACAGTTTGTTGACTCTTGAGAACGTCTGAGAAAGGCGAATGCCACCGTACAGTAGATACATGTATATACTCATTAGCAAACTGAATCGAGAATCACGACACCGCCAAGTATAACCCTTCTACAGCAACATTGGCCTGCCATATTCCCAGCTTCCGAACAATTCTGAGAACCATTGGCGCAGGAAATACCAGCACATACGACACAGGGACCACTACCAGCAGAGGGATGGTTAGAAACAGGGTGATACTTGGTTTGATAACCAAGAAGTAAAATAACGCCTGATAGGATGTCCAGTCCGTGAACTATAATAATAGGCGGCCGAACAACGGAGGTAAGAGGGCTTTTGGCTAGAGGAGGAAAGAGGATTGGGCGTACCATGGCTAACGTGTTTTTGTAGAATGAAGATTCATGATATGGTGACCCAGACTCTACGTCAGATGATCGCGGCGGTCGCACCCGCTGGAAGATAGGTCGGGGCGGATAGGGAGATGGATAAGCAAGAGGCCCATGGAATGTTGTTTGGAGACCGAGCTACAAGCGTTCCAGTTTCATATTCAATTTGAAATTCAAGATAGAAGCAAAACGCACTTCTCCCCTCGCAAACACCCTGGCACCGAGCAAATCAAGGAAACATAGGAGAGCGCCCAAAGGTAATGCGATTAATAATGTCGTACCCGTCTACAAAGGCCGGTCAGAAGTGAACACAGTTTTTAAATTCCAAGCCAAACGTCAGGAGACCAAAAAATTCAGAGGCTAGAGCAAAACACTCACCAAAGTAAATACAAAAAGGTAAACCCATGCAAGAAGGGCATAGGGAAAGTTGAGCACTAGAAGATGGAATGCAGCCGCATGATATGCTCTGCGAGTCATGGGTCGGAAGTAACGAGACCAGCAGCGCCGCGAAAACAGCGGCCACCGGTGGGAGTTTATAGAATGTGACTCTATTGGTGCACTAGGACGTTGGTGACGCCTCTGATGACCATCGTGTGCACACGGGTAGTCACGATCATCCCCGAGCGCTTCATGTATGTCCACGTCAGACTCGTCTGGGTCAGAATGGAGTAGAGATAGCACTGTTTGCGCTAGAGAGGGCGAAAACGAATTTGACGAAACAATTGTGCTCGACTGGGAATGTGTCCTCTGACGTCCGGATGAACGTTGGGTGGAGCCTGGCAGAGAATCACCAAGTAGTGGTGTCTGCTCCGAGGCATCTTCCGTGTGAGGGAACGAATGAGTTGAGACTAATAAATGAGGGGATGCATGACCTGAAGCACGATCTGAATCTGATGGCGCCTGGGGTGATAATGGCGCTGGTAAGCGATACCTCCGACTATGTCGAGTCGCGCGCGAACGCCGTTCCTGCGATGGATATGGCGGTGGGGGATCGTAAACTGCAGCTGCTTGGTCCAAAACTGGAAGAACCACGTCTCGAATTGCAGAACGATTACAGAACTCTTCTGCGGACATCCCTTGGGACATCCTTTCGGTCGAGGAAGGGTCGTGGTCCAGCACGTGATCTAACAGTAACAGAGTTATGACAAATGCTTATGTTAGCACAAAACTCTAGGCCCAAATAGTAGTCAGCCGATTAAAATTGTTCATTGTTCATTAAATATAAAATATTACATAATTTTGGCGGCTAGCCATGTCACTTCCTGTCACTTCTGGGCGGAGTCCCGTCAGTTGGCAGCGAGGCGGTTACCAGGGCTTGCCATCGATTTTTTTTCCGCATGAACCTTTTGCTCTACTCGCGGGGTTGGTCTCACTGACTGACAAAGATGCATGTGTTATGGCACAGATCTCTAAACAATTTGATCAAGCAACAGCAAATGCCAAGTGCCATTGGTCCGGATGAATGGGTGCAAAGAGCCTTCCAATTTCAATGAATGGATATCAAAAACCAAAACTACATATACAAGCACCGAGCTACCAGGTACATTCCCACTGGCAATGCGCTGTAGCTTGACATTTTTCTATTTACATATATGATATACGTTGACATAAGACGGTAAAGAAGAACTTGAATATGCTCTCAAATGCTCTGGGTTGACTGCCTTTGACTAATAAATGACCTGGCCAGACTCAGAAGAATCAACATTAATTATCGACATGCTGTCAGAGGTCGGGATGCCGAATTACAATGCCGTGAAAAATAATTAAGCAAATATAATAAATATGGGGACGGTGACCATGTTAACAGTTTCTTCTTTTTGCTTGCTGACTTCCCACATCCGCTAATTATTGTTGGATCACCCGCTCCTTCGAAACTTTTGATCTCTACCTCTCGCGCCTTCTTGTCTGCCTTCTTCCTTTCTTTCTGTTCACGTACGACGTCCTCTCTCTTTCGCTCTCCCAAACATGGGTTGTGTTCAATCTACAGGCGTCGACAGCGAGGCCAAAGCTCGTGCGTATTCATTTACATTATAATGCACCCCGCACCCGAACGAAATCTGACTTAAACTCGTCTTTTGCAGGCAACGATGAGATTGAAAACCAACTCAGGCGAGATCGAATGATGGCCAAGAATGAGATTAAAATGTTGCTGCTGGGAGCAGGAGAGTCAGGAAAAGTCAGTCACATACTGACCACTCCGAACACATCGCTAACGAACACATATTTTCGTAGTCTACTGTCCTCAAGCAGATGAAACTCATCCATCATGGCGGTTATAACGAATCTGAACGAGATTCCTACAAGGAAATCATTTATTCGAACACCATTCAGTCCATGCGGTGCGTACTAGCCGGTCCAAACACGATTGTTACCCTGAATGATCTTCTAGCGCTATCCTCGAGGCTATGCCTCAACTCGATATATCACTATCACCACAGAATGATGCTCGCCGTGCCGTCATTCTCGCTCTTCCTGGCCAGATTGAGGGTGACGTGCTTCCAAGAGATGTCGCTGACTCCATTCGGGGACTTTGGCGAGACTCGGGTGTCAAGGAGGCCGTTCGTCGGTCACGAGAGTTCCAGTTGAACGATTCTGCCGTCTACTACTTCAACGCAATCGATCGCATGTGCGGACCAGGGTACATGCCAACGGATCAAGATATCCTGCGGAGTAGAGTGAAGACGACGGGCATCACTGAAACCACATTCAAGGTCGGCGAACTTACGTACAAACTCTTTGATGTCGGAGGTCAGCGAAGTGAACGTAAGAAGTGGATTCACTGCTTCGAGAACGTCACAGCGTTGGTATTTCTGGTATCCTTGAGCGAGTATGATCAGATGTTGTATGAAGATGAGAGTGTTGTAAGTTCAAAACCCCTTATTTGCGCATCTCCATTCAGATTGATTGCGCCCACAGAATCGTATGCAAGAGGCCCTGACTCTATTCGACTCGATATGCAATTCACGGTGGTTTGTCAAGACATCAATTGTACGTACTTCTCCTACCTCGTGGCGTATAACCTACTTATTCCCTGCACAGATTTTGTTCTTGAACAAAATCGACCTGTTCGCAGAGAAACTCCCACATTCACCGCTTGGTGACTACTTCCCAGACTACACCGGCGGTGAAAACTATGACGCCGCCTGCGATTATTTGCTTCACCGCTTCGTTGCGCTCAATCAGAATGCGGCAACCAAGCAAATATACGCCCATTATACTTGCGCAACAGATACTCAACAAATCAGATGTAAGGACCCTCCCGTCGCACCCGCGTTTCACACAGACTGACCCAGCCACCCTTTATAGTCGTGTTGAGTGCTATTCAAGATATTCTGCTACAGATTCATCTTCGTGAGTGTGGTCTGCTGTGATGGCATCATAGCGCCACTCTTCTCCTTTTGTCTTTGTTTTATCCCATGCATCATCTGCCTCTTCCGCATGCAGTTCGCTCTACCGGCTTTCATCGCATCAGACATTCACACCTCTACATCTTGGCTATCCATCTCTCTTATTTTGAGATCCCCACGTCTATCATTGTTCTGTGCGCTCTTCTGAACATACACACACGTTGGTTCGTAGGAATGTTTTATATCGTTGTGTCATTTTCCTCTTCCTCTCTCATTTCCTTCTACCAAGACGTGGAGTGATCAAAACCTAATATACCCTTCTTATACGATTCCTATGTAATGGAGACCTTATCTTGACCGCTCGTTAATTCTTTGGGATCGAATTTATTAAAACTTCAGGCAACGCACCGGGCGTTCCGGTCATGGATGATTTATATTAGCCTGAGGTGTGATTGATGCGAAGTTTGGGATATTTTTGTAAATTATTGTAAAACGCTGATGAATCGAGCACATGGCTCACTCAAGCCACATAGAGCCCTGTGGAACCCCATCAGTATGATCACGCATCCATACCACGCGCTCGGGAGTCGGCGACGGCGGTGGTCCAAGCGACCATGTTGGGCTCTGTGGGATGATTGGGTTATCACGAGAGCAGTGCCCTTCCATACCAGGTTTACACCACCGGATCCAAGTATAGCTCGAATTTGATAAGTAGGTGTCATGGGATCCTGCTGTTCTGGATATTAATATTAAATGGCGCAGCACTCTTGGAGTAGAAGTAGATGGCGACAGATGGCGTCTTCTGGCATGCGGACGCCGTAAGCACCATTCCCGAGGAGGCATAGGATTTAGTTAGGCGCCCATGTCAAAGGACAACTTGAGCGCTTTGCACAGGTCTGGCAGAAGCTTAATTACCTTTCAAGCATAGTTGGGCATCCATTCCTGTTCCAGACCCTGCATCATGGGTCTGCTGATAGTTCCAAAAGGTAGATGCCGCTCTATGGGGAGTATGGGACGCCACACAGCTGGCGAACAGAATCACACCCACACATGGCAGGTAATGATAAGTACTGTAACTAGGATAGCGCTCCAACGACTTGCTGGCGAACGGCTGGATCAAATTCCATTCTGTCAAAAGGTATTCGTGCAAATGCAAGATAAGGTCGTGATGCAATGATACAGTACGCTTGAACAACGATTATAACAAAATGATAGGTCGGCGATAGCGATCATAGATTTGGACGAAAGCTATAGATTAGCGAGATTAGAAACTGAAGAAGGCATATCTGTAACGCGTCCGACAATGTTGTAGCGTTTCCTGTTTTTAAATGAAGATAAGCGCCGGACACGTTTGTCTAAACGGAGCTGTTCGGGACCTACTGGAAAAATGAGAACCAGTCATTGAGGACGTTCTTCTCGTTCTCTGGTAGGTCGCTGTAGTCTGGTACAGCGTCCTCTAGGTTCAAACTGGACTTTCCGAGCCCCTTTGAGCCGTCCTTCCCGGCAAAGATGTTGTATGATTTTCCGGGACCGTACACGTCGCTTTTACGTGTGACGTCAAAGACAGTGCCTATGAGAAGTGAGCAGGAGGATCATCACCTCATACACTAGGGCGTACCCTTAATAGACACATAGATCGGCTTCGAACTATCGGAGCCGTCGAACTGCTTGAGCTGATCAAGCGTGAAGGGGTCATCCTTCGGGGGGTCGAGGTCGTCTCTGGGTGGTTGCATGATTGTTTTCAAGGACTTCTGCTCTTCTGGTTGTGTATCCACTTGTGGGGACTGCGGCGATGGGGATGGGGATAAGGAGTGTCGACGCACGAGAAATAGAAGTGGCAAGGCCAGCACGAATCCATAGATCACCACCAAAAACATGACCAGCTAACCACTGATCCGGCACTTGCCGCTCCTCTGTCCTGGGGGACTCGCGCTTGCGGAGCTTCAAATTCAACATCCACAAGCTTTGGTTCTGATCAATGTCTGCTTTTGAACTGCTTGAGCGCGTTCGAGCGCGACAGACTACTGGGATCCCTTTATTTACTTTTTTTTTGCAGCTTGGATAGTGGACCAGTGCTGTGACCATGGCAGTCAGTCGCCACTCCTCTCGACTATAAAGTCAGGTCGCATCATGACGGTACAAGCCATCGTCCCACAAATCAGTGCGACTGCTGTGTTTTTCTTGTAC
Organism: Suillus lakei; assembly: GCA_016628065.1. NCBI lineage: Eukaryota > Fungi > Basidiomycota > Agaricomycetes > Boletales > Suillaceae > Suillus > Suillus lakei. Next base: position 271,914 of record JABBWA010000005.1, read on the forward strand.
CCATCATCATATCTCTCTTTCTCTAACAAAATCCGTGCATCATGACTTCCCCATTTTCCGTCCCGATCTATGAACCGCTCCCCTACGTTCTCTCTGGCCTCAGTTTCGCGCAATTGCCGCTGTACACACAGCGTTACCTGTCAGACATCGCAAAACTAGTCCCCCCTCACGCGCACGGCTTGAACACTATCACGGCCGAGCGCTCAATCATATCAACACTTCTTTCCAGGAGCCTCGAAGGGAATGACATAGCCCTCGTGCGTCAGCGGCGTGAGGCCACCAACATGGGCCGTGATTATGAACAAGGCATCCCGTTCCAGAATCATGCACAGTGGCATGCAGCAGCGCAGGAAATGCGCCTCCAAACAGTCCTTGGTGTCTTGCTGCCACAGCGAGGGCGCATCCTCGACGAATTTATGATCAAATTTGACGCGCTTGTTTGGCTAGACCAAGAGGGACGCCAGAATTACACCCCTGGGGATTGGCAGAGGTACAGGGACGCGCTCCTGACACCTATTCTTGACCGTACAAGCGATCAGCTTGTCGCGCTGGACGAATCCGTCAGGAATCGGTCCGTGAGCGATGAATGTTACTACCGGGGGCCTCCTAATTCATTATACTCGCGTTTTGGTTCATCCCGCACAAACGCAAGCCGCGTACGCTCCTGGAGGTCCTGATTCCGGAGAGGAGTGGCCCAGGGGTCGGATGTTAAGGCGGCATTCATAAAGGACACAGCATCTTACTGGCCACAAATCCGGACAATCGAACAATTCATTATGCAACGAATCACATTCATTAACGGTGTTATATACTATGTACTTGTATTTGATCATACTGGGATGCTTGTATAGCATTGCAATTGTTGTCTTTAGAGGTGTGGAGTATTATGCCGTGTCCATAAGCCTCAAGTGGAAAATCCAACTGCCTCCATGGGCTTCTTAATCCCCTGATCGACCTCGTAGTGGTAAATCCAATCACTACGTCAGAATCAAGAAGCTCCCAAAACATTTCGGCACCATTCAACTCGCAAAAGGTAAAAAGTTTGCTTCATCATGATCAAGGCATCATCCGAGGGTAAAAAGTCGTCAAATAATGTTATTGCTGAACAGGCTCACAACAAGCTAAATCGACAGTCGACGGGGTATCGGAAGTGGTACAATACAAACAGGTTTCGAAACCGTCAGATGATGTAAATTATTGCGAAGCTTGACCAAATTATGGAGAAAGAAAGAGTAAGGGAGATCGAATACAGTAATAACCAAGGCGGCAGAAAGCGAAACAATATTGACATAGCATCTGGCGTAAACTAACAGGGGGACAATATTTGCGAAGGATGGTAGGCGAAGAGGCATTGGGTATGAGTTGTTGAATCCGAGATTGTTCATGGGCCGCCCCTGAGAAGTGGAGGGAGCGAACAGTTGGGTGGGAGTGGCGCAGGGATATTGACGGTATGACAAGCCTCCGTCACTCGCTTTCGCAGATCGTCGCACTTGCTCAATAACACTGAAGACTCCAGTCAGATCAGTAACAATGAGAAACTTGTACCACTTACTTGGACAAGGCCACAACGTATTCAGCACGTCGACTGGCACTATGACGTCTTTGGCAACTTCCAAAGCATCAAGAAGTGACTTGTCCTCCTCCCACAAAGAAAGACATCTACGGGAATGATATCCGTATTGAGCAGGCAAAGTCTTCAAATGCGCGATATACTTACATTGCTACTTGACTCGCAAACCAAGTCACCTGGAATGGCTGCCTGGTAAAAAGATGACCATCTTGGTCGCCAAGATGGTGAATTGACATTTTCACTCTGCGAATGAAAAGGCTCTGGTAGTACACTGTCGTCGCCAACATCACGATCAATCAACACACCCCGGAAATAGAGCCACTTACGCCACTGCTCAGCCTGCTTGCGGTTGAACTGAGGGAAATTTCCAGCCTCGGCATGACCACTAGATACGCCACCATCAGCATATCTGACGACATACCAAAATAGGAGACTTACGCTCGCAAAATCTGAGTAATTATGATCTGTGTGCTACAGAAAATTATTACCATCAATGGAACATTGAGGAGATGAAATAGACGTACTTGTACACGTACTCCCGACACATGTACAACAATGCCATATCGAGGTTGCAAGTGTGGGTATCCAAGGCATCCTGGATTTCAAGGGTTTCCGACCAAGCTTCGAGCGCAAGGTCGGTTGTCTCTGTGCTGCTAAAAACATTTTTCCGGAGACGAGTGGTACAGAAATTCCAAAGGAGCATGCTGCGGCAATAGAGTGCCCATATTGATTCTTTCGGAGATTGCGCCTTGTGCTCGTTGGACCCTCGTTGTGATATCTCACCAGGGAACAGTAACCGGAACTGCACAGCTGTCAGCATGAGTAAATTGAACGGACAAGGAAAACAAACATTGGAAGGGTCAGTCAGAAAAAGGTCGCTGGGCTCTTTCTGGAATGCAATGCAATGTGACGTGTACCTAGCCACGAGGTTAAGGGCGCTCCAACATAGCCTCCTGCACGATTCCTTGTGCATCTCCTCAGGGGTCCACGAGGGATCCCAAGGCGGCGTGAAAGACCATGAGGACTGAAAAATTTTCGGTGGCGATGGATGAATTTGGAAGGGGGATACAGTCGCACTTGCGAGGGATTGCATGAGGGGGACGAGACCCGTCCTTAGACATTTGGTCAAAGGTGCGGCGTCTGTGTGCGATGGGTACGGCATTAGGAGTGAACGTCGACACCTCTGGCTCATTGCCATCCAGGAACGTCAAGCCTAATTGACGGACAATTCCATCGAGATAGGCTAGAGAGCGTCTCGCGCGCTCGGGGGTATAGAGTGGGTGAGCCGAAGACTCGTACACAGCGATAATCTGAATAGAACGTAAGCTACAATTGAGAGAAGACGGAAGCACACCTACAAGAGCAGCCTTCGCAAGGGTCACATCTATCCATTGGGAATTCCATGACACTTCCAGCCAAGTCTGCGCCTTATCACGAAGCCAGACGGCGCGCTCGCGACCTGCAGACCCTAGTTCCATCTCACTCGATTTCATTAGGGTTGCTAAAGCTAACCCAGCAAAAACAAGTGAAGGTTGCATAAGCGTGCGTTCTTCAGGGTTGTATAGGCTGCGGACGAAATCCGGAACATTCACGAATGATAACCAGTACCCGCTAGTGGTGAACCTTGACAAAAGATCAAATCAAGCCAATTGAGTTACCAGTCGATGACCTACAACGTTGAGAGATCTGACGCAATGTCCTTTAAACTGATAAATAAAGCGGTATTTAGTTAGTCTATTCATGCAATCAATAATGCAAATGACGTACGACTGATCCCGAGTAGTAGAGTAGCTCATAACCAAATTATCCCACCACTCCTTGCGACTGTATTGTACGGAGGGCGTTGATGGGATGCGGTACTTCTCCACCTGATGCTGGAGAAGAAGTAAAGTCAAAAATTATTTGACAGATAAAACAACACGGTGAGATAAACGTACTGGATAACCGTCATCCGATGTTGCACGCGTTTGCATTGACGAAGAGAAGTCGGGGCCAGCAGGTGAAAGTGAGGGCTGTAGTCGAATCCTATCCCCATCAGGGCGCAAAGCGGGAACATTGGGAACTCCACGAGATTCCCGCGGAAGTTCGAGGTCGTCATTCCTGACCGAAGTGCGTTTCCGCTTGGACGGAAGGGCAGGAGGGGATGAACCATCGGTCGGACGTTTCTTACACGAGCGCTGGCGAGTGCCTGGCCTTTTGTCAGGCCCTCGCCGTTTAGGTGCTGCATCATATTGGCATTCATTCGAGCGGCGCACACAATTATGACAAATTGGTCTTGTGGAGTCGCACCGAATTTTCCTCGCACGACTTAGCAACCACGTGAATGAGCAGCCTGAAAGAAGAATAATAATGGACGCACCATTGCCGACAAGCTATCACTTGATTCGAAATTTCCCTGCGAGGTGGATCCTGAGACGTTGATGCCGCCGGCTGCGGTTGAGGGGTTGACTCTGATGTTGGCACAGAGGATCGAGTGCTCTCTGGAGTTTGTATTGTAGGAGGTTGTGCTGAGCCACCACCTGAAGAGTAAGATTGGGGGCGCAAGTCTTCGGCAGAATATCTTCGACTAGGGGGGCCTTGGTAAGACAAATTGACCGCGCCGCCATGAGCCGGAGGGGGTGGAAGGCGGGTGTTAGGGTAGGCATGGGGCGGGATGTCAAGGCCAAGATGATTTCTTTGTGGAAGAGGAAAGTCAGACTGATATGAATTGTGGTGATGAGGATTATGACTCGGATGAAGATTCAAAGGGGTTTCGAGAAGGTGTGGGTGTGAGTGTGATACTGCGAGGTTGATATTGGTGTAGTCGAACTGAGAGGCTAGGATGCCCGCTGCATGTTGTATATCTAGTTGATCCTGATGATAGCGGACTTTATTGTGGACAACATGTGAAATGACGATTAACGTTGTTTTGAAAAGACTACGAGTTTGATAGGACTTACTGTCTCCGTGCGGCTGTGGAAATTGGGCCCCGAAGATGGGGGAGTGTAGGCCGGAGCCATCCTCACTTGACTGAGGACCGTCCTCCATCATGATACCTTGGGGAAACGGAGTATAGATATCACTGTCTGTGCTGATGACCATAAGTACGGAAAGAAGGGGGATGAGAGTTTGAATCAGAAAGAAGGAAAATGGAAACTGGTAATACGGCACTGGTTTTCGATGCTTTGCCACGCGAGCCTACTTGTAAAACTTGAAGGAGAAAGTGCTAAGGGGAACTCATGCCCACGGCAAGCTGAATGCTTATCAAATCTTGATTCGGATGATTGAAATATATTTTATAAATCTTGAATATATCTTCAATTCTTCAATTCCAGGGGAGAAATCCATCACCTCTATGAATTCTTTATGTTGGGTAGAACTTGCTTTTTTTCATCATATCATACCCACGACGCAACTTCGGGGCCGCCTGATTTCTTGAGCACCGTGTACGCGTGCCTGGTCGTCAAGTGTTCCGAACAAAACTCTAATTATTTTCCTCCACTTTTGTTCTCAACCTGGCTCATTGCACAATTCTCCAAATTTGATCGCCCTTCTCATCAGAATTGACTATCTTGCTCAACCTTGCTCAATTTTCAATATCAACATCTATTACATGCCGTTCGCTCAATCCGGGTTATCTCCTTCAATTGACAGTCCTGCGTATTTCATGTTTTTTAAAATTCAACTATCCCTCCAGCGGCCCCCGATCCTACCACAGTAGAACTTCATTGTAGAACAATATCCTATCCCTACTCAACTTCCGTCTCCCCAGGGCCTTCATAGCGTCGGTATTCTGACAGCTCCTTCCCGCGACGATTAACGACGGATGGCTCTAGTCTGATACCACTGCCACGTCTGAAAACTTAAAAATTAGCCGGATAGCCGTGCTCAATTTGGAAGGTACCACACGCAAACCGCGCGGCCGTCACAAATGATACTTATGCGCTGTTAAGTTCCTCGTCGTAAATCTGCGATTGAGGGGATTAGATACCCCACACAGATTCAGAACTGCGTTCACATCGCACTAAACGACTTATTTAGGCTGATTTTGATCGCGGCTAGACACGTCAGCACGGGGGATTCTCTGGGATTTTTGGTGTGGAGTCCCTTACATGTCTGCAAATCGATATGATCTCGAATGTTGATACTTACGTCAAATCCTATCGTGGTGATGAAGGTGCGATCACCGTCTTCTCGTAAACCTGAGCATGCAGGCCCATGCCAGTGTGGCGACGCCAACGTCTTGGTCCAAGTTGGGACGGCATAAGTTCACCGCCATGGATCACTCCCGCGAAAACACTGGCGTTCTGCCATCGTTACATCTGATCTGAGATGTATTTTGGCCGCATCCGTGCTATTTACAGCTCGGGTGTTCCGTCTCAATGTGACGGGTACTTGCAGAAAAGGACACGGAGTGCAAGGCTTCAGTTAGTACTGGACAGCTACCATCGCCACCAGTATAGCCTCAGGGCGGTCAACTGGTCACCCCTTGGTTTCAGGCCGCCGGCATCAGGCGCATTGAGGTGAATGGCTCATGATAAGCCAAATTAGGATACTTATGCTCTTTTATGCAAAACATAGGTTAAATTCCAGGGTGGCTATGACGCATGACGAAGCTAAGTGCTAGGACAGCCTCGTTGTTCAGTGTCACATTTCCATTCTAGGCAATGGGACTCCGTGCACTCCCTGTGGATTATACCACTTGTGTTTAACACAAGTGTTATTATTTGATGATATGTTGTTCTGCTACACATATACCCGAATATCCATAATAGTGCATCCCCCTGCAAGGACTAACACTCAGACAGTCAGACAGGTCAGTTGTCCCCAGCAGCAACTCAGCCAACAGTGCAACCACCACACTCAACTCCTCAGCCCCAGCTTGAGGTACTACAGGCGATCACTCAACCTGCTCAGCAAGAAGACTATCATGATGGACCTATGTACTGCGTCTCACATGTGTGTAATGATGTACATTCAACCCCTCTTTCCAGAAGAGGGGGGGGGGGGGCTCTGTATGATATGTTGGCACCATCAATGTCTACAAATTTGTTTCAGCTAGATGGTTGATGTTTCTCCTTGTCAGGTGAAAGAAGAGACATGGTACATGTGTAGTATTGGTTCTTGTTGTCGGAGAATGAGGTTTAAATACTTGGGCAGCTTCCAAGTTCAATCCTGACACATAAAAGCCTGCCTCCATGTCTGCTGACACTCTCGGGATGACCTTTGGGATCAGGATGCAGCTGTGGAGGCCAGCTGTTTATGATGAGACAAGGTCCACTATCAGATTGTACAGGTCAAAATAATGAGGTGCACGAAGTCCCACCCAGTGACTATCTGATATGGGTCGTGTCACACAGTAACAGAGTACCGCTGTCCTGTAGTATGTGATTTTGCAAATTTATAAACATACTTTTCCTCCTTAAATGAGTCAACATGACAGTCAGACAGTGACTCAGTCAAACTTTTACTGACGCACGTTCTGCAAAGCCTTGCCAAGCCGTTTCACAATTTGACCTCGAAACTTTCTGATCGTACAAATTCCAAGCCATCACAATTGGCACCGAAATTGCTGTATATGGTATACTTCGTATTCGGGGATAGGGCAGTTGAGGGCAGTCCTCGTGTCTTGCCTCATCCATGTTCGATTTCTTGTTCTCGTGTTGTGTTCGTCAGCGTCGGCGTGACCCAGTGTGTACAATGAATCGGGTCATGGAACTAATGTACCTAACAATTCAGTAGACGGTTCCCGATGAACGCACCTTTCTAATCCCCGCCAACACCGCAAGCGAGACTCCTACGCAAGTGTCCCACATTTCACTATTCACTGTCTCTTTCTCAAAGTCTGCACAGGCCTCAGCCGCGGGTGGTTGACCATCAAAAGCTCAAAGAGCGGTTGGGCACCGTCGTGCGGTTAAAAGAAGGGTGCGTTCCCTTTGTCTCTATAATGGGTTCTTTCTCCTACAGCATGCTCTCTGACGATGTCACACAGAAAAATGGTCAATGTGAATGCTGCATTCCCATTTAACCTCCACAACCAGTGCCTTGGCGACTCTCCTTCTCGTAGTGTCTCGGGCGGGACCCTGGATAGTAGTCGACGGGCGTCGCGATCTCCTACACGTGATTCGCTACACAAGAGGTATTCGAGCACTTCACTACAGCGTGATGCGGAAGGTTCCGCTTCTCAGGGCAACGATGCAGTGGATGAAAGAGGTGATCCGTACAAGCCGATATTAAATGTTAGGCTTGTATCGTCTCCTACGAGCAACGGTGCAAACAGGGCAATTAATGGCATCTCTCGGGGGCGACCAGGGCGTGGGATCGAACATGGACGAGTGATGGTTGTCAGTGCTAACCACATTCCTCACCCTGACGAGGACGACGAAGAAAATGAAAATGTGGCTGAGGACAATGATGCACTGACACCTCGTCCACAGACGCACGTGTCTGCTAGAGATCCAGATAATTTGTCTGATAGTGTGAGCTCCTAATCTATCGTTAACATCCTGCGTCCCTAACTCGCCCATTTCACAAGGACCCCTCCGAGCCGTCCCGTGATGCCAATGACATACATACCGAAGATTTCACGATTCGTGACGCTGGTGCTATATCACGTTCCTGGGGGGACTGAATGCTCCGATCTTTTGTTCTAAAATCTGCACGTTCATTCCGGAACTTGGTCGTCCATGTAAGGTAGTACATAACCCTTGCATGTATTTCCGGCTACTGCGAGGATCTGGCGGATCTAATTTGATGCTGCATCTGGTTGGTATTTGCCCATACAAAAATTCCGGGCCGATTCATTGGTCAATGGTTTCGTCGGAGGCCAGGATGAGCTACACAGCTATCTTTGATTGAATGATTGGACGATACACTGATACACTGAAGGAACTGCAGATGGAGGTCATTTCCCTATTATATTTGGCGCAATGCCTTGGTATGGGCGTCTTAATCTTGGGTTTCCTGTACGTCCCCCGCATTGCGCTTTAAGCCATCGACATTAATAGGGCAGTAAATCACGTTTGACGGCGCAGACCAGATATGGGCAGGTGATCCACAAGAAAATCAGGGCATTGCAAAAGGGATCATTCACGAAATTCGGTATCAGCGCGGAACATTGGCTGGAGGAAATGGGTTCATCCGTTGCCCTTGGAAGGCAGGGTGGTGGATGGTTGCCCACATCGGCGCCCGAGCGTATGGGATTAAGAGCCAACTCAGGTGCGCTCTTCGCTGGGTACTATACGTGTCCCTCCGATGATAACCTTAAAAATGACGCCATCCGCAGATGTTAAGGGCTGTTAAGGGAACGGCAGCCAGCCCTGGAGCTTCACAGGAAAAATCTCGCAGGCCTAGACCTTGCGGATTAATGCGACATTCGAAAGGTCACTCGCACAAGCTTCATTCCTGAACATTGAACCATAAAGAAGACCTTCTGTGCATAACACGTGAGTACATTTGAGTTTGTGTATGGGGGGGATGCAGGACTCCGCGCCTTGGTTTCCCCACGTTCGTTTTATTGGGCAACAAAGTCTGTTGCCACGGCTCTTGCCACAGAGTTGCTATCCTTGCAATGATGCAGTGTGGTCACATTTCTATATGAGCGTGGCAGCGCGCGCGTCCACCGTGAACTCCGCAGGATGCCGAAACATTTTAGAGTTATGTCCATTAGATCCCCGACACCCTGGGTTGTGAAGAAATTTGGAGGCCCGTGAGTGTGAGGTACATGAGGGCACACACAGGTGTATCAAATTAGATCAGGTCGTGCTTCCTGTAGTCCCATGAGCCAGACACCTTTCTCGAGGGGGATGTGCAACAAGGCGCCTAGAGGAAGTCATCTCAGACTCGGACTCATCTGGACTTCCATTGAAACTCAATCATGCTTCCGAGACTCTAAAGTGGCGCACTCTAGATCTACGTCCGTGCGCGTCCGCGTCTTCCTACAGGTCACAGGGGATAAATTTGTGTGGTAAGTCTATGGGGTTATGGTTCATGAGCGCTGACACATCATGAAGAACAGCAACTTCAGACGTGGACGGGACATACCGTAGTGTATATGTTCCAAGACATGTGCGCTTGTCCGCGGTCTCCTGTAGCCCTAGACCATATAGAAGGACAATCATCCCTTCTTGATTACGACTTGTCGGCGACATCACAAGCAATGCTGGCCTGGCTCATCCCACATCGAGAACAGAGCTCACACCACGAGGAATCCGAATTTCACATAGCTTGCACCTATTGCACAGTTGCCAAACGACTCGAGCTCTTATTATCTTTCAACAACAACTGGGCGAGCTTCTATTTACGGAAGTCTGTCACGCCATTGCGCAACACCCTATGATCGGTATCATGCTCTCCGCATTACATGCACCGCTTCTTGACCTTTCTCGACCGTCATTTTGTGGTTTTGTGGCATGACGACTTGAAGTACGAGAGGATCTAATCTAATACAACCACAAACTCGTTTTTTTCATTCGCTCCGGAATAACCCACCGAAACACTTTGTATACTCATTCGGATTTGATGGGGCCAAAATCTCGGGGAAATGCACAGAATAAAACAATACTAGTGAGTCAATATAATTGGCGGATATAGTCATCATCCTGAAACACCAAAGAACATCGCCAGGAGTCGGGACTCGCTCCAGCAGTAAGCACGCACAAATATCTCATTTCTTTATGGAATGATAAATAAAAGGACCTACAAGGTTCTCTCCGACTCGGAGCGAAGTTAATTTCTTAGATTTTATATGACTCAACGAACAGTTAGTGTCACATCCTATCATTCACTTGCGAATTATCACTCAACCCGGATATTTCCGCAAGAATGTCGTTGTCCTACCTTGATTAATCCATCCAATCACTCTTATCGATCTTATCGCCACACTATCGCCCCTCGTCCTACTCCTCTGTCGTTCCACAAGCCAAGCTGAGGTACGCTATAAATTCACTCACGTATTTCAATCTCTGACTTGTAGACATTCTCTCATGATCTGTTACTGCGATGTTCCACGCACGCTGAATTCTCTCACTTCAGCTCCACAGATGGCAACCGACACTTATTTCGTTCCCGGTTTTCGCCATCTATCTGATAGCTTCAGTTCGTACATAAATTATCGTCCGCACCCTCTTCCACTGAAGTGGGGCTTTAATTCATCAACAATATCCCTTCTTGCGTGTGCGAGCCCAATCTCTTTGCTTCCCAGAGAGGGTATTACTCAAAGATGTCATTGCGGTAGGCGGACTTGTTCTTATTGTGTGCATTCTTGGATGAGAAGATACACAGCGGTTGTAGGGGGAGACTTGTTCGAGGTCAATTCTGCCGGAAGAACCGTGCCACATACACCATTTGACAATATAAGAACATATTTGTTCCACCGCTTCTTTCTTGCGCTCCGGTTCCCAAGTAAAATCGGCCCCCGGTTGCAGGACCAGCAGTAACGCTCAGAGTTGTTGTCAATCTTGTTGCTGCGTTAACATAATTACTTATGAAGGATGATACAGGATGTCCGGCCGATTTGCAATTTGTGAGTCTGACTTCTACAGACTGTACAGTTGATGATTCCGGGGTAGGTTATAAAAGTCAAACAGTCCCCATATTAAGGCTGCGTGTCTGAGGAAGTGTACCTGAAGTGATACCTCACATGCACAGCCTGGCGTTCTACGTTCTCGTTCTACCCATAGGATTCTGCCAACAAACTACTTGTGACACGACGTGCATAAAGCGCGGACGTCATAGGGGTACGTCATTTTGGTATGGGCGGAGTTTCAATGCGTATTGCTTCAAAGTTTATCCAAAAGACGATAGCGTACAACTTGTCTTCAAACCTGCCTCACACATCACATGCATCACATTTCTCCCTCCTGCCTCACACATTAGATCCCCCCTCAGCAAGGCGACTAGATCAACTGCATAAACCTCAAGAACATGTTACAGCGACTATGGTATCAGATATACACAACTGAAGATGATATGCTACAATACAGAATAAAATACGAATGTAATAGTACAGCTCCAAAATTCCAGACGTCGGTCATCAAAAAACATCAAATGTTATGGGCGACTATATGCCTCATGATTGACAGGGACGCTAGCATTTCTGTGCACCCTAAATCAGCATTCTGCCGCTACATAATTGAAAACGGGTATACCGGCTGCGAGGTGCGGATACGCCTCCTCAATGGTAAGAACGCACCCGGAGGATTGGTCGTATTCTGGCTCTCCGGGTACTTTCAACGAATAAGACGCGACATGATGGTTGCTTGCGTTTGTGCACTGAGAATTAAGCATGAGATTTGAAAACACACGTGAGAATTAGTGCCTACCGTCCACTCCTCGCCCTGCGTGGTTCGCCAACTCCATCGGTACTGCTGGCCATCGGACCCAATGAACTTCCTCGACTTTGCGCTGGATGATAGATAAGCTCCGAAAAAGCATGCGTGGTCGGGACTTACCTCCCATTGGGAGATGATTCAAGGAAGCTGCTCATGGGTACCTGCGGCCCTGATCCAAAGGTTATTGTTCCGAGGGAGTTGTTGGAACCAAAGTTTAGGGTCACGACAGGATCCGCCCCGGATGTCGTGTTGTAAATTATGTATGTTGCGTGTGTGGATCCCCGGGTGGTGCATCGCAGCGTTAAGCGCAAACGATCATTGATGTCCACGAAGTGTGATCCTGTCAGCTTGCCCGTCTTGTCCTCCAAGAGGTATGGCATTCCATAGCTTGTCATGTTGGGGCTCGAAGGAGAGATAGGATGAAAGGTTTCGGCGAGGGGGTGGTGAAGGAAGAGTTCAGCTGTATCCCAGGTATTTCTGCAAGTAAGACAATGGCAAGCCGTCAGCCTATTTCGGCAGCCACGACATGTCAGGAGACCTTCATGGTATCCGGGTGGTAGATAGGAGAGATTTGCAATGGCGTATAGCCGAGATAAAAAAAAAAAGACCGTTAAGCGGTAATTCTACGAGAGGGCACGTTGAGTTCGGCGCGCGACCTCGGACTGACCGATAGAGCCAGAAGGAGTGGAAGGCATGCGAAAGAGGAAGCGTAGATCAAGGATCAGGCAAGGTGTTCCTCATGCACACTATTCGCGAAGACCTGTGATCGAAATTAATAACGTTCGTACCTGTCATGACGTACCAAGGAGGACAGACTCTCGAGGGCCACTAGAGGCAAAGCCTAATTTTCATCAGGTTCACTATGTTCATGGTCGATGAACCTGAAAGCATGCGACCGGCGTGGCTTTACCTAATCCTTGTTTCATACGAAACAGCACAGACCTAACACGTTTTGGCTCTAGTACCAGCACACGTTTGACAGGCGCTGGGACAGGCAACGAGGCAGAGTCAGGTGAGGCATCAACCGGAACGAGTGATACGGTGTGATTATCGCATGGGGAATATCTCGAAATCGCATACAAATCTATAGCCAAGAATCTCAGGCAGACCGGCATGCACGCCAGTTCGTCATCGAGAGGTGCATGGATCAAGGCCCAACTTCACGCCTATGATCTCCGATCGGCAGCCATATGCTGAAATGATGTGGCCCCAACGCGCATGTATTGGCGTCCAGCCCATACTTGGCCAACCGCAAGACGTACTGCAGTTGGCAGTACCCGGAAGTTTCAAACGCATCTTTCGTTACGGCATCATAAGTTCCAATAATTGTGCGGTCATTAGTGGCCGGTACTATGATTCTTCCCCGAGAAGGCGAAATTTGATGAGTTAGTGCGGGGCAGATGGATTGTGAGGTTCTAAGTGCGTAATATATGAACATAGGACAGCCTGCTGAGTGGCATGACATATTTCTTGAAGAAGACTCAGCCGAGTTAATTTCGTTCATAACGGGTACTCAGCCTATCCCTTTGATTCAAGTCCCATCGCCGCCGATCTCTTCCGCGTTCTCTTTCGCGCGCAACTTCATCATAGTCCCTCACATGTCGAGTAGCATAAGGTGAACGACTAGCTGGTGGAGGCGAACGACTGCGCCGCAGGTAACGACGCCTGTCGTGATCAGCGTCTTTGCTGGGTTGAGGTGAGCGCGAACGAGTCCGATCTCTACGGGAACGTCGTTCGTAATCGGCATGGCGAGACTCTCGATGTGCCTCGTTGCGAGTTTTCTTTTCTTCCTTCCGTTCGGCTTTCTTACGGCGCTTTTCCTCTTTCTTTGAAGGAAGCTGTCCACCATCTACAGCAAGGATGTGTGCCGGACTTGATTGAATGGTTGAGGGGGCCTTTGCAACAGGAGTGCTACCAGATGGCGCAGAGGCAAACCCACTGGGAAAGTCGTTCGATACTAGACTGTAACATATTAAGGACAACACTCACAGTGCTGCAGAAAGCGCCTCTGCTTCCGCTTCCTTGATCTTTCTTATTTCTTCTTCCCTCTCAGACTCATCCTTGTTATCTCTGTTATACCAATGAACATCTTTGTTCTTCTGCCATCTCCCTGTCGGGGCATTGATGCTGTGACCCAGATAGTTCTACTTGACAATTAATACCACTAGAATAAAACGTGTAACAGTCGACGAACCTCTCTGTCTTTGTCTGCAGAGACATCCGTCCATTTGAACTCTGCCTGACCTCCTCGAGTGCCTCCTCGAATTGGTTCAAACATTGGAAAGAGAACGTTGAGAGAACGTGTTGACTCGGTTACCCTGACCGAGGTACCGTGAGAACTTCATGAGGCACGAACTTATCTTTCCTTCCATCTCGGGGTAAGCATTAATGTCGAGCCTCGTGTCCTAGGCTCTACAAACATGCTATCTTGACGCCGGTCCCGCGCAGACTCATCAGTCTTTGTACCTCAAGTTTACCAGGGAGTTGCCAGACCGGAGAATTTAGCAAGACCTACGCCCGGGGCTAACGTACATACTTCCGACAGACGCTTCGATTGGTCTATTCCTCATTCATCTTCACCTGTTATTATGGTGCCTCCCTTGTTGTGGGCTTTCCTCGATCATTCTGAAGTCTGAGCACAAAACCTTGCTGCTCATACGGAATGGCGTACTGATCAGTGTCAATTCATTGGTTGGGTTGCAGCACGAACCTTGTTAGCTGAGCCTGGTTCTGCTTTTATCTTGCTATTCGACGCGTATTTGGCCTCACACCAATGCCGATCTGCACGCACAAGTTATGCTAGTGCGTGAATGTCGTAAAAATCAGGCAGATTCCCTGAGACGTTAATAGTGCCATGGATCGAGATGGCAGGAAGAGTGGTATTCATATGACGCGTCATTATGGCTTTTTGATAAACCACGCGACTGAGAGGCCTGACTTTACGGCGTCTGCGGCCATGCGGATTCCAGCTCCAAGGAAGTGAATAAGCGTGTAGTGTGACTTTATCATATGGCGTCCGATCGTGTTGCGCTTTAACACTGGTGCCACCATGCTAACGTTAATCAAAAGCTACTGTGCGTGCAAGTTGTAGTACAAGCCTCGTAACGCCGTATCTTTGTTCGAAGACTGCTTTGCTCTAGACTCTAGTAATACTACAAAATTGTTGCAAAGGTTCCCATGTAGGTGTTCCCAAAGTCGCAGGTGTGGAAGTTGTCTCGAGTTTTTCAAAAATATTTTGCTGCTTTATTCTCTTGTTGCTTCTGCCATCATATCCGTCGGCTTCTTTCGTCCCAATCTGCAGCTACTGTATAATTCGTTGGAACGGTCAGAACACAGATCTGGTGCATCGAACGTTCATTTGGAACCCAACGCGGCATTAGTCCGATACTTCATTAAAGTCGTGCAATCGCTGCAAGGGGCGCTGAGCATAATCCTGTATCTACGACATCAATCACCATGCCACAACCAGTACTTACCAGTGATTTGCTCTACGGCTGCTTCTATCAAGTGGCTGGATAACTGTCGGTGCCTTACGAATAACCACGACCGCCGCTAGGTTAGCTCTGCCTCCACTCTCGCTTCAACGCGAGGTCATTTTTTGGGTTGAGGTAAGTAACCAAACTGTTCCTCTCATGACCCGAGTATTCATCACTTCACGTCGTCGACGGTGCTAGGACGCTCTACCGTAGACACCTCCGCTGGTCGCCTTGACTCAGCTTGACTCTCATAATGTGCGATACATAGGTTGCGCGTTCACTTATCCTCATCCAAATGAGGCAAGTTGTTAAATTATTCCAAGGTTTATCCGATCGAACGGCTTCAACGGAATTCTTGCATAATAGCGCAGGGACCACGAAGTGCGTTGCATGGAAGACATATGACTGCTCGATGCATTTGCGTTGACCGAGTGCATGTTGCGTGTATTTCGATTCCGACTGCAGTTTTTGCGGAACTATTTTGCTGATTTGAATTGATTATTTGTCATGATCGGTCACGAGGGCGCACGGGCCCTCGTGGCAAGAAACGGGGGTTTTGCTGCATGTGGAAATAGCCGAGCAGAACCTTCGTGTTCTCCTCAACCATCGTTTATCTGTCGCGCAAACGTCAAAACGGACTTTACATTTGTCTCTTCCACTTCTGCGCCATCCCTGACGATGAGCAAAAAGGGCAATAAAACACAGCAACCAGAGACTAGCTACGCAGAACGTGATATCGTGCTAGCCAAAGTACGCGGCTTTCCGCCGTGGCCAGGCATGGTATGTCGCGTCTTTTGAACTTTTTTGAAAGACATTCGTGCCAATGGCATGTGCAGGTCGTGAACCCTGACACGGTCCCCTCCACTGTGTCGAAGGAGCGCCCAGCAGGCAAAAAAACTACGTTCCATTGCGTCAGGTTCTTCCCCGCAGGCGACTAGTATGTCAGTACTGTTCATTCTTTTTTGCTTTGCTGAACTTTGGCATCCAGTGCTTGGCTTGTGTCAAAAGATATCTCCAAGTTGAAGCAACATGAGATCGAAGCATATATCAACGAACCTCACAAGAAATCTGGCGACCTTCTGACAGGCTATCGGATTGCTCTGGACCCGTCGAAATGGGAAAAGGAACGTGAAAATGCAGACTTGGCAGCGGTAGAGCAGGAGGACAATGCTCCAGTTGATCAGCTTGAAAGCGACAATGAGGACGATGGGACAAAAAAACCAGCCAAACCCAAGAAGCGAAAGCGGGATTCTGAAGCGCCTCCCCCTAAGCCTAAGGCCAAATCCAAGGTCAAAGGCGAGAAAAAGGCTCCCTCATCTAGAGGGAAGAAGAATGGCACCAAATCGAAGGAAATGGTTGAGTCAGAGGACGACGGCGAGCCAGAAGCCGAAGCTGAAGAGGACGAGGAAGCAGGATCGAGTGCTAAGGCGGCCCCTCCTCCATCTAAGAAGCCCAAGCGAGAGAAGGAGGACGATATCGATCGTACGTTCGCCGTTTGTCATCACGCCACACCCTTTATGCTCATCTTTCCATTCAGCTGCTTTGGAAGGGGATAGTGAAGCTAAGAAAGTCCGAGAATGGAGACATAAATTGCAGAAGGCGCTTCTGGGGAGCAAAGGGTTGCCTCCTGTTGAAGTATGTTCTATTTGTTATCGGCCAATCAGTCGTTGATCAACATTTCTTCAGGAAATGCCTGCTCTTGATCAACTTTTTTCAACTATCGAGAACTATGACCATCCCAATCTCATACTATACCTTTCAGTGCGTCCTGCATCCCATTGTTCATGTTTGCAACGTGTACTCATTGCTTCTGTTGCCTAAATTTCCATGCAGTTTTCCAAAATCGGTAAGGTCATGCGTCACATTGCTGCTTTATCCACGGATAAGGTTCCCCGCGACGACGAATTCAAGTTCCGGACACGAGCGAAGTCAATGGTCGACAAATGGCACGCTATTCTTGGCGCTAGCAAGGGAAATGAGAATGTGGTTGAAGGCGCTGTCAACGGTGCACCAGCAGATGCTAATGCTACTGCAGAGAAGAAAGCCGATATTACACAGACGTCTCCAATGGAGAACGGCCCTCCCGCTGTTGCGGACATATCATTGGGTGATGTCACGATGACAGACGCATGAAACACTCATAGGCCTCCTTGATGCATCAAGCGTTGTCCTTGTCCTTGTCCTTTCGTATTTTCTTTCCAACGTGGCTTGTGCTCTCGCGTTTGAGGCTACAATGTCAATCGTATCACTCGCACGCTCATCGTTGAAGCTATTTTACATTTTCACTTGACACATTATTTCATCGTGACAACATATGCGGTACATATGTTACAATGCTATGCTACATCGTATGCTCTTGTGTCGGGGGATTAGTTCGAGCGTTGATTTCGTGCAGCTACTTTAAGTAGCTTATCTCACTCGCTGAACTTCCGAGATTGGCGCGCATAGGTCAACGCAGGTGTTATGTACCTGGTGCAGATCATTGTGGACTGTTCTGTTTCGTCTCAGAAGAGCATCCGCTGGCTGAGGCAGATGAATGATATCCTGGGAGAGAGGTCAAACTCTGGTCAAGCTTGAACCTAGTAAGTACGTAACTCACTTGGGCACGATCGATCGGATCGTACATTTTCCGAATCTGGATGGACGCAAACTCTTCCGCCTGGCATCGTTCGAAAATGGGCTCTATTATGCAGGGCCTCCTCAACTTACCCAGTCGACGCTTGCTCTTAGCTACGCAGGGATCATTGCATTCGTGTATATATGCCACGCGTTTATATTGCAGAAACCGACCAACAGTCGAGGTGGAAACATCATGGCGTTGGACGCGCATGGAGTGTGGTGTCCGAGGTTATGCAAATTCATCTATCGACATCAAAGAGACCAAATCTGAAGGTGTTCGAGAAGCGGACAAGGTAACTTCCGGTGAGTGGGTCGGGTTCGGTTTATTGTTGATGAGTCATGACCAGCTGCAGAGAGCATATTATCTTCAGCAGGTATTGTCCAGGTCTACGACGGATTTGAGCAAATTTCTTGAAAGCATTTCGTATGTTTAGATACCTACACCCCGAAGCAACAACCGATGGGCCCTCTCGAAGTACAAGATCTTCCCGAAATACCACCATTTCCCACTAGACCAACCCTCCACATATCCCCGGAAGATATCACAATGTACATCAAACCACTGGTTTCGCGTCAGTGGCAAAGTCGGTCATGTCTACACTGGAGTCGACTGAAGACGAGATACTCTCTCTGGATAGGCATTACGAGTTCAAGGGCTTCAACGATGTCATGGACTTCGTTCAGGGGGTCGCAGACATCTCGCGGGCAGAAAAGGTGCGTATCAAAGTCCCCCGTAGTTTCCAAGATAATTAAGCTGTCGCATTCAAACTAGCATCACGCTCGAATTGTGATCGAGTATAACACCGTCGACATTTTCTCTCACACGCATTCTGCGTACACCTTCCACCACGTAGAAAAAGGAAAATCCGAGTCTAAAAAAGTTCCCGGGCTCACGCGGCGCGATGTTCGATTCGTTATCAAGATCGAGGAGTTATACGAAACATTCAAGGAACGAGGGCGCGCGACGCAGTTCGTACCGGTAGCCCTTGCCCAGCTGCAGCGCCGGTCTATGAAGTCAGTGCTACGAAGATATGGCCCAAAGCAGACAGTCGCAAAGACGGAGGATATTCACAGCACATCGACGAGCGATGCAATGGAAATCCAGCGAGAGGCTTCGATGAAGTCAGTGCTACAAAGATACAGCCAAATGCAGACGGGGGATGTTCACAGCTCATCAACAAACAATGCGATGGAACTACAGCGTGAGGCTTCATCGAATGCCGCTACGGTTGTTATTGAACTATTATCAAGGTTTCAACAATAAGCGAAAGAAAACGCTCGCAGAACCCGCGCCGGGAAACCCCGGTGTTGCGAATCTCCGCACTCTTGAATTTCCAGACCATGCAAGGCGAATTCAAAGCAAAACAAGACGAAATGGGACGAGTAGAGATAAAGGACACGCAGAAGATCATTAGAGCAAGGGCCTTTACTTCCAGAAGCCTCTTTTTCATGCTACCCCCCTGCAACTCTGAGTAGTTCGTTGCTGTACGTCGTGATAGGCTTCATTATCTCTCCGTCCTGGTAGTCACCACTCGGTAAGCATGAATTTACTGTCACGACCAATATCGCGACTCGCGATCGAGGAAGCGTACCATTAGCCAGCATCAATATCTCACTTAGTCAAGCCACTGAGAGGATATTGGTCGGAACTACAGAACCTCATAGCTATCGTTGTGCCTATTCTCTTTTATGCACTGTCTTCCTCATCTCCATATCAGATCTATGATCCTCTTATAATCGTCGAGCACCTCCTCCTTGAACACTATGCGCTCGGCGGCGAGATCTTGCTGCATGTGTAGTTCACTTGTGGTTCCACTGAGGGGGACGACATTATTTAGTTGGGCAAGTTTGAAGAGTACCTGCGCAGCCGTCACGTCTAGCTTATCGGCAAGAGACGTGGTGTGCGAGTGTGTCAGTAACGCCGGGGAACCCGTCAGTGTCCAAAACGACCTATTTGATTGACTGTCAACTTATCGAATAACTCTGCAATCTGAAACCAACGCACTGGTAGACAATTCCATTCTCCTTACAGTACGCCCAGACCTCTTTGTCCCAGGCATTACCTTCATACCACCTGTTTTGTACGATCTGTACCTTTCTTTCTTTCTCCAGCGCCTTCAGTACTCCAACATCGTACACGTTGCTAATTCCAATGGTGCGCACAGTCCCCTGATCTTGTGCAGCCATTAGTGTACGCCAGGCTTCGATCGTTAAGGGCAAAGTTCGGAGAGGAGAGTGCAGAAGGTAAGCATCGAGATATGAAGTATGCAAGCTAGCCAGTGATTTAGAAAGGGAACTTTTGATCTGGGCAGGGATACTGTCTCGGGGGTTATATGGGAGGGGCTTGGTTGAGTCTTGACCAGGAAAAGGGGTAAATCTAAGGAAGCTTCACTTCAAGCTGATGAAGGAACACCCGACTGAGTTGACGTACTTTGTTTGAATGTAGATATCCTCTCGCTTTATATTATGCTTGTCTTGGAGAACCTCCAAGGCCTCACCTACAAGATCTTCCCTGTGACATGTCTGGCATTAGATGAACCAATGAAGCACTTAATGCAATACCTACCTGTAGTGTTTTGGCTGACATGCTACTCAATGTTCATTGTTCGCCATGAACAAAATTCAGCCGACTTGGACACCCACCTGTATCTACAGCTCGGAAGCCTTGGAGGAAAGCGCTTATCACAAGGTGAGCTGTTTTCTCCCCCTTCCTACTTGCTAATTCAGCATGTCACATTCTCGTTAGTTGAAAGCTCACCATGCTGTCCCATAAATTAATTTCGGCGCTAGATTCATGACAGGAGTCGGTCTTACTGAACTGGCAGGGCTTGGTATAGTAGAAGTATGGGGCTCATAGGGCGGCGTTTGCATATGGTGCGTTATGGAGTAAGTTACCGAAATATGATCTTCCGCGTCTATATCTCGCAACGACGTCATAAGATTCGTCCTAGATAGACCAGCTTTCCACACTAATTAGCCGATTCCCCGTAGTTCCTCCCTGCATAAATGCAAGAACAAGGATATGATACCCCAGGCTGGCTTCAGGCGTAGAACCCAAGTCATTGCTGAACTTGCGAATGAAACAAGACACGAATCCAAAACCAGTGAGAACTCGACGGTTGGTCTATAAGGGGACCCGGTGCTAGTTCAGAAGTAAACGACCTTCACCTTCGAGTCTCCGGCAGGGGTGCCAAATGCTTTCACCGTTCCTGTGTACGGTGCAAACTTTACATCGACCTTTTTCTTCGCTCTCTCATCTTTCTTGATGTCCCTGTCTACATCCGCATTCCGCCGCTTGAACGTGTGGAAGTCATCTTCATCTGCACCGGCGCTTTGTCCCGTCCCAAAGAAAGTGGCGGTTCCGGATTGAGCTGCATCACATGCGTGTTACTCAGTTGATTACAGGTAGAGTGATCCAAAAAATACATGCCTTGTTTTCTCAGTCCGCAGTCCTTGGCCAAATGAGAGGTTTCGCCACAGAGTTTGCAGCAGCCTCCATTTGGATATACACCTCTGTCCTTGTTTTTGGGACAAGATGATGCCAAGTGACCCTTACCAGAACACACAAAACATGATGCGAACGGAAGAGGTTGATGAGGGGTCTTCTGGGGCCCCGCATCGCGAGAGAGTATGCTGAGTTGAACCGCAACTAATGAAACCGAGTCTAATCCGTCGATCGAAGAGACGGACGTATAAAGAGGACGCACCGATAACATATTCCAACAGTACTTTGTCTCGCCGCACCACCATTACCACGGGTTTCATTACGTATGGTTGGACAGTCTCTTGCAGTGTGCCCTATTTGGCGACATGCAAAACAAGTAGTGTCTGCGTATTTCTCCGCAATCCGTTTCTGGCGTCTCGATTCGGAGCGTTGGGCAGGATCTGGTCGAGCTGCAAGCGTTCAGTATGTGTATATGAGGCAAAACTTGCTCGCAACGAAAGATCCACCTTTAGGTTTTCGTTTATCCTTCAGCTTCTTCTTGGGTACAACTTTCGCATTTTCAGAATCACCTGCGTCCTGTGCCTTGTCCTCACTTGGCACAATTCTTTCGCCGCCCTCGCCACCATTTTCATTAAGTTTTTTTGTCCGCTTTCTTTTCTTTTTTGGAGGAACTTGATCGTGTTGCTGGCTCTCGGATGGTAGAGTGGACGTCGAAGCTTGTGGCTCTGCTGGTTCTTCGACAGGCTCGGAATCGTCAGGAAAGCCCGCTTGCACATGCGTGCGCTTTCGACCAAAATCCGTGATTCGCGTCATCGCTAGCTTCTCAACGCGGCGCAGATTGAGGTGTGCACACTTGATGTGATCGTTGCGCACAAAATTCAAATTGCACCAAATTTTACACCCTTCGAACCTTTTGGGGAAAATACCTCCTATTTGCGAATCCTGCTGATAATCCTACGACACGCTCAGTCACTGCCCTATCGATATCCCCTCAATCGTCGATCTAGTGAGATCACAGTACATTATTGCAGTTCGCGGTACTTGTTCGTGAGCTCATTGTTTAGCTGTCCTATTCAGACCCACAAATGAAACATAAGATTGCATTGAAGTATATCCATATTCGATCTAAAATCTCGAACTGACTGAAAAATGTCGCGCGAATGACATCGACGCTTTAAAATCCCACAACGCACCCTTTAATCCTCTGAGGCTGTCAATCTCAACAAACAGTGGTTCTCTTAAAGCCATTCCTTGAACGCAAGTTGATAAAGCGTCTTGGCAACATGCACGACCAAAGCATAGCCGGTGATCATCGCTAGTAAGTACGTGAAGAAGATGGGCTCAGGCGGGGTCAAGTGCAGGGCAGTGTTGACCTTCGGCATGTATGGGATTGCAATAGCAATACCAGCGATACCGAAGGTGGTGCAAACGACTTGGACCGATGCGCGGGACTGGATGAAGGGGAGCTTTCCCGTTCGCAGGAAGTGGATAATGAACAGCTATCCCATGACCGTCAGTATGTATGTCGTTTGTAGAACTTTGCTGGTCGTACCTGCGTCAGGGAACCCTCGAGAAACCAATCTGTCTGTGCACGGGGGACGAGTGGGTTGTCGAGAGTACGAATTCCGTAGTGGAACCTGGAGCCGCCTAGTAATTGACTATTGTTAATCATGCAGGGATCTACTCACCAGTTGATACAGAATGTGGTGATATCAAAAGGGCTTGAGAAGGGACCCATGCAAACCATGAAAGCGGATGATCGATTTCGCTCCCCACGTCTTCGGTGCCTCCAAGTACTCGGGGTCAACATTATCCCTAATATATCCTGTTCAGCGTCAAATGCTCATCACTAGATGTTATGATGCATACCAGGGGATCGAAGCCTGGGAGAAATCATACAGCAAGATTCTGGACGAGGAGCTGCAGCGGGAGCATAGGCTGGTATGGAAGCCAAGCAGAAGCAACTACAAAAACATACCGCATCAATAGGTATCGGTACGAAAGTACCAACAGCGCACACGTACCCAAGACCGAAAATATATTACCGAAGTTAGAGGAGGTCGCCATCTTAATGTACTTCAGCGTGTTGATGAGCCTGCGCTTCTCATTCAGCGTTCTGCGTAAAAGCTCGCCGCAAATACACTCACGTAATCCTCCCCTCGATCACACCGTCAGCGACGACACCTAGGCTCTTCTCAAGTAAGATCACATCTGCCGCTTCCTTCGCAATGTCGGTTCCTGAATCCACCGAGATTCCGACGTCGGCGCCGCGTATAGCAAGAGCATCGTTGACGCCGTCACCCAAGAAGGCGACTGCTCTACCAGCCATCACCCGCGCGCAGAGCTTTCACGACCTCAAGCTTCTGGTAAGGCGAGAGTTTGGCAAAGATGATGCAGCGATCAATAGCATCCTTGTAGGCATCTTGATCATCCGCAAGGGCCGCAAGCTGGATGACCAGTGAGAATGAGCCCTTCCTCGCCCTTAGAAGAGGAAGAAGCCTCCACATCCTTCTCATTCTCAGCAGTTAACGAATGTACCACGAGATGGTATAAGCCCGAGGTCGCGAGCCACCTTTGCAGCCACCGCAGGAGCATCACCAGTGAGGATTCGAACCTGTTGTGAACCGCAGGGTTAATTGTATTGAAGGAAAGCGCGGAGGAAATACATACCTGTACGTTCAATGCGGCCAAATCTTTGATTGCCTGGGCGGCATCGGGTTTCAATGGATCAAGAAGCCCAATGAATCCAATGAAGGTAAGTTCGCTCTCGTCGGAGGATGATATGGTCATGAACGACTTGATAAGCTGTTCTCGGCAGGCCACAGCGACAAGACGTAACCCCTCCTCATTCAAACGCTGAGCAGTATCGAGAATCGTTCGCCGCTCGTCCTGCTGTGAGGATTAACGTCATTGAGGGGGAAAGATCCAAACCAAGCGGCTCCGAGGTATCTGAGGAAGGAGATGGCTGGTGGTTGTAGGCTGACACGCACCGCTCCAAGACTTCTTCTACTGCGCCCTTTGTGATCAACAGCCCTTCAGAGCCATCACCACCAGGTCGCGAAACTAAGACTGACAGAAGGCGGCGTGACGAATCAAAAGGAACTTCGCCCTGTTTGACCCAGCCGTCTCCGGGAATGCCTTTGAAGATATCCTGCCCACTTTCATTGACAAAGTCAACGATTGCATGGTCGATCGGACTACGAGAACCGGTCTGCAGTGAGGAATTGATGTAAGCCAACTTGATGGGAAGTTGTGAGAGGTCCCCTGTGCCCGTCGTGGACATTGAAATGCGCACGAGGTCAGCGGTAAGCGTCCCTGTTTTGTCTGAGCAGAGAATCCGAACCGCGCCAAGGCTCTGGATGGCATCGAAACGCTTCACAATGACTTTTTTGCGTGCCACACGAACAGCAGACAGCGCAAGGTTAGATGTCTATACACACGTGTCGTTGAGAGCCACGGCATCAGAAAATAATGTATACACACCACAATCATTGGCAGCATTTCTGGCGTAATTCCGACTGCAACAGCAATCGCGAACATGACCGCGCCCTTCCAGTTTTTACTAACAGCACCCTGGACGATGAACACGATCGGGGCCATAACCTGTTCAAAGAAGTCAGATTCTGAAAATACACGAAATATCGACTCACGCCCATGAAGCCCATCAAAACATAACTGACTTTCTTGATGCCAATCTGAGTAGCATTTTCCGGTCGTCGTTTGGATAGCTCGCTGGCGATAGAAGCCATGTAGGTATCTTTGCCAGTCGAGACGATGAGCGCGTATCCATTTCCTGTGACAACAGATGTGCCCGCGAGACAAACATTATCATTGTGCAGTAAATCAAGCGTTTCTCCAGGACGTGGGGCAGCGAGGCGCACGGTTTTCTCGATGGGCATCATTTCCCCCGTAAGTGAGGCCTGTGTGATTGTGATAGCCTCGGCCGTAATGAGAACACAATCACCAGGGAAGACATCACCGCCTATTATGGAACACAGAGTTAAAATGATGAGAAGGAGAAATGCAATAACCTACTGGTGACAGCTATGATATCACCTGGAACCACATTCCGCTGATCGATTTCGAGCTCTTCCGAACCGGAGCTCCGATAACGAAGAACGCGGGTGTTCGTCGTGACTGACTTGATCAAATTGACTGCTTGAATCATGGACTTAAATTCTTGCCAATACCTGGGGCAACATCAGACAATTTCTAACAGAGACAGGGTGGAAGAACCTTAAGCCGGTCGAAGCGAACACCATTGCCATCATGACGACGAACGTGGGGATCTGTTGAGTGGCAGCGCTGACAATCGCGAGAATGGTCAAAAGGATGTTGAACGGATTGACAATGGCCCCCCAAAGCATCTGCAGCGCGGCGAGAGGACGTTCCGCAACCGGTGTGTTAGGTCCATGAGTTTTGAGCATCAGGGAAGCCTGCTCATCAGAAAGACCGCTAGGATTCCAACCAGGTTCCAATCTGAAGGGGGGGAGCGAAGATATCAACAACACGACATAAGGTGGAAACGTTGAACATACACGAATATAGCCGAGACCGGGACCTGCGCGAAACGACTGAGCGTAGCGCATATGAGGTGCTCTTGCTCCTCCCTTGCGACTGGTTGTGGCGGGATGGCCGACTTGTTACTCTTGATGTCCGGAGTGGCTATGTCAGGCCCATGCTTTTCCAAATTTCCAAGGGAGGAGCGAGAGGAGAAGAGCTTTGCAATGGAGGGCATCACGGAGGCTTCATCGTAGACAGCATGATAAGCACCCTGGACGAGTCAGAAAACTTCCCTAGCACAAACCTTCTTTCCGGAGCTGGATCTAGTGACGGGGAGAAGACCTGCAAACATTCTGATCACTCCTCTGAACGTAACACGCCAAAGAGAATACTAACTGTATAGCGGGTGTTGGATGCGAGATACCATGTATATGGATGTAGAACAAGGAGAGAGCTCTTTTATATCTGCGCTGAACCATGCCAGAAATTTTGATCTCTAACTGATCTCTAACTGATCTTGCTGATTTCTTGTGATCCTCGAAGGAGCCAATGGGCAGCCACGCAATATCATTGTTTACAGCATTGCTAATTGCGGCTAAGTCGGACCGCTTAGTGATTTGCACAATTTTTAGCCTCGTCCGACAGAGCCGCGACTGGATCATATCAGATCATATCATCTGTACACCAACGTCATCAAGTTGAAGCCTCGAGGACTCATAAGGTATCAAATTAAAGCTGGCCACGAGTAGCCACGCCTATGTTTTTGATCTTCTTACCCGCGAGCAATTCACCTGAGTTTAGATTTCCATCAAGCTTCGACACCGGACCTAGGATATCATCATCGATCTAGGTATATGATAAGTACCAGGGTCCGACGTACAGCGCTCATATCACGACCAGGATCTACTAAGGGCCTACTAGGGCCGGCGCCTACTACCACTGGTCCTGGGTTTTGAGAAGCAACGTGTTAAAGAACAACGTGCACGCGCTGATGATGATTTTGACAGGTTGACATCGATTATCTGACTGTTACGGAGATATTCGATAACCGAGCTGATCGGGGAGGCTACAGGCTGCTACCTGTGAGCGACCACGATATAATTGCGACATACTATGAATGAACGACTAGAAGTAACATTCAACGAACCTTATTTGACCATTCCCCGTGGTATTTCCTGAACTTCCATCTACATCTATCCGCGGTGTTGTTATCTAACCGTCATGTATCCACACAAGGTTCCCGAACTCAGATCTTGGTCCTAGATTTTGAGGTCACCAGCTGTCGACGCTGGGATCGAGCATCTAGGGTGTTGGCATGATTTCTCACCCGTGACACGTCGAAATCTGTGATCACGCACTGGCAGCCAACCGAGACGACCCCATGACGATATGATACCGATGATGAAGCTATTTGTTGGGAGGCCGGCATGATGTAAGTTTCATACGAGTGGGAGATATCAGCCAAGATGATGCATGACTTTAGGGTCCACTGTCTGTGTAAGAGAGAAGGTCATTCTATCAGTGACTAATGCCACGAGAATGGGTCATCTGTGCATGCGGGTACAATCACAGCACAATCTCATCAGGGCGAACAATCTTGGCGAATAGAAGATCGAGCAAAGCGCATTAGGAATCCCGCAAAGTCCTGTCCGAAGAAAATGACCTTGCCAGTGAGGTGTTTTGCAAGGCTGAATTCTGCTATTGAATCTTCCGACATCTCACAGAATCTCATCATGTGAGACCCGCAGAGGCCAGCTGATGCATGGTGGTCATCGGTGTGAGGTCAATTTGCCAGGCTGCACAGCCTCGAGCTATTTTATAGCGACACTTACTGAGACGTGTTTGAAGGGAATGGTCGCCGCAGAGCGAAGGTAGGAAGTAGCTCACAGTGACAGTCAGATTCTGGACGGAAAATTTACCGTAGAAAAGATGCTATGCGTGGAGGCCGGCCCCCATATTTGGCTGGGTCTCTAGAGGGATGCCCTGCTTGTGATAAAGGCGAGATGGATACCTAGAGTCTGTCCAAGCGCGTCAATTGGCGTGTGACCTTCTTTTAGTTCACCTTCGTGGTGGGGGACAGTGCCCTGCACCACAAGGTGTTTGCCCGATAACGGCAAGCCTTGATAACGCAAAGCTGGCCGGACAATTTCAGCGAACACGCATAATGTATTGAGAGGTAACTCGTGGTTGTGTTGAGCTGGTGGATTCGGGTGCGCGAACGCCAGTGCGATCAACGAGGTCCTAAATGGTCATTTCTTGTCACCGCGACCAGAAGTCCACACGTTCAGATGTCGATGGCATCATGGCTGGCACGTACAACTGCAGTCTACACTGAGCCGCCAGCTATGAATAGAATACGTTTTCATGAACAATTATATTAGCATGGCACAGTTTACCAACACCACCTGTTGTAGAAATGCTTGCAGTGGGTCGCGGGTCATTCATCCAATTTCCAGTTATTTTCCTTCACTATTTTCTCGCGCTCAAGAAGGTATTTTCCTATAGCACATAAAATAGTATCAAGCCACGATCTGTACAATGACTTACCTTCCTTATATTTCTGAGATAAATCGGCTGCCTTATGATAGTACCATCCAACACGGTCATTGCACCCCATGCAGAAGATGTCAGCAACGGTATGGACACCTGTGCTAAGAAACGAAGCAGGTCAAAAGGGATAGATAGCAAGGGTTGCGTGCTCACAGAAGTGGGCGATCTTCTTTCTTTCCCAGTTTCACATTGGTCGCTGAGTGCATGAGGCTGGGTTGCGCGAAATCACGTCACCCGTTCCAATGATGAATTGAAGTATGTATTACTAACAAGCCTCTTCCTTCTCTACCCGAGAAAGACTTGCTGATAAGTTCGTCCTGCAACGCCTGAAGATGCATCATGAATGTGTGAGTTTAGGCTATTAGCCTTTTCAACATCATCGCGCACCAGTACCGCTGAACAGCTCGCACAAATAAATTTGGGATGGTCGTGGTAGGTAGAGATAACCTGGCTCTGGGTGTCACCATTAGGACTCATGGCGGAAGCCATCGGTGTCAAGTAAGGTCAAGTGCTGCATCGTCGAGGAAGAGGGGTACAGGAGTTCAAGTCGCTGGATTTGGCAAACCCTACTTGACATCGGAAGCAATCCATTTGACGTGATTGATAGTTACTCGCAACACTACGTGGAATAGTTGCACTCAGCAGCTCTTCTGCAGGTTATTACCTCGTATGTCCACACGTTCGACGTATGGACGCCATGGACATGCTGAACTTCCACAAGAGGTCATCGTTGCAATCCAACGTATCCTCGAGCTCAATCCAGAGAACCAGAATGAGGATCCCCTCGATGTTCTGTCTAATGAGTTTAATCCAATAGATATGCTGAACCAGTTTTTCCCAGATGGTATGTCACGTATAAAGGCGTAAATCGTGCCAACTGAACAACGTACAGAGGCCTCACTGAGCCAGCTGGAAACAGTTCAAGCGAGACTATCTCAAAATGAACGCGACTTGCAAGACGAAATTGATGCACTCAAGGAAGAGCTAAGACGTGATCAGGATCCCAATCGTATGCAGATGATTCAGGAAATGATTTCGGTATGCCCGCCGTTCAACTGCTGAGTCCTTATTTAAGTGGTATGACAGGACCTCCTTGGACAAATGTCACGCATTCGGGAGAAAGCGACGGAATCTGAGGCTGTCGTGCGCGATATCACGAAAGATATCCAGGCTCTTGACCTAGCGAAGAAGAATCTCATCCTCAGCATGACGACACTCAAGCGCTTGCAGATGCTGGGTATGTTCCTTGGCATTGTTGTCGCTAATAGTTCCGCTAATGCTTCAAAGTAAATGCTCTGACACAATTGGAAGACCAAGCGAAAGAGAAGAGATACGGAGACATCTCACAAACTCTTGCAGTTCGTTTTTGTCTCTTTTTTTG
This sequence comes from Suillus lakei, assembly GCA_016628065.1. Taxonomy (NCBI): domain Eukaryota; kingdom Fungi; phylum Basidiomycota; class Agaricomycetes; order Boletales; family Suillaceae; genus Suillus; species Suillus lakei. The sequence goes on from JABBWA010000005.1 coordinate 301,768, forward strand.
CAGTAGCCCACTTGACTCGTCCGCAGGCTGTGAAACAGATATCTGCCTCCTTTAAACCTTATACATCTATCCACCGCATTAACCAGGTCTGGAGACGGGTACAACAAATTCAGGGTGAGATCCGCACTCAACTCGAAGCAGAGTTCGACGCGTTGTAAGTCACTTTCTGAGTCTGCCAAGTCCTTGAATTGTAACTCTGTTTAGCTACCTCCAGGATCCTGCTAAACCCTCAAAACCTGCTCAGATCATAGATGCCTGTGTTGTCGTTGATGTTTTGGGCCCTGACGTTCGGAGACACTTGATTGACCGTTATGTTGCACTCGAACTTAAGGAGTACCGGCGCATCTTCCGTGCCACAGACGAGGCAGGTCATCTAGATAATATAAGCCGGAGGTATGCATGGTTTAGACGTGTGCTCGGAACGCACGAGTTGGAATTGGGCCGCGTATTCCCATCAGAGTGGAAGGTTGGATGGGCACTTTTCACGAGATTCGTGGCTATCACAAGGTTCGTCACGTCATAGCATATGCGCTTTTAATTGATATATTTATTTCTTTAGAGATGATCTTGCAGCATTACTTTCTAAAGCAGGCTCCTCTTTGACAATCAAAGCCCTGCTCGAAGCCCTACAGCAAACAATCGAATTCGAGTCGTCCATGGCGAAGAAGTGGTTAATGCCAGTATGTCAATCTCAGGCTTCCCCCTCGTTCCCTTGTTAATGTTAGACTCTTGAATAGCTCAACGAGATATTGGAAACAAGGTTCACCTCCATCTTCAGCGACCGTTCAGTCGATGTCATCTGCCTTTGAACCACATCTTGGCGTCTTTGTTGATGCTCAAGACAAGTCTGTATTTGCTTCTCATATTGTCTACATTTACCATATTTACCGACCTACTAGAGCTCTTGCTGACATGCTTGCCACTCACCGAGCATCGAGTTCGAAGGCAAAACCACGATCATCCCTTGATACCACCCCGCGCGATTCTGTCTCTACAGATGCGGACAGCGGTTCCTCCACAGACGGTACTCTCTTCGTCAACAGAACTATTTTACTTTTACGGCCAGAGTCTTGAGCAATGCGCCAAGCTCTCAACAGGGCAGACACTGTTTGATTTGTGTACGGTACACAAGAAATGGCTGCGTAGATATGCTGGTAAGATAACCTGGGTATCTACTACAGTTGTGTTTCTGATGTACAACTTAGAGGACGTTCTTGCACCACGGTCAAAGCGGTTTGTGACGTGTAGCTAAAGACTGCTGCATCAACCATCTGACGTATCTGCAGGCCGACAACACAAACACGGAGGTCTATGGACTCGCGTTTTGATGTTGCGGATTTGCAACAGGCTGCCCTGGTTATCAATACAGCGGACTACTGTCAAACCACAGCTCTGGAGGTCAGTCCACCGCAGCTGCGTGAAGCTTTTATTGACATTGCCCGGATATAGCTCGAGGAGAACATCAAAGAGAAGATCCAGGACGGCTTTAAAGAGAGAGTAACATTACAGGCAGAACGTGACTTGTTCATGATGTATTCCTGTTATTTTCGTTGTCCATCTCTGATCGCTAATGCGAAGCCAGTGCTATTTCCGTCTCTATCACTGACGCTTTTACGAGAATTGGAGGCTACTTGCGATGGTGCTTTCACCACGATGTCCCGTATGTCGTGGGAGAAGCTGAACCAGGTCACCGGACAGTCTTCATACGTGGATGATCTTGCCCGGGCTGTCGAGAGCTTTTGCGACATTATAAAGCCATTAATTGAACAGAAGAAGTACCTGAGGAATTTTTTCGACAAGGCATGCAGGTTGGTATCGTCTCTCCGTGTAGGGAGAAATGCTGATAATCGGGCAACAGTCTTGTCCTCACGAAATTTACGAATGCAATGGTAAAGAGCCGACCTTTGAGAGAAATTGGTGGAGAGCAAGTACGTTGAAAGCTGATCAATCTGCTCTGCATCGATCTAACCCAAAATATTACAGTTACTGATTGACCTGGGTGTTGTCAAATCTTACTTGGTGCGACTGCCAGGAGAGGCATTAGTAACGCAGGGGTAAGAAAAACTCCCTGAATCTTGTGAAAGGTTAGCTCATAACTTTGTTGCATAGATATACCCGCAGCCTTACGAAGAGCACAACGAGGCTCGAGGCTCTGCTTAAGGTCATTGTGACACCTGTGGTAACTGCCTTTTCTCCCACCCATGTTCCGTCACTCACAAAATGTCAGGACCCTGCAGAAGGTTTTATTCTAAACTATACTCTCCTCATTGGCGATGCTTCATTTTCAAATTTCCAAAAGGTTAGCCTCCATTAACATTCGCCTTCATTTTCTTGGCAGCATTTAGTTAATTAACGTCTTCCGCTATCACCAGATCCTCGATCTGAAAGGTACACCGAAGACCGAGCAGAACAGCCTTCTTGATTCATTCCTCACCATTACGAGCACCAAGACCGATCTCGACAGTACATCATTCCTTTCTGCCCTCGATATGGATCCCCCCTTGGCACTCGGTGCGACGTTCGGCAGCCCAGGGTCCAGCCGAGTCACCCTGCCGCTGTCAACCACGCCGGGCGCTGGATCGGATAGCATATTTGGATCATTTGGGTCTCCGCCCTTGAGTGGACCACCCACGGGATCAAGCACCGACGGAAGCACTTCCAGGGGCCTGGAACCGGGACAGAAGCGAGAAGTCTTCTCTGACATAAGGCGATTTGTCACTTTCGGTTTGCGGCGATCGGAGACCTTACCGACTTCCTAACTTCCTTACTTCTAACAATTGTACTCGGGCCGGCGGAAATATACTCATCACCACGGAAAAGAAAAAATGTAATGAAGAAAAAAATGCAGTAGCGTACAAATGCGTGAATGATAACCCAAGGGAGCGACAACGAGCTCGGTCTGTGAGACCAGAGCATGATCAGTGCAAAATGGGGTATCTCCAGAAATCAATGGGTAAATGAGAAAACATCAGAGATATCGTCCAAGAAATTGTCATGATTATCTTTGAGAAGACGGTAGCCTATCATTATCGTTGCTTCGCTTTTCACGGCTCCACGAGCCTTGTAAAGGCAGCTGCAAGTTTGGCGATGCAGATGTCGAAGGTCGAGGTCTAGGACCAATCAACGAGCCCATCCGATAAGGAGCTCTGGGAGAAGATCCCAAAGGGGATGTTCCAGGTCGCAATACCCGCTCCGCAATTGTTGATGATGAAGGAGCTCTAGGAGAAGATCCCAGAGGGGATGTTCCAGGTCGCAACACCCGTTCCGCAATTGTTGATGATGATGAGCTTGCAGGACCTGCCGCAAGACGGGCCGCAGGAGAGTGTGAAGTAACGGGCGTCATCCCAAGCACACGCTGCACAATGTACGGCGGTGGGGTGTTTGGCTGCGAGCTAGGGAGAGGCGGATGTGGAGGTAGGGTGGAGACTGCGCTTTCTCTTCGCGAGTCAATGTCAGTGTAATCGGAGTAACTATGTCGGAAATAGACGTCGGATACAGAGAAAGGTACGCTCTCTGTGGGAGAGGTGGGAGAAGTTGCATCTGATCGGAGACCAGAATGTCGGGGTTCTGGGGGGGCCTGCGCTTGCTGAGGTACGGGGGGTGACGGTGGACGAGGGGGTGAGACGGACTGGAGTTCCTCGCGCTCGCTTTCGCGCTGGTAGTCGATATTAAAGGGGTGCGGCATATGCGATGAAGGCGGAATAGTGATAGGGAAGGGAAATGAGGATCCGTGAGTAGTGTGTGTAGCAGGTGCAGACGGCGAAGAATGAGGATTAGATTTATCTGAAGGACTTTCGTTGTGAGATCCCTGAGACGCAGTGGAAGGTGCATCAGGCCCAGGACGCATTGCGTCACCAGGTTTATCGCGTTCAATGCGCACCATCCGCATGGATGTGTTATCGCTCCATGGCGTACGGACTCCGCTGTGCCCCAATTCGGCTGCGGCTGAGCTTAGCGTGGTGGTCTTCGATTGCCGACGTAATGATGAATGCGACGAGGTGAAATCGAGGAAGGAGTAAGTGCCTGAGGTAGGCGCGTCCTCGCTTGGAGGCGGCTCTGATCCTGATTGAAGCATAACAACCGGGACCGACTCGGGGCTGGGGTTCTCAGGCTTGTCCTCGTGGATGCTCCGCTTCCCGTCGTCTCTGTGAGCTTTTCGGTAGAGTCTGGCACAAACCCGAGACCAACTACTATTCCCGCTCCCACTTGTCCGTCGAGAGTCCTGACGTCCCCTGAGCTGGCCGAGAATCGCTCCCACGTCTACCCTGAACGGACTCGTCTCTCTCACTTCCAGAAACCGTGAGACAGGCCGAGACGACACGGAGGACTCTCTACCATCATTCTCATTCTCCATTACGGCGCCTTCTATCCCCGCAATGGAGTGCACGGCGGAAACGAAGAGGCCTGGCGCTTCCGACGCTCGCGGACCAAGGGAAAGTGTCGCAGCAAGCGTTTCATCCTGCCGCGACGTGAGGGTCTTGGCATCCGCATCATCATCATCACCATCATCATACACGTCCTCTGCGCCAACCTCTTCTACACGTAATTCCGGAAGCGCCAATCTGTGGCTTCCCACTCGTGTGTGTGCTTTCCCTATGGAGCTAAACGACGACCGTGTGATAGGATTAGTCCAACCTGGCGCTAGTTTCTCGGATTCCGGTGGAAAACCCAAGGCAGTGAATTCCATGGTGAGGGTGCCAGTCGAAAAGCGCTTGTCGTCGTCTCGCTCCTCAGTAGGAATTGCAACGTGGGACACGGAACGCGAGCGTGTGTTATCAACGTGGCCGCTGCTGCTGCCCCCGTTTTTCGTTTTACGGACGAAGGGGAAGGTGCGTTGCAGGCCGAGCCCGAATCCGTATCCTTTGCTGGTACTCAAGCTTTCCACTTCGGTCTCTTCCTCGCCTGGGGGAGGGCTGATGTCAATGACACGTTCTGGGTCCACCGTTTTCCTGGAGCGGGAGTGCCTCGATCTCTGCCTCCTACGAGCACGCGGGCGAACAACACATAGCCAGTACGTGATGATACATGCTATGACGATCACCAAAACAGTACCGAGTACAATAGCAGCAATGGTCCCGGGATAAGTGGAACTGCTTGACGAAGACAAGATGGTGGTATCTCTGATGAGTTGGTCAGCATCTGAAACAGCAGTCTGCAGAGGAATACGGCGCACATAGTGGCATTGCCAAAGGCGGTAACATTCATCCCGCCAACTCTCAGAGCAAATGTTGTGTTCTGAGTGTTGGTGAGGACGACTGTATGAGGGGTATCTTGAGACAGATCGGTAGCGAACAAGAGCAACGCATTTGAATTATTATATGATGATAGAGCGGAGAAGCTAGTGGTGATGTTATCGATTGTGACAGAATAATTTCCAGAAAACGAAGACACGAGGCCGTAGACAGTTAAGGCCGATCCTTCGGAAATCGAATTAGGAACATCATAAATCCAACATGACTAGCAAATAATAGAAGTGACACTTGCCTATGAACGTGGTCTGAGCATGGTCACCGGCAGTATTGGACATATGCATAGAATTTCCCGTGCTGTCAGTGACATAAGTCCACCGGCCCACGAATGCGATGTCGTTATCGTCATTGAGGGTCGTTGCATTGGCCGTTGAGCTGAAGATAATAATATCAGCACACTAGGAACGTAGATCAGCACAATGGCTGTTGCGATGAGAGCTCACTTGACGATGCCAAGGGGGGCTGTATAGGTGATGAGAGCCTTGTCGAAAGCTACAAACGAGTCCGGAGTAGTTTGGTTCGTGAGAGTCGTCAATAACAATGTGTGATTTGTGTTGTTTAAATCGTGAAAGGATGCAAGGATGGATTGCGGGTCAGATGTATTGGGAGAGGTGTTAATTCCGTCCAAGGTTATTTGATAGGATGCGTTGCGAGTATTCCCTAGAAGATCAATACCAGTGCCTGGGTAAACGATGAGCGGCCTAGTTTATGGTTTTGATGGTGATTGGCGAGAGCTGTGCTTACCGTTCCATTTAATCATAAAGCTTGCCTCATTGAGGTTGGTGGAGTGTGTACTGATTCCTACACCAACCTGACCTGGAGAAGAAGCAGCACCTGAACCCGAGTAGAACTGCTCCCAGCCTGCAGAAACATTTGGGCTGAGGCCTGTGTCCACGAATGGGTAGTAGACAATCTCCGGTGAATCATCCTCGACGTAGAACTGGGATATGTTACCTGCCATTCATATGTCCGATGGATGACAGAGCTACGACGAGGGGAGACGGAAAGGGAAGTGGGGTGTGCGAAGAGAGCCGGATATAAGAAGAGAATGGCGCTGAAGCAGGAACTTGACTAGACGCTCGATGACCATTCGGCTGCAAATTATGCCTCGAGGTTTCTAGTACGATAATGGATCGCCGTGCGTCTCTTCATGAAAACCGGATAGGCACCATACTTAAAATAATGACTGAAGCTTACTGAGCACGCACTCAATTGAATTGTGTGAGAGGACTTAGACCTTCAGTAATTTTCTAAATATTAATCACCATATCAACAACCAAAGTCACTTGACCTCCGAGTCTTCCGGCGGGCTTCACCATCATCCTGTGTCTTTTGAACACGTTATCCGTACACGTCGCGTGCTCGTGACTCTGATGGTGACAATCATTGATCCTGACAATCTGCCACTCCCTGGTTCTACATTATTCCTGCCGTCTTTGCTTGCCCATATACGTGCTGCTGCTCCTGGTCTGCCGCTCGAGCCCATCATTATCCAGGTCTTACTTCTTTGTATCGTTTCAGGTGATAGAAATCTTATCCTGCGGACCCGCGAAGAGGACATTGGTCTTGTGTCAAGACTTGCGACTATCGTGAGCATCCTGAAAAATTACGAACCGGCCATCTCAATAATAACCCCCGCCTTAAGTCGCTCACGTCTGTCTTCGGTTACATCACCCACAAACTTAGATGTCATGTTGATGCCAAGTCTCAGACACCCGCTAAATTTCTGCGATCTCTCTTTATCCCACCACCAGCTGCCACCGCCACCGATGGCTCGCTATCATCCCCACACAGGCACCATCGTTCATCTACGACGATGCACAGCAGGAAGTCTTCTTTTCCGACTCGGATGTCTATGTCTTTTTCAAGCGATGTCGCGCGGTCCATTCAACGTACCTCGCAACTAGCCTCTGATGATCTGACTGCCGGTGTTGATGGCGGACTGTTGACAGAAACCCGCTCAATGTCAACGCGTCTGAGCCTCCAAACTGAGCCCTCCGTGCCCAATTTTGGTTCTAGTGGTAACGCAACGTTCAGTCCTCGTCACACACCACACGTCAGCTTGGATGTGCTTAAGATTCCATCTGCAGTTGTCGTCTCTGGATTAGAACATGCTAGTTTACCCGCACAGCGTGCCGTCCTACGCACTCTTGCAGAGAAGAAGCTCGTCGTGGCGGACAACCACTCAGACATCGAGCCAGAATTGCAGCTTGATCTGCCAGACAACTTTATCATGGTTTACATATGTTGCTTAGATCCACATGAAAGACCGCCTATATACAACAGCCTGGTATGTACCTTCTACGCGGTGCCATGTGTCATCTTATATGTTCCAGCTCGATTGGTTTGCTATGAGTACGCCTATCAATGTTCAGCTATCTACGCGAGCCGCGATGCATAATTATCAACCTCATCGCACTTCAACACCATCCACAGCTCTATCCTCGCCCTCAATTCCGGGGTACTCATTCCCAAATGTCATGATGTCAGGCCCGCCAACCCCTCCTCCGCCAAACAGTTCCACACCTGTAATACCTGCCACATTCTTAGCAAGGCTAAAATACCTGTGTGCTACCGAAGTTCGCATGCGCCCGCCGCTAGAAATATACCTCGCAGATTTATTTACTGCAACACGGCATTTTGGTGCGCTTGACGCCATGATGCTCACTGCGCGTGCGCGCCAAGACGCAGAGGCCCTCACGCGGGCCGCTAGGGTGCTCGGGGTCGATCAAACAGGGGCAGAGCTGATTAAGGAAGTAGCGATTGGTGTTCCAGAACGCATTAGTGAGGACAGCACCGAACGAGGGTATCCCCGATCCAACACGAACACCCATAGCTTTGAAGCGCTTATCGATGGCTTCGCACTGCCGTACGATGTACCTGACGTGGCTAGCGTGCATACCCACCGCAGTATGCGGAGTGCGCCCAGCGAAGATGAGGAACTACTAGAACTGAATGTGTCCGAAGCGGATGTGGCGAGGATCTTTCCGAGGGTGGTGTCACATCGTGTTAGGGTAAGGGACTCACCTGTAGATGAAATTTTGAGCAGTGCGGTTTGCGGAGCTGTGGGCCGACCGGGGGTCATACCTAAGGGGATGAATTCAGATTGGGAAGAGGGACCCATCGACGTGCACGATCCAGATGCCGTTTGGGAGCGGGAAACAGTCAAAGATATATTGGTACATGTACTCGCCAAAGTATAACTTGTCGTCCCCCTGTTGGTATGGTACTAATCTACCTGTCTGATCGATGAATTATATTCCATAACAGTACTTATATCAGGAGGCGATGACTTGGAGACAGGACCATATGCCGTTATTAATTAGTGGCGGCAGAAGCACAAGGACGCTACGCCGTGTGACTAAGAAACGGCTTCCTTCCACTTCACATAGTAAATCCAACCAGTCGCGAAATCTAGAGGCCTCTATTTTTTGCCCGCAAGCCTTGCCGGTTCTCATACGTTATTCAAGAACTTTACTACAATTTCCATAAAGGTAACTTGACCCCTGAATCGTATGAGTCAGTCACACTCTGGGAATGAGAAAAATATACAAGAGGGTACGTTAGTGCTGATAGAAGATACTCAAATAAGCTCGGAGAAGAGCAACTGTGTGAAACCCTACAGCTCCGGCTCAGAAGCAAGGAAGTTTCAGACCAAAACCGTATTACCGGACGTACAAGGCAGATCGATTCCCCACGATGACGACGCGGGGAACTGAAGATCTCGGAACTGGTACTGACAGGGTGGCCTCGCTGAGACATCTACGATGATGCCGGGTCATTACCAATCTGATATAGAGACTGTGGAGCTACAACAAGATAAGCCCAATCAGACCCGTTAACATGATGACTAGAATTGAAGCAATACATTCGTGTTCTAACTGTTGAACAGGCAGAGATGACACGCATAAACTCATAAGTTGAATGCTCCAGGCAAGTTATGACCGAGTCTGCCATAGGATAAACGGTCAACGATTTTCAGGGTTGCAGCACTCTCATGGACTTACGTAACTTCTTCGAATACTTCCTAGTGAATGTGTTCCATCAAACGTTATGTCAAAAAACCGAACCTAACAGTTGCGGCCCGTATGCTGAAACAGGTTGTTCTGAAAAGAGAACGGAGCGCCATCGTAGTAGAAAACTGATAATGTGTACAGAGTACTAGCACACTTTCGAGAATGCCCAGAGAAGCGAATGCCCCAACAGTCGTAAGAACACTAAAGCGTGTTTGTGTTTCTAGCACAAGAGATCAAACAAGCTTTGATGCTCTTACGATGCTCGGCAGCTGATCCCCGTCCGGGCAACACTCTGTATCCCTAGTATGAACTTAACGCCTGCAACCGCTTGGGGCTAGTAAGGAGTCAGTTTCTCAGGAAATAGTGCAGTCATAAACCAGGGGAATCTAGCCACAGGACATCGGTTTTTTTCGTCTGGTCCTTTGTTCTTTGGTATGAACTCCTCGCAAAGGAAGATGACATCATGAACGGCGCGAGTTATTGGGATTATGTTTGAAGCGCCATTAATGAGTAGTAAACTGACGGAGTATAATATGTATACTTACCTAGCAGTTACCAGCTTCGAGCGAGGCAGTGGCCCAAGTGGGGAATTTTGAACGACGATGAGGTTGTTCGATTGAGACGTCACTGACAGATCGAACGCGCCTACAGACCTTAGTAGAAGCGCACTCTGAGACGCTGGTCCCTGCGCTGTTGACGCGACTGTGAGTGGCGCGTTAGCTCCAGGGATGATAGTTTTTCAAAGAACTTCTCAGCCACGAATCCGATTTGAACGTCATGTCTCGTTCGCTGTGCGGAAGACGAACTAATGTTTGTGATGAGACCGAGCACACAGTCACTGCGCATGCTTACTCGCGTCAATTAATCGGGTTTTACCGAAAATACTTAGTTACTCAATCAAAACGTTTTCTGTCAAACAAACTTGCCTATATATTCGAACGCGTCGAATCTTACTGCCTCGTAACATTTTGGAGCGGGTTGTTCTGAGAAGAGTACTTATGTCGATGGAGCGCCGTTGGAGTAGCAAACTATAGTATCTGTACTAGTACTAGTTAGTGGTCACTGGCTAAAAATATCAACTGATAACCACTTTGTCCCTCGGTATCGATTCCACCAGAAACGGGCTACTGACCACTCGAACTGCACCAACTTGCAGAGCGGCTAGCTTCGACTGTGACTCTTTGACAGATTCTGATAGAAGAACCTACAGCGCCATGACAAACGGTCCCCCGCCCTCCCAAGCAGGTCCCTCACAATTCCAGTCCAACCCATCTGAAACGTCAGTACAACAGCCGGCTCACATAGTCCCTGTTCCAGCATCTAGCACGACTTCACAACAGAATGTAACAGCAGGCCTTTCCTCGCAGCTTCAGTCTGTACAATATGGGCCTGCGACTCAAGGACAGAATCCTCAAGGCTACTACGCGATGAGCTACACACCCGGTGGGTGGCAAAACGCGTGGCAGGTCCCTTCTTACCCGTACATCGCATCTGGTAGCGTCCCAGGCCAGCAGACACACTACACTCAGGTTCCCTATGCTCAATATCAACCTCCTGCTGTGACCTACCAGCCGCGCCAGAGGAACAAGGTTGCACCGAAACCGCGTTCGCCGACACCAGAGCCTGAATTACACCGCCATTGGGATGAGGTGATACAGTCGTTCTTGAAGAAGGTTGGGATGAATCAGGCCTTGAAGGGCTTCGAGGATGATATGATAGTTATGAATGCGGATTGGGAAAGGCAGAAGGTTCCTGGTGCTATTGGAGATTTAATGAGGGATCTTCTGGTGTGCACTTCGTCCCTTTGCTGTGTTTCTTCCCCAACTTTTTCTTTCTCAGAACTTGGGGAAGACAAAAGACAGTGAAACGCACCCAGAACGACCACTGGAGGAGCGAAAGCTTAATTATGTTCACATCTCTGGCGGTGCCGAGCCCCAGTCTCAGACGTCGGTGAGTTCTCCGTCTATTTGACCTTCGTCGCAGCTTCTAATCCATTCCAGATAACGAAATCTATATCCCAATTCCTCGCGCAAAATCGCGCCAGGAATGATGCCTCTAATCGCACAGAGTTTCTCGAATCTCTCGCCCAAAAGCGAAGGCGACTAAATATTGATCCAGACAGTGCCGAGCCCATACCATCCTGCGCACGCACAGATGCAAAACACCTCGACCGCGACGTGCAGATGAAATATGATATTGCAAAGAATGAAGATGGACCTCTCCGACGAACCGTGAAAGGTGTAGCCAGTGATAAGGGCAGGCAGAAAGAGCTTCTCGCGCTACATGATGACGCAGAAGGCGACCAGCAGCCTGCAACGGATCAACGAGTGAAGAACATCGAAGAGCATCTTGCAGTTCGCTATGGTAGGTAAAAGGTCTATTGTATGAACAGTACATTCTAAAGAGAGACGTAGTCCCCGCTCCACCACGAACGCTCCTGTCTCGTCTCCGACTGCTTGAGGATCATCTCATGCAACTTGAGAAGGATTACCCGCCGTGGGCTGCTTTGCATTTCAACCAGCCAAATCGTGGTGTATGTTATTCTTTTATTAGATATGTCAGACGTTCACTCACGCGGAATTCAGTGGCCTCTGCCTCCACGCCAGACACCGATTATAGTTCCGTCGCACATTACAACAACAACGAAAGATCCTAAGATTGATGCTCCGCAACAAGAGCTATCTTCTTCCAGCCCCACCGAAGAAACGTCACATATAAAAGTGAAGAACAAGAATAAATCTAGTTTGCACCGAGCGGTGATGGAGAAATTGGAAATACAAAAGGCGATGAGTGATCTTACAGGGATCCGCAAGTCCAGTTGACAGTGGCTTGGTTGTTGTCAAAGGGATTAATGGGGGTGATATAGGGTGATATTCACCAAGTTGAAAACATAGCTCCGGGCTTGAAGTGGGATTACCTACTATCGGCAGGAACCCGTTCAACATATCCGATCCGCAGCCAGTGTCGCCCCCTGTCGCCCTCGTATTTCGTACCTCGTATTCAGTCCTATTCAGTCCCACCTGCACCCAGTGTTGTCTTATCTTATCCCGCAGCCAGTATCCCCAATTCTCCCCCTCTGGGTCCGCAGCCAATAATAAACAGGAGATTTGACGTTGATTAAACCGAGGGTCGGGCGATGCCCACAAATACTTGTTTGCTTGACTCCTCTGGCAGTACATAGTGACGGGAGCACTTGGCATGATGTTTAGATAACTTGGCATAATGCTCTAATGATCTTGTCCATAACCGTTTCTGCAAACAGGGCAGGATATATTGTTAGTCGGGCTCGTGAACCTCGTGGTAGATGTTGTGGTTACTCTACAATCAACCAGTAATATACATAATACGCCGCGCCCGCAGTAACTCAAGCACCAACAAGAGTTACAAGACGCATGGCTGCATCCAAATAGTACCTAATGGTACCTAGAATGACCTCGGCCATTTGGGTGTAAGTTTTAAGCATAGTACCGAATCGATAATTTAATCTGGCGAGAGTATGCCTTCTGGAGCTGCGTCAAACTTCTCTGTGAAATTCCAAAGACTGAGATGGTGGCCATCCCTATCTATAGTCCTCGATGTCCAAGGCAAAGACTTGATAATATTTACTCATCAGGTAGATGTTTGCCAACGTGAATCATTACATCTGCGACGAAAAAACAAACCTCACGACACCGTATAGAACCGTCAAGAACGGCGATAGGTGACTTGTAATAACTTGAAGGTGCGTTTGCATCAGATTCGTTCGTTGATAACTATCGAAGCCTCTCGTCCCCACAAGTCGGGAGGGAGGAACCAAACGATCTGACGGCGGCTTATCAGACAAACGGGGATGAAAATAAACGAGGACCGGGGGATGCTTTAGTCGCTTGGGCGCGTGCCCCGCATGTAACATCCTATCGATAACGGAAGTGTGAGGAGCATAAGATCTAGCGATTGTTCTAGGCTTTCTTGATCTCGTGGCGAAGCAAGATGCTTTACAAAGGATGATGAAAGATGTCGAGCATTACAGAATAGAGATCTGGTTACAGAACTGACTGTGGTAGATTATGGTGTATGAGAGGGCCACACGTATGCTCATCGGAGCGGGTTCAATGGGTTCAGAATGAAGAGTTTCATAATATATGACGGGGCATTTATGAACAGGGGCAGCGATGATGAAAGAAGTGAACCGCAATTTACGCCGTAGCAACGTGACAAGAACCCTGGATAAGCACCTCCATAAGTTGAATTATGGGCAGAAATCCTTACCGTATATCTCCCTGTCTGTGCAAATGCGACATGTCAGGAGCGCTTGATGTAGCAAAAAAGTGTATCTTACTGTGAGGGGGCTCGCGACGCAAGCGCAGATGACATAACTCAGTGCCAACACGGACGGACGAGCCGACCGCACGTGAGTTCAATGTTGGCAGTCACGTTCTTGAAAGACGGTCGATGGATCGTCACAAGTGCAAGGGATCCGGGAATCACCCTGCAGATGTCAGACCTGGACAAAGTAGCATCTGCTATAATAGTATTCGGTGGACACAGGGTGTTATCGGTCTCCGTATCACCATATGACACGTGAATTGCGAGCAAAAACATCATCTGGGACACCAAGAGCAGGCGGAGGATATCCGATCCGCTGGTGAAGCATACAGACACAAGAGTATTCGATCTCTCCTGTGCAAGAGTCACCGTCCTGGACGCATGTCCATATGAGGGCGACCTGACAAATGGTCCATGTTTATGCACTTTGATTCGTTCTGAACGTGCTGACGCTATAAAGAAATACATACCGACCGCAATCATAAGCGACTGTGACGGCCAACGCGACTGCGGATGCCCAGCATCAGCGCGAACAAATGATGATTGAGACTTGGAAATTAACTATTCCCTTGACTACGCAGCGTAGAGATAATGACCGCCGGTACATCTTGGTCCATGTCTTGACTGTGGTCCGAGGGCTCCGCGATTTGATTTGAAAAGTGAGCAACTCCATGGCCACTATGAATTTGATGCAGGAAGTTTTCCAGTCGATTTGATCGCAACTTGGTGTCAAGAGTCTGCATTGTGCGAGGAGCGTAACATGGAGCCTTGAACTGGCAGCCGCTGACGCAACTGTGGCACTGAGATGCCCCCTGGGTACGAAGTATCCTAGATCGGACATGCTTTCCTCAGTTTAACGATACGCTCCACACCCCGAAAACGAATTGAGCTCGCAGATGCGGCGGTACCGGAGGGTAAGCATGACGTATTGTTTGGGTCATAAAGAACATGTCTTCCAGAGGACCTAGTACGATGACGTGGAAAGGCTGTTCTAGCCAAAGATATTACCGATGTGAGATGCAGCATAGTGTCGGGGCACGGCCTGAACGCCCACTGTCAGCGGACTCCAAATCATCTAGGGTAGTAGTCACTGGGTTTGGTTTGAAGTTGGTTTGGTCCGAGAACCGATGGTTAAATATGTTGCCAGGACCAGGAGGAAATGAAGACCATACTAGGAACGTATATGTCAATTACGTGGTATACACACATGTATGACCTGTGGATACAATCAACAGCTTTAGTACCTCGGTTAGGTGTCCTATAGAGCAAGTTCACGATTTGGTCATACAAAAATAAAACGAGCTCAAGCAGCTGGTATAGTGATAATTTCATCATGCCGACTACTAGAGCTCGTGAAGTTGCCTAGGACGCGCTGTAGCTGAACAATGAATCAATTCAATCGAAGCATCACACCAACGATATATCGGCAGAAGAAGCACTCAGTACACCGGAAATAGATTGCAGCATGAAAAGAGGAATAATAGCGTAATGAAAGCTCACCTTCCGAAGCCGTTGGGAGTAGGTTCCAAACTCAGGTTCAAGTCTCAACTTGAAGGGATGGAAACGACGTATGTACTTGGAAGTGTTACGAAAAAGGAAAAATGTGGACACCCTGTGGACACAGCCGGAGCAATGCTTTAGCCGACCAGAGCCGACTTCAGTCAGTGTGCTTGCTGTGCAGTTCCGCACCGACTGCGATGACCACGAACCCTTCACATATATTGATCGCACGAAATTCACGAGGGCCAAACAACATTAATCCATCAGCCTCCCTCAGTTCGCCTACAGAGACCCATGCAGCAGCTTCAGGTATATTCCGTTCCTCCGGCTCACCTCCGTGGTTGCTCGAGGAATGCGAGACCGATGATCTGGTCACTGAACTGAGCTTGTATGACTCCGAGGAAGGTATAGAGATCGACGAAACGTTTACTCGCAAAGGGAGATTCCCTGGAACCGTCAAGATTGTAGTCGAAAGCACCACTTTCTGGTGAGTGGCATGAACTGCTACGACCTACACGCGAACATTCATTCACGAATTTAGGGCGCATAAAGAGGTCCTTATCTTTGCGTCACCTTTCTTTGAGGCCGCGCTGAGTGGCAGCTGGGCCGAGACGGGAAGACCACAGTCAATGTCCTCTGTTATCACTATCTCGCAGCCTCCCCCAATTCCAGGGGAGAAAGGCATTGTCGAGACGCCCACAGAAATGACATTCACACGCGATGATTCATCTGATACAGAATCTCCTGTAGAGATTGAAAACCCCCCGAGGAGCGACACCGACAGTGGGATGAGTGGCAGTGAGGATGACGAAGCTGACACCAAGGCCAATGCTCGCGACAACAGTCTTGCCAAGCTGCAGGGTGCAACCAACAGTCGAGAGACCCCATCAAGTCGTGACACGAAAGGGAAGCAGAGAATGGATGATAGACCATCGATTAGACGAGGGTCTCAGACAGCACATGCAACCGTCAAGCGGCGCCGGCGTACGAATTGTCATGACGCTGTCATAGTACTCAAAGAGGAGAAAGTGAGCTCAGACTTGAATACACGTGGAGGTTACTTATCTCGCGACAGGCTAACACCTTTCACGATTTCCTGAAGTTTGTCTACCCTCAGTGAGTAGTGTTTACATGGTTACCCTTCACACCAATCCTTTCTCAGTCTCCAGTGCACCATAACCTGGAAGAATGTAGAGGGCCTCATGAACATCTCCCACAAGCTTTGTGTTCCGACACTCCAGCAGGAATGCCTCACTTTCCTCCTGACCCACGCCGCTGGAAAACCTATAAAGGCCATGCGAATCGCAGAATTATTTGAAGAAGAAGAGCTCTACCGCGAGTCAAGTCGCTTTGTACTCGACAATCCAGGCGGGTGGTCAGAAGAAGAACTTAGTACCCTCAGCCAAGAGACTCTACTAAAGCTAGAGAAACGGTGGGCCTTCTGGATGATGTAATTGTGCACATCTGGTCTCATGGTGCTGTTCACAGGAGAAACTGGTTCCTTGAGCGGGTGCTTAAACTGGGATTGACCCCACTGGCGAAGGAATATCAATGCGTAAGTCGCCGTCGGACGTACGATTATTTTATTGACGCTTCTCAGTGTACTACTTGCCCTGATTCTGCGATCTGTGCTCGTCTTCTCGAAGAAAAATGGAGACAAGCATACAATGCTGTTTTCCGTTTTGGTAGGTTGGCATCGCGCGCATATGTATCGCGGGCTCAATGCATCCTCAGGTCCTTGTCAACCCTCTATGGTATATCGCTATTTGAGAAACCTGGAGGGTGTCAGTCCACCGCTCGCGCTTACGCACCTTACGTGCCAAACAACAGCCAAAGCTTTCACTGCAACCCGTGAGTTACATCGTGCTTAATGGATCGCATTAGTTGACTGCTTCTCAGTTTTTGACAGGATGTTCTCTCTGGGCATCCGCAGCGATGCTAATGTCGCTCCTCTTGGTGCGCGTGTCGCTGCAGTAGCAGCCGCAGCTACTACTGGTCCTCGTCGTCATTTTCTCTTCTGCACCCTGAAGCCCGAAAAGGCTGTCCCTCGCATCAGACGATCTCGAGAATTGCTCTAGGCACGACTCCTCGATCAGGTTCCAGTGCTTTCTGCGTTTCATATCTGCATTGCTTTCCACTGCTGGGATCCATCTGTAATCTTCCATCTCATCACTACTGAAATAAGTGCTATAGCCTCGTCATCATTCCTTCATATATGACTTTATGTATTCCATAGAATATGTATTTTCCTGTGTTCCACATCACAGAGACTGGAATTAATTACTCTCCCATGTCCATCTGATGGTCGAGAAGTCGAAGTTCAGGTCTGAATTGCAGACAACTTTGGATGAAGTTCCAATCTAAGTCTATTATATCCACATCACAGAGGCTGGAATTGATTACTCTCCCATGTCCATCTGATGGTCGTGTGGATCAGAATACATGTTACTAGTCTCCTAGCGTCTACAAGTTGCGGCCATATTAGGGACCGCCGACCATTAGCCAGGTCATTTTGATGTGTGGCGAAGATTTCACCAAGACTTCACACAAGCATTTCTTGCGTGCCTATCGAGAGATCGCACTGGTAGCGCTTCACGGACGTGAGTAATGGCATGATGAGGCCGGAGGGACTAGGCTTTAGCTTCATAATGCTCAAATAGAATCTTTCAAATTGAAAACAGGCTACGTGTGATGAGTTAGCGCCATGATGCTACTACGTAGTATCGGTACCAATGCTCATCACTCCTCAGCTTTTGCAGACCGCCACATATCCGCGATTTCTCCATTTGTGCCGAGGACGTGTTGGCACGGCTGACCGAGACCATTAATGTCTGTCAGATGTAACTCGTTCCCGTCGGAGAGGTAGACATCTCTAACACGTCGATCAGGGGATTTCGAATACCTGCGGGTAGCCATGGGCTCGCGCAGAGCACAGTTTCTTGCTCTCCCACTCATAACGGACCGCAGTATATGAATATATGAGTATGGGTGACCTGGTAGAGTTTCCTTGATGGTAATCGTGCCTTTGCGATTAGATCGAAAGGCTGAAAACGAGAGCTAATTATCCCGCGCTCTGGTTAGAAAACGCACCATGTTTTAAACCTGAATATCAGTTCCCTCCTTGCAATATATGCTCCAAGTGGGAGAACATGCCTCGAATATCGCGTTCAAATTCGGTTGAGTCCAAGCAAGACGACGGGAACAGTAGTACTGTCTATGACTTGAGGGTCCTCGCTGGGTCGGAAGGCCGCGTTGGATTCAGAGGCCTTTTTGAAAATTAATCCATGAGAGCATCTGGAGAAGGGCGTGTATATGAGCCATAGGATAGATTTGTGGGTTGCTCTCGACTCTCGGAGGATTTGTGAGTTGTCATAGTGTAGGTGACCGTCAGTAACATCGTGCCTTGTCGCGTATGTTCCACAGCTCTTTGGCTACCAGGTAAGTTGGGCAACTAGCATCTTCACATGGTACTCGTATAACTGCGCCATCAGGGAGTCGTGGGCAACGTGCTCGCCATCGAGTCTTTTGGAGCGAAGATCCCAGAGATCTACACAAATGCAACGATGAGAAGGTATGTAAGGGTGACATTCCATTCAGCTCTGTCGGGTTTAACCGAGTCGCGCTCGTCAACAGCGGCTTACGTACACTTGGGCCTCTGACTGTCGGTTTCTTGCAACGTCGCTCACTTACCCCACCGCGATCTGCTCGTGTGATTCGAATTGTTTTTTCACCGTCTGTTTTTTTCGCTACTTGTGAAACTTCGCTCTGGTCATACTTCCTCACGATGTCAGCAACCGCATGCAATAATGCCAGTCCATCATCCCAAACACAGTCAACTGGGTCGCTTACCAGACCAGGGGTATCGGTGACTTCGTCTCAAGCCAATCTTAAGGTACCGGACACATCCCAACAAACCATGGGGAGGAGTTGCCTCGCCTTCGTCGACGACTACAGAAATGCTCGCCTCACCAAGTCAGGAGCACTCGTCGATATTATCAGTACTGTTATCGGAGTGGTTGGGAACGCGCCCGGACGAAGAGTCGCTGAGGCGGCAGAGCCATACGTCACCATGCTCGACCGCTGGGACTTAGAGAAAGTTCCAGCTAGCGGGAGGTCAGCAGGTAGACCCCCTCTTCCAGAAGGTAACAGGAGTCGAGAAGGACGCACTGAGCGAGGAGAACCTGCTCAAAAGCGCACCAAGCTCGACTTCTCGTTCCTCGGTAAATCTGAGCAGCTCAAACCACTCTCAGCCAACCTTCAGCGAGCCAATGAGATCCTTGCCAACTGGTCACAGGACCAAAAGGAGGTTCTACGCCAACTCATGTACCACAGTTTTACCCCAGAATTCCACTGAGTCTGGTGGGCAGAAATTGTCGCAGGCAAGTGCATCGACCTCGATATCGTCCATACTATCATTGCCACTTCTCGAACGGTTGATAAGCAAACAGAAACCATCGGGGAGCTGGAAATCATTTATGGTACGGGGGTTGCCACCATGAGGAATTGCCACCGAATCAGAGTGGATTGCAGCATGGAACAGAGCGGCTCGAGCCCTCAAGTTCGCTTTCTCTCACCGAGCGGCTGAGCTCGACTCATACTTTGAGTACATCTCCGGTATGTTCGCGCAGACTGACAAAGCCTCCCATGGACAAATTATTCTGTTTGATAAGGCAGTCAGGAACAGAGTCGGATCATCACGCAGATACGAACTCTGCGACTTTGACGCTTTCAAAGACCTACATCGTTTGTTTTTCCACCCTCCTGTAGCTCTTGTTTGCAATAAATGTGACCGAGTCCCCCGGGCATGGAGCTGGGGGACTTCGCTTGTCCTAAATCGTGAGACCCAAGTCCACGGGGCGTAGTGAGGTTTGAATAATTTTCAAGTATCCGACGACAGTAACTAGATATCCACGCTGTTGCTTGATCGGGTTGCCAATTGAATGGTCAGGTGCAACAGTATTTGAGCGGCCGGTTTAGATAAAGTACATACCATATATAAGTTGGGGGTTGCAGCATCGAAGTGGCGCCAGCTTGTTCGACAAATCTGCCGCTAAAAGTATTGAGTAGATACACTACCCGGTATAAAGCAAAGGACGACCATAAAGACGATGTCATAGTACCCGAGAAAATACGAAGAATACAATAACATACGGAAAGTCCATCCGGAATAGAATGTGAGAAATCAACGGGATAGTTGCGACTGGAAGATGGAGGGTGCGTTATCTACGAGCCATTCAATCATCATGGCCTTGCCAGCCATGTCACTGAACTCAGAACCAGGATCTGAAGAACGCATTAGCGTGGCTAAATTCAAACGTCAGCTTTGAGTTCAAGTAAACACGAGCGAGAACGGACGCACGTCCAAAGACCACTCCCAAATTCCTCGCATTCATGAGATTTTTGTCGCTGTGTTCCAGTACACTGCGTGCCGACATTAGTCCAACGTCCGCTAGCCGTGAGAAGATTCTTACTGGTATAAATGCAATACAAGCAGGCGTAGAGTGTGATAGTGCTCGTTGGGAAGGCGGCTGACCAATTCCTGTAGGTACTGGGTTTTGAGTCCGGGGTCCTTGAGTGAAGCGGCCGAGATAAACTCTCCATGAAGGTCATAAGTCAAAAGAGGGACAGGTAATTGACGGAAATATGTCTTTAAGACGGAAGTGACGCTGCAGATATCATTGAAACGATCGTCGTCGCGCAGATCGAATGCCCCATAGTCCCCTCGCTCGAATAGTTGCGTGATTATCTTCGTTTGCCCAGAACCGCCAGTTTTGCGATAGATACCCTCGTAGTCCAGTGCTGACAACTGCGTCAACCAGGTGCAGGTTGATATAATTCGTATTTGCTTACCGAGCTGCCTCCACTGCATCGATGCATTTCTCTACGATGATAGGGACCTTCCGTTCACCCCACTTTGAATCCGATTTCACTTGTTCGACAAGATCGCGGCCAAAGATGGAGGGAACTAAAGCGTGATATTAGACTTGAATGGTAGTATGACACTCAAACGACTCACGAGGTTGCGTGATTACATCGTCTCGGCGAGGGGGCTGTTGAGAACACGCTACATACACTTGATTTACGCAGCGAGGATGCACGGATATATGACAGACTAAGGAACCGTTAGCAAAGCGAACACGAGGGACCAGAGTCACTGACGTGCCTGAACATCGAAACTGGGAACCCCATAGCTTGTCTCCACAATGATCGCACCGCGTAAAGCGGAGTACGCTCGTCTGGTTGAAGGAATGAGCCACGCGACCTTTGCCCTTCTGATCAATCGACGAAAGCGAGGGATCCCGACCTCTGGCCATAGGCCACTTGAACTTTGCAGATTTCAGCGTTGAGGGCAAGGAGTCTGCTATCTCGGGACGGTTGGCCTTGTTGAACTTGGCCTCTGATTCCTCAACCAATGTTGTCGTGCTGCGCGCTGCCAAGCCATTGAGTGATGAAGGCATTGATGGGAAGTCAGACTGAGGGTGTTCACGGTCAAAGGATGTGCTCTTCTCGCGAACAGAATTTGCTGCTGTGTCGTCCTTCGAACCAAGGACGTCCATAGTAGGTGTTGCAGAGCGAGAGGTCTCTATTCGACGCACATATTGAGCACTGAGCTGCGCCAGTTCTTCGTTTCGAGCGTTAAGGACAGTCGTCTCCTCGAGGAATTGTTCGCGGGCAGCTTTCAACTCTCCCACCTCTCTGATGAGAGCCTCGCGCTGCTGCGTGAGAGGAATGAGCTCGTGCTGATACTGCGTCTTGATGTTGTCTAAGCGCATGGTCAAAGACCGGCTCATCTGTGCGGCAGGTATCTCGCCCGAGTTTGTAACGCAAGGGTAACTACAGTTCTAAAATGAGTGCTCGGTGACTTCAAAGGAAGGATCGCAACATTACTTCTTTGACGCGCATATTTCTTCAAGCTCTGCTAAAGTCATATCTCGCTCCGCTTTCAGATGGGACAGATCATGCTCCAACAGATCCAGCTTTTTGGCAAGGTCCTGGGAAAGCTGTCGTCGTGTTTCTGACCTGTTTGCTTCACCATTGAGAGCAGTCAATTTGGCAGCTTGACCAGGACAGCAAAACACGCAGGCGGGTGACCTCTGCTTCGGCATTCCGTCGAGCCACAAGTTCACGGTCATGCTCCTTCTGGGCGACGGTAAGACCCTCGATATATTGCTGGCTCGCCCTCTAACAAAAACGTTAGAAAGAGCGACTCTGTAAAGTGAATCGCATCTACCTTTGTGCCATCATACTTGTGTTTAAGCTCTCCGTACTCTATCCGCCGTTGCTTCATTGACGTAATGATGGTTCCCGATGAAATTCTTGTCCAATTTCAATTGCTGATAGCCATGCTCGCTTGCGTCATCGAGAACCTCATGAAGGCGGCGAATTACAAAATCATATGAATCGATGGAAACAGGTGCTGATATGGTTGCATCGGGTGAAGTGACGACGATGCGCGCATTGGGATTCAATGACGATGCATTCGAGTCCAGCATCTCGTGCCTCGCTCCATGACCATGAAGAGATGGATAATGCGAATCGGAAGAAGAGCGGCCTTCTTGACGAGAAGTCGTGAGACAAACTTGAAAGCAGGTCTTTCGCCTCAGCATCAAGTAATTGAGAAGAATTCGAGGGATCTCGTTGATGATCATGCGGCTGTCGGGATGTGGTAGGAATAGCTCGCTCCAAAGGATCTTTAGCTCCGTTAACACGGTCAACACTGGCCGCACTCCCTGAGCTTCGTGACTTTCCATTGGTGCCTACTAACTGCTGCTGCACTGGGTAATGATTCATCCTTGCAAGAACCATCTCCCTCGGCAATCTGATCAAGCGATTTGAGAGATGGCATTCCACCCACCGACCTCAGAAAGTCTGAGAAGTCCGAGCCGGTCATGGAAAAGCGAATAGGGGGGAGAAGAGCGGGCGCGATAAACGTGGCTACGGATGTGCGTTCGACAGGTGAAGATTCATCCGAGTTAGAATCCATATGTGAGATGGCAGATACATCGGGGTCAATGTCCAGCTTGAGCTCGTTTGCGCGTGCCTTTGCCTTGTATTCTTTGGGTGGGACAGGAGGAGCAGGAGTGATGGGTGAAGGGCTATCGTCTGAGGACCTGCGACTGCCATCCCCTTCTACATCCGTGTCTGTACCACTCTCGATTCCATGAGGGACAGTCCGCTCTATGAGATGGGGACGTTGGAGTAACTACACCAGAGCGATCTGATATCGAGCCACTGGGTAAATTATCCAAGCGCAGTGTTCTCTCACTCGAAGGGCCAGAGGGGGATAGACGCCCGTCAACCTGCTGAGTATGCAGACCGTTTGCTGAGCTTTTTGCATGGTTCTGTGAGTCTGGACGAGTAGAAAGTTTCTCCAAATTAGGACTTATCCGACGTGGTGCGGTCGTCGGCCGTGTATAATGTGGTGCGGACTGGGATTGCTGTGGGTCGTGCGATATGGAGCGCATGCGACTGTCAGGTGTTGCTCGCCCATTTTCTAGAAGACCAGGAGCAGGTGACGGAGGAGGAGAATGGTATATGGTCGAACCCGAGGCGTTGTCACGAAGTAGACTGATATTGGATGCCCGGCGAGATGAGGAGTCTGAAAAGAATGGCTTGGAGGGAGATGGGGCAACGGGCGAGTCGCTGCGGGTTACAGGTAACGTCTGCGACCGAATCATCTGTTCTGGCAGAGAAAGTCCAGCTGTGGCAGGAGGCCGGGAAAGGTTCTTATAATCTAAAGCAAGTCCTGGATTGATGGATCGCCGCTTCTCACTGCGAGACGTGGCGGCGCCATTCGGTACGCCCAGGCTAGACTGGTCCAAAGAATCCTTCTCCACGTGTCCTTTCTTTCCAAAGAGGATGTTCAGTGGCCGAACACCGTCATCGTAGCTCTTTCTCCTGGAAAGTGCGCTACATGAATCCACAGCCGCTGATGGACTCAACAATGTCCCTCCAACTCCATCCTGAGCCTGCAGACCTTCTAAAGGCGTTAAAGGAACAGACTGAGACGACACCTGTGGGCTCGACGGGCCTGAATCATTGTCTATGAGCACTTTGTTACGATCAGTGTTACCGTCGTCGCTGTTGTCGGGGGGTGCGATGGTTACTGCGAATGATTGTGATGGTGCATCACGTGATGATCGTGATGAGGCAGGAAGATTATGCTGGATCGGCCGCGGGCTTGCAGGAGAAATCGGCGGGTGCGCACCATTCTTAGCTGATGCTTGAGAAGTTTCATCCTGAAACGGTGATGATCTTCGCTTTCGTTCCAGCGTCGACAAGGCATCCTCTCTGGGTTGATTGAGACTCCTCATGGATGGAGTTTCCCGAAAAGCCGTCGCTGAGGGCTTTAGACGCACAGACGTAGGTGGCGCAATAGCTTGTGGTCGATCAGACACCTATGGAATAACGTCAAAAAATCGGTCCAGAGCGGCCAGCTCCGCTATATGTCTCTACCTACCGCGTTCTCTGCCAAGAATTCTCGTGCTTCTCGTTCTCGTGTTGAGGATGATGCGCTGCCCTCAGCAGCCTTCTCCCGTTCGCGCTTCCGTTGTGCATGACGGCGAATCTTGGCCATGCGTTCGTTATGACAAGTCATGCAATAGATGCCATGACTGGTCTTGGCAAATACTAGTTCGTCAATTCGGTTATGACAAACCTTGCAATTAAAGCAATGCGCGTGGTATGAATCGTCTCCGGTCATGATAGCTTCGTCGAGGATGGGTTGGTGGCAGACATTACAGTTGTACGAACAGTTGG
This sequence comes from Suillus lakei, assembly GCA_016628065.1. NCBI lineage: Eukaryota > Fungi > Basidiomycota > Agaricomycetes > Boletales > Suillaceae > Suillus > Suillus lakei. Next base: position 326,597 of record JABBWA010000005.1, read on the forward strand.
CGCAGATTGGCGAGCCATCTGAGAGCAGTAGCAAATTCGTGTCAGCGGTCACCTGTTGATGGCATTTCGCGCATTTAAAGCAGTCGACATGAAAAAACGACTGTCTAAATACGCGATGGGTGGTCCACAGGGCAAGTACAGTTAAAACGCGTATAGATGATAGTAGCTGTTAGCTCACCCAAACGCGACGACCAAACCTCCATTCTCATTAACGGCATACTGCTTGCAGCCCGGACAGAGTCTGTTCTCGAGGGACGGGATTGAATTCAGGGCGACCTGTTGAGACATTGAAGTTGTGTTCCTTGGTCAAAAATCGTGCAGCGTAAATGGAGGATAATTCGGATATCTTGTTCAGATTCAAGAGAGAGAAAGGACAGAAGGGTGCGAGCGGCGGGGGTATGGGATTTGAGCCAGCTCACGTAGGACGTGTATTGTTGAACGAAGGACTGTTGGCCGTCTATCAAGTGCCCAAATGATGGTAGCCGTGTATTACGGGCTCGATGGCGGGCACGATGACGAGGTATAAAGGCTGGGGTATTTGGTCGCGGCGGTGAGTGCTGTAGTAGTAGCGGCACCGTTGCTCTATGTAAAACAAGATAACCATTTATTGTTGATGTAGGAAATATATTTTATCCCACGCTCTCCCAGCTTCGTGCCTATCGCCGTCCTCTTCATCATAGCAATCTTGTGCTTTGACTCAAGAGTCGTCGCCAAGACTCAGAAACACTCACCAATCGACTTTCAGTTTCACTCAAAAACATTATCAGATCGTCAATTATCAAAGGCTACATTTCAATTTTCTCGATGCAATATCCTGTGTAGTAACTAATGTGTAGTGATATCTACACGAGCTCTCAGCAACGAGGTGCGGTCGGCGCTATCAAAAAAGGCGATCCTTCCCAAGCAGAGCCAAGCAGTTGTTCACAGTACATAGCCTTATGATCGGGGGTTCGTGTGTGTATCGCCAAATTTGAAGTCGCCCAGTTGCATACATAGATTGGGATAGTTTGAAACTTCCTGAACCCCTTCGTTGGTTGGATACCGGGATCATCCAGTTCCACCCAGTTCCACGCCCGAAAGCCATAACACCTAGTTGACACCTAGACCAGCCAAATAACGCCAAATGGCGACACCAGGGCCAAGGCCTGTCATAGCTCAGCCGCACTCCATCCTGCCCCTCGGATGAACTTAGTCGCATCAAGCCTCGAGGCAGAATGCGTGTAAGATTTCTCGTCGTCTTGACAGTTTGTGCGCGCCCTGCTAAAATAAAGATGACGTCCAGCGGCGCCCATCGGTGGGGCGTGATTTTTGGGGCTTGCATCTAACAGACTTCTTAAGTCAAATTTCTTTGCGTACGAGCGTTGTCCGGAGGATGTATCAAATTGAAATGGCCATAATCACATGCCTTTTCGGTCGCTGATGGTAACTGGTTGCACAGGGCCTTGGTCCGTGCGCAATCATTTTTGTATATAAAAAGGTTCACTTGGAAACTGGTTCCCTATCTCTTGTGCTCGGGCATGTACTGTCGCCAGTGAGGTCTTTACCGAGGCACAGTCTTTTGCTGATTGCAAATTACACATCCGAACCCGTCTGTTAGCTTCGGCTTCCAGCAATTTTTGGAACACATTTTTATTTCAGGCTTCGTGCTTGAAGGCAGAGATACTAGTTTAACACTGTAATGCAATATATGTTTATTTTATTTTTCATCGAATTCATATGTTTTTGGCAACTACACATCTAGGTAACAAGTAATTAATGAGATGTTCTGCAACTAAAGTCCTCGCATCACCTCGGGCTAATCAATCAATGGAAGCGGCTTGAATCATATTACAGATTGGTTCCAATGTTCTAGATTTTAATCGCATGGTTTGTTAATGCTGTGGACATCTCAAAGAACCAGACAGGCGTCATTTGTCAGTCCAGCGAAGTCAGAAGCAGATTTGTTAGATCTAGAGCTATCTGGAGTCTTAAGGAGTAACCAAATGGAGTGCAGAATCAAAACGGCATTATGAATAGAACGCAGGCTTGCCAATCCATCGATGATCCAAGCCCCTTTCTTTGATCTCGGACACCACTTCTTCGAGCGAAGTCGATGATGTCAAGTGAACCACCCCTTGTTTGTATCTCGTGTAGGAGATGGCTCAGGTAGGCCATAGCTACGATGTCCTCCGGCTTCTCGAGCCTAACACGCAGAACGCATATTATGGCATGCGGCATCCATCGGGATAGTATGTATACCGCTATTTGTGTTTCAGGATATTGGGTATGTCGTGTGGTTGGACGATGCGGGGCATTACCAAACAGCGATCCTGGTATATGCTAGAGTCATCAGCTCGTTGGCACGCGCTACGTTCCACATCAACCAATTACCAAGACTGGATGACGCACAAATATCAGTTGGCTTTTCTGGAAACCAGGGCTTTAAGCCACGGCGCTGAGGAAGCTGAATGAAGGGAGAAGTCTGTATAGTCAGCATCCATGATCCGAATCCTTAAAAAGTTAAGGCTGGCTGATTTAAAGATAGCAACATTTCCAATGCCGAATTATAGGTGGAGTAGCTTTGTTGACTTTCGTACAGCACCGGTGGCTGAATGCGAGGGAGAACGTACGAATGTAGTGTGATTACAAGCGCATTCTCTGCGGGTGAGCAATGAGCATAGCGTTATATCACCTACCCAGAGTCTTGCGAAGGGATAGCAGACAGCAGAATAGAAGCGCGTATCCCCTCGTGCTGACCTGCGCTTTCCAGGTGGGGCATATGTTCTGACTCCTGAGTACGGTTCAAAGTTCTCGAACTTTGACAGGTCGACCATCATGAGCCTCATGGATCTCATGCATGACTGACACGTGCACAGGAGTGCTGACGGATTCATCCTAAAACCAGAAACGACGATCCAGGATGAGTGAGCGGGCGACTCATCCTCGAAGCAATCACAGATGTGGCTCTTCGATCTCGAAAGCAGACATGCGTATCCAAGTTCTTGGCACCGGGATAGCTCCATATAGACCTTGGAGCTTGATTGTCACTGTCAGTCCACTGTCAGTAACGTCATGAATATTAGTTCACAAGGTTCAGCTCGGCGTAGTACGGCGTGCTCACGAAAAAAACGGTAGGAGCTGTATGATGCGTTTACGCAAATCTTTTGGATGGCATCCGAGGTAGACTTGGGTTTCATTCTGATCAAGCTGCGGTGATGCAGTTCATGGCACACAGCTGATACAATTACTACGCCAGGATTGTCACTTGTGGTGGAGCTGTGGATAAGACAAATTTCCATTTTGAGAACCAAAGGAAAACGGGTATCGTGAAATGACCACCGGACGGAAGCAGTTCAGCCTACTTCTGCTCTTGTTTCTCCCCTCCTCCGTTCTTAACGCTCTCCATCAAGGCACCCAGCAGGGATCGGCGCTCATCTTTTTCTTACCGCTATCAACAACGTTGTTCTGCAGCAAGCTGCAGGGCCTCTAGCCCGCCGCCACCTGGACGTGTCTTCCCTGTGCTACCCACGTTCTTCACATCCCTGAAGCTTGTCAAGGATAGACTGAACCCGTGCTGTTGACTAGCACACTGTCATTATATATGCCTCTTCCAAATGGCACGCCGCTGTCTCTCCAAGGGCATTCTCGCCCTGGAGATACTATCCAGACTAAGCCGAAGCACGCCATGATCGTCCGGATGTCAGCTGAGACATTAGAAGCTCTGGAGGACTTGTCTAGTAACCCTACGATGAATTTCGAGTTTGGCGATAGTCCAGTCAGTCCAAATTCTTGCGTCTCAGCCATATCTAACACTTAATCTCAGGGCATTTACATTGGGGAGACATTCTTTCCAATGCGTCCTCTAAAGGAGAGTTCTCCGCACGAAATCTACCTCAGGACGTCTTCTGCAGCCAAGCCAAATGCTCCGTTGAAGCTCTATGCCAATGTCATGGGCAAATTCATCGTTGACCGACAACTTGGCGAGAAGGTTACTGATAAAGTACGGCAGCAAACCATCGAGGCCAAGAAGCAACATTCCGAGCGCCAGACCATCATGCTCGATGCCCCGCTCATATCTGCGGCAGGCGCGAAGAACCTTAAGCGGAAAACACCAGGTTCGGGAACGGTGGTAAAGAAAGGCGCACAGCGCGATACACTCCGTACCCCTGCTGCATCCACCAATGTTGCGCGCAAAATCTCGCCGATACCGCAAACCGCTTCGTCAAAGGCGAATGCGGATGTGCGCAGGCGTCTTATCCACTTCCTTGCAGTTGAGACTCGCGAAACAGATCTGACGGTAGCCAGGGTTTGCGGGAATAACTGTGATGCCACCGCAAGGGCTAATCTACTTGGTATCTTAGAGGAGGTAAGTATGCACCACTCTACTTTGATTATTTTACTCAATCATGAATGTACAGGTCGCTGAGCAAACCCTAGCTCGGAAAGGCGACAAGTCTCCTCGGAAATGGGGTCTCAAAAATCGCACATGGCTTGAAGTGCGCCCGTACGAATGGGAGACGTACAAACCGTCAGAGCGGACCAACATCGCTCGACAAGGCAGAGTCGTGCTCAGTTCCCTCAAGATACCCGAGTCCGACTCTGTGTGGGATCATTTTCGCTTTCGAAATGTTGCACCTCCTACTGGAGCTGCTCCTCATCCAACCCACGGAGGTAAGACTATCACCGGCCCACCTGCTGGCCTTTCCAAGCCGAAGCCCGAGCCAAAACGACCTGCTATATCCAAAGAATTGAAGCAGAAGGCGAAGGCAGACTCTTCTCGAATAAAGGGCGACATACAGATGAAAGACGAGAGTGCGCGGCCAAGGAGCGACATGCATATGAAGGATGAGTTCGTTAAGCTCCCTAGGGTGGCCGCCATTAAGCGCGAAGAAACCAGTCCATCGCCCAGCAGTAGCACCAGCACCTAGCTCGAAGGCGGCGTCTAGACGATTACCGGGCTCGGGATACGTTGCAAAGAAGTCCCCTCAGCCTTCTCCCACCTGTTGAGACGGCATCTCGCGAAGCTGCAGGTCCAGCCGATGTTCGTCCTCAACGACCGCTACCCCGACCTTTACCTTCCAAGCCTGTCCCAGCATCCCAGCCGCCACCCGCAAGTCAGGAGAAGACTCCTGCCACTTCGATGTCAATGAAGATGTCGAAGAAGATGCTTCCACCCGAGGATTCCGATAGAGAACGCGAGAGGCATAGAGATAAAGATAGACCGCCAAAGGATAGAGTTATTGCTTGGCGTGAAGCGGAAGAGCGCCACCCATGATGTAGAAGATACACAAGATGGGGAGAGGCTCAAGGTAACCTCGTTCAAGAAGCGCAGAACGGAAGAGGGTCCATCACCTGCTGCATCATCGTCTTCATTAAAAGGGCGAGACTTGTCTCTTCCAAAGAAGCCGGTCGAGGCCGCATCTCCTGTACCACCTCCACCGAAGAAGATCAAGAAAGAACCTTCTCCACTTCCGCTTCCACTGCCACCGCCTCGCACCACCTTACCAACGCAGCTACCACCTCCAAACTCGCCTTCCAAAACAGATCAACGACCAAAACTCAACGGAGCGTCAAAAGCCAGACGAAAGTCGCCAATATATACCTCTTCGGATGAAGGGGAGATACCAGAACCGCCACGGAAGTCCGCACAGGATCCTTCCACGAATACTGATCGCTCCAAGGGCAAGGAGGGACGTGCACGCCCTCGATCTTCATACCCATTACCCCCTGATCGCAACGGGCTACGTTCACGTTACCAGTCCAAGTACGGACATTACTTGGGCACATATTCCCAAATCGTCGCACAGAAGCGGAAGATCGAGGCCATCTTAAACGGAGAATCGGAAGCGGAAGGGGAGATCATGGATCCGGAGGAGCTGAAGAGGCTCAGTGCCGAGCACAAGAATCAGAAAGAGGAGTTGGAGTTCATCCAGGAGAAGTGGATGAACGGGTCTGTATCGGAATAATATGGATCACATCGCGATTGTAAACTTCTACAGGACTTAAGGCGGACATGATTCACTGTGTGCTCATCGAGACTATCTACGCCAAATTATCTTGTTGTACATCGCCTTCACATTTTTTTCGTTCATTGTTTGACTGTACTGTCACAGAATTTGCAGTTACGGAAGTTATGCATGTACACACTGATACATAGACTAATTACGACTGTTGCCTAATTTTCGGCTTGAATAAGTAATGTCCAATGCCCCATCTACGTCGGCGTTCGATCAGCTAGGAAATACGCATTAAAGAATTGGTCACACTCACTCTTCGCCGCCATGAAAGGCGAAAAGTTCCGAGCATGCCATGTAAAAGACGCGAAACCTGAATTGAGAATCAGTCAACGAGGTGCAGATATTGATGGCCTAGTGAGCGATCATCACCTGTGGAAGGCTTTACGGCCCTCCTCTTTGTCAAGGCCCTTTGAAACTGCGTCTTCCTCGAGTTCTTTGATGCCCGCATTAGCATTACGATCCTGTTTCTCGAGCCACGCTTCGAGTGTACGAGAGTAATTCCGACCGTTAATGTACCAGCTTCTGACGAGGGTCAGATCTGACTGGAAGTATGCCTAAAGGGATGCAGATTATTCATTAGGCTCAACAGAATTATCGAAAACACTCACGAGAAGGTCATGAGAAGGCATTGTCCCGCCTGTGAAGCCAAGGTTCAGTAAGGGACGTTTTGAAGCGTGAACATCTTGCCGGTGAAGAACGTTTGAGCCATCCATCCATCGTCCTGTTCGAAGTGATATGGGGTCATCTTATGGCAGAACAGATGCACGAATAACAAAGATTCGCGCGCATGATTTGCAGATGTTGGACGCAACCAAGTGGATATCTTTCGCAGAAGCACTTCGTAATTTTTCATGTGCTCAAACATCTGTTCTTGATGGGGGGACCAGCCATTTGATATGGTGCATAAAACTCACTTCGATCGATAGAATACGGTCAAAGCTGAAATATGACATTAGTATATAGTTAGTGTTCGAGAGAAAGGCTGTCACCGCTTCGTTTCACCGAATTCAAAAGTATTGACATCGGCAGTAATGATCTATCCACAGTGAGTCTGACGCAAGCGCGTGTTCGTTCTGCTCCTAACCTCGATGTTGTTCAGACCCTTTTCTTTCGCAATAGCGTCAATGTACGACTTCTGGGTCAATGAGTTGGATAGACCGGTGATTCGAGATTTTGGATATTTCTGGTAGCGAAGCTAAGCATAGATATATGTTCGAGAAATCGCGGTCGGTTCACCTGAGCAAGATAAACGGAGAGACTGCCCCACCCTGCAAATCTCGAGATGCAGGATACTCAAGCGCACATCATTTATCGTGACATACCGCAACCAAGGTCAAGGATATCCATCCCATCTGCTAGCTGTGCTTTCTCGCAGTAGCTTTCTAACATCAAAATCTCTGCCTGTTCCAGTGTTTCATGGCCAGTCGGATATAAACAAGAGGAGTACTTGGCATATGGACCTAGGCAGGACAGAATAAATCTCGTAGACACCTGTCAGCACGTAAGCAGTAATCAAGAGTTCCGCAGGTTAAAAGGATCTCGTACTTCATAATGTTGCTCGTTGGCTGTCTGCGTGGCGTCTGCAATCGAGGCACGCGCGCGAACATCCTCGATCCATTTCATCTTGACAGCATGGTTGAGTTCAAACGATCCATGATCAATTTCTCGTAGTCGTTGACGGCACAGGGCGCGAATTATTATGCGAAGAAAAAAGTCTGGGACCAGACCCTTCCATAGTACGTGCAGTTGATGAGCTAGGAGGTCACTGGGACGAAATTCACTCACCCTGTCTAGCAGGCTGTAAGCAAACTCCGTAACGTCGCGGATCATACTGGAAGAGGAAGACATGGGTCAAACCTTGTCAAGCCTAGATAGTTCATATGGTTCTTAAGTACTTCACTGCCAGGCAGAGGGGTGATCGTGATTCGCCAGCCCATAAATAGGAACTATCTTGCAGAAAAGTAGCCAGCTACTCTGACCGCAGGTTAGAATGATTCGAAGCCCTCTGTACTAGTTGGTTTGCAGACCCTCTCCGACTCTGAGAGTGTATTTGTGCCATATGACCAGTTGTACGGGCCTGAGGTAGTAGACTTGTCCAGCCCACACACTTACTATATGGGAGAACATACTTCAAGAGCAATCGTGAGAAACACTTTCCTATAATACGCTTGTCTAGACTTTCCTCATTACTTGGCTCTTCCACCGTGAACATGCGCGCAACATGACTGCACCACCATCCTTTGCATTTAGGACTCTCGGAATCCATATGAACAAGCGCGCAAATGCAAGCTTGCTGCTGCATACAAGCCGTAGATCCCTTCACCCTGATGTAGATCGCTACAACACTATCCGCCTGTTTTTTCAGCGGCAGCTTGCGACACATAATTCTACACCAGTGACACCACTGCCGGCCTGCAGGAGGTCCACGTTCCGCATGATATTTACTCCAAGTTCTTTTAGGCAATTTACCGGGCGTGACTTCTGGGAAATGAGGTCGCTTCGGTCGCGCCATAACCATTCAAGCAGCAACGAGAGAGGCAGTATACATGAGAGCGATCTCTCCCGCCGGGAGAGCAAAGCTCACTCACCCGGCTCCGTTAGTTCTGCAAAAGGCGATTCAGAACAAGATGCGGGTGTTCATCTCCTCCCTCCACCATTAAATCTCGAGAACTATCCCCGTCTGTATCGCAGATTAGCTCTATCTCTTTCTCACCTTCACCGCCCTACACGAGACGACTTCCTGAAAGTAGCCAATGGATTTTGGCAACGTCTACGAATCCGCTTCAAGTGGTTTACCATACGTTCTTTTCGGAGATTTAATGCAGATGATATCTCCGCTTTCATAACATGGTTCTTAATGAGCCAAACTCTATGGATATTGGTTGGAACGTGAGCCGAAAACACCTGATACGAAAAATTGATTACTTATCGTATCCAGGACGACATTCTTTTCCGTGGTTTTTGCGACTGCCAATAGTCTGCAATTGCAAGGTATAAGGCGCCCCTATGCAATCATACACACGTATCTCACTAGACATTGCAGAATATGTCGCACGTGCCATAAGCAACTACCTCACTAGCGAGACTGGCGTTACAGTTATCTTCGAATCTGCCATCGTTCCTAAATGGAAGGACTCTCGCATCTCTTTCAAAAATGTATATGTCTCCCGCAGATCATCATCCACCACCCGTCCATCAGCGCCAAAAAAACATCTTGGACACAAAGCGGCTGTTGGATATGATGTCAGCAGCCACCCCGCGTACAACTACTTTGTGGATGACGACGAAGAAGTAATTGAGAGTCATACCGAGGATGATGTCAACTATTCCATGTTTGACCTTAACGTAGACTCCATAGATGTCACTTTATCACTCCAGCACTGGCTGAATGGTAAGGGCCTTGTGGAGGATGCTGTAATCAAGGGCGTTCGCGGGGTACTAGGTGAGCATCTCTGTCCGTCGAATGTTAGCTTGAGCTGAGGTCTGCAAATAGATCGTCGGTCTGTTTTCTGGGACCCAGAAAATCCACTTGACCCGGCTGCATTCCGTCATGTTGGTCGCCAAGGCGACTTTGAGCTAAATTCTCTGCAGCTCGAGGACGTCCTTGTGACCGTGTATCAACCGGGTGATTTTAGGCCTTATACCGCCTCGATTTTTCGTGCGGACATAAGAACTTTCCGGAAGCAATGGCTCTTCTACGACTTTTTGTGTGCGGAAAACTGTCGTAGGGCAGTTTGATAACTGCCTGTTCAGTCTGCACAAACCGCAAAGCATCGGCCGAACTACTGACCAGGATCTCAAGGATGGCAAATGGTCGCGGATGGTAATGTTGATTGTACCCCTATTTCTGGTCAGTTTTAACACGTTAATTTTAGTCTAGGATTCGCTATTGATGGCGTCAATATTGATCACATGCAAAACTCCACGACATTGGAGGGTGGTCCCTTGTCATGGATAACATCTGGCAAAGTGGATGCAGTGCTAGATATAAAATTCCCTAGGGACGCAGAAGACGAATTTGCGTTGAATGCCATTCTTGGTGAGCTCGCAGATGCCATCACCACCGCGGCTACTGCTTCTCTACCCGTTGAGAGGATACCGGGGCAGCGAGAGCTCGCGAAACCACCTCTTACTGCACCCACGACCGATAATGATAAAGAAGCCGATGATAATCCTAAGGTCGTCATTGACATAGATTTGCGATTTAGGGATCTCAAGGCTGCTGTTCCCCTATTCACATCGGATCTCTCATATGTCAACAGTGCACTAATAAGACCTATAGTGGCATTTATGAAGTGAGCGAGACATCCTATCTGCGCTTGATTGTCTCATTGATTTGTACAGCGCACATCATACCTTGGTTCCTATTCACTGCAGAGTGGTTAAAGATTTGAGTGATTACGACGGTGCTTGGACTGTAAGTATCCTTCTGGAGTCTTCGCAATTCCGCTCATACTGATAGCCTTTATAGATGTGGGAGAGTATGTTGCGTTTCTCATGAGATAACTCATCACCCCTGATCACCTTCTGCTGTAGCTGGCCTCATGGATGAAATTTCACAGAAGGTAGGACGTAATTCGATTACCGATCAACGTAACCTGATAAGCTTGCCTTAGATATACGATGCGCTCGCTTATCACGTCTCTCAAGTCAACTTGAACAGGCGAGTAAAAGCAGTCAGCATGTGGTCATTGCAGATGACTGCCAGCGCTGTGCTGTCTGCGCTGAGGAACCTAGTGGATCCAATGTCCATGCAGGTTCGGGATCTATACTACGTGAATGGCATTCCATATGATGCCTTAGTGCCTGGACCGTAGCCTGGTAAGTATTTTCCAGCTATCCAAAACCATTTTTCAACTTATTCCACATGGCGCATCTATTTGCCAAACAGGGTTTTACGAGACATTCGTAATAATGCCACCCACACAGGCGACCGTTCGGACGCTTCCTGATCTCCTCTTACTGGTCACGCATACTTGAGGAGCTGCTGCAGCAGTGTCTGTTAGTTCTGTTCTCTCAGTCTTGTTTTCTAACCTTCCAATCGAGAGATCTTCTGACAAGGGAGTCACGCAGAATTGCCAAGGGATCGCATAACAATATTGATTTGATTCCCATCTCGTTTGCAGTGATGCTAAAGGTCGCTTCTACTTCAATTTGACGGGCCTTTAGACGCCTTGGGATGTAACTCATTAAGGGCAGAATTATTTGACTATTTTTGCCAGCGGAAATAAGCGGAAATACCGACGAGCAGAATCAATGTTGCCCATTGCCGGAGATAAAAAGAAATTGATAGAAACAAGATGAGAACCCTTGCAAATATCCGCGATACGCGCATGTCGCATCACCCCTACGACTCGTCAACACTGACAGAGATCGTCACAAGCCCTTCCTCCCGCAAAAATTGGCTTCAAGCTAGCGTTGACAAGTGGACTTGCCATGCGGCCATATCAGGGGCTATCAGCCAGGTCCTTTCGATGTGCGGCGAAGATTTCGCCATCTTCACAAGCGTTTCTTGCGTGTCTGTCGAGAGACCGCACTGGTAGCGCTTTACAGACGTGAATAATGGCATGGACCCCGGGGCCCGAGGGCCCAGGCTTTGGCTTCGTGATGCTCACAAAAAGAAATTTTCAATTGGAAAGAGGTTATGCATGATAAGCCAGTAACTCGTCACTACGTGGCGACGCGACGCCTCGTCCCAGCTTGTCCCCAGGTTCGTGTGACTCCTTTTAGCGCGGTGACACTATCGGTACCAATATGCATCACTCCTCAGCTTCTGCAGACTACCCCATCCACGATTTCTCCATTTATTCCGACGAGGTGTTGGCACGGCTGCCCAAGACCATTAATGTCTGTTAGATGGCTCGTTCCCGTCCGACAGGGATGAGGGATTTAATTCTGACACGTCAATCAGGGGATCCCGAGTCCCCGTGGGCTCGTGCGGAGCAGCTTCTCGCGGTTTCTTTCTCCCCCACTCAAAAGGGACCGAAGTATGAATGCATGAGTGTGGGGGACTTAATGGTATTTCCTTGTTGGTAATCGTGTCCTTGTTGTGATCAGATCGAAAGGCTGAAAATGAGAGTTAATTATCCCGTGCTTCGGGTATAAAGCGCGTCATGTTTTAAACCTGTATATCGGCCCCCCCCCCTCTTTGCCATACATGCACAAAGCGATAGAAAATGCCCCAATTACTGCGTCCAAATTCGATTGAGTGCAAGCAAGAGCATGGGAACGGCAGTACTGTCTGTGACCTGGCCCTCGCTGGACCCGAAGGTCGCGTTGGACTCAGAGGCCTTCTCGAAAATAAATTCATGTGAGTGGTTTGCAGGAATGACGTGTATATGAACGATGTGATACATTTGTGACCCAGACTTGGTATATCGTTGTTCTCGACTCTCGGAGGATTTGTGAGTTATTGTCACAGCATAGATGACCGTCAGTAACATCGTGTCTTGTCGCATGTGTTCAACAGCTCTTTGGCTACGGCCAGGTGAGTTGGGCAATGTCTTCACATGGTTCTAGTCTAACTGCGCATCAGGCAGTCCTGAGCAACGTGCTCGCCATTGAGGCTTTTGGAGCAAAGTTCCCGGAGATCTATATGAATGCAAAACTGGAGGTAAGGGTGATCTTCCAATAGATTTTGGCCCTGTCAGAGTAAACCTACTTTTAGGGATGGTTTATCTCCACATTGTTGCTCGGCAAGTCAATGTGGCACGCTGCAAGCGTCTGTCGGCTGATCCACGTCAGCAGCTGCCTGGTTCGGATCTAATGTGAGCGGCCCCGTCTGCGACAAAGTGAGATCTATTATCCGGCGAGACAGAACAAATTGTGATCGACTACGACCCAGATCGGGCGAAAGATTAGCATAATATGCAATGCTGTGATCTTTCTTTTTGGTAGTTCACTACAAGCAGGTGCCACGTCCCCCGGTAACTTTTGTCTCGTCACATCTCTCAGCTTTGCTGAAGTTCCTTTTACTAGTTTACCTGTTCGCCGGTCGCGCTGTTGCCGGTTTGGCAATTGGTTCTTTGACGCACATTGTCCCGATGTATCTCGCTGAGATATCCAGTGCCAAAATTCGTGGATCTTTAGTTTCTCTGCAACAACTCGCTATCACATTTGGGGTGAGTGAAACAACCAGTACTGAGGTTGTGCATTTGACGCCACAAAATGTAGATTCTTGTTAGTTGTGCGTGGCGATCTGCTTTCATGTATTCGCATGTGCTCATTAGTCGAAGATTGGATTGTGTATGGCACGTCGCATATTGGAGGAACCCGATGTGCCCCGGAAGTACCATACACTGGGGCGCTTTTGAATGGCAGGCCTACGTTCAATGCTTACACCGATGTCCCTCCTGGCGGCTGCACTGGTCAAAGTCAAGCGTCATGGAGAGCTCCGCTTGCGTTCCAAATATTCCCTGCTTTGGTGTGTTGGCTATATTTTCTGCCTCCCCCTCATACCTATGGAAGTGCAGTGTCTTGGCATTGGCATGCTCTTCATGCCATACTCGCCCCGTTGGCTCGTTGAGCAAGGCCGCGAGGAGGAGGCTATGGAGACCCTGTCACGTCTTCGACGGAAACCAGCTGAAGATCCTTCGGTTCGCATTGAATTCCTGGAGATCATGGCTGAAGTTCGTTTTGCGAGAGAGGTCATGAAGGCGGCATGTCCTAATGCGGGACCAGTCAGGCGGATAATCAATAAATATTTGGCATTGATGTCTAGCGTGCCAAAGATCAAGCGCCTAACTGTTGGTAGTCTTATTATGATGTTCCAACAAAATATGGTGAGCTTTGAAAGTTACAGTCTTTCTTTATCATGTAGTGATGCGTTGTGGTTTGCAGGGGGTGAACGTAAGTCATGGTTCATCCTTCTGGAACTAACGTCGCTTACTTCGCTTAAGACTCTCATTTATCTCTTGCCTATGAGTAAGTTTATGAAAGATCTTAACTGCTGAGTTCAGAGTTGACTCTCATCCACAGTTTTTGGCCAACTGGGCATTGAGGCTAATACTTCCTCCCTCATTGCCACCGGTGTTTATGGGATTGTTAACGTGAGTTCAAATATCGGTATCGTCAAGCATACGCCTCCTAAATTATTCCAAGATGCTCGCTACTTTACCTGCTATCGTTCTTGTCGATAATGTGGGCAGGCGACCTTTGTTAATTTCAGGTGCCGCCGGATGTTTCACTTGCCTGGCAATCGTGGGCTCTATTGTAACCGTGTATGGCAAGGATTGGCCAGCACATGTAGTAGCGGCTCGCACTGTCATTTGTAGGTGCGCTGTAATTACCTACAGAACATGTTTAACTGCCTTACAGTCTTCGTGTTTCTCTACAACGTCATCTTCTCTTACTCGTGGGCTCCGATGGGATGGGGTGAGTAGCTCGTTTTACCTCCTTCGGGGATTAAATATCTTCGCCAGTTGTCACCAGTGAGATCTTCCCGTTGCACCTCCGGTCTACTGGTATGTCCATGACCACATCGACCATGTGGTCATCGAACTTGTGCGGTGTTATTATCTTCCTCCGTCTTTTTGGTATTGATATAGTTTAGTACGGCTGGACTCTTTGCGCCGGCGATGGTAATTCCAAGTGCGGGTGGAATAGGGTACTATATCTATGCCGGATTTTCTCTTGCCGCGTTACTCTCAGCTAGTACGTTCAAATCCCCAAATTGTGTCAAAAAGTATGCTTAGCTCGCTTTCCAGTATTCTTCTTCCCAGAGACCAAGGGTCGAGTAAGTTTTTTTACGTACGCATGCCCTGTCGAATATGGCTGACGACGTTGTACAGACCTTGGAAGAAATGGACCCTTTGTTTCGTGATAATGCTGCTGACTGTCAGCGAGAACACAAGGAGGGTATTTGTCGGGAGCTTGGTCTGCCCGACCGGGCGCTTTTGAATGCATAGTAACGACGTTCCCAATGATTGAGTCGATTTCATCCATCATGTATATTATGTACTATTTTTTCTTTTTCTACTATCCTCGACATCATGACCTCAGGCTCCGCATGATATTTTTTACGGCATCGTTGGTATTGAGAGCGCGATATTGTGCGCCTTTGATAAGAAATGCTTTTTGAAGACGGATGGTTTCGTGAGGACCCCACTTCCGCTCTCTTCCAATCAACAGCACCTGTTCAGCTCCTATCAGTGAAACTATACGTGTGTAAGTACTATCTCTACTTCTGCCCTCTTTCTCTCAAACGGAGAAAGGCTCGGACTAGGAAAAGGATGAGAGCTCAGCCTTCGGGTTGAGAGATTGAGGAGAGTTCATGCTATGAGACCAGAATAAAAGAATACTGTTAAGACGAAAAAACGTGAATGCGTCGGACACGTGTAACAAAGATCTGTGATTGTGTGTGTAAAATAGAATACGTATATACAGCAGATGGCATCTTGATGCTTTGTATTATGTGCAGTCCCAGAAACTAGGTGGC
Organism: Suillus lakei; assembly: GCA_016628065.1. Taxonomy (NCBI): domain Eukaryota; kingdom Fungi; phylum Basidiomycota; class Agaricomycetes; order Boletales; family Suillaceae; genus Suillus; species Suillus lakei. The sequence continues at coordinate 342,029 of JABBWA010000005.1, forward strand.
CATATATACACCGCTTTATTGATGATGAAACTCTACATTGTGCAGATGGTGTATATTATCCTGCTCCATAGTTCAACCAAGGCCTGAGAAGGGTTAATATGGTAAGCTGAACTTCATCCATTACCCGTCCTTTCTGATTCGCAGAATAAAATCGTACTTCAAACACCAGCGGGTTGGATTGTGCTACAGAATGCTACAGAGCGCTCTGTAGCACTCTGTAGTGAATTACGTTTCCCTGATGCAAGTATTGGCCCGATGGTCTGAAAGAACTTATCAAGCACCTCCCGAACTCCCGATCAAGATCATTTGGATTTTATAATTATATATCGACAGCATATGCAAAGAAGCCCAAGTGAGCCCGCGAGTTCGTATCAAGGATAGGAAAATGAGTAAATTTGAGAAACGTCTGATCCTGCAGGAGAGGAACAGCGGCACGTTATCAGAGCCGACTATATCGTATCTCCCAATATCAGTATACTTACATACTGGGAGGTCATGTGGGGTATGAAAATACAACAGCATGTACATCCGGTACCTGTTTACTAGAGCAAGTAGTGCTAGCGTTCCCTTGTATCAAAGTTTGTGTGCTTGATCCTGGCGTGCGTGACATCAGTGACACCATTTTGCCCCTCTAGGCTCTCACTAAATGATGAGCTCAGGCGCTTTTCGTACACGGGGTATAGGTCTTTGTACCTAGCCTGCAAGAGGTAGCTCCATTCAGTCTTCATGCCCCACCTTTGCGGGTATTACTTAGCCTGTTTACCCGCAACCCCAGGCACCCCCAATGCGCCGAGGGCCTAAAATACACACCCTTGAAATCCTGACGGGCGAGAGGGTCGCGTTGGCTTCACCAAACGTTCCCCACTATACAACGCTGTCGTAGTGTACTATAGTCCTTGTCTCGTCCCGCGAAGCGATGCTGACAGCACCGTGACTCTCTCTCTCCAGTGCGAATTACGGGTCAGCGCGTTCCTCATGCGAGGTGCAATTCATTATCACGGAGTTCAAACTCCGAACTCCGACCGCTAGTTTCTTGAAAATTTGTTCCAGCTAGATCTATCTTGTCAGACTTCATGCTAGCATGCTTTCTCACCGATCTCATCCCCCCAATCCTTCCCCCTTCCCAAGTCTCATAATATTCAGAATTCGCTTTCATTCAGACAAGTTCACGATGCGATTCCCACCGACGATGTGAACGCTTCGTACACAAGTCAGTATGACCTTTGAACGTGACCATAGTGGGGTACGTACTACGTATTATTACTATGACACTAGTCTCCCGTAGTCAGATCTTGATAGGACAGTCGTTTCTTCTTTTTCAAGCTAGTTGGCCTTTATGATTCAATGTTATCGGAAGTGAAAGATGTGATAGCGATCTCCATTATGAAAGAGCATACTCGATTTCACGGTGTTGCTAGTGCGGGAGTCCGATGGGATGCGTACTACGTATACGGGTTTCATTGATTGCGGGCAAGCACTGTTCTGAGGTCGGAATGCTACTCGCCAGTAAACAGTGCGACGTGCACTAGGTGCTTCGCTTGGTACTGTCAATCAAGCATGCAGCTGTGCAGCCTGAGAAACTATGGGGAATCGTTTCCCCATAACAGTTTCTCGAAATGGAATATTATCCTACCGTTGTCAGACCCTAATAGAATGAAGACGGTTGTTCCTTTTGAATTAGCAGTAGTTACCCATAATTTTACAATGAGCCCCAACGACGCCAACCTGATTTTTCGAGTCACCAGTACTTCTTTGACGTGCCACGCAGCTTGTCTAAGTGTTAGAAATTCACACTCGACACTATAAACACCAAACAGCAATCTGCATTCATCGCGACCACATACACTACAGATTGAACTACAAAGTAAAAACCTGACACCCGGCAAAAAAAGGATAAGGAAACCCAATCCTATCCACAGGCAACCCAGATCTCAGACCACAACTACACTCAAGCGCTCACCACACACAAGCTCACTCAATTTCATCAAACCCTAAGGTGAGAAACGAGAGAGATATGAGGTGGGAGACAGCGTCGAGGAAGAAGAGCCGAAGACAGATGGGAGTTTGCGGGGGGAGAGGGGGCGGAACGAACGAGGGAGCCGGATGTAGGTGTGTAGGCGTAGGTAAGCGTAGATGGGTTACAAAAGCGAGTGATGTCAAATAAAAAAGACGAGGAGACCAACAGAAGCCGAAATAAAGCCAGATAGAGTAGGAGATAGATAGAACATAGACAGCTTTTGTGGGAACGAAAATGATGATGACGAGTCCGATGAGTGATGAGATAGATGCGAAAAACGATAACAATGATAGATATGACATGTTCGAGTCGCGGAAAGCGATGATGCGGTCGGGCGCTTGATGAAGTGGGGTCTAGAGAAGGTTCAACATATTAGTATACGCTGACCTCGTCCCACACCAGCGCATCCGAGAAGTCCATATCAACATCGAAGGTGGTGTTCGAGTCGGTAGGCGACGTCCTGCGTACTCGGTAGCATCTCTAGCAGTTTTTCTATCCCCATCTCTACACCGAATTGTTCCGCCCAGTTAACTGTGTTAATCCCACTCGTAACTAGCCCTAGGCCGAGCTTCTCTATGGAAGTGGTCTCGCTCAGCACCTGCGTGCTGTCCGCGTCTTCTGCCGAAGGGCAAGTGCCTGGAAGAGCGCAAGTGCCAGTCGGCGGCGACGCAAGAATCTCTGCGAACAGGCGCGTGAGGGCGGCGTCTGTGGCTGCCTCGTCTTCAGGCTAAAACAACATAGTCTGAGTTTGGTTTGTATGGTTAGGAGTAACAGGCGACTAACCTCGATCGCAGCACTGTGGTACATCTGGATGCTCTCGCCGGTCCCGTGACTAGACGTATGCTGCCCACCCGCTGCAGGGACACTGCCGCGTGAACGGTAGTGGTCGCCACCCGTGCTAGGTGGCGAGCGGGAGCATGGTCAATCGAGGAGAGGTCGAGAGTTTCCTGTGGTTTGTCAACAGGTGCTGGTGAGTCGGATGGCGTGAGATCTGAAAGAGAAAATGTGGGACTGAGTGGGAAGTCGAATGAATCACCCAAAAACATCATGGGGCTGTCCGTGAGCGTAGAATGTGTGGGTGCAGGAGAAAGTGGATAAGAAAGGGTTGCCAGGGACGTCGATTTAGGTGATGAGGGGGTGGGAGATGTGGAGTCTGCTGTTGAAGGAGATGTTGCTGACGCAGGTGATGGTGCGCAAGTAGATGAGAGGATTGGAGTCGAGCTGGAAGTCTCGTGGAGAGCAGGCGGGTTGGCACCTTGGGTTGTCAGGGTCCGCAACACTGCCTCGTACCCCATCTCAAGGGTTCGAATGCGTTCGCGCAGCTCGAGGTTTTCACGTTCCCGTTGTTCCTCGGCACGTTTTCGCTGGCGCTCCTGCTCCTGCTCAATGGTGACGACCTCGGGCTCTGAGGTGGAGCTGACCGAGGGTGAAGCAGAGACAGCCATTGGAACACCGGCACGAAGACGTCTGTTCTCTTCCTCAAGTTCAGCGACTCGGCGCTCGAGATGGGAATATTGGGCCTTTCTGCGGTCGCGAGAGTTTTGTGCCGCAATACGATTGCGGTGTGCACGGGCCTCTTTACGCTCTTCAGGTGTTATGGCTGAGCGAGGGCGCTTACGTGGAGGTTCCTGTATGGAAGCATCTGGAGAGTCTGCACGAGATGATGAGGGAGATGCAGGACGCTTGAGGGAGGAAGACGAAGGAAGAGAAAGATTGGACGGGTCGACGAAATTTGTTGAGTGTGATGGCGACATGGTTACACGTATGCAGTCAACGTATTGGACTTGGCGAAGGTGTATAAGCGCTAGTCCTTGTTCGTTATATCGTTAAATGGATGCTAGAACCAACTGCGGAAAACCAATAACAATAGCCTGGAAGGGTTCAAGAACTGCAAGTGTAGGACGACGTGGCCATGAAGAGAAAGAACACGTACACAGGACACGTAGACAAAACTCAACACAGCCACAAACACAAATAAACTGCGCAGCCTGGCAGTGCAGCACAGCTGATTTTCGTCACCTGATCAGAACGCGTGAAGGGTTAACCGGTTACGACCAAGGCCCATGAGCAGTGTATGGGCCGAAGCCCATACGAACCGCAGACACCCTCTGAGAACAAGGTCGGCGTGCTGTGAAAGGTCTCCACGGCCCACGAACCCCTGATATATCTATATGAAGAGGCCTGTGCCAATACTTCAGATGCTTTGTACTTAGAGTTCATATTTCTGTATCGTTTCACTATTTCACACCTTCACGTATCACAACGACGTCAGCGTCTGTTCCTTTGCCTCTTATCTTTTTTTTCATCCTTTTGCATGTCTTATGAGCCACTCTTTATAGTACATAAGGACGCCCTGTACCGGTATATTAGTCGTCGAATTCAGTGTATTCACCAAACGTCCAGAGTCCCAACTGATCATCGAATCAAAGTCTCTCTCCTATTCGTCTAACTCGTCGTTTTTCGATTCTACACGAACGAACCCGACTACTTTAAATCTAGTCTCTATAGATCTCTTCCCCTTCGAACTCTACAAGCCTTACAGTATAGTCTGAATAGCTGAGGGGCCCGTGTTTGTGTCGTTGGTTCGCATATCAGAGTCTGTTCGCTGTCAGGCAACTCAACCTGATTTCGCTCAGGCTCAATGCTAAGACAAACCTACACGCAAACACAAATTTATGTATATTGGGACATATCACCCGCACAGCCCTCCCTAGAAAGTACCTGTAATCCAAGTCCCTCGCGGTACCCACAGAGGGCCCCGGGTCCACTAACAATACAAACATCTGGACAGATCCCTCTGGCTCCGCCGGGGGAGGATGAGTCAGATGTAACTCGCTCGACGGTTCCATTCCTCCAACACTCCTCACCTGAAGGAATTCAGTTCAATATCTAACAAAACGAAATTTCACAGACTCAATTTCATCTCTCAGATCGCCATCGTCCGAGAGACTGACCCGTTCAAAAGATAAATTCCATCCAACAACCAGTTCAGTATGTACGTTTGAATGGCGGGATGGCTTTGCATTCATTTTCATCCAGAGTCTTGTCAATGACACCGCGGTACTTGAGAGTGACGTCGGGCAAGTTAACATTGTCCTGCCATGTGAGACTGTGCTTCATCCAGTTGTCATCGTCACGCTATAGATCCAGCCTAGATAAATCTATTGAAAGAGGTGATGTAAATACTAACCTCAGGGTAGTCCTCGCGAGCGTGAGCACCTCTGGACTCCTTACGAGCTGCAGCGGCCGTCATAGTTTGAACTGCACACTGTAGGAGGTTGCGTAACTCGAGAGTCTCAACAAGGTCACTAAGATAATGGCGTGAGCGAGGGATCAGCACCATATCAACACCGGACGTACGAGTTCCAGATCATGCTTCTATCCTTGATGCCAACATTGTCAAACGACTTGTATATCCGATGGATCTTCTGAACACCTTCATCGAGACTCTGCTGCGTGCTATGAGAATCGTCAGTGTCCCTTTCGGTCGCACGAAGATGGCAGAACACACCGGAAGAGAGCGGCATTAGATTGCATTGCGTTTTGCATCCCCAGCCTTATATCGGCAGTAGCCTTTGGGCCATCGGCATTTCTGATTTGGTCCAAGAACTCTACACTCTCGAGGCCGGCTTCCTCAGGAATGGCCTTATGAGGTTTTCCAGGAGTCAAGTTCTCCATGATATGACGAGCACACGCGCGGCCGAAAACGACGAGATCCAGGAGGGAGTTTGCACCAAGACGGTTCGCGCCATGAACGGACACGCACGCAGCCTCACCAGCTGCATATAGACCAGGGACGGTCTTGTCCTTGCCATTCTGGCTGCTTATAAGCGGATGCGACGAGTACAACCAGCGCAAGCTCACCTCATCAACCGTCAGCACCTCGCCAGTATATCTGGTGGGAATACCACCCACTGTCGGGAGGTCAGCTATAGTCCAGACAGCACGTAGAGATACTCACTGTTGTAATGGACAGTAGGTAGCACTGGGATAGGCTCCTTGGTGACATCGACTCCGGAGAAAATAGCAGCAGTCTCGGATATACCGGGCAACCTCTCATGGAGAATTTCAGGGGGCAAATGGCTGAGCTGAAGGTGTATGTGGTCCTTCTGGGGACCAGCGCCACGGCCTTCGCGAATCTCAATCGTCATTGAACGAGATACGACATCACGCGAAGCAAGATCCTTGGCAGTGGGTGCATAACGCTCCATGAAACGCTCACCCTCAGAGTTCAAGAGGTAGCCTCCCTCGCCACGACAACCTAGTGTACGTTCAGCCACGAGGTAGATACCTAATAGGAAAGAAAGTGACCCTCAGAAATAAGGCAGCCTGCACCATAGATACCAGTCGGGTGGAACTGAACAAACTCCAGATCCTGCAGAGGAAGGCCAGCACGAGCAGCCATTGCATTACCATCACCCGAACAAGTGTGTGCACTCGTGCAGCTGAAATACGCACGACCGTAACCACCGGTTGCGAGGACCGTTTTGTGAGCCCTGAAGCGGTGGAGCGTACCGTCCTCCATGTTGAGCGCGATGACTCCAACACATTCGCCATCCTGCATAATCAAGTCCAGAGCAAAGTATTCAATGAAGAAATTCGTGTTGTGTCGGAGCGACTGGCCGTAAAGGGTGTGGAGAAGAGCATGACCGGTACGATCGGCAGCTGCAGCACAACGGTACGCTTGACCGCCTTTGCCATAGTTCAAAGAGTGACCACCAATGGCACGCTGGTATATCTTTCCATCCTTGGTACGGGAGAATGGAACACCATAATGTTCAAGCTAGAAACAGATATAGGCCGAACAAACAAGTATGTAAGATCTAACCCTACCTCGATGACTGATCTGGGAGCCTCCCGGCACATATAATGAATAGCGTCCTGGTCGCCAAGCCAGTCAGACCCTTTAACCTGTGGAAAATCAGCTCAACTAAACGACGCAGGGCATAATATATCAAAGGACACGAACCGTATCGTACATGTGCCATCGCCAGTCGTCTTCCGTCATGTTCTACAAGTAACTGCATCAGTGAACAGAGCATAAACATTTCAAAGATATACTTACACCGAGAGCAGCATTGATACCACCCTGGAAAATGCGATATGAGTGTGTCAGATACTGCCGAACATCGCTGCAACATACCTGTGCTGCGACAGTGTGACTCCGGGTTGGGAATAGCTTGGTGATGCAAGCTGTGTTGAAGCCAGCTTCCGCAAGACCGAAAGCAGCGCGAAGGCCCGCACCACCAGCACCACTAAAGTAGCACATACGTAAGTCCGTTGATTTCTCATTGGTTCGGAACCCTACTTACATGACGATAGCATCGTATTCATGCTCGATGAGAGGATATTTGCCTGAAGACCAAGACTAGAATGCCGTTAAAAAGCCGGAAAAGACATGGGAGCTTAGTGAATACCTGGACCTCCTCTGCCTTAATCGGATTAGTCGCAACTACTCTTCTGACGGGGAGTGAAGTGGAAAAAACGCGCTGAGGACCAAGCAGAGCCCTACAGGGCACCGCCTTAAACACCGACTTCCTGAACATCGATGGTGCTGTCCACTGGGGAAAGTTGACACCTGGAGGCCTTGCAGCAACTACAAAATCACGCGTCGGTCAGCTGTTGGTCAGCTGTTGAAAACGTTCACGGCACACCGTTGGTCACCAAATCAAATCCCGTAAACTAGCCTAGGCCATATACAATGTCACAAGATGATCAAGTCCAACCAATCACAACGGGAGCGTATGTAGCAAGAGAAGCCATCAACTTCCCAACCAGTTCAGACTGCGCATGTTTCTTAAAGCCCCTCATCTTGACCTCGCGAACAGGCATCCCAGCTGCCTCCCTGATCTGCAATAGTTGGAGTAGCAGCGACCACTCAAACTGCACGTCATCAAACAAAAGCGTCCGCAGATTCGGGAATGCATCTCGTCTCCCTGAACATGAAAGGAAGCCCATCAACTGGTTCACGATAGATTTGGAGACCGAGAGTGTCGTTATGCCTGAGAATGCGTGGGCAAGTGCATTCCACCCGTCGTATGCCATGGACCTGCTGCGCAACGTGAGAAGGCGTACAGAAGGGAAGGGTGGTGCTCCACGCTTCAGTTTGTCCACGAGCGACTGAAGATCACGTGATGGGGTCGCAGTGTGGAAATCCAACACCAGCTCACGTAGTACGGGAGCACGTATTGTCCGGAAGACGGTAGGGAGGTACGTCCTCGAAATGTTTGGTCCGGGCTTTAGGATCATTGTCTGGAGCAAAGGTATTTCGACGACCGGGATATCCCTGCTGCGAACATAATCCACAGGTTCACCGATCAAAGTGAGATGAGTCAGTGACGTAAGATGAGAGAGCAGGTTGCTGAAAGTCTCGGGGGAAAGACCGGAAACCCACAAGCCATTTAAGGTGAGCACCGTAAGGCGGTCTGCAGATAGGAGCAAGTCTGAGGAGGTGGATGAGAATTTTCCCAGTTCGGCAGACGAGCGAAAGCAGACCTTCAGTGAACAACAGATGTCTGCTATTCGGAATGTTAAGCGGATAGTGCACCATAAGTTCTTCAAGCATTGGTGCCTTTATGCGATTGATCTCGTCTAGAAGTGTTGGGAATGGGAAAGCCCCGTGAATTTCCAAGCGGCGACAGACATGAATGTGGGAGAGCATAATGCGAGATATCCGCAAGTAATCTAGGTCAAACTCAGGTGAGCCCTGACTGTGAAAATCGCAATGGATGCCAGTGAATTGTATGTCAAGCAGCTGTCCTTGTGAGCGGGTCAAGTAAAGATTGACAAGATCTACATTCTGCCGGAGGAAAAGTCGGATCTCTGTCCAAAGCAACGGCATCCCGAGCGCCACAGCTCTCCAATGCTGTGAAACGCTGGTAAGCAGAAGCTCAGGCCTGGGGCGAAGGCGTAGACTGGTGAGCGCGCAGGAAGAAGAGTGGTCTTCATCTGCTCTAGTGGTTGCTTTGACTGTCTCTACAAATATCATCTCGAGGAGCTCGTTCGGGATAAGCGAGATATACGACACGCCATACGTCACTAGTGCTTGATTGGAGCGCAGTGCCTGTGCGTCCATGATGCATAACGGTCGTTCTGCCTTCCCCTTCAGTCTTGCAAGCTCTTGCGTCATAGCGACGCATTCTGGTGTTATAATCCTAATCCATGAATTTGATTCATCAGACATGCACATATGCAGAGTAGGTCACTCACATTGTCTCCCTCCTGGTAGTCTTGGTGAAAGCTCACACAATGCGGTCAGTAGTTCTCAGCATTGAGAAACCACGCATTTTATACTAGTCGATAACATCAAACCGCATGCAGGCACCGGGTAGCTATTTTACCCAATCACCAAGTGACACCGGACTTGATGAGGCATATCCAGGGCTTGAATACCCGACTGGGAGGGGCGGAGACGAAGAAGCGGCGAAACGAGCTCAGTGGAACTTGTTATCTGCAACATGAAGGTTCTGCTATTACGTGAGATTTCCCCAGCTCATGAGCGAGCGCTCTCATTGGTGGAACTGGGACTCCGCGGTGACAAGAAACGGCATATTCCCTGGACTATGACTAACCCAGAACGGGCGCTCTTGTCAACGAGCGGCGCATTGAGTAAAAGGCTTCACCGCCCTCTATCATTCGTACTTAGGGACGATTATCATAATCTCACACTGTCAACGCCTGTCGTCTGATATGGTCAGTCTCCTCATTCAATAACCATTTATACAGGCATTCAGTTATTGAATATCGCCACTACACATAGTAATTCTCCGAAGTTCGCAGTGTACTGTTCTTGGACTTCTTCTTTGTCTTCTTCTTCGTAGTCTTATGCCTGTGGCGATAGGACCATGATGTTCTCCATTCCTCACCATGTTGGCAACGGCACCGCCACTCTTCAAGATGTGATTGGTCAGATTCGTCAAGCCTTTGTAACCCGCATGAGGTGTTGTCTCCATCACAGACTCAAAGATGGCATCTCGCTGAGGGCATTTCCTTCAAGGTCGGATCAAAGCTGTTGACAATTTGCGCCGAACTTCTTATCCGCAGGTCAGACATTCTTCGAACAACCAGAGACGCATTCGAGGGCGCTGCTTGTTGCCCAAATCGAGTGCGCACACAGCAGCATGTCTACGACATGAAACATAATTAGCAGCGGAACATGGACCGGTCTCCCAAACTCAGAGTCGGAATAGCTATTTGGGGCGCGCCGTCATATCAGCGAGCCGCTGAAGCAGGTCGATAACGCTGTGTGTTGGCAAGCTTGCCAAACGGTCGACCTTCCGACTCCACCGTCAAAGTGCCACGCAAACAGTGAGCCACGCCACAATTTTGACCATCGATAATTCAAACTGGAGGGAGCAGCCTGCTTCCTTCATCAATGGTCTGTTTGCGGCAGTGCACTGAGCGACGGTGTTCAGGTCATCCTTGTGGCCTTAGCAGCTGTTGCACATATACACCATGTACTTACACTGGAAGAAACTCCTCTTGAACCACTACGTGGCATTTATAACTTGACTGAAAAGCCCACGAATTTCGATAGGTAGTGGACAGGTGCCCTACATGAGGTTATATCCTCATGTTGGATATCAGGCCTTGGCACAATACACAGCTCTGCGATGATTACGCCTTACTGCAGTAGGACAAATTCACTTGTTCATGGGAAAGGAAGCAACACCCTCTGATCCCTTCAATGAGGGAATATCTGCCTGTCTATGCCTTGGCTCGCTGACGAGTTAAGTTTGCGACTCGCTCTCAAATCCAGTGTCTTACAGATTATTTTCAGGGATGATAGCGTGATGGTGTTGTGAGACCCAAGATGATCCACTCATTGCAAATATACACTCAGTCCACAAGTTCTCCACAATTGTTCATCCAACTTCGACTTATGGCTGCGTTCACTACAGACGTGCCCTTGCCGCCGGTCGCTAGGCACTGATCTTATTATCCCGTCAGCTACTAAACATTCAAAGGGCCCTTTCTCTTCTTGAGGAGGCGTCATTGAGTTCTTCCATCCATCAAAGACCCGACTTGTTGCAGAGTTGCTTAGTCCCTGAGTGAATGACAAGAAAGACCGCAAGGTATACTGCGATAATCTCCGCACGAATCGTGCGTTTCCGCTGGAATGGCTTTTCTATTATGGTATTGGCGCAGTCACGGTTGCTCACCTTCCACGAAATCAAAGTGGATGGTACTTTTTTGGTATCGCGCACTGCAGCGACCTCGAGAAGTCGATACTTAACCTGCTCTCACATGGGCCCCGTCCCGCTATATGAGTTTCCCCACGTTATGTGGTGTTCAGTTGACTGTGGTACTAACTAACATTTTCTGCAACAAACGTCGAGACGCCTCGTTGTCCGTTTGGATCGCGATCCGTATCTCCTTCCTCAAGGTGCCCAGGCGTGGGTTCAATGTTTCCGGTCAGGAACAGTGAATGCCCCTAGCTTTCACAGGAATGTGCCCATGAAATACCACCAACGTTTCGAAGGTTCTTACAGCAAGTTACCCGACGCGTCGTAAGTACCTTTCAAATCAAAACTAGTGGACCCATTCACAATACAGGGTCAATGAGTAAGTATTTCCGAAGCTCAAAAGTGCGTTCGCGGGAAACTAATGGCCGTCGTCGGCACCTGTAAGGAAGCATCTCTCGATGCGCGGAAGAGAGATATCAATGAAACTGTATTGTAGAGCCGAGTTAGGTATGTGCGTTCAACATCGTTCCAGCAGGCAATATCATGATGGCTGACTTCGTGCTGACTCCAGGATTTTTAACAAAGTAACACCATGATAAGCCTGCTGATATATGAAAACTCGTTGTGGGCTGATGCCGTTTGACCAACATACTACATCTTGTTGAGTCAGCGCTGTGTTCCCGTAAAGATTAAGAGTACTCCTTCCGATATGGAGTGCGTTGGTGACCTGAAGTTGTCCGATAAAATGCCGAGATGTACTAGTGATTGTACCCGCAGTCGATTTGGAAGTGCAAGGTTGGAGGCCGATTTTTTTCGAATCCAATTCGCCACTGGGGTCATGCCTCCCACTGCAAGAAAGGAGTCGCTAGAACAATCACGGAGAACTCTCCAACTAGAAGCATAGTTTGAGGATGCTACAGCTGCATACTATCAATGAAGCATTTGAAGACAGTGTTACGAAAAGAATATAAATAGTTGGCTAGCCCTGCGCCGTGCGCACAACGTGACTAATCTGTCAACAACAGGTTAACGTTCAAGAATTGACGACCGTACTGGGGTGTGAGAGAGGCGAGACATATGAGACGATGAAGTGAGAAGGTCAAGTGATTGAGCCAAAGTCGCGTAAGAAGACCTTAGCGGAGACTAGCGGAGACTATAGCTGTACACTTCCTTTGGCAGTGACGAAATATTGTGCGCGCTTTACGGCCACCCATCATGTCCTTGTCCCCATCTGCGACAACGTCAAACGTCTCAGACATCCCATCCAAACGGCGCAGGACACACAGTCTTATCGCACAAAACAGCAACAACAATCATCAAGACATGAGCCAATCTCCTGCGGACTCGTCACAACCGCCGCAAGCTTCCGCTCACATACCCAAGAGAGGCGCAAGAGCTTGTACTGCTTGCAGGAAAGGTAAAAACAGATGTGAAGGAGAGGTATGTCTATTCAAAACCCGCTTGCAATCATCGCCCCCTCTGCTCACTGGCCCGCCTCTCCCGCCCCGGCCCGGCGTCACATTCTTTAGGCTCCTTGTCGTCGATGTCAGTTGAGTGGAACTGCTTGTGTTTTCGAGAAACCAGAGAAGAAAAATGCCAGTGTCATGCCTGGCGCCAGTGTCGAGTGAGTTCCAGTTGGCATCTGGCAAACTTTCGCTATCATCACTTACACTACTCAACAGGCGCTTGTCTCGGCTCGAGGGTCAATATCTGGTAAATATTCAACGATCTGTTTTACCTCTTCTTTGTGGTTATCTGACAATATCATATTTTAGGTTATGCAGAGTCAGATGATTGGCATGCAATCCTCTTTAGACCGCATCTTGTCCGCTGTCCAGAGTCAGGCCTATGGTACTCAGCAAGGCTACTCTGGGGGCATGGCTCCCGGGCCTAGTCGCGACGGCTCTGGATTTATGTCGCGTAACGGGTATGATGCGCACGGACATGTGGGAGGGCAAAGCTCTCAGCCACGCTCCCAAACGAGGTCATTCCCCCCGCTTCCGGGGTTCGCTCCACCGGTTGGTCCGCTTGCGCGATCAATCTATAAGCGTGTCTGATAAACTTTTAGCCTCACAAATATGCAACTTATGGCATTGTGCCCAGCACTACACCATCGTCAGATGACGAGTCTGAGGATACGCTGCCTCGTGTCTCGCTCAACGCGCCCATTGAGGCTCTCCAAGGTTTGGCAAATGCTGCAGCAGAAGCAGCCGCTGCGCCATCAGCCTCCCCACCAAGGTCGTTGTTTCGTATTTGTGAGCTACACAAGTATGCTGATCACTTGGATACCAGAGTTAAAAAGCGCCCGCGGGTGGAGCCCATCCCTCGGAATGCATTCCCGCACGTCATTGAAAAGGTGAGCTGACCTCGAAGTAATACACTTATTTTGCAGATCATAATGCTGTGTTCTAGGGCCTTGTCTCCGAAAGTGAGGCCCGCGAGCTCTATCATATGTAGGTGGCTTCGTGAATGTGGTCTTCTGCTCCATTCTGATCTTTGTCGAAGTTTCTTTGCTGGGTGCCACGTCTTCATACCATTGTTCGATCCGAATTATGACACATTCGAGAGCCTGATGGAACGCACTCCATGGACGTTTGACGCGATACTTGCCATTGCAAGCAAAATCAGGAGTGGCAACGGGCCGCTCAGCTCAACGTTCTACAAGTGTCTAGAAGAAGCGCAGGGCATTGCACGTTCGTCGTTATTTGGCCCGATAGTGCGGAAGGAAGCTGTTATGGGTGAGGGTTCTGTCTCGAATGTCCTGTTGTACCAACGTCTGACCAGCTTCACAGGGATGCTGCTTTTGGCTGCATGGAGTACAAACGGATGGCTCCCTAGTGGCCACGCAATGCGGATGGCGTTAGATCTTGGCCTTCACCGAGCATTGGAGAAGCTCGCCGATGATTCAGGGAAGAAACGCACTGAAGAAGAGGAGCGTGATCTGGGTATGCACAAAAGTATGTTCACTTATCGTCCAGAACTAATGGCCCTCCCAGTCGTGTCGGCGCGTATCTGGCTATGCCTATACTGGTTTGATCACCAGTACGTCGAGTACTTTTGTCGCCTTCAACTGCGTTTCAATAGTCTTTTAGGATGAGTCTTGGCACCGGTCGCCCTATTGTACTGCGAGACGAGAGCTCTATTCGACACTGTCGTATTCTTTTGTCACACCCGATGGTATCACCAACGGATGTAAGGCTTATCTCGCAAGTGGAGCTGATCGCTCAAAAAAGTAAGAAAGATCTCATGGGGCGATATTGATACCTCATTCGTTATTTGCAGCCCAAATCTACGAAACTCTCGCGCCACTCAATGGGCAAGTTAATCACAATACGCTCGCCTTCATCCGGCGTGCAAATGTTGCGCTTGACAAGTGGTGGCAGGACTGTGACAATCTTCATCGTTCGTAGTTGACTTTGTCCTCTCTACCTTCCTGATTGCCTATGCAGGCCAGACAATGGACGAGAATTCTCTTCCGAGGAAAATACTCGTCGGAGAACTGCACTATGCTAAACTCTGGCTCGTCTGCGTCGCTCTTCGAGGTGTATCGTGGGACAAGATGCCTTTTGAGCAACGAGAGCTTGCGTTCCAGGCGAAGGATGCAGCTGTTAACTGCCTCTCTATTTTCCTCAACTCCGCTGAGTACCGGTGAGTTTCTATGTTGAGCGTATCCCATTACTTCGCTTAAATAATGATCATGATGATCACAGAGCGGCCTTGAGATATGCAGTCCACGACAGCCTCGTAACAGCGGCATTTTCTGGTCTCTTCCTGCTCAAGATGGCAAACTTGTTCCCTGCAGAGCTCGACCTTACAGCGATCACAGCCCAAGTCGAGCAGCTTGCACAGCTTCTCTCCGATGTTGCAGCAGAACGGTGCGTCCCCCACTTCTTCTCATCTTTCCAACTAATCCCCGCCTCTAGTTATGCACTAACGCTGCGTATAATGCTTGCCAATCTCCGGCGTAAGGTTGGGATGATCGCAGGGCTGGGCGCGCCTATGACCACCATGCCCCCACCGACCTTGAACGATGGAATTGTTGCCCATGGTTCAGGGTCTTACGTCGATCCGTCGGGAATGTCTGCGCCTTTCACAATGGAAGAACTGGGTTTCGCATGGCCGAGCGATCGCGCCACGTTCAGCCCGAGCGCAATACCTATGTGGTTGCAGGAGAAGAACCTAACGGATCTGGGGTTACCCGTGAATGGGAGTGATGGTATCTTCATGGATATGAATGGCATGCATGGCTGGAGCGGAGACTTTGCACCGATGCCAGGGGCCTGGTGAGGACGCGACTGTACATATGGCAGCGATGATTCCGCGCGCTGAGGGCTGGTAATATGCACTATTTTTGTCTGATACTCTATGCTTCCATTGATCTTCGCTGCTGGCTTTGCTCCTGTGTATTTTTGCCCGTTCTTCTTTGTTTTCTTGCGTCAGTATCGATAATGGTATCCTACAAATTTAATCTGTGTCACATGCTGAACAAACATACATTGCAAATGCGAATTGTCCTACAGCGCATACACAGGGATAGAAGATGAACGATGAACAGCAATGCGGTAATTCACATCTAATTCGAGAGCGTGTCAGCACATACATTACTCTTCGTCTTCGTCTTCTTCGCTTTCTTCCTGCTCCTGAAGGAACTGGAAAAAAGGTGAGTTTGGTGCGTGTTAGGACGGAAGGGGAATCTGTTGACAAACCTTGACTAGGCCCTCGGTGGCCTTCAGGAAGTGCTGTCTTCCTTGTGGCTTAGATCCCTTTTGGTACCAGTAGATGATCGCCTGGTCAGAGACACAATCCTTATTGTACAAGACCTGTGCGATTTGGTAAGTTATACATGTATTACTGTATCACCATGTTCGTATCTAAACAGACTTTGAAAAGGGGTGGGATAACGGCGATAGGATCTGGTGCCTGCTGCCGAATACGTCGACATGGCGGCCGCAACATCACATCCCAAAGGACCGGTGACGGACAAACAAAAGTAGTAAGACTCGAAACGCACCTTCAAGATCTGTGGGAAGGCTTTCATGACACGTGTGTCGTCATAACAGTAGACCTGTACGATATTGATCAATGCGACCTCAGTTTTGGGGCCTTTACAGAAGGCCACAAGAACCGGGGCAAATTTCTACAGACGGAAATGGTATCAATGAAAGGTTCAATGATAGGAGATTCGGGTCACTCACCCCGACCTCACGTAGTGCGAGGCCTTCGATCTGGTCAGGGCGTGCACTCCAGTCTACGGAAGCCATGAGGCCTTGCCAGATGCTCTGTATAAGTTCCGACTCAGGGAGCTGCTGCTCTTCTAGTTTACTCTGGATTGCGGATATGATCTGTGTGAATAATGAGTTTTATGGCTCAAAACGGGCGATACGTATGTAAAGATGACGCACCGATTCACTATCATCGCTGCGTTCTACCACTTCCTTCAACTCCTTCATGATTGCGTCTTTCGCGATCGCATATTGCTTCTTCGTGTACCAGTCGGCCACGGTAGGGAGGTTTTTCTCCCGGAAGAAAGCATCAAGAACCTTAGCATCTCTCTTGTTTGAAGGGAAGAAGAGGAGTAGATCTTTGATATTGCCGCGTTTGAGGGTCGCGGCAAGGTGATCGATCGACTGGTCGGTGAGGTATGCGCGAAAGACAAGCGCAAGAATGTTGATGGACTGGTCTACGGACAGCCGATGAGATTCTCGGGGTCAAACAGCATGGGATAGTGCGTGAGCTTACCGTTCTTGATGAGGTGATCCTTGGTTAGACTCTGCAGACAAGCTGCGGTCACGAGGCCCTGCGAGAGGAGGAGACCGATTGTCATGGCGAGCTTGTCGCGCTGCTCGGATGACCAACGGCCGATGTACTGCAGGAGAGTGGGGAGACTCTGCTCCTCGAATGGTTTCTGAAGATATTTGAACCTACATCCATAATCAACACCGCATATACGATATAATACACGGGACCAAAATCGCATGCACCTTCGATTCAATTTGTTAAACACATCGACATACTTTTTCAACTCTTCGATGTCGGGCGGGTTGCGTGCGTTGAAAATGGAGAATGGCGACATGGGCGCGCCATCATCAAGATATGACCCACCTGGCTGGATGAGCCCGCCGACAAGGAGAATCTCAAACAAGGTGTCGGCATATTTGAGATACTCGAGTGTGCCACCAGCCTGTACAAGTTTAGCGCTGAATCCCTCAAAATCGTTCTCTGAAACTGTTTCAAGATGTTTATAGAGCTGGTCTCTAAAGACTAAAGATCGACATAAGCAGCATTATAGACTGATCGGAACTGGGTAGTCTCACCCGCTGGCTCGTGCTTTGCCTGTGCTTTGACTTGGCCTTTGCGTGCTTTTATGCGAACCCCCTGGAGTGAAGGCTTTGGGACTGCTGATTGCTGAGACATCCACAGTCTGCGAGCGATGTCGAGAGCGTGGATCAGACGATGAAATTGAGCTCAGCTGCAGTTTAACAGGATCCAACAAGTGCTTGTTCGGAGATACCCGACAGTACCCGACTGATCAACTTGAACATCGACGGACACGTCCCGCCAATATCATAGTGATGCCATCGGTTTCTTAAGCTACGAAAACTCTTGTAGTATGTAGAGAGTACGAGATCGATATCAACAAAGCGATTCTTTTGATTCTGCCCTTCAAGCAGCTGAGCCACTGTCGGCGTTAACCCCACCAGCGTGCGCAAATAATAGCCCCTTCGTCTACAAAGGTCTGCCTAAGGGAGACTAAATGCTTAATATCACATATGTCATGGAATAGTTCTCGGGGGCGACTTTGTCCCCTGGTGAACTGATGTTCCTTCCAGCGGAATATAAGGCACAGCGTGCACCCATCGAGGTCAGCATCAAGTTTGATTCATGCACAGGTTCCACGCGACATTATAGTCATGGCAATAATCAGCTGGGGATACCTGTTCAATGATCTATTCAATGATCTGCCCGTCTGAGTTGCAAAGACGGGATCGTAGCACCTTGAAGCAGTGACTTCACTGTTCGTGTGACATCGCAGTGTGGAATCACTGTGGATTCAAGCTCACGTGAGGCAGTGGATCATCGCAGCTCATTGTTAGTCCCGTAAGCTTAAGACCAGCCAACAAGTGAACAGCTGTACTAGTTCTCCTTTTCACTTGTCATCATAAATATTTCGAGTATCAGCATCCCGACGACGGTGAGTAACATTCGTTGTCATCGTTAGCGTTTAACGTTTATGAACGTGTTCATGCCGTAAAGGAGCCGCGACACCGCTTGCTGGTCGCCTTAACGTATGTAATCATCCAGCTTGACACTTTGTTGACCCTACTGAGTAACTATCCTCGATAAGATCTTTCAACTAACGCGCAGCACAAACTCCATGAACCTCCGTTTCACAGACTCTCCAAATGCACGCTCAAAATCAATTACGACCGCCGACGGCATCGACACCTTTGGTGTGCGTACTACCCATGCAGTGGCACTAGTGAACCATCGGGGAGACTCATTGTACACCTAGATCTTGAATCAGCACTCTACAGGAAACGGTGCCTACCAGGTTGGCATATCCGAGGACGTGGGCACACGACGATATATGGAAGATGCCCATTCCTTCGTCGTCGACTATGCTGGTGTTCGAGGGCAGGGATTTTTCGCTATTTTCGACGGTCATGCAGGAAAACACGCAGCTGAGTGGTGTGGCGCGCATTTTCACGAGGTTCGTATAGCCACTATGTCTTTGTGCTAATTTAAACGTGCGATCATGTGCAGTACCTCCTCGATGCGCTCCGCACTTCCTCCAGTGCCACTATTCCGGATATTCTAAACGAGACATTTCACAACGTTGACAAACGCATTTCTCGCCTCAGCGAAGAGTCCGATGGTAAGATCCACTCAGGATGCACAGTCGTAACCGCCTTCCTTCGCATCGAGGATGCGGATGGACGGCAATCCTTCCTCCCCGCACCTCCACTTTCCCCGCCCTCTCCAACTGAAAGCGGGAGCCGCAGTGGCAGCGAGTCTCCGACCGAACCAACAGACGAATCCAAGGAGACAGGCAAGAAGTCAAAGAGCAAATCCCCTGCTTCGGCTTCCCGGTTTGCAAGGGCGCTAAAATCCCTGAGCGGCTCTTCGCCAACCCCACCCTCTCCCCCATCCGCACTCTCCACCATGCGTAGTCCGACCTCTCCACCTTCGACGCAAACGTACACGATTCCAATCGATGCGCCACTCAACTCGCGGCGCGTGCTTTATACTGCCAACGCAGGTGATGCGCGCGGGGTACTCTGCCGTGCGGGCCGGGCAGTGCGCCTCACATACGACCACAAGGGAAGCGATAAGCAGGAGGCGAAACGTATCACTGATGCTGGTGGATTCGTCATGAGCGGGCGCGTGAACGGCGTTTTGGCAGTAACCCGGAGTCTTGGAGACAGCAGTATGAAAGAGTATGTCGTTGGGAGTCCGTACACGACAGAAACCGAACTAGGAAACGAGGACGAGTTCCTCATCCTCGCGTGTGATGGAGTAAGTAGCCTCATTTGGTGCCTTTGCTTCCAGATATTCATTGTCGCGACCCTGCAGCTTTGGGATATCACAGGCGATCAGGGGGCGATCGACCTCGTGCGGTATATTTCGGATGCACAAGCAGCCGCAGAAACGCTTGTGAAGCATGCCCTTGAACGACAGACAAACGACAATGTCACTGTCCTAGTGGTGAGGCTCAAAGCGCTCGGATCCACAGAGTCCATGGGACTCTCTTGAGTATGGTGATGTTGTTTTACTGTTTTGCTTGAGAGGGGGGCAAGTGAGGGGTGTTATTTTGCCATGGCCGACGTCTTGCTGTTGTTTTACTTGATTCTTGTAATCGCTTCATTTCGCGCACGAGCATTCCGTTTACCGTGACTGCACCCGTACTCTACTAATATCTGTTCAATGTAGATTTGATGTGTACCAGAGCTGATCGACATCCGTGAATATTTGAATTGCCGAACAACACAACGAGATGCATCCCATCGCATGAGCATATAGGGTCTGCGCCATGAAGCATCGAAGTTCATATTGAAAACAAGAGAAAGAGAATATGATGTGAGCGGATTAGTTCCTTATACGACTGAACAATGGTTGAAGCGCAGCCGCACACAATGTAAGAACTGGTGTATGGCCAAAAAGTGCTGATGATGCTCCAAGCACAGCCTATAAACAGTCAGACCATCCTTCAACTCTTCGCTCCTTTACAACGCTGAAGCCACTAAGCATGTTATTGACTATCCCCCATTGCATCATGTCCGACTTCCTGCCGGCCGTTGTACTCATTGGGGGTATTGCCCAACAATCAAGATCGACCTTCTTCAAGTAGGGGAAGAGGCCGCTGATGGTGAGAGCCACGTTCACCGGGTCTTTGATGCGTGAATTTCCGAGAGCGAGGAATTCGAGACGCTTATTGCAGCGTCCACCGCCGGGGCACTTGAGATCTATGCCTTCCGACTTGGTGGTATCGATGACCAGAGCGAGCGAAGTCAAAGCGGGACAGCACCAAAGTAAACTAATTAGCCCATGGAATGTTGGTACTCTGGCATCGGTGGCAACATAGCTGCTGATTTTGAGGGCTGGAGCTTAGGCCAGGCGCTTGCCAGCTGGCACAGTTCCTCGTCAGACATCGAAACGCTGCCGGCCCCTTCTATAACCAGTTGAGTTAAATTGGCAAATGCGCGCAACTTCCTGAAGGCGCCCGATTCTATGCGTATACCCTTAAAATGACCTATGCTGAGAGATAAGTATTCAAGTTTGTCGTGATCGCATCTCTCGTGGAGGATGGCGAGGAATTGGGAAATCGTGGATGCAGTGGCATCGAAGTAGTATTTCTCCAGATCGGACGTGAAGCCGACCTCAATTTGTTTGCTCCTGACAACTTGAAATGAACTGAGAAAATTCGAGGCGTGCTCAATTGAATGGATAGAAAGGCCCAGCCATTTCAAATCATCAAATCCGGGGAATTGCAAACTCGGTTTTTTGTTCCAAGCTGACGATGCCGTCAAGTCCAAGCTCAGCGACTGCATAGCTCGCAGCTGCATAATGTGCTCAGTGGCTTGACTCCCTAGGTCCCATATCGATAACATGTGAAGATGATGGAGCTGAGAAATAGGTTGTGCGATGAAGGGTGAAATTTGACGCAACAACTCGCCGTCATCGGTTTTACATCGAGTGCGTATAGTCATGTTCTGGAGGTGAGGACACGAGGTCCCAAGAGATGAAAGGACGGAGAGAAAGGTGGGGGAAGCTGAAGAAATCTCCACGTGTAAGACCAATATGGACGGTACCAGAGCCATGCGCAAAAATTGTGCGAAGGCATGTGCTCCTTCTGCATGCCATGTTAATTTGCGAAGGTTTGGAAACCAAGATGCAGGTGTCGAAGGACAAGACAGTATTAGCACACCGAGGGGCTCGATAACCGTCGAGGGGATGCTTCTGTGTGTTATAGTGATCGAGTGCACACGGGACGTGTATTCGAAAAGAATGTCCCACATCTTGCTGTCAATAGGTTTCTGTAATACCTGCGCAAGTGAATTCAGTCTGGCCCCCAATCACATTAGAATTGGGATACCCACCACACATGATCATCCCTGATCAATGCTAAACAGGTCACTCGGTAAACATTTGACAAGTGGCTCCACAGACTGCAGATCCCTCCACAGGGCATTAAGTGCTGGATGCTTAAACGCGCGACACGTGGATGCAAGTGCAGGAAGCGATTTACGTTCAGTGTATGAACTAATGATGCATATTACTTCGAGATTTGTCAAGGCTGGGTGCATCATGACCAATGGAGATGACGGATTCAAGTCAGATTGTCCCGTCATATCCAAGAGACGGTCAGAAATGTCTGGCGCAGGTTCGGCGCATGTGGTCATGACTGTCGAAAGAAAGAAGCTATTGGTCACCTGCTCGACTGGACGTGGGCATATGCCAAGGTCCGCGCCATGAACTTATGAAGTTCTACTGTTCGTATATATATTGAAAACGAGAGAGAATTTAAAATTAGTATGGGAGCACGTTATACAACGAAATGCACAATATCGATAGTTTAGCCATATATGATTACGACACTGTAAGAACTCTACTACATGTCGCACTAGGTGTCAAGAGTCATCCTTGCCACGCTCCCTCACAACATTGAAGCCAGCAAGAAAGCTGTTCACTAACTGCCATTGCTCCATCGTTGACTTGTTCTGAGACGATGAAGGCATCAACATTTCCCACCAAGAAATATAGACCTGCTCAAGGCAAGGGAAGAGACCGCTAAGGATGAGAGCTACATTCAGCGGGGACTTGATGGATGAAAGTCCAAGGGTAAGGAATTTGAGATGCTTGTTGCGGCTTCTACCGCTGGGGTATTTGAGATCTATACCGTCCACCTTGGTGGTATCGATGACAAGAGAGAGTGAGGTCAGAGCGGGGCAGAGCCGAAGCAACTCTATTAGCCCGTGAAATGTGGCCTTGGGTCCTATGGCGGTATCGGTGGCGCTATAGCCACTGAATTTGAGGACTTGGAGCTTAGGCCATGCTCTCACCAGCTGGCACAACTCCTCATCGGACATGGAAATGTTGCAGACCCCACTTAAAAGCAGGTGAGTGAGATTTGGAAATGCATGCAATGACGTGAGGATGTCCAATCCTGCACGTGTGTTCCCCGTATATTGGACGAGAGACAAGTATTGAAGTTTGTCGTTGTCGCATTTATCCTGGAAGATAGCGAAGAACTGGGATAGCGTCGAGTATGCACTTGCAGGGGATTTTGCGATCAGGGACATGAAGCTGACCTCGATCTGTTTGCTGCTGATGACTTGAAGTGAATTGAAAAAGTTTGAGGCGTGCTCAATTGTACCGGTAGAAAGGCCCAGCCATTTCAAATTATGAAACCCGGGTAATTGCAAGAGCAGCTTTTTGTCCCAAGCTGACGATACCCTCAAGTCCAAGCTCAGTGATTGCAGCGCTCGCAGTTGCATAACGTGCTCGATGCCTTGACATCCTAGATCCAATACCGACAACGTGTGAAGATGATGGAGCTGAGAAATAGATTGTGTGATGAAGGGTGAAATTTTACGCGACAACTCGAAGGTTTCACATTGAATGCGCATAGTCGTGTTCTCGAGATGAGGACACAATGTCCCGAGAGAGGAAAGGACGGAGAGAAAGGCAGAGGAAGCTGAAGAAATCTCTACATGTAAGACCAACATGGATGGTACCAGAGCCATGCGCAAAAACTCTGCAAAGATGTGTGTTCCATCGGCACGCCATGTTAATTTACAAAGGGTTGGAAACAAAGATGCAGGTGTCGAAGGACAAGACAGCATTAGCACACCAAGGGGCCCGAGAGCTGGCAAGCAGTCTGATTGTGTCACAGTGATCGAGTGCACACGGGACGTGTATTTGGAAAGAGTATCCCACATCTTGCCGTCGACAGGTTTCTGTAATACCTGCGCAAGTGAACTTAGTCTGAAGCCCAATATGAAAATAGGATACCCACTACACGTCCCTGATCAACACTAAACAGGTCACTTGGTAAACATTTGACAAGTGGCCCCGCAGACTCCAAATCCCTCCAAAGGAAATCAAGTGCTAGGCCCTCGAACGCACGGCATGTGGATGCAAGGGCAGGAAGCGATGCACGGTGAGTGTGTGAGCTAATGGTGTGTATTACTTCGATGTTTTGCAAGGCCGGATGCATAGCTGATATTAATGGGATGGATATAATGATAGATCCAAGTTGGAGGGGCATCGTGAAAATGCTGCGCCACTGCTGCGACTGCTGCGGCAACTCCCACGACCACTGCTGCGGTGCTCCCAAATAATATGTATCAACTAGTTCTACTGTTCTACACCTGCTGCTAGCTACTTGGACCTCTCAGTGTCTTTCAAATGAGTCAAATGGTCTGTCACATTGTAATTCAATTCATTTACAATTGAATGTCCTTTTACTCTTATAAACGAGTGACTGCGCTGTTGCGGCCACCATCTTACGGCGCACTCAGTGTCATCCATCTTTCTTCGTTTCTAGGTTCCCCATGGGATTTTGTTTGCTGTCGCTTTCGAGGCCGTGGTGCGCGTTGGCTACTTGAAATGAGAAGCTCATTCGTGCGCAGCAGTAGCGCAGCATTTTCCTAGTGCCCAAGTTGAGGCTTCAGATTTGCAAAGTTGCGTGTTTCTCTTTGTGCTGCCAAGGTCTCGGACAAAGAACAAAGCCAGTCTCCGAATAGTCAGACGAGTCGTTCCAGGTCGTTCCTAGCAAAAAACCTGCAAGATCTAGAACTTTGGTAATTAAGCTTTAAGAATTGTATTTTCATTTCTAGTTATTGTGTATTGCTTGCTTCGATGCTGGCACGTGCTGTTGTCCTTACCCCATGTCCCGCCCCCCCAACACCTGGTCCTCAGTCGACCGCTATCGACACCATTGCCACCCGCTCCTCATTCTCAGGCCCTTCCAGCATCTTCGACTAGCTATCCAACATTGCAGCCTTCATGAATGCCTCGCGTTTCATCATTCGGTCCACGCATGTGGGCACTTCCTGCGAACCTTTGATATGAATAAATCACGTCGGAAGCTTTCCTGAATGCTTCGATCCCTCTGCTTCAGACAGAGCTTCACCGGCACCCCTTAGCAGTCACCAGTAACTCTGCAAAGCAACAAAGAATACATCTCGTAGCTCACCGGTCTGGTTCAACTGCATCTGTTCCTTTTCCTGTTATGCGCCACTCAACTCGCCGCGCGTGCTTTATACTGCCACTGCCAATGCAGGTGATGTGTGCGGGGTACTCTGCCGTGCGGGCCGGGCAGTGCGCCTCACTTACGACCATAAGGGAAGCGATAAGCAGGAGGCGAAACGTATCACTGACGCTGGTGAATTCGTCATGAGCGGGCGCGTGAATGGCATTTTGGCGGTAACACGGAATCTTGGAGACAGGAGTATGTCGTTGGGAGCCCGTACACGACAGAAACCGAACTAGGAAACGAGGACAAGTTCCTCATCCTCGCGTGTGATGGAGTAAGTGGCCTCATTTGGTACCTTTGCTTTCAAATATTCATTTTCGTACCCCTGCAGCTTTGGGATATCATGGGCGATCAAGGGGCGATCAGCCTCGTGCGGCATATTTCGGATGCACAAGCAGCCGCAGAAACGTTTGTGAAGCATGCCCTTGAACGACGAACCAACGACAATGTTACCGTCCTCACGGTGAGGTTCAAAATGCTCGGATCCATAGAGTCCACGGGACTCTCTTGAGTATGGTGATGTTAATTTGCTGTTTTGCCTGAGAGGTGGGCAAGTGAGGGGTGTTATTTTTGCCACGGCCGACGTCTTGCTGTTGATTCTTGTAATCGCTTCATTTCGCGCACAAGCATTCCAGTTACCTTGACTGCACCCGTACTCTACTAATATACGTTCAATATAGATTTGATGTGTGCCAGAGCTGAGCTTTATCTGTGAATTGCCAAGAACACAATGAGATGCATCCCATCACCTGGGCATATGAAGTCTGCGTCATAAAGCATTGAAGTTCGTATTGAAAACATGTAAGCACGTTAGCTCATTATCGATTATCTCCCATATGTAAGGACAAAACTGTTGGTTCCGCGGAACCAATTCGTGTGACTCCCATGTGCGCTCCACCTAGGTTCCACTGGATCTGATCACAACGTCCGAAGGTGATCGGAGCACTTGTACAACTGTATGATAAATTTAAGTTGTAGCCGCGCACACTGTAAGTACTGTGTATATTCGTGTATGGCCAAAAAGTGCATGTAATGCCTCAAGCACAGCCTATAAGCAGTCAGATCATGCCTCAATGCCCCGCTCCCTTACGACGCTGAAGCCACCAATGATGCTGTTGACTAACTTCCACTGTTGCCTCACTGACTTCTGCTGGGCCGTTGAGTTCGTCTGGTACGCATCCCAACAATCAAGATCGACCTTCTTCAAGTTGGGGAAGAGGCCACTGATGATGAGAGCCACGTTCACCGGGACCTCGATGGGTGAGTTTCCGAGGGCGAGGAATTCGAGATGCTTATTGCAGCGTCCACCGCCGGGGCCCTTGAGATCTATGCCTCCCAGTTTGGTGGTATCGATAACAAGAGCGAGCGAAGTCAAAGCGGGACAGCGCCAAAGCAAACTAGTTAGCCCGTGGAATGTCGGTACCGCAGTCTTATCGGTGGTATAGCATTTGATTTGGAGCACTTGGAGCTTAGGCCAGGCTGTTGCCAGCTGGCACAGCTCCTTGTCAGACATGGAAATGTCGCAGACATTTGTAATAAGCAGTCGAGTTAAATTGTGGCATGCGTACAATGGTGCGAAGACGCTCCGTCTGATGTGTGCCTGTTCTGAATAAACTCCATCGAGGCTGACAAATTCAAGTTTGTCGTTGTCGCATCTCTCCTGAACGACGGCGAAGAACTGGGATATCGCTGTGGATTTACTCCCGATGGACTCGTAGGGCCCATCTATGAAGTCCACCTTGATTTCTTTGCTGCTGACGACCTGGAGTGAACTCAAGAAATTCGAGGCTTGCTCGACTGCACCGGTTGAAAGGTTCAACAATGTCAAATCGTGAAAGCCGGGGAATAGTAAATGCGACTTTGTGTCCCAGGCTGATGATGTTGTTAAATCCAAGCTCAGGGACTGCAGAGCTCGCAACTCCACAAAGTGCTCCATGCCTTGCACTCTTATGCCGCATACCGACAATATTTGAAGACGGTGGAGCTGAGAAATAGGTCGTGTGACGAAGGGTGACATTTCGGCCATTAAGTCCTCGGTCCTAAAGTCGTTTTGGACGTTCACGGTCATGTTCTGGAGGTGAGGACACGATTTGCCGAGAGAGGACAGGGCCGAGAAGAAGGCTGAGGAAGGCGAAGAAATATCTATATCCAACTCCACAAGGGAGGGTACAAAAGCCATGCGCAAGAACTCTGCAGCAGGGCGGGTTCCATAGGCATGCCATGTTAATTTCCGAAGGTTGGGAAACAAGGACGCAGGTGCTGAAGGACAAGATAGCATGACCAGACAGAGGGGCTCCAAAACGTCTGACTGTGGTACAGTGATTGAGTGCACACGGGATGTGTATTTGAAGAGAGTATCCCACATCCCGTCATCAAGAGGTTCCCGTAATTCCTGCGCAAGCGAACTCAGATTGAAGTCTACGGCAATCTGAACCATATGGTAGTGGGTCACTCACCACACCTCTGAGTCCGCCAAACAAATGACTTGGTAAACATCTGACAAGTGGCTTCACAGACTGCAGATCCCTCCACAGTGCATTAAGTGCTGGGTGCTTAAACGCGTGACATGTTGATGCAAGTGCAGGAAGCGATCTGCGTTGAGTGTATGAGCTGATGGTGCATATTACTTCGAGGTTTGTCAACGCCGGGTGCATGACCAACAGAGCTGATGTTGGGTTCAAGTTGGACTGTCCCGTTTAATATTGAAGAGATGAGAATGGTCGGAAAAGTTTTTAGGTGACTGTCGAAAGCTAACGAAGCGATTTGGTGAAGGTAGCTCAGGGACCGTTTCCTGTACAATGAACCCCGCTCAATTGGACACAGTCCAGGTGGCTGTGTCCAATTTCCTGCCAGTGATGAGTACGAGTGTCTTTCCATCCTTGAACATTGAATGCGCACCGAAATCTTTCCTCATCGAGTGTCCTGATCAATTCACAGGTACCAGTGTGAGCATCCCAGACTTTCAGTTCGTCCGCCCCTGTGGCAATCATCTTGCTATCGGGCGAGTAGCAAACCGCAGACACGATGTCTTCCACCTCGATTGGTCCGAGAATCGTACCACCCCTCCCGACATCCTACACTCTGAATGTCCCGTCGTCTAATGCACTCCTACTCGCTTTCTGTCTGGACTCCAGCAGACAGATATCACCGTACCTGTGTGCCCCAGCCATTTTTCCACGACTTTGCCTGTGTCAATGCCCCACAATGTCACTGCGCCATCCTGACCCCCGCTTGCTACTATTTCTTGCCGTCCGACAACAATGCTATGGCGCGCATCAATCCACTTTCTTCGGTCTGCAAAGCCTCCCCGATCTGTGTGCCTCTCTCCAAGTCCCGGGTTCGAAGCGAGTTATCCTGTGAACAGGTGATGATCCACTGTTCACATTGGGGCAGGGATAGGACGTGATAGACAGTTCCGCTCTGTCCTCCCATCCTTTTGTGAGGCTTCACCGCTGAATTTTCTTGCTTCTCAGCAGCGGGGGAAGCCATATCTTTTCTTCGGGACTTTACTTAATGGGTGCGGGGCAATTTCAGTTCTTTCTTTCAAAACCTGTCCGAACCCATCATTTACTCGCAGATACTCCAATAAATAATACACAAGCAGAATGAGAGCTGCGACATGGTGCGTGTTTTGTTGCATGCAGAGTTGTGTCAGGAGGGAGATTGCCATTTAGGGCGCGTCTTTTATGCTGTATCATCATGTTCGTTTCGTGGCTTGAGTGCAGGCTGTGCAGATCAAGGGCCCAAGTATGTTTACTGATAATGTGTGCGCGTTGTCTTCCACGACGCGTTCCTCGTTTGCAGCACCACGTCTCAGGTAAGTCATTTGCCACATCCCCGTGTTTCTGAATCTTAACTGACCAAATCTGATTCTCTGGCATCGTTGCATATCCCCTCACGCTGCATGCGATCTAAATTTCATTTAGAGCTCAACAGAATGACGATATCAAATGCATTCCTCTCCGTTGCCTTCAACATCCTACATCAGTCTTAGCCATCGGTATCCCACTAGCCAAATCGCAATATGCTATCCTTGTGACCTTCCTGGCCTTCGCCCAGTCTGCATGCTCGGAGGAAGGCATGTTTCTGGGTTATTAACTAGTTAATAACACCGGTATTTTTCACCGAACTCTATTCTGCATAGCTTGATGTCACTTCAACAGCGAATCAAGATATCCACAAGCTGTTAGGCGACTATGGATAGCCGTTGTTTTACGCGGTTTTCATAGTCACTTCAATAAGCGCACGAGCATTTCGTCAGTTGGTACCGTACATGACTGCAAATGTAGATTATGCGTACTGAAACCGATCAATATCTGTGAATTGCTAACTGTTGCAAGTATTGGCGCGTAACAAGAAGTCAAAAGGTGTAAATGATTAGCGTTACTTACAAATCAATGCGCTGCTCCCTCACAAAGCGGAAGCCACTAAGAAAGCTATTGACTAATGTCCATCTATTCGAAACACCACTGCCCTCTTCAAGGCGTGGGAAGAGACCGCTGATGATGACAGCCACATTTGTTGGAGACTCCATGAGTGAATCTCCGAGGTCGAGGAATTTGAGATGCTTGTTGCAAAGTCCACCGCCAGGGCGCTTGAGATTTATGCCGTCCAAATTGGTGGCATCAATGAAAAGAGCCAGCGAAGTCAGCGTGGGGCAGAGCCGAAGCAACCCTATTAGCCCATGGAATGTGGGTACTGTGGCGGTCTTGATGGAGACACAGCCGCCGATTTTGAGGACTTGGAGCTTAGGCCAGGCTCTCACTAACTGGCACAACTCCTCGTCAGATACTGAGATATTACAACCATTCTCAATGACCAGCTGAGTTAGATTGCGAAATGCCTGCAATGACGTGAAGATGCCTGATTCTGTGGACACCTTCTTCCTCAATTGAACGAGAGAGAAGGATTCAAGTTTGTCGTTATCGCATCTCTCTTGGAGGATGGCGAAGAACTTGGAGAGCATCACAGACGAGGACCCCAAAACCCGGGTCCTGATGGTGACCTTGATTTCTGTGCTTCTGACGATCTCAAGGGAACTGAAGAAGTTCGAGGCGTACTCAATTGTATGAGTAGAAAGGCACAATGATTTCAAATTACGAAAGCCGGGGAATTGCAAATGCGGCTGGATGTCCTGGCGTAATGGTGCGCGTAAGTCCAAGGATAGTGACTGCAGAGTTCGCAGCTGCACTCGATGCCTTCGATTCCTAAGCCTCACACCAATGTGTGAAGATGGTGGAGCTGGGAAACAGGTTGTATGATGAAAGGTGAAATTTTATGCAACGAGTCGACCGTTGTCAGGTGTGCAACTCCCACAGTCATGCATTGGAGATGAGGACACAAGGTCCCAAGAGACGAAATGACGGGAAGAACACTGGAAGAAGCTAAAGAAATCACCAGGTCCAATTCCACTAGCGACGGTACGAGAGCCATGCGCAAGAGCTCTGCAGTAAAGCGGGTTCCATCGTCACGCAATGTTAATTTGCGAAGCTTCGGAAAAAAGGAGGCAGGTGTTGAAGGACAAGACAACATTAGCAAACTGAGAGCCTCGATCCTCAAGTGGTATGGTGTTATGATGATGGAGTGCACTCGTGACGTGTATTTGAAAAGAGTATCCCACATCTTGCCATCAGGAGGTTTCTGCAATACCTGTACAAGTGAACTCAGTCTGAAGTCCACAATCATATGAAATCAGGACATTCACCAAACGTTTATCGTCACTGCCGAACAGGTCACTTGGTAAACAAGTGACAAGTGGATTCACGGACTGCAGATCCCTCCAGAGGACATCAAGTGCTGGGCGCTTGAACTCGCGGCATGTGGATGCAAGGGCAGGAAGCGATCTATGTTCTGTGTGAGAGCTCATTGTGCATATTACTTCGAGATTTCGTAAAGCCGGGTGCATGGCTAATAAATATGATATTGGAGGACACTTGCAAAGTTGCGTGAAAGTGTTTGTAATTGTGCCTGCAAGTTACTGAGCATTATTAATTAGCTTATTCAAGGCACAGATTATATTTATAATTAGTAATTATCAGTACTTATCCTCTATCCTTAGAGCATCTCCGCACCTGTCCAAGGCTTGGTTACCACTCTACTGACATTGTCACAACCTCCTCTTTGTTGGGACTGCGAGGGCCGTGTTTGTGTAGTCTCCCCGGATCAACGGAACCTCTGGAGAAACTTCAAAGGCTGCAGATTTGGAGAAGGCGCCAAGTACGATAGTCTTTTTGCGGATTCTGTTTGTCAATTTAAAAAAAAATGGAATCACTCGCAGCGGTGCTTTCCCAAGTAGCGAAAAGGTAATAGCTAGGGGCTTGCCAGTAGCACACGCTTCACTATATTCGAGACAATCAGTGTAGTCAATCAACCGACGGCAGACACGACGGCCAACATTTTCACCAAAGCACTTCCGAGACCCAGTCATGAAAGGCATAGAAGCCAACTGGGTATGCGAGCTTCAGTCTGCTGGCCCACGGGTCGTCCGGGCCCAGCAGAGAAATCAGAGCTTATTATGATTAATGTGGCGATCAAAATTATTCGTTGAATCATGCCGTTCTCCCTGCACGCGCCTGTGCCTTGATTGTCTCTTACAGCTTGTCGATATCTATCTCGTTGTTGAGAAACAGATCGAAAGCGATTGCTATGTTGTTGTGGAAAATGGCCGCTCTCCATCTGCACGACCATAACTCACAAGATCTACCTGATGACAGTATGTTCGACCTATTTTAGCACGGCAATAATTGAACCGTTGCTGACCTCCCTCGCCTCCATAGACAGCACGGATTTTGCCACTGAGATGCGACCTCGCAGCAGTTTTGAATCACGAGAAAGATTGTTTGACTTGTGGCTCGGAACACAGGCAATTGCAACATTGAGCGCCCCAAAGGTTGGACCGAGAACTTCTTTGCTTCAGACAGTATTGAAGTCATGCTCGCGAGTTCCGCTCGCAAGCCTGTTGACAGTATTAAGGTCATACTGGAACGAGTACGCGGCGTCCGATATTTATTTTCCTCTGTGAACGACTTCTACTGCTTCAACTGTGCGAGCGTGGAGCTAGCTGTAGTAACTAGCCTGAAGGGCAAGTAGTCCCTTTGGAAGCAGATGGACGAAAACGTCATGTAGGTGCAAGTGAGATAGCTTCCGGAAGCATGATAATAGCCAGCTCAGACAAGTAGCGCCAAGGAATGGATGGATAGTTGAGGTACAATATCGACTGCGCCAGTAAATGTGGACCCAAAAGGCACAACTGTCTCCCTTTTATTGGATCTACCTACGGGAGACTAGGGCATCTGGCATCGATAATCGATAATAAGAACACACCACAGAGCACACGGAACACGTTTCATAATACTTCAAGTGAGGATGAAACGGTTGATCCCGCAGAACCAATTCGTGCGACTCTCCTATGTGTCCAGGAGACATGGCGACGGCACTTGCTGGTGTGTTTGGGCTTTTGATAACTTGGATTGCACGCCTATGTAGTACTTATCGATTATCCTGCGACGCCTACATCAGTAAATTCCCACATTTCTTGACTTCCTTTTTCGAGACTTGCCGCTGGTCAAAATCCCAAAAAGGAGCGGAAAAGTCACTCGCAAAAATGGCGACACCAACTTGCCATCAACTTGCCACAAGGCATATAAGTTGGATAAGTAGATGCCTCCTCTTGAATTTTACTTTTTTTCTACCTTTATTTTCGCTTTTTGAGCAATTATTTTCAATTATTCCTACAATACTAGATAGTCCCACGAGTCCGTGTGTCCCAAGAGTTCGCGCATTGACTCTAGCACACGCAATTCTGCACGGAATCGTTAGATGTATATAACATTTATGTTCCCCCCAACATAATACACATGGCCATGTTTTTTGTTTGAAGAAAATCGAAGTAGATCTCGTCCCATGGCCAACTTATTGGTGCTGGAGGCTAGATTTGTGTATAGAAGACTCGCTCTGAAGGTTAGATCGTCACATTAAATTCTGGAATTTAGTATGATGGTTTTACACGATGAGAGAATACTAAAACAAATTTCTCCGGGGCCATATGCTTGTCAGGATCTTTCGCAAAAAAAGAAATATGCCCCAGACGTGACAATCTATCCAAAGCGTTACATCGAGACTGTGTAAACCGAAACTCCGAAATACGGCACAAAAACACCAATGCCAAATTGAAGTCTGAGCCCACCCCAACAGCTGCATGGTCAAGTCCAAACAGCTGTGCCAGGCCCATCCGAGTCCACCTTACGAGCTATTGCCCGTTGTGCCTTCGGCACAAGCCAAAGTTGCGCTTCGCGCTCCTTTGGTGTGAGGTGAAGTTCTTATTCTTAATAATCATAGTACTGAAGCCAAAGGAGCACTTCGTGCTCCTTTGGCTTCAGGAGGTGCCTGCGGCACCTCAACTTCTTAGGAATTGTAGCAGATTTTAAATAAATTATATTTTCAAGCAGAATATCAACAACAGTAAAAGTACAAAATGAACTGCAGAACATATATGTAAATCAATCACCAACAGGATCAGTCAGTCCTCCAAGTACTTCTTTATACACTACATTGGTTGTGTTTGAACCTTGTTCATGCTCAGGAAAAATAGCAAACACTCTCTCTGGGTGAGTGCAGCGAGACAAAGCCACATAGAGTTGTCCATGACCAAAGACAGGTGTGCGCAAATTAAGGCCAACCCACTTGATGCTCTGACCTTGTGCCTTGTTGATTGTCATAGCAAATGCAAGACGAACAGGGAATTGGCGACGCTTGAGAGGAATGGGGTTTTCTTCAGAATTTGATTCCAGAGTCATCCGAGGAATCAGCACTGTGTTCTCATCTTGTTGTTGAGCTTCTTCATCATTTCCATCCCTAAGAATACAACACCTGAGGACATGTGTGGTCTAAGACAGGAGGATCATGCGAGTTCCATTATAGAGTCCATGGGTGGGATCCAAGTTGCGCAAGAGCATGAGAGGAACACCTGCTTTGACCTCTAATTTGTGCAAAGGGAAGCCTGATGGGGTGAGAGTATGAAGGAACTCGGTGGGGATGTAGTCATAGTCTTTCTCAGTAACTGAGTCTGCACTGGTGAAGACTGCTTTTTCTCCTGGGAATGATTCAAGAATAGTGGTATTGATTTCATTCACATCTGTGTTTTTTGCAGAGAGGATGGTGCGATCCAGGAAGTAGGAGTCGTTCAAGGGAGGATGGTTAGGAAGAAGAAGCACAGAGTATAGGGCATTGATGAGAGACTGGACATCGTTGTTGGCACAGCGCATGCGAATAGGGAGGGTCACTGTGCCATCACCATCTGTGCCCTTTCCACCTCCAATCTCAAGAAGCCACTTTGCAAATTCATCAGAAGCAGGATCTTGACCAAGTCGCATGTTTCTCTTGAGGTGGAAGATACGAAGCTTTGGCCATATGCGAGATCTGCAAAAGGTAGCGCCCACTATCTGCTCCCTGGAACCATGAGGTACCACTGGCAGAGTCTGTCTGAAGTCTCCTCCAAAGAGCATGGTTACTCCTCCAAAATCAGCATCAACGTCCAGAAGATCACATAAAGTGTGGTTAAGGTATTCCAGGATATGACGGTGCAGCATAGGAATTTCATCACAGATGATTAGAGAGGTGGCCTTGAGAAGTTCATGGACGACATCTCCTTTCTTGATGTTGCATGAGCTATCTTCATGAATGGGAATGGGGATCTTCAGTCGTGAATGAGCTGTACGTCCACCTGGTAGGAGGAGAGAAGTGATTCCAGAGGAAGCCACACATAGGACGATCTTGCCTTCAGCACGGAGTTTTGAAGCAATGAGCTTGCAGAGATATGTCTTGCCACATCCACCTGCACTGTGAACAAAGTGTGCATGTCCAGGTCTTTGCTCATTATGATGAATTGCATCATCAACCACGGCATCAAAGACAGTCCTCTGCTCTTCATTGAGGGAAGGGACTCCTCTGTCCACCATCTCCCGAAGGTCCTCCTGGATATACTGGAGCTGCTCAGCAATCAACTGGTTGCCCTCCATGACCCCCCATGTGTCTGCCATTTGAGATACAGGCATGTGAGGAATTGCTTCCAAAGACTTTCCATTTTTGTGAAGTACGCCATCGATGAGATAGAGACCATAGTCATGGATCTCTTCCTGTGTAGGGTCAGGTTTGTTGAACATTCGAGTAAGACGGCGGCGCAGATCATCGCAGAGATTGTCCTTGGAGTGGTCCCAAAGCTCTGGAGGACTTGTAGGGTTGCAGTGGAGGAGGATGATGGCAAAGAGATTACGCAGACGATGTCCAGTGCACATATGAGAGGCATCCTGCAAGCACTGGATCCATTCATTATCGTCTTCAAGCAGACCCCTGCGTTGACATGCATCCTTGAAGGTCTCACAGACAACATCATCCACAGTACGGAGGTGTTCATAGGAGGTAGCCCCTTTAAAAAAACCATGGTAAGTTTGATTGACACAGAATTGTTGCAGACATCATACCTTTGACTACAGTCAAAAGCAATCTCAGATAGAAGCGCTCTCCAGAGCCAGGTACAGCAGCATACATTCTTCCAATGGCCAATCCATGCTCACGTATCTTCCATGCGGTCTTGTTCCATACAAATTTTGAGGGAAAGTCTTGGTAGAGGTGGCCATGGGCTCCAGCTGCCACCAAGTTCTCATTGGCATTAGCTTTGAACCATCCAGTGAGGCAAGTCTCCTTGGTTGCTGCACAGTTAAGGACGTCCTGGGCATCATCCTCTGGGTTATAGACCACCATCTGTTCATTTGGGAGGTGGACTGGCAAGCGGTAGACAGAGGGCCATTCAAGATGCATTGGAAACTCAAGGATGCGCCATGCAGCCTCATTTGAGCTGATATATCTGGAATCAAGATAGGATTTGACCTCATCCACCGCTCCTCTCATCTCCAAAGTAGCACGGTCATTTCCTTTGTAGATGTACTTGTGGATATATTTGACCGACTTTATAGATGCACAGACTTCCAGATTGATGTGGCAGTTGAATTCCACCAGCAGTTGTGGAGGGTGAGGTACAACATCTTTGTTTGTGAAGATGTAGTCATTCTTCTGGATCGTATGACCGTTATCAGGTCTTGCATACTCTGGATAGCCATCATCCTTCAGCAAGGTCTGGGGGTTGAATGACTTTGGGAAATGTTTTTTGCACTGTCCATTCTCCAAGCAACGCTGTGGACTGCAAGGGCCATGCAGCATGTATTTTTCTACAGCCTGGTAGAGTTGGGGATGGACATTTCTGTCAGGAATCTGGGCAGATATGAAGGAGTCGATCTGTTCAACGGTGCGTATCTTATGATCTGGTTCAAGGAAGATGAGGAGATGCATGTGAGGAAGACCGCGCTTTTGATATTCGATGGTGTAGACCAATCCTGCGACCTTTCCATAGTAGCCTTTACGAACTTTCTTCAAGAGAGCTTGTTGCTTCTGATAGAATACGCGAGCCACCAAGTCTGGACGGTCCACAGCGTTCTGACCTATATGAGTGATTGTCAGGAATGAAGTCATAAACATTGCTTCAGATATGGATTCTTACCTTGGAGGAGATTCTCAGTGATCTCAGGCCAACTCCCATTTGCAGTCATGGTTAGAAAGAGATCCGGTTTCTTGCAGGCACGGCAAATGGCCAAGGAGTCTTGCAGTAGCTGATGCATGTATCGAGGGCTGCCAGTATGAGAGGAGGGAAGAATAATGGAGCGACCTGTCTGAGCCAAATCAACCACACCATCATTGAGAACATTATCTGTGAGGCCTCTGTAGCAGTCTGCCCTCAGCTGCTGTTGGTTGTTCTTGATCCAGTTCAACCTTGATTGTTCAATGGAGGCCCAGGCATCAACCACATACTGCTGGAACAGTCTTCCACCACGAAAGATGTTGTTGGAGTCAAGGTGGTCTGGACGTGGGTGAAGGCGGTAGGCATAGTACAGCAGCTGGGTGACATTTTTTGCATGTCCACGTTGACCTTCATTGAGATTCATAGGGATGGAAATATCCCAACCGTCCTCGCCTCGAGGATGTATAAGAACGTAGTGAAGAGTTGCATATGCATGGCTGAGCTGACTGATCCGTTGAAGTCCACCACCTTGAAGCCGCACAATAAGATCACGTTTTTCTGACACATCCTCAGATCCATCTCCAGGAAGAATTGCAGCAATTTCATCAGCAGTTGGGAGATTATATCTTCGACCATCTATGCCTTGCTGGAAGTGAATGCGTACACGAACATCTGTGTGCTCCTCTGGAGGCTTCTCCTGCATGACTTGATAGGCCTGCTTATAAACAGCAGCATAGGGATGGGTTCGATACAGCATGTCATGGAGGTCTCTGAGAATGCAACGATCAAGACCTTCATTTCCAGGTCGGGTGGCACGGATGTTGGTTGCCTCCTCTGGATCATAGATGTAAAGCTGTGCATATGAAGGCTGAAGACCTTCTGGAGGTATAAGACTGCCCATGAGATGATGGAGTGAGCCATGGATACGGAATGCATTTGGGCCAGAGCCTTGAAGAGCACGATCCTCGATATTGACGCCAACTGACGTAAATGCAAGGGCACTGTTGTACTGACGAATCTTGGATCTGAATGTTCGGTCTTCATATGCCTGCTGCAGCTCAGGTGGCCATGCTGGGAAGGGCTGAAGGCTGACTTGGCCCTGCAAGCAGCACATACCAAAGCGTGGATTCAGTCTGGAGGAGTTGGAGAGTTTTTCGCACAGAAAGTGCCTTGCATGGCAGTTGGGACACTCTACATCAAGAGGACCAAGAGTATCATGGAGAATAGGCTCGGTATATGGACGACCTCCATCAGGGATAGGAATGGCCTGGTTGATATGCACCTGATCCTCTTCCTCCTGCTGCTGACGATGTTCACGATCCTGAGTTCTCCTTCTTTCCTCATCCTGATTGTGTTGTTCTTGAGATGCTGGATCATTATATTCATGTAGTGCCTCTTCTAAATGCTCCTCCCGCTCATGGGCCCTCTGCTCCCTGCGGTGTTGGTCCTCCTCCACCTGTTGACCTGCTCGCTGACGATCCTGAGCATGTCTATTGGCCTGCTCAGCTTCATGCTCCTGTTGTTCAAGATCATACTGAGCCTGTCTATTGATCTGCTCAGCTTCCTGCTGCCATTGCTCAAAAGCATACTGAGCCTCTCTGTTGATCCACTCAGCTTCCTGCCGCTGCAACTGCTGGTGAATCTGCTGTTGATGAAATGCCTCCTGTTGTTGTCTTTGATGCAAGTCATTTCTAATCTGCTCCTCCTGGAAATGATGCTGAAACTGAATATTGAATTGATGATGATCAGGTCCAGGCAGTGCAGGTAAGGGAGGTGCGGTGTTGTGAACATTCTGGCTGCAGCCTTGCAGCGACTGTTTTGACGTAGTTTGACTTACCCTTACATTCCTTAGGTTATGTTCGCATTTTTACTGCTTACATAATCATCTCTCTCTTACCTGGACTTTATACCTGTCTTTACCTGGTGGTTTCTGGTTTCCAGTTCTTGGTTGCTCCCCATTAGTTTGGGTTATTTAGTAGCATCCCCTGTTGTAGCTTCGTAGTAGTAGCTTCTTCAGCTCACTTCTTAGCTCCTGGAACACATTTCTCCGTTTGGTCTGGCAGTGACTTTGTCCCCCTCATTCCTTTCCTCTCTACCTCTTGAGCCAGAGCCTGGTCAGAAACCCTTTAGGGTCGAACGTGTCTACTCCTTAGACGTAGCAGCTAGACATAGCACTGACCCAACATATCTGCAAGCCTACTGCAGAGTAGTTACCCACAGCGGGATTTGGTGCAAAGTATTGGAGAGGATTATCCAAGTTGTGAGGACAAACTGCACCCTCATAGTGAATAGGGCCATACATGGGAGGGGCAGGAGGAGCAGGAGGAGCAGGAGCAGGAGCAGGAGCAGGAGCAGGAGCAGGAGCAGGAGCAGGTGGTGGTGGTGGTGGTGGTAGTGGTGGTAGTGGTTGAGGATTATTGCACCTCCGTCTTGCAGCACAGCGTGCTTCGAAATTATTCATTGTGGCTGCAGCAACATTTGCCATACGACGTTCATACTCATTCTGAAGTGCAGCAGGTGCAGGTGCAGGGATATGGCCAAAGGGAGGTGCTAAGGCTGGAGCAGGAACAGGTGGTGGGGCAGGTTGTGGATGGTGTTGACGCCACATACGTTGAGCCTCATGATGCTCGACGACATTGCGTGGTAGACCGGGAAATCTTTGCATGGGAATTGGACCATGGTTCAAATTTCCCAACATCTGAGGAATGTTCTATAGACACATCAGAAGATGTCTTATTAAAATCAAAATAATTGTCCCTACCATGTGAGGAGCATTTTGTGGTAATGGTTGAACTGCAGGAGCATTGGGATGGCGACGTGCAGGAGGTGAACCAAGATTTCGCTGGTTTCTCTCAGCCTGACGTGCAGCAGCCTGTGCCCGCTGAGGAGAGGTAGGAGGTGTGGAGGGGTTCCTATTGAGGAGAAATGTAAGTCAAAAAGAATATTCTAAAATTTGTAATAGCCACAAACATTGGAGAAGATAGCGAAAAAAAATTGATGTGAGAAAAAGGGCAGAGGAGGGTCAAATTTCCAATGGACGTAGATACACTGCCTGAAAATCAGTCATCATACATAAAAATTTCAGAGAAATATCACATATCAAAGTTCCAAACAAATATTGCCGAGGGTGACTGAAGAAGTACCAGCAGATTCCAGGATGAGCTAATACCCTGGAATTCGACATATGACAGTGCTAAGAACAGCCAAAAGCTGCCTGAGAAATTATCCCGAAGGATAGGATGGCAACTGTGAGAAGGCTGCAAGCAGACCGACTCAGCATGTAAAAGTGCCCCGCCAAACCAAATCTCTACACTGTAGCGTACACAGAGGTCCAGAAACAACCAGCGAACACCCGCAAGAACGGATGGCCAGGGAAGTAGGACTTGGTTACACGTTCGTCTGGATCAACA
Organism: Suillus lakei; assembly: GCA_016628065.1. NCBI lineage: Eukaryota > Fungi > Basidiomycota > Agaricomycetes > Boletales > Suillaceae > Suillus > Suillus lakei. Next base: position 381,969 of record JABBWA010000005.1, read on the forward strand.
GGAGTTCGTGAGTCCAAATGGAATACAGGGCCAGCAACAGACAACAATCACACCTCACAATCCTTCGAACTCCAAAGAACGGTCCAGAAACGGTCCAGAAACGGTCCAAACGCGGTCCACAGTCCAAAGGGTCCCAAAAGCGAAAATCTCTGATTATGTAATCATTAATTTTTTTCATAATTCCAATATAATATAATATAATATGATCACTATTATATTATAATACTAAATAACTTACATAGAGAACTACAGATGTATCCAAAACAAAAACTGAAGCAGGATATGGAGGAAAACAGAAAGAATTTGAAGAGTTTGAGAAAGTGTTGAGATATGGCAGAGGGAGCAGTGGTGGGGGAAGAGAGGAAAGGAAGCTTGGAGCACGAGGGCATTTGTAGGGAACAACACCGCAAAGGTTGCGAGGTCACGTGACAAAACCACGCGAGTTTCCAAATAAGGGATTAGCCGAGCTAAGCGCAAACCATGTGCTCACCACATGGCGCTACGCGCAAACCATGCGAGCTGGCGAGAGTGTTTCCCAGGGGTTGGCCCGTAATTCTTAGACGAGCTCTCGCCCGTTGTGCCTTCGGCACAAGCCAAAGTCGCGCTTCGCGCTCCTTTGGTGTAAGGTGAAGTTCTTATTCTTAATAATCATAATACTGAAGCCAAAGGAGCACGAAGTGCTCCTTTGGCTTCAGGAGGTGCCTACAGCACCTTCTGCTGTGCCTTTGGCACAGGAAGATAGCGGAGCGCTTCATGCTCCTTTGCAAGGTGCCTGCGGCACCTTGTGTTGCGCCTTTGGCACCTCAACTTCTTAGGTCTTAAGTCTTAAATCTTAATTTTCATTCTTAATTCTTCACAATCATATCAGATTTTCAAATAAGTCACATTTTTGAGCAGCATCTTCACAAAACCAAAAGTACAATCTACTACTACACCACATCAAAGTACACAATACGTAACATCAGTCGCTTCTCTATATAAAAGTACACAGTATCTACATCAAACATCAATACGATCCGTGAGTCCTCTAAGCACTTCGCTATACACTACATTCGTCGTCTTTGTCCCTTCTTCATGCTCTGGGAAAATAGCAAGCACTCTATCCGGGTGAGTGCACCGAGACAAAGCCACGTATAGTTGTCCATGACCAAACACAGGAGTCTGCAGATTAAGCCCAACCCACTTGACGCTTTGACCTTGTGCCTTGTTGATCGTCATGGCAAATGCAACACGAACCGGGAATTGACGGCGCTTCAGAGGAATGGGGTTTTCTTCAGAATTTGATTCCAGATTCATCCGAGGGATTAGGACCGTGTTTTCATCGTCTTCTTGACCTTCATCAACTCCATCCCTAAGAACATGACACCTGAGGATCCGTGTCGTCCAAGACAGCAGGATCATCCGAGTTCCATTGTAAAGCCCCTGAGAGGGGTTCATGTTGCGCAGCAGCATCAGAGGGACACCTGCTTTGACCTCCAGTCTGTGCAAAGGGAACCCTGATGGCGTCAGGGTATGCAGGAACTCTATGGGGATGTAATCGTAGTCCCTCTCAGTGACCGAGTCCATGCTGGTGAAGACTGCTGTATCTCTGGGGAAAGATTCAAGGATCGTGCTGTTTATTTCATCCACATCGGTGTTCTTGGCAGAGAGGATGGTGCGTTCCAGGAAAAAGGCATCATCCACCGGAGGATGGCCAGGAAGCAGAATTGGAGAGTATAGGGCATTGATGAGAGACCGGACATCATTGTTGGGGCAGCGCATGCGAATGGGGAGGGTCACCGTTCCATCTGCAGCCGTGCCCTTACCAGCTCCAATCTCAAGGAGCCACCTTGCAAATTCATCAGAGGCGGGGTCTTGACCAAGCCGCATATTTCTCTTGAGGTGGAAGATACGAAGCTTTGGCCATATGCGAGATCTGCAGAAGGTAGCCCCCACTATCTGCTCCCTGGAACCATGAGGCACCACTGGCAGGGTCTGCCTGAAGTCTCCTCCAAAGAGCATGGTTATTCCTCCAAAATCTGCATCGACGTTCAGAAGATCACGCAACGTGCGGTCAAGGCATTCCAGAATATGACGATGGAGCATCGGTATCTCATCGCAGATGATGAGAGAGGTGGCCTTGAGAAGCTCATGGACGACATCCCCTTTCTTGATGTTGCATGAGCTATCCTCATGAATGGGGATTGGGACTTTGAATCGTGAATGAGCTGTACGACCACCTGGTAGAAGGAGAGAAGCAATTCCAGAGGAGGCCACGCATAGGACGACCTTGCCTTCAGCACGGTGTGGGAAACTACTCCGCAGTGGGCGGATATAATGTTGGGTCTTTGCTATACCTGCTGCTTCACTTGCAAGGCAAGAACATTCGACCCTAAAGGGGTCTGCTACTGATATAAGTCTGATAGTTAGTGTCTAAGGTCGTGGAAAGGTAAGGAAACAAGTCCGAAGGTATGCGGACCAAGTCCGAAGGTCAAAACGTCGGGTCCGAAGGTATACTACCAAGTCCGAGGCACGGGAAAGCGGGTCCGGAGCTTCGGGTCGTCGGGTTATGGGTAATAGCAATGGAACGGGTTCGGAAAGCGTTGGACTATGTCCGGAAACAAGGGAAAGTCAGGGAAAACGAATGGCAAGGGTTTCGGGTGTGAAGTGGGTGTGGAACGGGTGAGAAACAGGTATATTCAGCCAGGTAACAGGTAAGGACAGGTATGTGACCAAGTAGATGGGAAGTCCCACCTACAGTAAAGTAAAGAGTGCTTGGTCGTACTACCAGTCCTATATAACTAGCTACATAGAAATCCGGAATATCAAAAACAGGAAAACATCGGGTCCGGAGGTATGTAAACTGACATGAGGCGCTGCGGACGTGTGAGAACACAGGTAATAACGCTGTATACTGCATCAGTCATGGGAAACAAACTACTACGCACCAGTGGGGTTGGACGGAACGGACAGGACATAGGACGGACGGGTTTCCGAAGGTATGCGAGCGGGTCCGGTGCATCTCCAGTGATGTCCGGCGGGTCCGAGGCTCGGAGAGCGCGGGAAAGCGTCGGGTTTGAGCGGGTTTCGTCAGAGATGACTGGGAATGACTGTACTGATGTCTGGACAACTGGGCTTTCGACGTACTCCGTAAAATAGGCCTCTGCAGGGCTGCAGTGAGAATGTTTCCTACAACGGATCTTCGAAGCAATGAGCTTGCAGAGATATGTCTTGCCACATCCACCTGCACTGTGGACAAAGTAGGCGTGTCCAGGTCTTTGCTCATCACGATGCATTGTGTCATCGACCACGGCATCAAAGACCACCCTCTGCTCGACATTGAGCAAAGGAACTCCTGTATCCACGGTCCGCTGAAGTTCTGCTCGATCATACAGGAGCTGCTCAGCGATCAGCTGGTTGCCCTCTATGGCCCCCCATATGTCTGCCATTTCTGATACGGGCATTTGAGGAATTGCTTCTAAAGACCTTCCATTTTTGCGAAGAACACCATCAATGAGGTAGAGACCATAGTCGTGTATAAAGTCTAGACAAAGTCAGACCTCAGTCGTGATGAACGGACTATATTAGTATGTACCTAGACAAAGTCAGACTATGGTAATAATGTCAGCGTCTAGGTATCATACATAGAGAAAATGAGACATACCCTCAGTCGTGATGAACGGACTGAGGAAAGAGGGAAAAAACAGAAAGAGAAACTGATATATGGTGGTTTGTATTCCTATACAATACTCCGCCAAGCCGTGTCGCATTGTCACGTGCATGCATGCGCCAATACTCCTCCTCAACGCGATACGTCTCCTCCTCGTCTTTATCACCGTAGGCCCAAGTAGTTTCGTAGGCGACCGTAGTCTTTCTTTGGCAGTGCTTTAGTGAAGATGTCGGCCACGTTGTCGTGGGTACGAACATAATGGACCTTGATTTGGCGTCGAGTAACACGTTCACGAAGCGAGTGATAGGCGATGTCGATATGTTTAACTTTGGCGTGGAAGGATGCATCCTCGGTGAGCACAATGGCGCCGTTGTTATCGCACATGAGGGGGGAAGCTGAAGCTTGTTGGAAACCGAGTTCTTGTAAGAGCATCTGGATCCAGGCAATTTCTTTACCGGCTTCAGAGGCGGCAACATACTCAGCTTCACAGGTAGACAAAGACACGGTTTTTTGTTGACGTGCGCTCCATGTGACAACTCCAGTTCCGAGGGAGCAACTGTAGCCGCTGACAGATCGTCTTGTGTCGACGCAGCTGGCAAGATCGCTGTCAGTGTAGGCTAGGAGATGGGCAACGTGGTCGCCGCCGAGAACGAGGCTGAGAGTTCGGGTGCCCTTAAGGTATCGGACGACGCGTTTAGCGGCTTCCCAATGCGCTGGACCATAAGAGTCGAGGAACTTGCAGAGTTGTTGGACTGCGTAAGAGATATCGGGGCGGGTGCCTATGGCCAGGTACATTAAGGAACCAACGAGCGATCGATAGGGAGTGCGTGTCATGAGCTCGCGAGTGGTGTCATCCCGTGGGGAGTGGTCTCGACGAGATAGTCGTAGTCCTGGTTCCATAGGTACCGCACAAGGAACAGCGTCAGTGAGGCCGAACTGTGAGGTGACACGATCAATAAGCGCGGTTTGGGAAAGAGAGATGGTGCGTGCGGGTCGATCACGAGTGATGGCAATACCTAGGCAAAAGTGTGCGGCACCAAGTTCAGCGACTTGCCACTTGGTCCGTAGTTGTGATTTGAATTCGACAAGGGCGCGCGTGGTACTGCTGACGGTGAAAAAGTCGTCAACATGGACAGCGATGAGGAGTATACCAGCAGGGGAACGATGGAAGTAGATACAGTGTTCGCTCTTTAGGCGGGTGAATCCCCAGGACAACATAGCTTCATTGAGTGTTTTGTTCCACACGAGTCCTCCCTGCTTCATACCGTAGAGTCCCTTTTGCAGCTCCCACACGTGGTCCTCGAAACCTGTGGCGACAAAGCCCTCTGGTTGTTCCATGTAGCATACCTCATCCGCGTCAAGAAGACCGTATAGGAAAGCGGTCTTGATATCGAGCTGTTCGATCTCCCAATCAAGAGCAGCACCGAGATGGGCGAGAATGCGGAAGGATTCCAGGCGAGCGGTAGGTGCGGAGGTCTTTGTATAATCTTGACCCCAGATTGCTGAGTATCCCTTGCAGACGTAGCGTGCTTTAAAGCGTGCTGGTGCGCCGTGTTGGTCCCATTTCAGTTTAAACACGGGTCGGCCTTTCATCAGCTTGCGGCCCGCAGGGATGGACGAACGTGGAACCAATTTATACACACCAAGATCACGGAGTGAATCAAACTCCTCTTGTAAGGCGGTAGTCCACTGTTGAGCGTGAGGTGATGCCATTGCTTCGTGATACGAGGTAGGGTTGTCAGGCTGTTGGTGGTCGAAGCCGTCAGGAAGAGCAGCGAAAGCCTCGTACAAGTAAGAAAGCTCCTCCTCGAGTGCGGAAAGGTCAGGGGCAGGCATGTCGGCTTTAAAAGCACGGGCTGACGTGGCATCGAGCTCGCGGAGTCGTTCAGCTGCTGCAAGGGACGCCAGGGCTTCTCTCTGGGCTGCAGGCACATAAGTGGTGCCATCTAGTGCACACTGACGTTCAGAGGGGACTGGGACACGCGTAGAACGACGTGGTAGGGGGTCGTCCTCGTTGGAGTCTGTGACGTCAGCGACAGTGGCACGTTGGTGGATGGGGGAAGGTGCGTCAGGTCTGGATGTCGCGGGAGGGTTAGACAACATGCTGCCAGGATGCAAGGGGGTATGATGGTCATTAAAGGACTCAATGAAAGACACGTGGTGTGAAACAAACACTTTGTGCGTAGCACGGTGGTAGCATCTGTAGGCTTTAGAGTCAAGAGAATACCCAATAAGAATGCATTCGGTTGATCTATTGAAGATTTTGGGGTTATGGCGATTCTGAATGAGGACGAATGCTCGACATCCAATTTCGCGGAGGTGCGACAGATCTGGCTTACGGAAGAACCAACGCTCGTATGGGGTATGGCCGAGCTGCGATGTAACTGGGGTGCGATTAGTTAAATATGTCGCTGTGAGGACAAACTCATCCCAACGGTTGGCGGGTACGTCACATGATGTTCGCATAGCTCGTGCCTTGCCCATCAAAGTATGGTGTAAACGCTCAACACGGCCGTTATGGGCCGAGGTGTAAGGTGCCGTAAACTGGTGTGAAGTCCCGCGGGTGAGGAGCCACTCGCGAACGCTGGAGGACTTTAGTTCACCATTGTCAGAGCGGAGAATACCAACTTTAAGTCCCGTTTCGACTTCACGAGCCTGGGTCCAGGCTTCCAGTGCAGGAAAAGCATCGCTTTTGGAAGCGAGTGGAATGGACCATGAGTAGGAGGAAAAGTCGTCAATGATATCCATTATGTATCTATTTCCTGCGGCGGATACAGTGTCCAGATGTTCCATCAAATCCACATGCACAATTCCCAATCTCCGATCCACACGCTTACCCTCCCTAACCTTTGGTATGCTTGTTTTTGTCTGTTTTCCGAGAATACATGAATCACAAACGGGAGGAAGGGAGGATAGATCGATGGGCATACCAGTGGCAAAGCCAGAGCGTGCTAAGTTGTAAACGGATCGGTAGTTCGCGTGTCCGAGGCGTTTGTGCCAAGTTTCCAGAGTGGGCTCACGATGTGCGATATAGGCGTGGTCTGCTGACAGCTGCCCTCCCGAAATTGTGTAGAGTTTGCGAGAGGTAAGGGAGCCTGTGAGCATTCGTGTTCCACTGCGGGCTTGGACCCAGCAAGAGGTAGCATCGAATGACGCTATACAACGGTGAGCTGCACACATTGCAGATACGGAAAGGAGGCGGACAGTGGCATTGGGAATGAAGAGTACATGGTCAAGTGTGAGGTGGATACCTTTGGCGACAATCAGACGAATAGTGCCGACACCGATTGCTTGGATGGAAGAGTTACCGATCCCACTAACGACATGAGGAGGGATGGGGCGCAAAGTATAGAAGTCTGACTCCACATTGCTGATATGCACAGAGGCGCCACTATCAAGAAAGAACGGGACGACTGATGGATCGACAGGGGTACGTGCACGTTGGTTTGGTGCTTTGTAGGTAATGCCCGCGAAATCGACAGGTTGCGAGTGAGTGCGCCAATCGACGCTGACTTGGAGGTCAATGGCGGCGAATAGGGCATCGTAAGCGTCGTCAGGGAGTTCCTGTATGAATGCGGATGTGGGGCTGTCGTACGCAAGTCCCGCAAACTCCTGGGTAGGTGTCGAAGCACCGGAAGTGGATGACATGGGAGTGCTGGCTACGAAAATGGCTTCGTGTGTTTCTGCGTCAAGAAGGTTACGCGCGACCATTCGTATCGTAACGTAACCCGCCCGGTTTGCCGGTGGATGCGCCCTTAGTAGGGCGTGAAGTGGCTGCGCTGGGGGGTTTAGCTGTATTACCACCTCCTCCACCTGCACGTGCTGCCCTGCGTTTCGCAATAATTTCGTCTTTTTTGCCCTCCATGGCTCCTCCTTTGCCGTAACAGTCCTTAGTGGAGTGCCACCAGCCACCACAGGTGGTACAACAGTTGGTGTGAGTGTTCTGGCCACAGTCAGGGCAAGGAGGACGACCACCACGGTTAGGTAGCTTGGACTTGTTGGACGCTATCATGGCAACATCGCCGGTCTTACCCTTATCGTTGTCAACGAGCTGTTGCTCAAGTTCGAGTCGCGAACGGATATTGGTGGGGCCATAGGGCGCAGATGGGGTGCTGATGACAATGGCATCGGCCACATGGTTACGGACATGCAGAAGGTCATCTCCCATCACGTTAAGCATAAGGATGGTAAGGAAATCTTCTTCCTTTGGGATCCCGATGGCATATATCCGCCTAGCTAAGTCGGAGAGCTGGGTACTGGTAAGAGCGAAACGTTCGGAGCGACAATACCGTAAGGCAAATGCCTGCTGAATCAGAAGAATCTGAGCAATGGGGCCAACCTGTTCATGGCGAGACTTCAGAGCCATCCAAGCGGCATGTGCGTCCGTGAAAGGAAGAAGGAAGTCTTGGTCTTCAGTACAGGAACGGGTACTCAGAGCTGCAACGATGCAAAGATTGTTCAGATCCCAAGTGGTAGCTCCAGTAGGGTCGAGAACGTCGTCCGGGCGTGTGATAACACCGAGAAGATAGCCCCCGCCGTGTTTAAGAAGCAAATAGTTGCGCATCTTGGCAGACCACGTGCCCCAATTGTTCTGACCACGATCAAGAAGTTCGATCTTCTCAAGATCCGTGTGACTAAGAGTTATGGATGCGATCTTGGAAGTCGTTGTCGACATGGTAGATGCGCTCGGTCCGGCTCCGTGGATAAGGGGTGTTTTAAGAGTGTTGGTGGGAGTGGACACAAAAATTCCTGAGGCGGGTAAGGTTGGTCGAGGGATACTAGTATTGGTACTATTAGAGCATAAATGGTGTTTTACCATGTCAGACGGTGACAGTACGGGGGAAAGAAGTATACGAGGTGATAAGAAGATGGCCTCGATATTTAAGGGTTTCGATGGCTCGACGTTGGAGAAGCTTCTCGCCTGATGAGGAAGTATTAACGACGCGTCGATGACGTCGAATGAAGTCAGCGGGTATCGCTGTACGCTGGGGACGTGAAAAATCCCGATGAGCGTCTAAGGGGGGTGTGACAAGTGTCCAGAAGGTTTCCGCTCGCTCGGTTCACGAGTGAGCAGGGCTCATAACCTATAAAGTCTAGACAAAGTCAGACCTCAGTCGTGATGAACGGACTATATTAGTATGTACCTAGACAAAGTCAGACTATGGTAATAATGTCAGCGTCTAGGTATCATACATAGAGAAAATGAGACATACCCTCAGTCGTGATGAACGGACTGAGGAAAGAGAGAAAAAACAGAAAGAGAAACTGATATATGGTGGTTTGTATTCCTATACAATACTCCGCCAAGCTGTGTCGCGTTGTCACGTGCATGCATGCGCCAATATCGTGGACCTCAACCTGTGTGGGGTCGGGCATGTTGAATGGTGCTCGAGTGAGGCGGTGACGCAGGTCATCGCAGAGATCTTCCTTGAAGCGAATCCAAAGGTCGTTGGGGCTTGTAGGGTTGCAGTGCAGGAGGATGATGGCAAAGAGATTGCGCATGTGATGTCCGGTGCACATATGAGAGGCATCCTGCAAGCACTGGACCCATTCATTATCATCGTCAAGCAGACCCCTGCGCTGACACGCTTCCTTGAAAGTCTCGCAGACGACCCCATCAAATGTCCGAAGGTGTTCGTATGAGGTAGCCCCTTTGAAAAACACGGTGAGTTTGATTGATAACAATCATCATAGATATCATACTTTTCACTACGGTCAAAAGCAATCTAAGGTAGAAGCACTCTCCAGAGCTGGGCGCAGCGGAGTACATCCTTCCAATTGCTACTCCACGCTGGCGTATTTTCCATGCGGTCTTGTTCCAAACGAATTTTGAGGGGAAATCCTGGTAGAGGTAATTGTGGGCTCCAGCCGCCACGAAGTTCTCATTGGCATTGGCTTTGAACCATCCGGTGAGGCAGGTCTCTTTTGCTGCTGCACGGTCAAGCACATCCTGGGCATTGTCCTCGGGGTCGTAGAACACCATCTGTTCATCTGGGAGGTGGACGGGCAAGCGGTAGATGGAGGGCCATTCAAGGTGCATGGGAAATTCAAGGATACGCCATGCAGCCTCTGTTGAGCTGATGTATCTGGAGTCAAGATAGGTTTTGACCTCGTCCACCGCTCCACCCATCTCCAAAGTAGCACGGTCGTTCCCTTTGTAGATGTACTTGTGTATGTATTTGACCGACTTTATAGAGGCGCAGACCTCCAGATTGATGTGGCAGTTGAATTCCACCAGCAGTTGCGGAGGGTGAGGAACGACATCTTTGTTCATGAAGACCTTGTCATTCTTCTCGATGGTGCGACCATTATCAGGTCTGGCATATTCTGGATAGCCGTCGTCCTTCATCAAGGTCTGGGGACTGAAGGACTTTGGAAAATGCTTTTTGCACTGTCCATTCTCCATGCAACGCTGGGGAATGCAAGGGCCGTGCAGCATGTATTTTTCGACGGCCTCATAGAGTTGAGGATGGACATTTCTGTCGGGAATCTGAGCGGAGATGAAGGAGTCGATTTGTTCCGCGGTCCGGATCTTGTAATCTGGCTCCAAGAAGATGAGGAGGTGCATGTGAGGCAGACCGCGCTTTTGGTATTCGATGGTGTACACCAATCCCGCGACCTTTCCATAGCAGCCTTTACGAACCTTCTTCAATAGAGCCTGCTGTTTCTGATAGAACACGCGAGCCACCAAGTCCGGACGGTCCACAGCGCTCTGACCTATATGAGCGATGGTCAGGAATGAAGTCATAAACATTGCTTCAGATATGAATCCTTACCTTGGAGGAGATTCTCTTTGATCTCAGGCCAGCTTCCATTTGCAGTCATGGTCAGGAAGAGATCCGGTTTCTTGCAGGCGCGACAAATGGCCAAGGAGTCCTGAAGCAGCTGATGCATGTATCGAGGGCTGCTGGTATGAGATGAGGGAAGAATGATGGCGCGACCTGTCTGAGCCAAATCATCCACGCCTTCATTGACAATGTTGTCTGTCAGGCCTCGGTAGCAGTCCGCCCTCAGCTGCCTCTGGTTGCTCCTGACCCAGTTCAGGTATGATTGTTCTATGGAGGCCCAGGCATCGACCACATACTGCTGGAACAGTCTTCCACCACAAAAGATGTTGTTGGAGTCAAGCCGATCTGGACGTGGGTAAAGGCGGTAGGCGTAGTAGAGCCGCTGGGTCACCTTCTTTGCACGTGCACGTCCGCCTTCATTGACATTCATGGGGATGTCATCGTGCCAGCCCTCCTCGCCTTGAGGAAACGTGAGAATGTAGTGAAGAGTTGAGTATGCATGACTGAGCTGGCTGGTGCGTCGAAGTTGACCACCTTGAAGTCGGACGATAAGATCACGTTTATCGACCACGATCTCAGATCCATCTCCAGGAATGATTGCAGCAATTTCATCGGCGGTTGGGAGATTATATCTTCGACCATCTGTGCCTTGCTGGAAGCGAATGTGTGCGCAAACCTCTGTGTGCTCCTCTGGAGGCTTCTCTCGCATGACCTGATAGGCCTGCTTATAAACAGCTGCATAGGGATGGGTACGATACAGCATGTCATGGAGTGATCTGAGAATCTGACAATCAAGACCTTCATTTCCAGGTCGGGTGGCACGAATGTTGGTGGCCTCTTCTGGATCGTAGATGTAAAGTTGTGCATAGGAAGGCTGAAGACCATCTGGAGGTATGAGACTGCCCATGAGATGATGAAGTGATCCATGAATACGAAATGCATCTGGGCCAGAGGCTTGAAGAGCCTGACGGTCGATATTGACGCCGACCGACGTAAATGCAAGAGCGCTGTTGTACTGACGAATCTTGGACCTGAATGTGTGATTTGCGTATGCCTGCTGCAGCTCGGGTGGCCATGCTGGGAAAGGCTGAAGGCTGACTTGGCCCTGCAAGCAGCACATACCAAAGAGCGGATTTCGTTCAGAGGACTTGGAGAGCCTTTCGCATGCAAAGTGCCTTGCATGGCAGTTGGGGCACTCTACGTCAAGAGGACCAAGAGTATGAAGGGGAACAGGCTCTGTATATGGACGACCTCCATCAGGGATAGGAATGACTTGGTTGATAAGCTGCTGATCCTCTTCCTCTTGGTCCAGGCGACATTGACGTTCCTGAGTTCTTCTTCTTTCCTCGTCTTGATCATGTCGTTCTTGAGATGCTGGATCGTCATATTCGCGCAGGGCCTCTTCCAGACGTTCCCCCCGCTCACGAACCCTTTGTTCGTGACGTTCCTGGTTCTCCACTACCTGTTGACCTGCTCGCTGAACATCCTGATTCTGCCTATCCCTGTGCTCAGCTCCCTCCTGCTGTCGCTGAAGAGCCTCCTGATTCTGCCTATTCATTTGTTCAGCATCCTGCCGCTGCACCTCCAAAGCATGCTGAGCCTCTCTGTTGAGACGCTCAGCTTCCTGCTGCTGGAATTGCTGCTGGAATTGCTCTTGGATCTGCTGCTGGATCTGCTGTTGCTCAGCTTCTCGCTGTTGTCGGCGAAAAGCCTCCTGAGCATCTCTATTGATCCTCTCAGCTTCTTGCTGCTGCAAGTGTAGCTGGATCTGCTGTCGACGAAACTCCTCCTGCGCTTGTCTCTGAAGCAAGTCATTTCTAATCCGCATTTGCTCCTCCTGGAAATGATGCTGAAACTGCATATTAAATTGATGATAATCAGGTCCAGGCGGCGCAGGTAAAGGTGGTGCGGGATTAGGCGCAAAATAGTGGAGGGGATTGTCGAAGTTGTGAGGACCAACTGCGCCTTCATAATGAATAGGGCCATATATGGGAGGAGCAGGAGGAGCAGGCTGAATAGGTTCATCAGGAATCTGAGGCACCTGTAGGGGCTGCATCCCAGCTGCCATGAGTTCTGCCTGCGCCTGCTGTCTTATTTCATCTCGGTCTCGTTGCTGCCGAACATTACGCTGACGACGTCTGTTATTGTGAGCTGCATTCATTTGGTCGTTCAAGCGCTGATTGAAATCGACTGGAGGACGATGAGCACGCTGCACCTGGGCAATTGCATTTCGTGGCAAGCCGGGATATTGCCCAACCGGTAGTGGTTCATGCGGAAAATGAGGAGGAGGCTGCCATGCAAAGGGTCGTGGAACAGGCCCTGCTTGTGCTTGATAAGGTGGCACAAAAGCTGGCTGTGGTACAGGAGGCGGAGGCCTGTCTTGATTATCATGTGCGGCGCGGCGACGATTACGCCTGGTAGGAGATGTCATTTGAAGTCTTTGCATTCTGTCGCGTTCTCGTTGAGATTGACGATCGCGTTCTGGGGTTATATGTTCTGGGTTTCTAAATGGTAGGTGCAGCCATTAGCGTCGTGCATGTGCCAATATATGGTCGACAACTCACGGGACAGGTATATTTTGATCCATGTTTGTTGTTGAAATTGAAACAGGTTGTTTAGCAAATTTGTTGCCTGAGCTCATCAATAAGTCATTTCCATCGTTGTTGATAAGAAATGAAACCCACAAAAAGTGTGTCACACCTTATTACTACACTTGGCTGCAGGGGAAAGCAATTTAACTCGAGAATTCTATCACAAAAGCAAGCAGCCGAGTTGTGTAATGATTTGTGTAATGATTGTGTCACCAATGTGTCACCAATTGATTTGTGTAACCAAGTGACGAAAATAACCAATTTTGTTATGCTTTTGCTATTCTCGATGCTGTTCCCCCTATAGTAGGAAAACCACGTTGTTTGTCCGTGTTGTTCACGGAGCGCAGTAGGCGTGCGGATCACTGTCCACTATATCGTGTTTGGCAGCATTTTCGTACTTGGTGAATTTTACATGTCGAAATTCTCAATTTGGTTTTTTTTCACACAGAAATCCACGCGAGTTTCCAAAAAGAGGGTTTAAGCGAGGTTAGCGAACTACGCGAAAATTAGCGAAAACCATGTGGGCTTTGGCGAAGTTAGCGAAAGCCACGCGAGCTGGCGAGCCACCCCCCCCCTTCCTCCCTTTCTTTATAGATAGATTATTCACATCAGTTACTCTAAAGTCTCTAACTCGAGAGTCGAGATATATCTTATTGTCACATAATCAGTTCAATAGTAATAATTACACTCTTCTGCCGCTTCATACAGATTGTTTTGTGTGCCATTGCCTCTAAGTATGTAAGTACACAGCGTGCAACTTCACAACACACTGTACCAATGGTGCGGACACTGCGGAGTGTGAAAAGGCATTGCGGCAGACGTGTGACATGGTGTGACAAAGTGCGCGAACTCTAGGGAAAATGCACTTTTCTGCGCGGTAACTCTCCGCCAGACTCAACACGTTGATTTTCGAAAAGAAAAATAGCAGATATTGTACTTTCGATGTCAGGCTATTGAACTGTCAAAGAATTAAAATTTTATGTTTGTGCGTTGTGGAGTAATAGACGTTGCCCCAAAAATGCGCGAACTCTAGTGGACATCTAGTACAAGCAGTGCAAGCAGTGCAAGTAGTGCAAATTGGAGCAACTTATTTCACTTATTGTGTACTTGTTCCAGACAAAAATAGCCGTATATCATTGCATTTCCAGTGACAAGTATATTAAGCGAGACAAAAAGGAGAGAAAGCAATATGAAAGTACTGGTAAGTAGCGAAAATGAGACATTTAACATGCGTGACAAAGCGAATAGCAACACGTAGTACATGCAAGTGGCAGCGGGAATGACTCGGCGGGCAACAGTGAACAAACAAGCAGGGAACAGAGATGATGGTATGGACCATGAATGACGAGAGGAAGGAGCAGTACAAGTACCTCACTCTATAGAACAGAAAGTAGCACCGAAATCCATCAGTTGGGACACTAGAAAGTGACAGAAAAGGACAGTACCAGGTATCGAAGATGAGCGCGTGCTCATCCTCAGAATCATCTTCCACAGGGGGGGGCACACCACGCCTCCTCGCAGCGATCTCCTTCGTGTGGCCCCAGACATCCTGGAGGATCGCCTCGTTGAGGCGGTTAATGGACGTCATATAGCCCCTGGTTGCCGAACCAAAGTTGGTGTCGGAAAAGGCCTTTCGAGAGTTGCTGATCTTGCCTGAGGCTTTGTTCATACTGTGGGGGACTTTGACAGCATTGCCTTTACTGTTGACTTCCAATTCACTGATGAGCATCTTGTCACGGCCGATAATTTTGAGGGTGCATTCCATCTGAGAAATACGTCAGTCACAATATGATAAGAGGGTAAATGTACATGCCGCCGCAGTGGCGAGGCTAAGAGCGCCCTTCACGTGCGTGACCTTCCTGTGGCTCTCAATGGCGCCCCAGGTAGCACACCTGTGCTGTACAAGGACTTGAACAAGTAGTTCCGACTGAAAGGGTTTCTTGAATTGTCCATCCTCCGTGATGCTACCATACAAGAACCCTAGCTTAAAAAGTAAGTTGTTTGCGAAATCTTCGCGGTCTTCGTCGGTCTCGACATCATCTTGTAATGACATGAAGTGTGTGAGTGCGGTGACAGCGGTAGTGCCCATGCCATTGCGCCATTCTGATAGCCGTTGGGTGGCCTAAGAAAAAAAAAGAATGATCAGATATGAATTGCATCAAAGATCACTTACTAATGCCATGACGGGCCTGTCAGTAGTCACCTTGTGCGGTATGTCCTTGTATACCGCATCCCAGGTGTCCTGCACAGTAGTGCGGAGAACTGCCTCCAACTTGGGATGAGCCCACGCCCAAACCTCATCTTGATCTCCGATCACGAAAATGAGAGTGGGGATGAATACTGCACTCCATCTAGCCACTGCCCGAGCACCTCCAGGAAGATTTTTGATCCGGTAAGCAGGACGGGGGAGAATCTCCACCTCGACAGAGTTCGACACGGCGCGAGAAGTAGCGCTCAAGATACTGGAAAGACTGCGAGTATGTGCAACGGAAGACTTTGTCCGCTTAGCCACAGGAGCTTTGTGTTTGACGCCAACATTAGTCTACATGATTCGTAGTTAGTATGGTTTGAATATTAAAAACGAAGCTTACTACCGCAGAAGTGACCCGCAAGGACACTGGTTCGGATTCGGTCTTGACCACCACAGGCTTGCTGTGCCCCACAAATTCAACATCAGATGAAGGTGTATCTTCCTCGATGACGAAGTCATCATCGACCATGAAGTCGTCCCCGATCTCGTCGTCCTCAATCACGTCATCCTCGAGCAGGTCGTCCTCAGGCAGGGCATCCTCGATCGCGTCATCATCGGTCAGGCCATCCTCCATATCTATGAGTTTGCGCTTGGCACTCGTCGCCAGAATGGTAGAGTGGGATGTTGGAGTTCGAGTGAGAGCTGCAGCTCGACGGATATCAGCGTCGTAATATCCTCGGGGGACCTGTGTTGAAGGAGGAGGCTCAAGATCAGATTCCATATCAGTGTCGGATCCATAGTTAACGAGGGAAGCTACTACTGGGGGGGCTGCCTCAACATTCATTTCATCGTTGGAAACGTCGGGCTGAATTGCGTTGAGCTGTCGAGGAGTCAGATTGGCATTGCGATGGGATTGATTTGTTCGTACTGAAGTATCAGGGACCTTAGAATAAACCTTGACGCCCTGGTGATGCGGTTAATACATTAGAAAGAACTAAATAATTAAACTCACCTGAGCAGCTCTTGGTTTGGACATACGGGCAAGGGCTTGAGAGCGCTCGACTGATTCAGCCAGATCATCATCTGCAAATAGGGTCGTAAAACAATCTGCCACGTTGTCAGTACCAGCATCGGCGATAGTATTAATGGGCGTGAGTGGGGCACCACCGCTACTGATAGTACTCCCCATAGTAAGTTTGGAAGAGGGAGCAGTACTAGAGAAGTCGGAAGGCATGGTAGATGGTCTTTTTTCCTGAATGCGTTGGAGGATGGCTTAGAACCAACACTGGCAGCAGGAACTTCCGTCCTCCAACCCGGGATACGCTCGACAGCAAAACCAAATTTTTGAGGACCTGATGTAGAGCTAACATCATCATGCACCATTAAATTGAAAAAGAAAAGAGCTGTTTCAGTGAGATGGTGCAACATAGTTGAGAAGCAATAAACGTCTTACACATCAGCAGACTTCTTATCGTCATCACGTGCCATCGTTGATTCATCGATAAGACCCACTGCTTCGATTGCATCTCTCACTGGCGTCTTCACTGGTAACACTTTCCTCTTCTCCTTCTTCTTGTGTGACCCCGGCACTTGCACCTCTTCCTCTGCGTCACTCCCAGGATGGTCGACGTTAGCACCGGCTGCTAATTTACCTCTAGCCCCACCACCCTTGCCATTAGCGCTAACGGCCTTATCTTCGGCCATAGTCAAGTTGGAGGTCTCCATGACTTTTACAGCCTTTTTTACAGGGCGTGGGCGTGGGCGGGGACGAGTAGGCTTTGGCGCATCAACGCGTGTAGCTGCTTGGTCAGTCTCCATTTGTTTCTGAAATACAGCAATGCGGTTATGTCCTTCTTGAACAGCCATTTCACTTGCCCTCTTTTCCTCTTCTTCACACTGATCGTCAGCGGCCTTCTGAGCTTTGGTACGTCTCTTGGTGGGGCCTTCGCCCCCGGTCAGGATATATCCTGGATGCTGAGTTGCATTTTTAGCTCGAGTTGCCACACGCCTCGGAACTGCGCTGGCGGGCTGACATGGTATCGATGGAGGGCCTGTGGGGCTGAAGAACGAGTAAATCCAACCAGTGGTAGTACGACATACATTTGGCTTCATGTGTATACAATCTCAATTGTCTACTCTGGTAACTGCCTTTTAATGCTGTCATTTTACGTATCTGTCGCTCCAAGTGTACTAGTTGCACCACTCCGATCAACATTTTTCAACACCGCTGTCGCGGGGACTATCTTGAGCGACCGACTCCACAGTTAGGGACATGAGCTTGAAATTCATGAGATAAGTATATACAGAAGAATATACAGGACCTTTTACAGATACCCCTTCGCGAGCCCCCAGGCTGCGCCGACAACAGCGATTTCGAGCTTGTTGTGAAGAAAAGTTGGTCGAAAACAGGAAACATCAGGAAAAAACAAATTTTGTGGGAGCCCTGGTGAGAGCTATGTAGCACTACATAGCTACCATAGTTCTATGTACCTAATGTAGCCGTGACTCAGACTATATAGATCTACAGCAGACTACAGCAGACTACAGCGGACACTTGGAGGCACAATAGTCAAATTGAAGTCTGTAGTCAATAGTAGCTGAGTAGCAACAAAACTAATCAATAGTGGACATGCAGAATGTATCAAGGTCAATAAAGCTATTTAAGTAAAAATCACTTGCGGACTCATAGACATTTGCGCTAGTCCATCCACGGTCAACAGCTTGTCCCATCCTCGGAATAAGATGGCAAGGACAAGCGATTTCATCGACGTGTATCACCGCTGCATTCCGGTGCGGCCGACGAGTCGAACGCGACAATTGGTGCAGGCCAGATGAGCGGTCCGGCTCCCTGAGTGGTGTGAACCACTCAATGTAAGCTAAGGCTCGCGAGTAGGTCCCAAATTGACGCGGCAGAGTGAAAATAACGTGAACCTGTCCCACTCGCATACCTAGTAAAATATTAACATGAATTTTTTGACGGCTCAACAAATAGTTAGTACTCACCTTCTAAAGTGCGCGGCTGAATGCCATTGCTTGTCAGGGCCATATCAAACTTAGCGGGAGATCCAGGCTTGCGTCCACGTCCAGGAAGCACTTCAGGCGTGGCTCTAACACGCCACTGCCTCGGTGATTCACTGATGAGTGGATTAGGCGGAGCAGTGATTACTACCTGTCGAAAAACATCGAAACGGTCTTGCAGACCAGGGGTAATGATAGCGTGCAGTATGTGGTTGCGCAGAAACAACTTAAGGGCTGGGAGGAACATGGACGCACCATGTGCAGTGACGAGGTGCTGAACCGAACGCTGAGGGTATGCAGGCGTCTTAGCGAGAGAGTGGACCATTCATTGCTCAGGGAGGATGGGAAGTGTATTGACAGGGACAGTGTCTGGCCCTTCCATCTCTGAGTCCGAGTCCGAGTCATATCCACAGTCACGAGTGAAATTGGTTGGTGCCGACTGAGACTGTTCCAACAGCCAGTTGAGGTAGGAACCACGCAGGAAGACTGCCTCCTGGCGCTGGAGCCATAAGGCCATCTGTTCTTCATAGTCGCGCTTGTTACTGGCACGATACGCTTCTTTGGCGAAGTCAATGTGCAAACGTTCTGGAAGTTCGCTGTTAAAGCCGTCTGTAGCGCCAAACAATAGGATAGACTGAACATAGTGAGAGAGCTGAT
The DNA here is from genome assembly GCA_016628065.1 of Suillus lakei. Taxonomy (NCBI): domain Eukaryota; kingdom Fungi; phylum Basidiomycota; class Agaricomycetes; order Boletales; family Suillaceae; genus Suillus; species Suillus lakei. Next base: position 400,863 of record JABBWA010000005.1, read on the forward strand.
GTAATTTGGGAATATTAAAATGGTCGCGAATATCGAGTTGCTGCAAGACATCCTTGTTGGCATGAAATATCGCCAGAGCGCTTTCCAGGCCATTGAGGGATTCAGTTGAGTGAACTCGAAGCTGAGCATAGTACGAAAAATCTAGAAGTGCTCGCGCAACTACTAACACTTGGCTGGTAAGCAAACGAAAACAATCACATCAGCACCAACCTCGTGCTTAGCAACAATTGAAGCTTACCTAGGGACAGCGCCAGCAAGTAGCCCAACAAACACACGCTGCATCTCTTTGTGTTCTGTCCCCGTCCACTGCTTTACCATAGATATTCCCTTCTTGAAATGCCGAAGACCAGGATAATCAGGCATCGCTTTGAACCGTGCGTCCATTTCTTCTTCGCCAACAATATCAAGGCACCACTTAACTAAATGGTCCTTGAAGATGCCTTTGTGGAGTTGGTGTAGGAGGTCGGGTGTAAAGGCCAGGAAGATGTTAGAGTGGGGGAGATTAGCCCAAAATGGAGCATAGACGGTGCGTAGTCCAAATTCCTCAAATTCAGCAGGATGGTGACCAGTCTTTCGCTTCTCTAATATCCCCTTTATGACTGCAGGATCCCGCATCGGCGAATCCAGTGGATCGCCTCTTTCATCCGCCGCAACTACACATTTTGGACAGCGGTTTTCCTTGCAACACGCCACCAGACACTGCTCTGGAAAGTCCGCTACATACGTGGCAAGGATCGGATACACTCGACGGATCAATGCATCAGCACACACCATGTCAACGCCGTCTTCACCTGCAGCAACAAGGGGCTGAAGGAGGAGGGACATGCAATGATGGAATAGTCGGTAGTTGGCGAGGGAGCATTCATCAGGTGTAAAGCAGTCAAGCTTTCCTGAAGGTAGGTAACCAATCAGGACTGTCGCTCGTGCTGACGTTTGCCGCCGTTTTTCTTTAGCAATGTTTCCTATAGAGAGGTACACAGGATATGCCGTTTTGTCGCCTCAGAATTGCGACAGACTCGTTTTGTCTTCTGCCTCCCAACGCTCCAGAATAAGGTTTCGTATGTAATTCTGGGAAGCTGTAACAGGGCCGGGTGTTTGACGAAATGGAGGGCGCAGGAACATGGGCTCTGCATCAGGCCTTTCGAGCTTGGGTCTGCAAGCCGGTGAGTATTTGAGTGTAATGTGGAACAGCAACTAACCTTTTGACGTCAATTTTTGTGTCTTCACAGCCAGCCTCTTTGCGACCAGCGATTTGTGACATCGGGCTGCAAGATTCGTCAGAGCGCAGTGAGTTTTGAAGCAAGCTCCATACCGTTTTTTTGATGAGTCGGGGGTATTCATAACAGTGAAAATAAATTGTGACGGTATGATCATACCTTTTTATTGTCCCTCTCGTTTGACACAGCTTTCAGCCCTTCATTCTACAAATCAACAATCAACGAACTATTAAGGTTCAATTGTGAGTTATTTGTATGTTTCGCAGTGGTATAAATTGTGCTGACCTGCTGTGTACTTTGACTAGACAACCATGGCACCTCGTAAGCCTACCTCCAAGCCAAAGCACGCCCCCTCACCACCTGCCGTGAAACAAAAGCGCGCCCCCTCACCACCTGCCATGAAACAGCAGGTGCGCACTGCAAGTGGTCGAGAGCGGCGACCAACTGAAAAAGAGAACTACCGTCGTAAGTACCAGCACATTATGTTCTGCTCACTCACCATCTTGTTCTACAGTCAGCGAATCCCAACAAGTTGTCCATCGCCAAGAAATCAAGGAAACCCGGACAGCAAAACAGAAGAAGAAGGCCTTAAAGGCTGCCTACCAAGGGCATCCTGATGTCTTCGAGAAAGAGCCGTCAGAGCTCCTTAGCGACATGGACAGGCAAGAAGACACAATGGTACGAGTTTTTGTTTTCTTTCCTCATCTTAAATCAGCCGCTGACATTTTTTTTTCAGTTCTCTGACCACAGTGTCGATACAAGGTTGTCCAACACTAATAGCCTGACATTCAGTACAGGGAAAATCCCTCCAAGGTTGCGCAACCCATCCATACCTACAACTAAAGGACCACAAGGTATGTTTTTACTTTATATAATTACACTACTAACCCTCCATCAAACAGCGCTGCATAATGTTGACGAGTCAACAGACGACGACGACGATGACGCTGCCGATGATGACGACGACAGACAGTTGCCTGCAGCTCGAGGGACCAAGCGATCATTCGATGACATGTCGTATGAAGATACCATGGTGCCGAAGGTCAAGAAAAACGCTGATGGTTCGCGTCGACGCGTGAAAGCCAGCGACTTTGACGAAATCTCGAAAGAGATTCTCATAACTGCTTGCTCCATTTATCGGTGTCTCATCGTCACACAGGCACCTTTTCCAGATTCCGTTGCAGCTGAGACAAAACTGGCGAAAGAGGCCTGGCGCGAGGCATGTCAACTCAAAGGTGTTGACGTCAAACTGACCCCTTCAGCGGTGAATATGGTGAGCACAGTATTTTTAGTGCATTCCTGGTCTTATTCATTCAAAGCTGTTGAAACGCGCTTCACACGTGCGAGGCGAACTCAAGACGAAGATGCGTCCGCTCACGGCTTCATTTCATGGCTTCCGCTCAAGTAATTCTATGGAGGTGATAAGGTCAAACCGAGATCTCGCAGAGAGATTGAAAATTGGCTCGATCTTTGTTTTCAAGGTGAGTATTTGACAGTTTACATAACTTAGTGCTGACATTGAGCAAAAGGACCCATCATCGAAGTCAGGCATCTACAAGACCGAGTTGCTTCAACAGGGTATCAACAGCATGTGGTTCTTGAACCGAAGTGACGAGGGTGTCATCTACCACAAATACTTCGACCCCATCCCTATCAAAACTATTGTGCTCGTGCTTACAGCTGTGAGCTGTTTTTCAAATTCTTACTTTCAACTTGATGACGCTGACAATATCTTATAGATAGAATGTTGTGTTGATGAGTGGTCGCAAGGCATCAAAGAGGACATCAAGTTCACATCTGCTGGTTATGGGACCGTCTACAACCATCATTTCAGCTCACTGCAACGCTTTGATGAGCGCACTGCGCCTTACAAACTCCTCTCGAAAATTCGTATCAATCTGCATGATACAGCATGGTATGTTGGACTTTTATCTCACTGACTCTTCTAATGCTCGCGCTTCTCAGCTTCCACGCAGGTGTCGCATCACTCATTCCATTGTCGGCTACATCCCAGGCCCACATCGACGACGCGGCGTTTGAAGACGCTATTCGAGAGTACCAGCGTGAGGGGAAGGATGCGGCAGTCGAGGATGAGGTCGAGGAGTATGAGTATCCTAGTAGTGAGGGTGGGGATGATGAATAGGGACGCAGTGAGTAAGACATTCGTATTATGCTAGTTTGTGTTTCAGGTGCTTGAATTTAATTGTTACTACGAGGTTCTTTGGTGTGCTATATAGCTGTTGGTAGTAATTTATAGCTGCGTTTAGTAGCACTCTGACAAACTACAGTAGTACCTCGTAGCTGCTGGTAGTTACTACGGGACTCTATGGTGACTACATAGAGGGCACTTGACAACGGGGCTACTCGCGCTACCCTCACTATATAGTACTATGTAGTCACTTTGTTTTTTCCTGATGAAAATAGCTTAGGAAAAAAGGGTGAGTGTAAGGCTTCTCCGAATTTTCATCATTGCGTTTACCTGTAAAACAAGCAGAGTCCAGACCGTCAGCATGGTGACCGGTGATGATCACCACAGGCAAATTGGAATCCACCACTCATCTTCAAGCTTCAAGTACGTTTTGACCTCATAGTACAACAGGGATGATGATGATGATGATGATGATGATATCCACTTAGGCGGAACAATATCTAAACAAGCTGCAATTTGCAAACATACTTATGAGGCTATGAAGCCATGTTCAAGCGAGTTTCTTTCCACTTGAATTTTTTTGGCTCGTTGCCGGTACCAATCTCCCTCAGAGTTTGCCTGTATCCCGTCAAATTGTCTATTCTGTTTGTATTCTCCGAGTCACCATCGAGTATTTTGCATAGGTTCCTGCACCTCAAGCGATGACACGAACTCGTACAGAGATTGGGAGTCGCCGCGGATGATCTTATTACTGCACAGCCTCTGTCACAAGAGTACTCGTTCTGAATGGCCCGCTACATTGACGAAAAAATACTCAGAAGAAGTTAAACACCCTTAACAGGACACCTTGCAGCGGTTAGACCTGACCAGATGGTCGGTGCTAAGGTTACTTGCGTTCCAGACACGGATATGCAGGTTTCTGTGGCATCGCATTGCTTTGATATTGTGAGTCTCATTGGATACTCGGCGGCTGGTAGTGATGTGTGCCGACAATTAATGTTTGACCATGGTCGCAATGTGCTTTGATTGTTCCACAGTGTGTGCTTCCACAATCTCCCCCGTCGTACTAGCCAACGCCCTGATTGACGGCAGCGTGATTTGGTCAGCTGTGGGTGTTCTAAGACAAACCACAAATTGGCGCGTCCACATCTCATTATTTAAGGTGTGTTGTGGCCCCACCAGGAAACTCTTAAATACGCTCATCGAATTGCTCCTTCACATCATTGTCTTCCTCCTTCTCATTTTGATCATTACCATGTCGTCAAGCGAGGTCTCTCAGAAGTTGATCACTCCTTCCTCTTCATCAGGACATGATTCCGGTACCTCACCCGATGCGCTCGACATCATGTCTACCCCTATCCAAGGTAGCGTCTTGCATCTTTTCGCAAATCTCCCCATTTTTTCATATCCGTCTGACTCAGAGTCAGCCAACCCTCCAGCCCAAAATCATGTCTTCACATTTAAATGCGCTAGCGCAGCAGAGGTGTCCACCCCGCGGATTTCTCCGCTGCCATGTGTTTGTGGCCCATTTCGTGTTTGGCGCACTTTATCCAAGGGCGGGTTCGCTATGGCTATGGGAGCTGAAGACATAGCATCAAATCGCTTGATTTGTTTGAAGGTCTTTCGCAAGGACCGTCTTAGGCACAATTCCACAAAAGAAGATCTTTTGAACGAACTTGAAGTGTACAAGCGTCTTGCGTCCTCAAGGGCACACCCTGCAAGTATATTTCTCATGGAGCTTGAACTGTCCTTCCAGACAAAGGATGCAATTTGTTTTGCAATGGTACGTGCTTCTCCCCTGCGAGTCATTCGAGTTGTTTGACTCCATGGGACATCTGTAGGATTTGATGGCGTGTGATTTAAACACTTGTATGAGGGATCGTTCTGTATATTGCTCCAAGAATGCTGGCAGGTGGACTGTGCAACTGGTGAGTAGTTGTCGTTCCTGATCTTCGATGTCTCATGCCTCCGACTTTGAAGGCCCACGGCATAAACGCTCTCCACGAGATGGGGATCATCCACTGCGATATAAAACCAAAAAACATCCTCATCGATATCCGACAGAATCTGCGGATCACCGATTTCGGGTTGAGTTATTTACACGAGGGGCCCTTGGAGCCACAGCGGGCTTACACGGCAGATTTTGTGGGAACGGATGGTTACAGGGCACCGGAGATCCTGTCCAACAAAGACTGCCCCGGTTTTAGGAAGTATGGAGCACCCGTGGACTGGTGGGCCCTGGGCTGCGTCGTGTTCGAACTTGTTTCAGAGGGACATCAGGCACGTTTCGCGTCTTCCTTCGCTGCTATCTTACTGATACCATCTTGTCAGGTGCTCTTCGATAGGGAGGAGGACTTGCAGGATTATATTTTTTGGCGCTGCCGCCTTCACAGAGGATGCTCCGATTTTCCTGCATTCAAGGGCTTGCCCAAAAAGATGGTTAATTTAATGGCAGGGGTAAGCTTTGTATCGTTTATTTTACAACACTATCACTTATCCACCCCGCGGTAGCTGCTGGATCCCGTCTCCTCAGAACGATACGGGTTTCAAAAGGTCGCAGACCACCTATCTTTCTTCGTCGACCCGTACTCACGTGGTAGGTTAAATCTGATTTATCTGCGAACATCGTGCTTAAAACACATTGCAGCGCTTCGCCGACAAGAAAAACCGGGTATGTTGCCGGATTTGCGATGCGGCCAAGACCCTTGGACGGCAGAGATATGGGATCGCCTACCCTCCTCAGAGTATCCGCGCGTTGCAAATGTGGATTGGATCAAGCCGCCGTGTTTTTCTTTCTCGTGATGTTCTCCAGTTTGTATTTGTTTCGTTACGATGGTCTCCATTTCATGCTATTCATTCCACTGCGCCTCCCTTCTTTCTTTACAAATAATCTTAAAATGCACCTCAGTCTAGATACCTTGGCACCCTGTGGTTCCCATGCCTTTGTTCACATGTATATTTCACATTCACGTTCTTGATTCACTGTTTGTTCCATGTCTCGTGGTGGTGGTGGCATCGGCATGGGTTTGACTTTATAATGCTAGCTGATTTCGGCAGATTGACTACGCCATGTTGTGGCCTAGAGGATGCTCGAGTGGAGATCCAAAAAGTGTTTGAACGTGGCCAAAGTACCAATATGTAGCGCGATACGCAACATTCTGCCTACTTTAAAATTGCGGAGGTCTCGGCACTCATTTCCAGTAAACGGCCGAAGCGCCTTCGCAGAATCGTTCCGACATGAATACTTCACTCACACTCATTGTCCGCTCGTTCGGACCTACTCCTAAACGATCTTCCTGATTTATCATGGCCTCTGCGTAATTAAAACAAAGACGGGCACCAGGATGCTCTCGCACGTAGTCTACAAGAATCTCACATACTTATGAGACTCGTCATTGCGCGGTACAAATATGAACGAGGGGCCTCACTTGACAGTAATCCTCACCGGACTCAGACACCATGAATATCATCTCTGCGTTGATCTTGTCTTTGACGATCCCACCAGTTCATTGGGGGGACAAGAATATCGATGAGGAACGGATTTCCAGAATCCAGGTACACATCCGACCACTTTCAAATTCGAGAACACAACTATAGCTTTTGAAAAATTAGGTCCCAGGATAACTTTGCAATCTTTACATTAAGACTCAAGTACACGAGGATGAGAGAGCGCTGCCAATGAACGAGATGAATTTGGGAAAGCAACGGGACCGTGTCCCTGAGCAGGCTACTGATGATCCACATATCGTCGCGAACTCACCTATGTAGATCACACACTCCACCCAGGATGGATATCGATCGAACTTGCTAACGATATTATTCACCTTGCAAACGACCAGCATTCGTGACCCCGGTCGCGGGATGACCCCATTCGTGCGGCCCGCTGGTCACCGACACTCTGATGGCTCCAAGTCATGTACGCCGCACCTGGAATGAGACATGCCCACCGCCGTAGCATCAACAGGCAACTCGGCTGCGGTGCTCATGTCAAACTAACATTTTCTTACAGACCAAGGTCGGCTCGATCAAACGATACTCAGCTTTATCGCATTCGTCATGATAAATTCTGTTTGCCTCCCTTCATCTCAAATGTGTTGCAATCGGCACTCAGGCTTTACCTATCCAGTTCCATGACTTAACCATTATAACATACTACTCCTTTCGTCACCATTCGTCGATCCCATATTGGCATCCTGCTTGCCACCTTTGTATGGTGATTATTATCAAACAAAGAACGACTGCATCGGAGAAGCATTGCGTCGCGGAGAAGACATCACGATCACTTTCATTGCCAGTGCCACGCCTCCGCTTTGTCACTCCTCGAGATCACATCATTGTATTTGAATTATGCTAGGATTATCTATCACTGAGACGCGTGAGCGCCATTTGTCGATCGTGATCATTGGATAGCCTGGACATCAACACTACAATCTTAAGTGAAACTTGAAAGTCCAGCAGACTCGGAGTATTAACACAGGAGGAACGACGATGTATTTGTTCGCCTACGGAGACTCGCTCAATAAGTTTAAGGGTTCGAGTTGTTTCAGCAGAAGCCCTCAAGGCAACACTTGACTCTTGAGTACTTGAGTCGCGGAGCGGCCAGCTGCTACGATTCTATTATTATCGATAGGTGATGTCTCGGTAATCCATGAGGAGTCAAGGACAAACGAGATTTTTGTTCAAGGAATCTGTGTTCTTCTCGTGCTCTGCTGGGATATGCTGTATGTCCGTATCACCACCACCACCAAGCTCAACTCAAAACTCAACGCAAACCAAAAAATTCTCACATAAAAGACACTCAATGAAACTCATGCTGCCTCCCCCCTGAATGAAAATGGAACCCGCCGCCTTGGCCCACTCCTCCAAACCCACCCCCGGTGACAGGTGGTGACCATCACAAGCAAATTGAAATGCACCACTCACCTTCAAGCTTTAGCAAGTACGTTTTGACCACATAGTTCGACAGGTGTAAGCACGCTGGCTTACTTGAGTTCTCATAATCAATACATATACTGTCGCGGGTACTGAAGACTAAGTCTTCAGTATTTCTACCTTTTGTGTAACGGTTATGAGGCGCGGCAGCTGACTACTTTACAGGGATGGATGATATCCACTTAGGCGGAACAAATCTAAACAAGCTGAAATTTGCAAACACATTATGAGGATATGATTCAAGGCATGTCCAAGCGCGTTTCTTTCCACTTGAAATTCCGCTCGTTGCCGGCACCAGCCTCCCTCCTCGTCTGCCTGTATCTCGTATGAATTAAGCACACAACTGCACATGTCCAAAGGTCTATAGGATGATCGAGGTGTAGCCTAAAATCAGACAACACCATCAGGTTACGATGCGCCTGGGCCGCTCTCTTACTACACTGAAACCATGAAGAAAGCTATTGACCGACACCCATTGCCCCCTCGCCAACTTCTTCCGGGGTATTAAATTCAGCAGAGCCGTATCCCAACAATCAAGATCGACCTCCTCGAGGTAGGGCGAGAGACCACTGAGGATGAGAGCTACGTTTAGCGGGGAATCAATCAACGAATTGCCGAGGGTGAGGTGTTGAGATACGTGTGAAAATTTTCACCACCGGGGTTTCTGAGATCGATGCCGTCCAACTTGGTGGTATCTATGGCAAGAGCGAGCGAAGTCAGGGGGGGCAGAGCCGAAGTAACATTAACCCTTGGAATGTAGGCACTGCATTGGTATCGACAGCGAGAAAGCAGCTGATTCTGAGAACTTGGAGCTTAGGCAGGCTCCCACAGCTGACACAGTTCCTCGTCGGACATAGACATGGAAACAGCCCCTCTCAATGTGCCAGCCGAGTAAATGCAAAATGCGTGCAATGGCGTGAACACGCTTAATTCTGTGCATATCCTCCTCGATCCAATGAGGCTGAAGCGTTCAAGTTTGTCGTTGTCGCATCTCTCTTGGAGGATATCGAAGAACTGGGATAGTGTCGTGATCACTCTCGGAGGATTCCGCAATCTGGAGCGTGGAAATTGACCTTGAGTTCTTTGGTTTTGACGACTTGGAATGAAGTCAAGAAGTCCATGGCTCGTTTCGAATGCACCGATTTTGAGGCGTAAATAGCGCAAATTGGGGAATTGCAAATACGACTGTCTCTCCCCAGCTGATAATGTCTGAGGTCCAAGCTCAGTGTCCGCAGAGCTCGGAGCTGCATAATGTGCTCGATGCCCGGGTGTCCTAGGTCCCATATCGTCAATGTGTGAAGATCATGGAGCTGGGAAATAGGTTGGGTGATGAAGGGTGATATTTACAGGACAAGTCGTCGGTTACAAGACGATATCTCAAGGCCATGTTCTGGAGACGAGGACATAAGGTCCGAAGAGACGAAAGAACTGAGAGGAATGCGGAGGAAGCTGAAGAAAAACTGCATGTCCAGATACAATAGGGAGGGAACAAAAGCCATGCGCAAGAACTCTGCAGCGCTGCGGGTTCCACCGCCATGCCACACTAAACTGCGAAGCTTGGGAAACAAGGACGCAGGTGTCGAAGGACAAGACAGCATTATCAAACCGAGATGTTCGATGATCGCCAAGGGGTCGCTTGTTTGTTTTACGGCGATGGAGTGCACACGGGAAGTGTATCTCGAAAGAGTGTCCCACATCTTGTCGTCAATAGGCTTTTGTAATACCTGCGCAAGTGAAGTCAGTCTTAAGCTCACAATCATATGAACTGGGATACCCACCACATCTCCTTGATCAATGCCAAACAAGTCAGTTGGTAAACATTTGACGAGTGGCTCCGCGGACTCCAAATCCTTCCAAAGGACATCGAGCGCTGGGCTCTCGAACGCACGGCATGCGGATGCAAGGGCAGGAAGCGACGCACGGTGTGTGTATAAGCTAATAGTGTGTATTACTTCGACGTTTCGCAAGGCCGGATGCGAGGCCGATATTATGTGGGGTGAATATAATGATAGATTCAAGTTGGAGGCTTCGGACTTGCAAAGTTGCATGTTTCCCTTTGTGCTGCCAAGGTCCCAGACTCGATAAAGAACAAAGCCAGTCTCCTGTACTGATACAGACGAGTCGTTCCTAAGAAAAAACTGTATTTTGATTTCTAGGCGTTATGTAAAGAGTGCTTTGATGCCACGTGCTGCTGTCCAGCCTCCCCTCTGGCACGTCAACCGCTCTACTGACACCATCGCCACCCCCTCCTCATTCTCAGGGTTTTCCAGCATCTTCAACTGACTATATCCAACATTGCAGCCTGCATGAAATGCTCCTGGCGTTTCATCATTCGGCCCATGAGCACTTCCCGCGAACCTTCATATACACATGTCGGAAGCTTTCCTGAGTGATCCGATCTACTTCCGACGCACTGACCGCTGATAATTCCCTGTTTCTGATCTTCATCGATCACCTTTCCCCTTGATAGGTGGCAGTGCCAAGGGTTGGCTGAAGATGTTGCCCTGATTTTGGGGGACTGTCGGAGGGAGAATTCACTATCTGCATCTATTTCCCTTTCTTCTTTTTCTTCTTGGCAATGAGTGGTTTACAAAAATCATATTTATTGTCCTTTGGGGTCGGAGACCCTATGTCGGACATAGCCCTATTCAAGTGCGGGGGGCTTACTCCCGGCTATCTACTGTAAATGTATGTACTTCTTTCGTGAGTGGGTGTGAACGCGTACTCTGTCGGCACATTGTCAGGCAAAGACCGATACCGACATTGCGCGAAGGGAATGACTGGTGAGAAATATAAATACGTGTAATCGGGGCATGTGTGGTATAGGTGGTGGGTTTGTGCGCTGCATTGCATTCTTGGTGCGTTCGGTGGCGAGCTGTCTCTTGGATTCTGGCTGTTCTGAATCTAGGTTTCCTCTGTCCATCATCTCCCCTCCTCTCGTCCTCCGTTCCTACAGTGACTTTCGGCCGGCAAATGTCTCTCCCTTCGATGTTGGAGTGGTGAGTATGAATGGTACAATGAGATGACGCGTTCCTGTTCCGATAAATATATTCTACATAAAGTATTGCGCGCGTGAATGAGTGAACATTTAGTTTGTCATGATCTCACCAAATGTCGTCTTAAATCGTCCCGTACTGTTGATATAATACATGAGTGGTTTGGTTGCATTTTCCGACGGGCCACTTCGTGTCTTCGTTTGGCTAACATGCGCGTTATGCTACGAAAGTGCTCTGCTGAGTAACTGCCCGGTTTCGTATTGTGGCTCTCACCGAATTGGATCGCCGGGTATTCGATATTAGGTTCCGCAGCTAGGAGCTTGGCTGCGAGTGTGAGTCCTGCGACTTCGGCTTCGTATACTGTGTGGGTCTTGTCTAATCTGAGGTAATATCTGAGGGTGTGGGGTCCTTGTCCTTCTCGTAGTAGCACCGCGGCGGCGCTAATTCCTCCATTGTATCCTGATCCGTTAAAGAAAATCTGAATCATATCTTGTAGCTTGTGCTGTTCCTTTTTTCGATGTGAGTGTTGTAGCTGATTCGGTGCTGGGCCTTAGATCCGAGTCGTCAGACTGGTACTAATGTTTCGATGTTGTCAGGAAAGGTTTGGTATGTGGCCTGGTCTTGGCTAGCGATGATGCAGTTGGCGCCATGAGGGTAGAGGTGCGCGCTCGAGCCGTGCCAGTGGTTGTACCTCTTAATTTGCCAGTGAGGGAAGTCTTCGCTCCCATGGAAGATACGCTTCCTGGGTTATTTGTTCGCGAAGCAATGCCGAGCGACGAAGCAGAATTACTCCTACTATGGCTCATCCTCCTTGTCCCTGGAGCAGGGAATTTGGAGGTTGAAGATTTCAACGTGCGAGATGACGTTGAGTCAACTACTGGTACAAGCGAAATTCCGGAGGGCATGCGTTTGCTGTTACTGACCGATGGTAGACGCTCTTTAGGGACAGGTGGCGCGCCTGAGGGGACGACCGAGGCTTCTTTGGTTGTCGACTGTGCTTTCGGGGGCTCTTTCATGGGCTTGAAGGAAATAGACGGGGCTGCCATTTTCGTCAGGGGTGCGGGTGCGGGCTTCGCGGCGGAGACGTTTGCAGAAAAAGGGGACCCGAAGCATGAAGTTTGTTTGGGTGGATCTGTAAGCAAAATTAGCAGAGTCGATTCGATAGCATGACTTTTTGCTCGAAGAGAAGTATTAGGATCTGACATACGGACAACTCCCTTGCCTATATTTGGCCTACCCATGCTGCTGCGCCTCTTGGCTTTGTTGGTATCCAGTCTCCGGTGACTGGCTTCGCAGCCTTCAAGCTTCTTGACTTCCCTTTTCTTCTCTACATTCTCTACAGCTTCGAAGTGAACGCGTTTAGACCCCCGTATATCATCATCTCGGTCTTCCCCCTCTTCGCCGTCATAATCGTCATCATTGTCGCCAAGTCCTCCTGGTATGACTTTCTTCGAAATTGGGTGTAATCTTGAAGTGGAAGGAACACGATCCTTTTTCACCACAACGCTCGACTTACGCGTCTTCCCAGTGATGGGGATGGGCCCAGTGGTACTCTTTCGCTTGCCCAAGATATATGCAGGTTCTGCATTAGATGGCGGCCCGCGTAGCGCAGCATAGTGAGTCTTGATGCTGTCCATCTTATCGGCTTGCGCTGGTGCATTTCATTGAATATGCTCGTACAAATTCTCTTCTCCTGCTGCGGCTCGTCTGCAGTGGACTGTCCTGACATGAACTGTTGTCGGCTCCTCAAAATGTCAATGTCTACGCTTGCGACTTGGACGCCCTCTGATTTAAGGCGTACGTTCATGTCGGCCAGCACGTTTTGTGCGGTTGAAAGATGGTGCCGAGGATTAGGAGAGCCAAAAATGAAGGGTTCGGAGCGGGGGGGGGGTAACAGTTCGCTTGTATGTTTCGCAAGGCCGGGTGCATCATGAGGATGTATATAACGATACTTGATATACAGTCAGGCTCGAGTCAGAAGGCTGCAAAGTTCCATGGGAACATGTCTGCCTTTGTACCGAGGTCCCGGACAACGAACAAAGCCAGTCTCCCGTAGTCAGACAACCTCGCTCCTCAGGAAACCCCTTAGTAGAAAGGAACAACTATCGATAGTACCTTCATTTGCGACAAGGGGGAAGAAAACATGTAAGAACTGTATTTCATGTAATTTGTAGTCATTATGTAAAGAGTGCTTCAATGTCACGTGTTGCTGTTCTTCTCCGTCCTCACGAGCCCTGACCACTGCTCGTACCTGGTCCTCAGTCAACCAACCACTCTATCGATACCGTTGCCACCCTCTCCTCATTCCCAAGGGTTTCTGGCGTCTTCAATTGACTATCCAACATCACAGCCTTCTTCGATTTCCAACGACCTTGGGCTTCTAGCGTTGACCACGAGCGCTCCGCCTTTCCGACATCAAAACTTGGCGCACTTCACCTCCAACTCTCGGTTGCTCTCATCCTAGCTGGCTTAGAACACAAATGATGGTCACATTCACGGATAGTTTATAGCCAGAGGCTGGTAGTCCGCGTCTGATAGATTCGCCGCGCGACATTGTGGCAACGTTTCCGTTGGAGGTCGAGTACTTATGGCCTAGCACAAGACTTGTGATGTTTCCACATGATGACAGGGGAGTTCGTAATCAAGATAATGGCCGGTTCAGACAAGTAGCGCCAGAATGCTAGGCAATAAATTGATAGATGGTTGAGCTACGACACGACTGCGTCAGTGAATATGGACCGAGACGACACAATTATATCGTTTGTATTGGGTCTGCCTACGGGAGACGAGTGATCTGGGGCCTGCGCCATCAAAATGGTATCGATACAAGGGAAGACCGCGGCAGGGCACAGAGCGCGTTTCATAGGTATCAGTGTAAAGAGAATCTAAGCACGCAACTGCGCATATTGTAGGCGTACAATCACATCAAAAGGTGCATGGGATGATGCAGGCGTACCCTAAAAATCAGACAACCCCATCAAGTTACGATGAGCCCGGGCCGCTCCCTTACAACCCCGAAACCACTAAGAAAGCTATTGACTAGTACCCATTGCTCCATCGCCGACTTCTTCTGGGGTAACAAATTCATCGGAGCCGTATCCCAACAATCAAGATTGACCTGCTTGAGGCGGGGGGAGATACCGCTGAGGATGAGAGCTACGTTTAGTGGGGAATCGATGATTGAATTGCCAAGGGTGAGGTTGTTGAGATACGTCTTGAAATTTTCGCCGCCGCCGGGGTTTCTGATATCGATGCCATCCAGCTTGGTGGTATCAATGACAAGAGCGAGCGAAGTCAGAACGGGGCAGAGCCGAATTATACCTATTAGCCCGTGGAACGTAGGCACTGTGGTAGTATCGACGGTGACACAACAGTTGATTTTGAGGATTCGAAGCTTAGGCAAGGCTCCCGTCAGGTGGCATAGCTCCTCGTCAGACATCGAAATGTCACAGCCCCTCTCGATGAACAGTACAGTTAAATTGCTAAATGCGCGCAATGGCGTGAAGACACCCGATTCTGTGAGCACCATATTCAAATATCCAAAGATATAGAAGCATTGAAGCCTATCGTTGTCGCATCTCTCTTGGAGGATAGCGAGAAACTGGGGCAACATCGTGGATACATGTGCGGGGGATTGTGCAACCTGAGAGGCGAAGCCGACTCGAACCGCAAATTTTCTGCTTCTGACAATCCGAAGTGAACTCAAGAAGTTCGAGGGGCGCTCGAAAGTGCTGACACCAAGGTACAAAGACTGCAAATCTTGAAAGCCGGAGAATTGAGAAGGCGACTGTATGTCCCAAGTTGACGGTGTGGATTGCCTCAAGTCCAGGTACAGCGATTGCAGAGCTCGTAGCAGCATAATATGCTGGATGCCTTGTTTTCCTAGGTCTGGTACATCCAACGTACGAAGATGGTGGAGCTGGGAAATAGGTTGTATGACAAAGGGTAACATGGAGAACTCGATTACAGAGCGATGTGGCAAATTAGGCTCTGAAGGCGAGGACATAAGGTCCCAAGAGACGAAAAGACCAAGGAAAAATGCGAGGGAAGTTGGATAAGAGCGTATGTTCAAGATCTGCAGGGAGGGCACAAAAGCCATGCGCAAGAACTCTGCAGCGCTGCGAGTGCCATCGGCATGCCATGTCAATTTGCGGAGGTTGGGAAACAAGGATGCTGAAGGACAAGACAGCATTATCAAAACCGAGAGGCTCGATAAACGTCGAGTTGCCTATTTGCGTGATCGAGTGCACACGGGAGGTGTATCTGGAAAGAGTGTCCCACATCTTGTTGTCCAGGGGTTGTAGTAATACCTCCGCAAGTGAACTCAGTCTGGAGTCTACAACCATATGAAACTGGGACATACCACACTCCCTTGAAGAAAGCTAAACAGATCACCTGGCACACATCTAATAAGTGGCTCCACGGAATCCAGATCCCTCCAAAGAACGTTGAGTGCCGGGTGTTCAAACGCGCGGCAAGTGGCGGCAAGAGCAGGCAGCGTTCCGCGTTCTGTATACGAACTAATGGTGTGTATTACTTCGAGATTTCGCAAGGCCGGGTGCATCGTGAGGATGGATCTTAGATGAAGCTCGAGTTGGAGAGAGTGACTTGCAAAGTTGCATGAAAATGTTTGTTATGTAAACAATGCTTCAACGCGTGGCACGTGCTGCTGTCCTTCTCCTCTATCCTCAAGAGCCCTGACCACCTCTCGCACCTGGTCCTCAGTCGACCACTCTATGGACACTGTCACAACACCTTCCTCATTCTCAGGACTTTCCAGCGTTTTCAACTGGCTATCCAACATCGCGGCCTTCATGAAATGTCCCTGGCGTTTCATCATTCGGTCCGTGAGCACTTCCCGTGAACCTTTCATATAAACAAACCACGTCGGAAGCTTTCCTGAATGCTCCGGTGCCCCTGCTTCCGATAAGCTTCGCCCCTTAGCACCGACCTGTAACTCCCCTTCAGCGCCGAGCATGCGATGAGTGATCCCCGGCTTCTGAACTTCATCTCTCCAGGACTTGGCTGCCCGCTACGCCCGATCATGCTGCGCTCGTAATCTGCGAGTGTCTTCTCCGTCTCGGGCATCGTATTTGGCTCCGCATGCAATCTGTGGTCAATCCCAAGCTGACTCAGGAACGCTTGCTGACAGCCGTCTTACGAATAATTTTCAGCCAAGGCTGGCGGTCCGCGTCTATAAGAGGTTCTCCATGTGACATCTTGTCTACATTGGATTGGTGGATGGAGGTCGTCGCCGTCGATGAACGGGAGACGGAAAGCCTTTGATAGCGCAGCGCCGAGAGTTGATTTGCCTGTACCAGATACGCCCTGAGAATGTAGTGAGCGTGTACCGGGTGATGCCAGCACTCGGAATTGCAATTGAGGAGGAAGTAGACCGTAGACGTACCATCACCACCAAGAATATTGCATCGCCCATGTCTCGATCAGCAACTCCTACATGTTTATCCCCTCCGTCCTCGGCGTATGTCAGCGCCTCGGAACACACGCTCTCGCTCGGACGATCATCACGAGGAGACATGTCGAATCAAAATGTCGTTGCCAGATGCGACTGAACCAGTACCCTAAGCTTCGTGTACTTGCGTACCTTGATGCGTTCGTTGGTTAACCGGACGTCTGGAAAGGTAATTTCACGACGGGGATGGGATATGATCGCTGACGATGTGACCGCGAGGTGACGCGGTCTACTATATGTAGTATGTAACTTGGAGACGTATTTGATCCTGGTTCGGAGCGAGAATCAGAGAATCGAGATCAGCGCAATGCTTTGAATTTTTGCGGACCGTATATCCACTACACGTCATATCTGATGCATATGTTCATCAAAAAGGATCAGCAGTGATATGGACATACCGGTTACCAACACTTGCTGTACGGCACGACACCTCGATTAACCGTACTAAGCAGGCCGACTGTCAATGTGACATGGACTGCGCTGGTCACTGTGACTAGGATACAGACACTTGCTTTGTGCTCTAAACGGCGACAAAAAGCTATGGGAGAGCACAATAGGAACAAGAACAATCTAATCGAGTCCAAGGCTGTGGCTGTTAATTGCGAACGTTACTATGCATGTTGATGCGGGAATGAGCACAGTTGTATGGTGACTAAGTATACCAGAAAGGTCAAGGAATTGGTGCGATCATCTTCCTTCTAAGTCATGATCACGATAATTCTGAGTCTTGACTTAGCCCGAGTAGGACGTCTGGGTCCACGTCCCTGCAGGGCGGATCCACAGTGCGGTATTCATAGTACAGGCGCTGAGGCACATAACTATGATCATCGTGGCTCGCCGAGGTGCGACTGAGCTCGGCAGCCTCGGCTCCAACTCGGCTCCCCTTTGGCCATAGACGGCACGAATGTCGTGTGTCTAGACTCCACAACGTAGCATACGGAAAGGATTACATGACCGGTCTGTCAAGCTCAAGCTTCAAGGGTCCTCTTCCTTCTATAGGTCAGGGATTTGTCCGCGTCCCTGGCGGGGCTACGGGTGCAGTTAGTAATAGTCATATAGTATTCATACGTACAGGCCCCCGAGGCACATGTGTAACTATGACTCGGATCCTTTGTGTAACTGGACTCGGATGAGCTTGGGATCTCTTGGGACTGACGTGAAAATTGTGGGCTACAGAAACTCAGAACCATATAGAGAACATCCCCCACGTTCAGCTCGAGTTCTTGGTTAATTCTTGGCCTCCTTAAATAGTCACCAATAGCTGAGCGTACGTTCGAAGAACAAGGAATACACCCGCCCCACGGGCACAAACTTCCTCGATCGGTATAAATGAAATCACCCACGAGCCCACCCGTGGCTTGCCAAGTAACTTCCGAGCACAATGCAAAAGCACAAAACATGACATCGAGAACGTGTTCCTTCACTACGATTTCTGATAAGCACAAGGATAAGCACACCAGAAAGGATAAGCAAAACAACATCTTTTGATGTATCAGATTCATAAAACAAACATTGTATGTATATGTGCGTCGGAATTAAGTGAGGTGGAGATCAGCGCGTGGGTGGTACTTGGACTAGTTATAGCACGATCAATCAATTGAATGAGGATTTCAGGTACATGGTCAGTTGGAGAAAGAATGGCTGGCTGGCTCGAGGCGGAATTAAAGAACAAGGGTGTGCGTAAAACAACAACAGCTTGAAAGAAGAATGAAGAAAATATAGCAACTTGGAATTAAATGCAAAGATATATGTTCCGCGGAAGAGGTTTTGATCGGGATTTCGTTGCGGAAAAGCTTCTATCATTATTGGCATCACGTATGATATATCCATAAACAAGGAAGGACAGAGTGGGGTTCAACTGGGATTAGGTAGTGCACGGGAGTGTGGGGGAGTTGAGAAGTCGATGGCGTTGTACGCTGGCGGGGGAGCTTCTTCTAGGTCCCCGTGGCGGCCTTCGAGCTCGCAATCAAGCGCGCGTCGGTGATGGTGCGCTCTCGTAACGTTACGCACCCACCCTAGCACCTCATCAGGATCCTTCTCTGGACGGTTCCTGCCCCGCGGGTGCTGTGCCGTTGATGGCCGCGTAGGCATCCTCTCTGATATCGGCGTTTGTGAGACGACATTCGACGAGTACGTGTAGCGATGCCCGGTGGAGGGTGAGCGGGGTATGGAAAGAGGCGTCGGGGGAAGCGTACGCGCCAATGTGGGAAGGCGTTTGGGCCGAGTAGGAGGTGAACTGGCAGGGGATGTGGGGTTTGAGGGGACGGTAGGTAGTCGACGGCGAACGACAGATCCCGAGGAAAGAGCACGGCTGCGTGATTGGAAGCGTATCGTCCACACTATCCATATCACCGTCTAGCGGTGTTGGCGGAATCAACACTCCATCTTCCGTGATTAACCGAGAGTGCTTGCTTATTGTGGTTGGTGTGGACGATAATCGGGGTGATGATCTCGATCTGTGAAGCCATGGCTGTGATCCAGCAGGGGGGTGCCATGAAGACGGCGGCGCAGGAAGTTCTCGCCGTGTACCCGCACGTGGCGAGGGGGAAGGCTGTGATGATAGTGGCATGCAGTCAGATGCGGGGATCGGTGATTTTGGTGCAGGGGAAAAGCTAAGGGGAGCTGAATATCGCCCGTTGGTATTGATCCTTGGGACCGCTCTGTCTGAGTCATCGAAGAACGTGGATGTATAGAACCCACTCGATGGCGCTGAACAAGGCGTTGCGGGATAGCACACGGACTCGGAGGAAATGCTTGCGGAGTCCCATGCGGTACCCGGACGTGGAGGTAAGTCAAGCCCGTCCTGCACTATGAGGTCGTAATGATGGGTACAACGGTTCGCCATATACAATTTTGCGCCATTGATTTACGGATGTGGGAAGCGGTGCTGCGCTTGAGATATCAAGTACATCTGCATCTTCATTGCAGCGAGTGTCGACTGCAGGAGTCTTGAGCGAGGGATAGAGAGGTTCGCCGTACATAATTTTGCGCCACTGACGTGCGGATGCAGGAGCGGTTGTGGATTTAGGAAGGGATACAGAGTCTGTGGCTGGAGTATCGAGGGAATTTGGGTCGTGCCTTAGAGTCATCCAATCGTCGGGCTCTGTAATAAGTAGTAGAGCGGTGACGAAGAGGTTATCGAGTAGGGAAAGGGATATTCCAGCGTGTTCTACTTGAGGAACTGATTGATGCACGGGACCAAGGGTCTCAAATACTTTAAGTCTTGGGGTGTTTTCATCTTCTTGTAATGTATCAAGCGATGCGATGGGTCCCTTGCAAGATGAAGTAGTGCACTGTCAAGAGGTATGAGTAAGCAAGAATATGTCATGAAATCCAATGTTACCTGATATGTGCGACCAGTTCGCTTCCACTTCAGCACATGGGGATGGTTTGGTAAGCTGAATTTGCGGGAGCTGCTGGAATAAAAAAAAAAAAGGGATCAGGCATGGAACAGCTGAGGGAATACGGGGAGACTTACTTTCCAAGGCTGCCATACTTGAGGTAGCTGTCAGTGTCTCTCCAGCGAGGGTCACCCATCTGTATAATAGCACCGTGGGTATCCCTTCCCTTGCCCTTGAGAGGAAGATCCTTGGGCCAACAAATGTCTGCAATCTTGACAGAAGCACCCCATGGATCTGAACGCCAGACAGTAGTTGAAGATCCGACTGTTTCGACTGAATATAGAGGAGTTTCTGCTACTACGTCGGTAGCAACGGAATCTAGGAACGAAGGAGAGGACAGCTTAAGTATGAGAAGAGGTCTCTGTTGGCGACGGGAAGCCATATCGTCGCGAATTTCAAGGCGGTGTAGGTAAGGGAAGATAGCAGACGGGTTAGATGTCGAGGGACCTGCTACGGGAGGTATTTGTTTAGTAGGCGCCTGTTGCTTCTTCGCGCGCAGGAGCGTGGGCGCAGTAGAAGGACTTAAACCAGGATTTGATGATGACGAGGGAGGTGATGGCGAGGTAGATTTAATGGCACTGCTTAAAGATATTGAAGTGGGAAGAGAAAGACGTTGAATAGGCGGGGGAACGAAGGGGGAGAAAGACGGTTTGTCAGAATCACCGATAGAAAGGGACATGAGCGCCCGATGCATGACAGGTAGTAGAAATGTTGTAACCAGAAGTAGCACGGACAGTGCGTATGTCCGGTGACTTGCTAGAATATCGATGGAGTAGGTATAGCTAGTTGCAGAACGTCGAACTCGTAGGATGGGGAAAAGTAGAAGAAGACAGACTTTGGTTATTGTTATTGCTGCCAGCTGGTAGCAATAGGAAACTACTAATAGCCAAGCTTTTTGATGGCTGGTCAGCGGTCCTTGCGGCCCTACGTTACACCGTTCTTCGCTTATGATTGTCCACGCCAACAGGCACGAATCTCCTTCCCCGATTATACTGCTTGTCGTTATGTCGTTATAGCTCGTTAGTACAGCTACTACAGCAAATCAGGTTTAATCTCAGCGGCAACTAAGTCCGATTTCATCGCTGGAGACTGGAGCTGCACCTGCCTGCTCTCCGTATAACTCGCACTCAACGGGAACTTCTGGACATAATAGTGGTACGCTAGTCTTACTACCATATCTTCCAGAAAAATACTTCCATGAAACAACTTCTCGCTCCCACCCTTAAGTGAACTGAGCCCACACCTCCCCACGGCATATGCCGAACTTCGTCCCGAAACTACCTACTAGGCCTTATTGTGCCGCGCTCATAGCAGTTGTCCGGGAGATGAGCGCTCGGACTCTTGTCACAGCTCACCAAATAATTTATGGCATTCTCCCTCGATAGTTTATCAGATTGACCATCCGAGGTCGCGACTACCATTAGTCACCTTCAAACTCCGCTTCAAATGCGTAACGTCGCGTCAACACATCCAAACATCGCCAACGCGCTCTTTTCCACACGATTGCCACTTCGAACATCGCCTGTAGCTGCGCATAAGCTTACTTATCCTTATTGTTCCCATCATGTCCACCGAAGCTAGGTAAATTCCCTTTGGTTAGCGGCCTTCGGTCGCCGAATCTGATTTTCGTTTTAGGTCTCCAGCAAAAAAGGACGCGACAAGCGTAATCAAGTCTCCCGATTCCAAGGGGAAAGGCAAAGCAAAGGTTGCCACTGAGGACACATCTATGGAGGAGGAAGAGGAGGAGGACGAAGAAGATGAGGAAGATGCTGATGAGGACATGGAGGAGGTACGACTTTCCTTTGTTCATTTTTGTTGATGGCGCTGAAACTCGTACAATAGGAGGAAGAGGAAGATGAAGAGGATCACGAGATTGATCCTAGCGCGATTCTTCCCCGCCGCACCCGGGGCACACGCGTCGATTATACATCCGAGGAAGCCCTCAAAAAGGCCGGCCTCACAAAGGATGACCACGATGACGACGACGAAGATGGCATGGAACATTAAGTGTGTCATGTGCAATTACATTAATATTGTTATCGCTTTGCTATGGTGGTGGTCAATTATTTTGCAAGGGGTGTGTGTAATATTGGCTGCCAGGAGGCACTCATACCTTCGCATCGTTTCATGTTGAAAATCATAAAAAGCAATTCTGCATCCTTGGCACTTTGTTCGCATGTCCGAACCCGTTCGACCTCTACATGTCCTCGCACACTGCTTCAGTCATACGCATTGCCTGCGATTACGGGGAGTTGTTAACTTCGGCGATGGCGGACTGGAGGTATTTTAAATGGATGATTTGAATGTTGCTAAATCGACACTGGAACATGGAATGCAGATGTCGACAAGTTCGCTTGTTGCCCAAAGAGTACTAGTATTCGTAGGATTGGATTTTCGAGACTGCGGGGATGGTCGCTCAAGCTGAAGATCTGCGTATTATAAGGCTCCCACAAAGCCAACCAAGTATTTGAATTACAACGTATGCATGACTACAGGCAAGCTGGCACTGCCTTCGATACAAACAAACTGTGTTTGCTGCGTCCTCGTCACTGCAACGCCCCTTCAACACCTCTAAGTCCTCCACGAGCACTGCACAGTTATATATATACTATAGGCAGTAACGCTAGTGGACTAGCTGTAACTCAACTGTATCCGGAGCTTGACCAAGGTTTGAATATTCCCAAGCATTCTCGACCGAAGGCCGACCGAAACACCAGTAGTCTACGTGCTTCACTTAACCACAATGGATCACGACGCACACAACATGGCTGCAAGGTGCTCGATGCATATGCTCTGGTACGTCCCGCCCAAGCCCAAGCCCAAAGACCAACCCACCATCTTATATCCACATCCACGTCACTAGGAACACCCAAATCATCGACACATGCGTCGTATTCTCCCAATGGCACATCCACTCGCACCTCCAATTTTTCTTCTCCTTTCTCGCCATCGTAGCTCTAGGCATGCTTTACGAGTACCTCCGCGTCTTCTCGAGGGACTTTGATAAACGCATCGCTGTGAAATTGAGGGTTCAGAGCGGGCGTAGGTCGCCGCTTACTACGAGTGGGCGCAGCTCGCCTGAACGCCACGGTAATGATGCTGAGGAGACGGGCTTGTTGAATGGGTTGAGGGTGGCGAGGAAACAGGGGTGGGTGCTACATACTATCCACACGTGCTTTGATTGTGCTGACTCACTTTAAATTTGTGTTCTAGATTCGCTGTGCCCGCTCTCTATCGTCTCATCCGCGCTGTACTGTATGGAGCTAGCGTGGGCTTGTCTTTCTTCTTGATGCTTGTGTTCATGACGTACAATGTATGTTTGACTGCTTGTTTTCTGAACAATGACTGATTTGTTTGTCCGCAGGCATACCTGATCTTTGCAGGTTGTCCTTGGTGCCGGGGTGGGACACTACATCTTGGGTGGAATTTTGGAGCCCAACGGCCTTGATGAGAAGGGGATGGCATGTCATTAAATGATCTGTGTACACGGGGAGGCTGCTATCAATATGTATACCACTTCTGCTTACAGCGCTTCGATCATTAGTTTCTGCTAGACAGACCATATTCGTATGAAGATAGTCGTTTCCTTCTACACTTTGATTTAATATACCTCGCTCACTCCAAAGATCGAAGAAGTTGTTGTACACGAATACAGCTACGAGTATGATCTATTACTTCATCTCTGTATCCTCATCCTTCTTCGCAAGCCCTTCCGCCCGAAGCAGGGCATCAATTTCTGCTGGCTTGTAAATCTTGGCTTTTGGTGCTTTCGCTGCTTCATCGTATGTAAGGACTGCAAATTCGACTGTCGATAACAGATCAGTGCCGATTGGAGTAAGAAAGAAGGATGAAAGCTTACGCTTCTCGCTCCCAAGAGTCGTACTGTCCATTGTCTTGCTCATTACCCTCAGTACGAGCCCAATAGCTTCCTCGACGCCCAAATCGTCCTTGTATTCTTGCTTCAGTAAGCTCTGTGCTGTGCCATTGTTCGCCCCGATGCATGTTGCTTTCCACCCGGAGTAGTTGCCAGATGGGTCGGAATGGTACAGCTGGAAATGATAATGTGGGTCGTAGCCTGCATATAGCAAGGAGACACCGAAAGGACGTAGACCTAGACGACATATCGCGTTAAAGACATGATAGACAAATTGGAGGGGGCAACGTACCTCCGAATTGCGTGTATCCTTGCTTCATATCGCACAATCGTTGTGCAAGAAGCTCGACTGGTATATCATCGTTATACTGCAAAAGATGTTGCTGTGCCACCGTCCGCGCATAGTTCACCAGCGAATTCGCATCGGACGTGATGCCTGCGACGCCTCCGATCACATTTCTGCCCAAACCCAAAAAAAACAATAAGCTTCCAAGATAATTGTGGGGGAAGCGCTCACGAGTTTAATAAGAACATCTTCTCTCCACTGCCGCCATAGCCTCCACCTTCTTTCGCGATGGAAAGATCGAGGAGCTTCCCTGTCACACGTTTCTCAGCGGCCAGGACGACACCATCCTTTGCGAGTACGCCGAGGACTGTTCCTGCGTGTGAGATGGCTTCCATGGCATATTCGACTGGAATAATAGGGTTAGGTCGTGAGGCATCTGCGACTTTCTGGGGAGCGTACTTTGGTAAAGCCGGCCTATGTGTGAAGAGCGAGTCAGATCAGGGCATTTAGTTAGTGATGGTAGTACGCACCTTCCGGGGAAAATATTGTTGTTCGACCTGTAAATCAATAGTTCAAGTCAATCCATATGAATTCAGCAAGTTGTGGCTGCTAGGATACGTACTGTCATATCTTCGGGCCTGTACGAGTGATTCATGTGAGTGTTTGTATGCCAATAGGGTTTATACATTGTACATACCATGGTCGATAAATCAGGGGACAAGGAAGGAGCGCACTGGTAAGATGGAACTTGTCACTGACGCGTTCTCTCAGATTGAGTTGGCGTACGCGTCGGGTCAGGCGGGGGGTCGCCGGCATTTGCCTGATTATACTCCTCGACCCCTCTCCCTCATGTCCTGCTCATCACATTTTAGCTCTTCATCTTTTCTTTCGTGAATCTGGGCTACTGCACATCTGTACATCCTTGTTAGAGTGAAATTAAGATGATGTTGTGCGGAATGCCGAGGAAATTAATGCTCTGCTCCGAGGACGACTACCTGCTAAATTCTATTAATCTCACTGGCAAGTGCCCTGGAATGGGCCCAGGAAGGTCTCCCCGAGACACCCATAGAAACAACTGTCAAATTTCCTTCTATGTGATCTTACTGCAGAAGACTACGACTCTACGAAGCGCCTGCATACACTTGAATGCCGAATGAAAAAAAAAATTCTAGCGATCGAGTTGTCCTCCCCCATGGGCCCGGGTACTGTCAATGAATCATGATCAGTTCTACGTCTCCAGGTTACCGTGACATAGCACGTACTTAAGCCACGTCTCCTCTTCCTCGCCGGCCATCGTCACCGCTCACCTCACCTTATCGTGGAATTATATTTCCAGACGTCTAGTTAACCAAGGAACGTATAAAGTACATCAAGGAACGCAAGTCCGCCAAGCTTAAGGTACTAGATCCGTCGCATTAACATTGTGGCAACGCCATCGTGACTCGTCATGTCTCTTCCTGATGATCGTTTGAGCCTGTACTCCGAGGCGCCGACATATTCCGAGGGCAGAGAGGGAAATCATGCGGTTGTCGGTTTCGACTCCTCACTGGTGGACGATAAGCCTCTTGCTGATAGAAACATGAGCGATGCAGTATTCTTGGTGGTGATGGTACGTCTATACTTCCTCCTCAATCACAATTCCAAGTACTGACGCCACTTGGTACATGCTCACTAAATCAGGGCGTATGTGGTACAGGCAAATCTACTCTTGGCGCTGCGCTATCAAAGGCATTGTGTCTCCCGTTCATCGACGGTGACGACCTCCACCCGCAATCCAATGTAGACAAGATGTCACGCGGAGAACCTCTCACAGACGCAGACCGCCAGCCTTGGCTGGAAATTATCCGCAAGACGGCCGTCAGTTCCGTTCTGAGTCAGCTCGAGGATGACCACGGGTTGGATGTGCCGAGTCCTGCGAGGGATGAAAACCAGAAGCCGGGGATCATCATCGCGTGCTCGGCGCTGAAGGAGAGTTACCGTTCAGTGTTAAGGGGCGAAACTCTGTCGGAAGCAGAGGTATTAAATCACTTGGGAAAGCTTCCGACGTGGTTTGCTTATATGAAAGGCTCGCGGGAAGTGCTCACGGACCGAATGATGAAACGTCAGGGGCATTTCATGAAAGCTGCGATGTTGGATAGCCAGTTGAAGACGCTGGAAAGCCCCGAGAATGAGGAGGGGGTGGTGACGGTGTCCATAGAGTGGTCGACTGAGGACCAAGTACGAGAGGTGGTCAGGGTTCTCGAGGATGGAGGAGAAGGACAGCAGTATGTGGAATCGAAGCACTGATAAGTGTTTCTTTACATAAAAACTCGCAATAAAATATAGTTCTTGCAGGCTTTTTCCTTGAAAAGAAGGGACGACGGGTATGGGGGGGTTCCGCCGGACAAAATATAATTTGTGTAGGCAAATACAAATCGACGAAGAAAACCAATTTCGTGCTCGAATATCCTTCTAAAGCTCACATCCAGATTCCCAAGTTGCGCCATACTAGCGCATGGAGAGAAATAATTTTCTGTATGTACTGGCGCATGGACATACATTACGGCCTCTATATTCAAGTTGATGACTGTCGCATCGCATCATTTACCACCATCATGCCCACAACGAAGAAGGCGAACTCGGCGTGTCACAAAACAGCTACGCCTAGAACTTCTAATGTCATAGCGGTTTCTCTCAAACGCTGAGCTACTTCTCTTAGTTTCTAATTCCTACACTAGCTTGCAAGGGCTTCTCCACAAAGAAAGTAGATATCATCTCCACCCCTAATGGTCAAGCATTCGATCGAGGCTTCACGTGTCGTGGCATCAGCCATACTGCACCGGTATGAAACCAGAAAGACAACTCACTACCACACTACTAGTAGCTAGTGCATATAAAAGGATCTACCACGTCGGTGAGTCATGGGTTAAATCCAAAACGCAAACTACTCATACTCACACAGTGGGTCGCAAATGCACAGCCACTGCATTGACTGTGGTGCGCTGCAAAAGAAAGGACACTTCTCACTGTCAGCGTCACTGGCAGATATTGATGTTATCAAAGCAGCAACAATGGTGAGGATAAAGAAGACACGCATTGTTTGTGAGGAGGTGATATGGGATCAAATATATCTGACGGGCGTAGTAGGAAGACACCTTGCTTTTATGTGCTGAATATCGTTCTTCATGATGGTGTAGGAATAACCTATGCACCTGAAATCCCATTTCGAATAGATGATATCCGCGATGCCAGCAAATTGCCACCTAAGATCTACCTTGTGAAGCAAGGTCTATTGGCAAACTGAGGCGGAACAAGATATCACCTTGCAATGCCAGCTCGCAACAGGGACTGATCAGGCCCCCTTGATCGAATTTGCTACCACATGCTATATTAGTTGAACTCCTAGTCGATACAATTGAATACCTTCTCGTAATCGCACGTTGAATCGCCTCGTAATCGTTCACTCTGACTACCACTATTATCATCTACGATCAATATAACGTCTTGTGTTGTTGGGGGCAGCCCTTAACATTATGTGGAGGGATTTATATTCCGTAGATATTCTTACCAGATGTATGCTAAGTGATCTGTTTACTATTGAGCATGGATGCATGGTTGGTGTTCAGTGTCTCGGATCTTCAAAGTACTAATACTAAGTTAACTTGCACAGGTACTACAAAATCAGCACCGTCAGTTATGAGAAGTACTACTAGATCTAGGTGCCGACTGACCTGTTGCTGACCGCCGGTGCTCCGAGAAGCGATAGGGCGCTTACTTCCAGCTAATCAACAACATTTGGTAAAGAAAACGGAATTTCGATGTGGACACTTCCAGAAGCGAGAGATAACCCGTCGGTCGCCGAGGGTGTCAGCGGTGCCCGGTGTTGACTCATGTAACACTAATGTGGATTACTAACCAGGTTTACTCCGCAAAATGCTCGTAAAATGGATGACAGAGGCGAGGAGCCTAATCGGCGATTCACGCAGGTTGAGTGTGCAGCACCTCGAGCACGACATCAAGAAATGAGCACGCTGCAATGCTGCAGGGGCAAAACTTGGTGCCATCATGCCCCGACTCACTCGAAGATCTCGCAAAGCCTCGCACCCCAGAGATAGACCTGCAAATTCGCTGGCATCGTCGATTTGACCCTGTAGTACCAGCAGCCAAACGCATGCCAACCACAAAACAGAAGAAGGTGGGGAGGCCATCGGACAGTATTTGAGCAGTGAGGCAACCCCTGATGGTCATCCGACATTTTCGCAATCGCAAGTGCTTGACAGTAGTACGGTTGCATCCGAGCTATGGGGGTGGTGAGGACGAGGGCGAGGATATCATGAATGATAATTGATGTCCTTACCCAGATTGTCCAATGTAGCACGTAGTACCATTCTATAGACATTGCTTCGCGTTCGCACTCGTAAATGGTGTGCGCTAGTCATACTCTTGATATTTGGCAGGGTTAGTACATACCTGTGATCATGGCATCTGCAAGTTGCAACCTTAGTAAGGAATGGTCGCCCGAAAAATCAAAGTACTAAGTACATGCGTATGCTCCTGAAGCTCACTGTCGACGACAGCCAGCTCCGAGGCCCGAGGGTGCTTGTTGTTTAACGTTGCAGGCAGCAGCGCTACCGACATGTTGGAAAAACCAATGCACATGACTTTCACGTGACCGTGTCTGGTCAACTGTGGCACAGCTGTCACCGGTCATTCCGTGCATCAAACCAAAATCAAACCCATTTCAAGTTATCGATAATCGCCAACTGCCGCGATGCTCAGCTCCCGCCCATTAGGAATCGCATTTGAGGGCGAGTACCGCCATTTGACGAAGACCCTAGGCAATAGAATGCTGAAATCACGGTGCACTCCAGGACAATGTCGGCCGCCACGTCACAAAAGCGAAGAAAGCTGCATTATAGCAGACACCGTTTCACCCAAATGCCTTGCGTGAGCTACTTCTCTTCCAAGACCCCATGATACCTGTTCTTACGACGTCCTGCAGAACCACAGAAGATCCTCAAGGATCATGATGGAACAAGCAAATCTAAGGGAAAGGAACCAGTCATACTCGCATCCTCTAGAGTCTAGACTTCTGGGGGACAAAACGCCCTATCCTAACCGCATTGCCAACCATGCCACACCATTGCAAATGACCAAGCCAGTCTTTGATGTCACGCCCAGTGCACTTCTTCGCCCAAGTTCCGCACGAAAACATGTTAGACTTCCCCGCAGCGGCAGCAAGTATGGAAAACCGGACGCGCGCGTTCCGTTACACAATGTGACATGCACCAAATGAGGTAGTTACATGGTTGGGACACTGGACACCTCGAACGCAAGAAAATTTTATAGTACCATACAAGTCGCCATTGCAATCACGTCGGCCCTGTCAAAAAACACTTCTTTTGACATCTTGAGACTTGGTGATGGGGGGCCGCACACAGTAGTGGTCACATAACCGGACCTAGCTCTTCCTCCATGCACTGACTGCATAGCACTCTCGAAGCCCGTCTTTCTCTGCTTTTACCACCCCATTCGTTATCGACATGGAGGCAGCATCCGACACATCATCTTAGGACAGCACACCCTCAATGCCCCCGTCTGCGGTGCGAGCAGCAAAGGACATTACGTTCGGGAGTGTGCGTTTCCAAAGTTGATTGAATTCCCTCGAGCCACAAGAATGACGATCAGTTCCTGTGACACAGATCGCAGGCATGGTCTCTAAAGTCTTCGAGTACCCGTTCGACTTGACGAAAGTGCGATTACAATCTCAAATTCTAGATACCACTGCTAGATTCAATGGACCAATAGACTGTTGTCAAAACATGGAAAAATGAAGGCGTTAGAGGTCTTTACCGCGTTTGTGATATCTTCACAGTTGAACTTCTCTCCTGTTGGCGTGAGCTCATACTGGTCGTAGAGCCTCCCAGCGCCAATATTTGGCAGCCATGCTAGAAAATGCTTCACTGTTCATGTCATACAGTGAACTTCAAAACGTGATAAGGCGGATCAACTCTCAGCCCTTGTCACACGATCTTTCGTTACCTCAGTTTGCATTGGCTGGTGCAGGCGCAGGCGCTACCACTAGTTTCTTGCTGCAAGTCACTCACGCCCGGTATACATGTTATAATTGATTCTTATTTTCGACTAGCACACCTGTGGAGCTTGTAAAATGTAAAATGCAAGTACAGATGATTGCTCCCAAGCCGCTTTCAGTCTCGATACCTGAATCCACCGCAGCAGCAACCCTAGACTCAAGCCTCGATCCCATTTCACGCCCCCTTCCCGGTCCTATAGTTGTTCTCATGTCCGTCATCCGGACAGAAGGCATCCGCGGCCTTTGGCTCGGCCAAACTGGCACCCTCATCCGTGAATGTGGTTGCGGAGCTGCATGGTTCACCACAAAAGAGTTCGTCGGAACAACGCTAATAAAGCGGCGTGGCTCCGAGCTTACACGGAAAGACATCGTCCTATGGAAATCTGCGTTATCTGGTGCATGCGCAGGCGGGATATTCAACTTTTTCATGTTCCCCGCCGACAGCATCAAGAGCACGATGCAGACTGGGGAAGACTTGCGTCCCCGAGGCAGTAATGCCCCTAAACCAACGTTCCTTGGCACCGCGAAAACAATGTACAGGGCACAGGGTGTGAAGGGGCTTTACGCTGGGTGCGGTATTACTGTTGCTCGACCAATACCCGGCAGCGCGATTATATTCCTAATTTACGATGGCTTAAGTATCCGCTTTGGGTAGTAGAATAAGTACGAGAACGAATTACACATTTATATCCCTGATGCTCTCATACAATGCCTTGATGTCGCAGTTAACTTGACGTGACATGATCTACGCGGATAGACCAAAGTACTAAAACAATTAATCCGCCAAAACAATGGTGGCATAATCAGCCAAGTGACTTACCTTGAGTACCGACCAATCAAGGCGTGCGCAGTCCTTGTTACCGGAGGCTGCATCAGCAAGGTCTTCGGAAAGAAGCCTCCTGAGCTATCTTGCTCAGCTCCGCGAGGTTTCGCGAATGAGGGTTTCGCAGGGTCATCCTGCCGAGCGCCATTATTGTTGGCAATAGCACCTGCGGGCCCATCATAGTTAAGACCTGCCTTGAGGAAGGCCTCATCGAGTTCCGCTGGGTCCAACGTTTCAATCATCTTTGTTGCAAGCGGGAATTTTCCTCCAAGAAATCCTTCGCCGCGAGATAAGTTGACATTGCATGAAGACTGGGCAAGCGCAAGCAAGTCAGATACTGTGTGTGATGCCAGCGGGTGTAATGACACAAACCGATGTCTCCGTCTGCGAGAATACGAGTTTGTCCACGCATAGAATACACATGAAAGAACGTGTGAGCACGACACATAAAACACAATCCTAATACAAGCACGTACAGGGTTCATCATTTGGTATACTTGAACTCAGATTATCCACTGTTGCATTTGCGAAAGGGTCCAGCTCAAGTGACTCAGTTGATGGTTCGATTTTTTAAAATGATGTGTAAACACTTCGCTCAATGTAATCAATATGGATACGAACCAATATGACGATCCGGCTATTATCTCGGGGCCAAGGCTCTTCACAGCGTCGGCCTACACGTTGACCAATGTGGTTCTTTCTTGCATTGCTGCCTTCATAGCTGTTTCTAGCTTCTCGTTCGGCCGTCTTGATATTTCTTGCTCCCGCGCGCTCAGAGGTTTGGGTGCAGCCTGGTACCTCTTGTGAGCCTCATAGGCTTCAGGTATCACGTCTGCCTTGGAGGTCGCAAACAGACTGTCTGTGAAAATAGTCGAGCCCAGCGACCTGGTCAAAGAATTACGCGTTGAAGCATCCAGTGTCACAGTCGTGAGAGGACACACCTCTAGAACGCCTTCAACGCGTGCGCCTTCGACAACTGTATCTCGAGCGCCATCAACCACCGTGATGACGAGAACGCGTCCTGCAAGTGCATTACCCACTGGTATTAAACCCCAAGCACGTCCAGCGGGTAGATTTGGGGCACAGCCGAGAGCAAGTGCACATATGAAGACTGGTATGCCGACGAAGAAGACAGTTCAAGAGATCAAATTGTCTTCGGAAATAGCTAGTAATATTGCGGTACAGTATAGATGCTGAGTGAATGGGGAGTTTATTTAAATCAGCGAAACGTATCGAAAGCGGATATAAGTAATCACAACTGGTCAAGTCGAGCCTCCACGCGTTCCCTTGCGCTGAACCCGAAGGAGGAGCAGCTCCAGGAGGCGGAGGCGTTGAATCGGCTTCCTTCATAACGCGCATCTCTGCCTCGATACGGTCCCGGGCACGGACAACTTTTGACTGGAGGTAATGGGAGTGCGTAGGCGGTGCAGGCTGTTTGCCCGCTCTTGCGCCGGTTGTCGGCGGGTCTGGGGCTGGCCGGGGACCATTTACTTTGAATAAATGTTCATGATTCTGACATACTGGTCAGTATGATATGCAGTCAAAAAACGAATATGAATTCACCTTCAACACATTCTCGAGGGTTTCTCCTTGCTTTAGATTTAGAATAAGATGGGCCTCATCCAGTGTCATACGGTGTTCTCGGGTGAGTTTATCCGTCAAAGAGCCAGAGGTAGCATTCCGAACGCCCGCAATATCTGATCCTATTGCGCCTTGCGGGGTGTGCTTCGCGTCTGCAATTAACGAAACGAAAGATGTGAACACCGGAATCATCAAAGATAAAACGTTAAAGTACGCACTTTTGGCCGCCTGCTTTCCTGCTTCAAATAGTGCCTTTCCAAAAATTTGTGCACCTGTGACGAGAATTTGTATGATGATTTTTGGAGCCGACTACAGATAGTACCCGTCAGTCCACAGATCCTACCTAAGAGCAAATATGACTTACCATCACGAAACATAAATACCGCAGCGTCGACAGTTAGTGTGATGCAAACGAAATTTCGTCGGCTACAACATGTATTACCGAGTCACGTGATCGACGCCGTCCAAAATTTCTGGCCGAAACTCATATGATATCACGATGACCACTTCCATCTCATTACCTGCCTCAAGTCACAAGAAACGGAAGCATCGTGCATCCGACGCGGACCCTGATGCACCAAGAAAGAAGAAGAAAGAGAAGTCGAAACTGGACAAGGGGAAGTCCCGCACCGAAACTTCGCCAAGTGAATTCCGGATGACGAAAGCAACCATAACACTCTCTGTACCCCCTGTATTCGCCAGTAATCTACGCGCAGGCGCGGAGGAAATGTTAGATAGCATGATCATGCGGTGCGATGGCACATTTCTTAGACAAATTTGTGATACTGAACTGAGTATCAAGATATATCCCATCCCTGTGTGGTGTTCTCCTGGCTCATTCGAATTTACATTTTCTGAGTCCAACAGCGAGCATAAATGCTGATTGTCCTTTCGGGATCTGTAACGTTGCTTTCGATGCTACGGTCTGGAGCCCAAGTATAGCCATGAAACTTGGTACGTGCTTTGTTTGCCTTATATCGTTTCAATCGAATAACACCCCTCTTCAATAGTTGGCAAAATTATTCTGTGTTCTCCCGATCATGTTTCGCTGCTCCTCCACAGTACATTTAACGTTGCCATACCACGACATCACATTCCACAAGATGTTTGGGAATTCGAATACGGTCCCGCGGAAAATGATCCCGAGTATGGAGAAGGTGCTGTAGGTTCATCTGTCGATAAAGAAGGGGATACAGGAATGAAGGAGAGTGATGGTGAGAAGGCAGGAGGCGAAGCGGTACCGGAGGCGAGCGGACAGTGGGTACACCGTTTGACGGGGACGAAGCTTGGCGGAACAGACGGGTACCTAGAATTTACAGTTATTGGGTGAGTGGACAGTCATTTTCAAGGAAAGGAGATCGCTCAACTTCTATGACAGAAAAACTGTGGCGAACGAAATGCTCTCTCTCCAGGGATCGATACAGTGATTTACCTTAGCTCGTTGTTCCTCGCTAGGTACTCACAATACAGTTTTGTCTCGGACATCACTGAGCTTGTGGTTCCTCGCTAGTGATTACACGGCACTCGCAGTCTCAACGAGGAGTCGTAGTCCCAACGAGGAGTGATAAGACGCACTCCGCATGCTTTGAATCTTTTTCATGTGCTTGATACCAGCTTCGCGCTGCAGGCCAGATGCCCTACTCTCCTGTACCATGGTGTGTGGTGCACAGAAATGATTTGTGTTTATTAGAGTGCCACGGCAGATGGCTGCACGCCCTGTATCCGAACAAAGTAAATTACAAGTGCAACGCTAGTTAGACTGGGACATGCTCTAGCGGAACCATTGATGATATGCCTACAATGATAGATAAGAAATAGGGAAACAAGTTAGGACCTAATCGTCGTCGTCGACAGCGGCAGCCGGCAGTGAGTCCGGTCATTCAGTGGGTTCGTCATCCGTGTCTAGAGGCTGAGTGTCCATCTGTACGTCTGATGGGTCAGGATGAGCTTGACAATCTACTAGCGTTGCGTCCTGGGTTTCTACATCCATGGCTTGAGAGTCTGCCGGAGGGCTTTGCTTGGCCTCTTCAGCCTCAGGTGCAACATCAGCTGTTTTCTTTGCTCGCTTTTCCTTTTCTACAGGAGTTTTCGAAGGCAAACCAAAGAGCATAGTCTGTCTTGAGAGTTTGTCTTGAGAGGTCCTTCTTGTCCTTTTCTGTCTCCTTGCCTTTAGTCGCTGCCGGACCTGTTGATCAGGATCAAACGAT
Source organism: Suillus lakei (assembly GCA_016628065.1). Lineage (NCBI taxonomy): Eukaryota > Fungi > Basidiomycota > Agaricomycetes > Boletales > Suillaceae > Suillus > Suillus lakei. The sequence goes on from JABBWA010000005.1 coordinate 435,875, forward strand.
TAAGAAGGGAAGATAGAAAACCGTATTTCATCGGTGCTCACGTTTTTCCGCAACCTCAACCTTGTTGAAAAAGCTCTCGCTCTTCTGGATAGGCCTGTTGAGCTCGAGTTTTCATGCAAAAGGATTCTTCTTGACTTCCTGCCCAGTCTTCCGAGAAAATGGGTTGTACGTGCCCCAAATTGAAAAGATATACACGCACTAGGCTTTGGCGACGGCACTACGGCATCAGACTCACCATACTTATGAGGCTATGAAGGCATATTCAAGCGAGTTTTTTCCACTTGAAATTTCTTTCGCTCGTTGCCGGTACCAGCCTCCCTCGAGCTCAGAGTTTGCCTGTATCCTGTCAAATTGTCTATTCTGTTTGTATTCTCCGAGTCACCATCGAGTATTTTGCATAGGTCCCTGCACAGACAGTGGCGGTAGAAGTTACCACTTGCACCTCATGCGATGACACGAAGTCGTACAGAGATTGGGAGTCGCCGCGGATCTTATTACTGCACAGCCCCTGTCACAAGAGTACTCGTTCTGAATGGCCCGCTACATTAACGAAAAAATACTCAGAAGAAGTCAAACACCTGTAACAGGACACCTTGCAGCGGTTAGACCCGACCAGATGGTCGGTGCTAAGCTTACTTGCGTTCAAGACCCGGATATGCAGGTTTCTGTGGCATCGTATTGCTCTAATATCGTAAGTTTCATTGGACACTCGGCAGCTAGTATTGATGTGTGCCGACAATTGATGTTTGACTGTGGTCGCAATGTGCTTGGATTGCTCCACAGTGTACGCTTCCACAATCTCCCCCGTCATGCTAGCCAACGTCGTGATTGATGGAGGCATTGTTTGCTGACCATTATCACGCTGTGGGTGTTCTAAACCAATCCACAAATTGGCGCGTCCACATCTCATTATTTAAGGTGTGCTGTGACCCTACCGGGAAACTCTTAAATACGCTCATCGAATTGCTCCTTCATATCGTTGTCTTCCTTCTCCTCATTCTGATCATTACCATGTCCTCAGCCAAGCTCACTCAGAAGTTGATCGCTCCTTCCTCTTCATCAGAACATGATTCCGCTGCTTCATCCGACGCGCCAAGCGTTATGTCTTTCCCCATCAAAGGTATCTTTTCGCGAATCTCCCTGTTTTTTCGTATCCGTCTGACTCAAAGTCGGCCGACCCTCCAGCCCCTAATTGCGTCTTCACATTTGGATGCGCTCATACAGCAGAGGCGTCCACCCCGCAGATTTCTCCCCTGCCATGTGTATATGGCCCATTTCGTGTTTGGCGCGCTTTATCCAAGGGCAGGTCCGCGATGGCTATGGGAGCTGAAGACGTAGCATCAAATCGCTTGATTTGTTTGAAGGTCTTTCGCAAGGACCGTCTTAGGCACAATTCCACAAAAGAAGATCTTTTGAACGAACTTGAAGTGTACAAGCGTCTTGCGTCCTCAAGGACACGCCCAGCAAGTATATTTCTCATGGGGCTCGAACTGTCCTTCCAGACAAAAGATGCAATTTGTTTTGCAATGGTAAGTTGCTTCTCCCCTGCGAGTCATTCGAGTTGTTTGACTCCATGGGACATCTGTAGGATTTAATGGCGTGTGATTTAAACACTTGTATGAGGGTTCGTTCTGCATATTGCTCCGAGAATGCTGACAGGTGGACTGTGCAACTGGTGAGTAGTTGTCGTTCCTGATTTTCGATGTCTCACGCCTCCGACTTTGAAGGCCCACGGCATTAACGCTCTCCATGAGATGGGGATCATCCACTGCGATATAAAACCCAAAAACATCCTCATCGATATCCGACAGAACCTCCGGATCACCGATTTCGGGATGAGTTTTTTACACGAGGGGCCCTTGGAGCCACAGCGGGCTTACACGGGAGATTTCGTGGGAACGGAGGGCTACAGGGCACCGGAGATCCTGTCCAACAAATACTGCCCCGGTTTTAGCAAGTATGGAGCACCCGTGGACTGGTGGGCCCTGGGCTGCGTCGTGTTCGAGCTTGTTTCTGAGGGACATCAGGCACGTTTCGCGTCTTCCCTTCGCTGCTATCTTACTGATACCAGTCTTGTCAGGTGCTCTTCGATAGGGAGGAGGACTTGCAGGATTATATTTTTTGGCGCTCCCGCCCTCGCAGAAGATGCTCTGATTTCCCTGCATTCAAGGGCTTGCCTAAAAAGATGGTTGATCTAATGGCAGGGGTAAGCTTTGTATCGTTTATTTTCCAATCGCTATTACTTATCCACCCCGCGGTAGCTGCTGGATCCCGTCTCGTCAGAACGATACGGGTTTCAAAAGGTCGCAGACCACCTATCCTTCTTCGTCGACCCGTACTCACGTGGTAGGTTAAATCTGATTTATCTGCGAACATCATGTTTAAAACACATTGCAGCGCTTCGCCGAGAAGAAAACCCGGATATGTTGCCGGATTTGCGATGCGGCCAAGAGCCTTGGACTGCAGAGATATGGGATTGCCTACCCTCCTCAGAGTATCCGCGCGTTGCAAATGTGGATTGGATCAAGCCGCCGTGTTCCTCCCTCTCATGATGTCCTCCACTTTGTATTTGTTTCGTTACGATGATCTTCATTTCATGCCCTTCAAATTCCACTGCGCCTCCCTCCTTTCTTGTTACAAACTAATCTTAAAATGTACCTCAGTCTAGATACCTTGGCACCCTGTGGTTCCCATGTTTTTGTTCACATGTATATAAGTTCACACTCACGTTCTTGATTCACTGTTGTTCCATGTCTCGTGGTGGTGGTGGCATCGGCATGGATTTGACTTTACAATACTAGCTGATTTCGGCAGATTGACTACGCCATGTTGCTAGAGGAAGATGCTCGAGTGGAGATCCAAAAAGTGTTTGAACGTGGCCAAAGTACCAATACGTAGCGCGATACGTAACATTCTGCCTACTTGAAAATTGCGGAGGTCTCAGGAGTCAGCGCTTCAGCAATAAACTTCATTTCCAGTAAACGGCCAATTGCAAGGCGCCTTCGCAGAAGCGCCCCGACGTGAATACTCGACTCGAACTCATTGTCCGCTCTGTCAGACTTACTCCTAAACGATCTTCCTGATTTATCATGGCCTCTGCGTAATCAAAACAAAGACGGACACCAGGATGCTCTCGCACGTAGTCCACAAGAATCTCACATACTTATGAGACTCGTCATTGCGCGGTACATATATATATGAACGAGGGGCCTCACTTTGACAGTATTCCTCACCGGAATCAGACACCATGAATACCTTCTCTGCGTTGATCTTGTCTTTGACGATGCCACCAGTTCATTGGAGAACAAGAACATCGATGAGGAACGGATTTCCAGAATCCAGGTACGCATCCGACCACTTTCAAACTCGAGAACACAACTAAAGCTTTTGAAAATTAGGTATCAGGATAACTTTACAATGTTTACATGAAGACGAGGATGAGAGAGCGTGTCCAGACCTCTGGTCTCTCAATCCTACCCAACACCCTGGCGCCCACCTTATTTCTCTGCACTTCGCTGGTCGCCTTTTCTCGCTCCTCCACAGCTGTCGACCTAACGTTGGTGAGGCGACCAAATTTCAACAACTCCCAGTGCTTTCAGTATCACGTCCCACTCTTCAGGCGCCTGTCATCACTTCTTGGGTCTCCACCAATCACGAATGAAAGCGAACTTCAGCAACCCCCAACGCCCTCGGGGCTGCGTCCGGATGCACTCTTCAGTCACCTCTTCCGCTCTCAACCCCATGGTGATGAAGTAACTAACCTTCAACATTGCCCAAGGCCAACTACCTCTTCTCACTGCGGTCGTTATGTCATCGAAGTTGCTGCAACGCAGGTGTCTTTTTTGGGTGTGTTGTAATTGCTGGGTCTGATGATTTCTGTGCAGGCAACATATGTTGCTCGCCGACCCGGAAACAGCCTGACACATCAGAAACCTTAAAGCATGGCCTCGTGGGGTGTTGTTTCTCTGCCGCATGTCTCCTCGTACAAATGAGAGCCCTGGTATCAACGAGACTCACCGCAGTACATAGATAGCTTTCCGACTACTATTCTCGTGCGTCTCGATTCCATATTTCGTCAGGATCTTGCATGTAGCCTACTTAACTTCCTCCAATATAACATCTCCGACATAAAGCCACGTATCTTTTTAATAAAGATGGAAATTATTTGAAGTCATGCTTTTGCCATGGCTGAGTTTATTCGCAGGTATATTTCATTGTCGTATGTCGACATTCTGCTCTAGTGTTGGCATACTGTTATCCCTATTCATGTTCTATCACAATTGTGCAAAGCACGCTATCCATTGATGCGAATTCTTGGCACTAATGAGTAGGTACGACATCTATTCTCTCGCGTATTGGGTGCATGTTGAAGTCCTGAAGTCCAACAGCTATTATACCAGGCGGAAGACGCATACCATCCGATTCGCATTTCCAATATCTGCGGGCTTGCCATGCTTTACTAGGGTTCACGATCTAAATGGTATGGTCATTGAAGATATTAAATTTTGCTCTGGTCAAGGATGTGACTATCAAGTTATGCTAGACCCGGCTTCGTACCCTCGATGATGGCTGTCAAAGGGGATTGATTCCGGTGGACATATCGCTATTCATATCTCCTTCTGCTCTCCATCTCCATTTCTGTGTCGAAGAATCGTATCAAATCTACCTCCATGTCTGATGACACTTTTGACTTTCCGCTCATCTTCGTGCACTTGGTGAGAGTAATACATCTCTCCCCTCCCTTGCCATTGTTATGGCTGCTGAGGTTAAACGAGTTAGCGGGTTCGTCAACTTGTTTCATTCGAATTTGATATTTGTTTCTCTGATCTTTTGAGCAGCCCGGGAAGAAAATGTGAACATGCAAGGGAGGAATCACGCATTTACCTTGCCATCTCCTACTCCATCTTTGTGTCAAGGTGTCGTGCCATCGTATCCGCTTCCAGGGACTCGACGGATGGAATACACATGTCGCTAGGGCGCTCATAAGTGGCCGGGAAGTCTTTATATTGGGATGCTTTACGAAATAAGGAATCTGACTATGGAGCAATGGTAAGCATTCAGGTAGAAGCATGCAGTGCTTTCCAGGCCGAATTGCGGATCACCCAAGAAAAGACGCAATGAGTTGTGGCGGTGGATGGCTAGCCTCGTAGTTATCCGCACAAGAAATACCTTTTCATAGTGGAAATGTCAGTTCCAAGGTGCGCCGTTGCATGCGGGGTGGTGTGTAGTGGCGCCAAGGGAGTGGAGAAGTAAGAGCTCAGACTTGCTCTGTGATGACGAGCATGGGGTAAGAAGAAACATGAGATGCTGCCAGCATCTAATGCTCGCCCGAAGGTCACTCCTCCGAGTCGTTGCATGATAACGCAGCAACACTTGCCCAACGAATCCTGAAGGTCAAACCAAACGACATATCTCCAACGGCCCCTCTCGTTCGGTAAAGCTTATCTGTGTCATGAGTGATACTGTGGACACTTGCCAGAAAAGTAGAGGTGAGAAAAAGATATGATTCATGCCCGTCTATGGATAAGATATTGACGGGATGTGACGATAGATAGACTTGCTAACTTACCGGCAACGGTCTCTGCAAGAACCCGCAATTAGTGTACGCTTAAACTGACTTCGAGTAATATGTACAGCTTAGTACGTGAGTCTAGAAAATACGGCTGCTCACCATTGCACCACCAACCAACGTCTTCTGTATGATAAAGAGAAGTGTGCATCCTCCCAGTAGGGTCCAACATAGATACGCTGGAAGAAAAGGCGTATGAAGAGAGCAGCGATGAATCGGATCATCAAGGGTCCAAGCGCTCAAGGGTCAAATAGAGACAGGAAGACTGCACGTGGCGGTAGTCATGGCCCTGGGCGCTTCGTCTGTAAGCTGTGGAGAACACAGGATAACGCACGGAATACGCACCTTAGCAGGCGCCTTAAACCAACGCCTGTGCAACTCTCTCGACCCAGAAGTAAACGACCACTGTCTCAGTCCACCAGCCCGCCCCTCTCGTTCTTGCGTGAATTGAATCGGACGTCTAGTTGTTCTAAGTGGGACTTGAGGTGAGTTACATTCTGGGTGAAAGCTGAAGTGAGGAGTACTTACTGAGCGGTGTCAAGGATCTTCGTGGGAATCTCCGAGGACTAGCAGTGAAACTGTCCTGCATACATCATCCTGTACAAGGCAACGACAACCTGCTCTGATTCAAAGAAGACCCCAACGAGCTGTTCTTGCGCATATAGTCCATGATGTCGTTGGTCGAGACCCACAGAGCGCCGACCATATCTTCCCCCGCTGCCAATACTAAAAAGACACCAGCAGTAACCCCCTGCAAGACGATGCGAGGCCATACTGAGGGGGTAAGAGGCGTTGCGCACCTGCCCGGCGGGCAGCGCATCATGACATGTTCGGGAGACGGTTCACTTCGACTATGGGACCTAAAGAGCGGCGCACGGATAGGCGAAGATTGGCGAGACGAGGGGTATAACTCAGGAGTGTGGGCCATGGCATTGTCTCCAAATGGCAGGACGGTTGCCTGCGGAAGCATTGATGGGATAGTGAGGTTGTGGGATGTTGAGACGGGGAAGATTGTCATCAAATGGACAGGGCACACTGATACTGTGTGGTCGGTGTGCTGGAGTCCAGATGGTGAGCAAGTTGTGAGCGGAGGCCAGGAAGGGACAGCAGGAGTCTGGGATGTCAAGAGCGGCGAACCAGTCCAGGGTCTGAATCCAATCGAGACAGGGCACGAATTGGTGTACGTGGTGAGCTACTCACCCAAGGCAACAATGATTGCAACAGGAGGAAACGGCGGAATCAAAATCTGGGACGCAAAGACGGGCAAGCTGCCTTCCATGATCAAATATGATTATGGTGTTCGCAGCTTAACTTGGACATCGGACGAAACGAAGCTTATCTCCGGGTGGTTTAATGGCTCGATTAGGATATTCAACACTGCCACATGGCAGCAGATCGCCTCTCTTGAGGGTCACAACAGCCCAGTCTACTCCGTCACTTTATTTCCGAACGACCGCCTCCTCGCAAGTGCATCTTGGGATAAAACAGCACGTCTCTGGAATTTGGACACTAACCTCCAAGTTGGTTCACTCCTCGAGCACGAATATGATTTGCATTGCGCCGCCTTTTCAGCTGATGGAAAGCTGCTATCCACAGCTTGTTGGGACAACAACGCATACGTGTGGGATGTTCAAGCCATCCTCAAAGCAGCTGGCCTAGAAGACCTCCTGTTCTTGCCTGATGTGAGTGTAAACCTAACTCTCACTTGCTATCTCATTCTCAATGGCTCAGACACAAAAGCATCGACTGCCAGGCTTTTTCGATGACGCGCGAGACTCTGGTCCTGTACGTTACCACCATCTCTTCTCCTCCCTGTTCTGACTTTCATGCTGTCAGTCCTCTATTACCCGCCATCTTCATCCCGATCCCTCTGTGCATAGCCGCCGCAGTACTTTTGCACCCTCCTGGAGATTGCGTCCACGTGCGCTCCTCAGTCGCATCCCCCCACTCTTCCATCGCTCCCAACCCAACGCCAGTAAACCAACTGAACTCCAACAATGCCAAGTGCCCACTACATCCTCGTCGCAGTCCTCGTGCTGTTGAAGTTGCTGCGCAACAAGACAAGAAGGTATGTCTTTTTGGATATGTATACAGTGCCTGGTATCTCAGGTTTTTTGTATAGGCCTTGCATGTCGCCCGGTGACCGGAAACGAGCTAGCGACAAGGCGAAACGCATTAAGAACTCCGCACGGTGGGCTCATGTTGTGTTATTTGTCTACTGCCCGTCTCCTTTTCCCGCCGATGATCCAGGTTCATAGCGAGTACCACATGGGCAAATATTTCATCGCATTCATATTCCTTTGTTTTCTTATCTCATCGTAGTGTCTTTCGCTATCTCATCAATAACATCTGTTGACGTCTCGCATCCTAACTCGTCTGCCAAGAGATAGCGCTGCGTACCACCCAAATTCTCGAACGCTAGACTCAATTATGCGTGGATTCTTCTCCGAAAAACGCAAGATTATATACTCGCCCGTTCGCTCGGACTCGGTACCACATCCGAACATCCTGCAAAGCACTAAACCTCCTGCAGGTATCTTTGCTTCTCGGTATCAGATTCGGTTGTTTCCAGCCCAGTCAAAATGAGCCATTCTGTGTGGGATACCCACGACGTCGCCTTGCGCTCGGGTACGTTGATAGGCATCGTAAACATCATTTTGTTCCCACCTGGCCTTCACCATTACCGACGAGAAAAATTCAGCATGCAGGTAGTATGTGCCATGACATTGTCCACTCCCGTGTTCTGACCATGATCATAGGTTATATCAATTGATAGATTTCTATCGATTTGTTTCTGCCCTGCTATGTCCTTCTGCTCCACGTCCCAGTTGTATGCCGATTCGTCTGTATACACTGGACCTAATAGCACGGCCACCCATCTGAGTACTTGACGATATTCAATTACTCCAGGATTAGGACTTCGAGAGGTGCATCCGAAGAGATTCATAGGGCCGAGGCTGCTGCAACTAGATGACCCCTGTCGCTCGCCTTGAGTTAGCACCAACTTTGGTTTGTTCATGATGCGCCTGGTGGTTTTGTTGCGCTGTGATTGGTTACCATATCAACTTTATGGCGATATACTGGTAAGCACATTTACTTATCCATCTCTAGATAGCGTTGGCGGTCCCGTTTAGTGGTTACGGACGTGCTTGATTTATCCCTTAAGTTTATTGAATGTCTTTCGTCGTTTGCGCTGTAGCCTCTCTATAATTTCACGGACATTCAAATTGCGTCCGTTTCAGTTCATCCATACTTCACGAGGGACCACTAAGTTTGCGTGGTTAATGTTGAGTTTGGGCGTCCATGATACGAAGCAGTGCCCACGAGCTCATCTGTCCTAAACAAGTTCTTTGACGAGGACCTTATGCGCGATTTGAGTTGAAAGCTAATTGCTGCACATGCGGGTGTTAACAACAAGCCATTATTATCATAAATCCCATGTCTGGTGTGCTAGTAGGGCTTCCTCATGTACGTCTTAGTACTTCAATCACTGTTCCCTAGATGCATCTACTAACAACGGTTTGATAGTCAATATTCAATTATCCCGCTCTCTCTCTTTGTTTCATCTCTTCTCAGCATCCCATGGCCAACACCTCCCGATATAGCAGGCGACCAGCCCTATCTTCTTCATGCCTCTATCGAGCCCCTCCTCCTCCATTCTCCTCGCATTTATTGAGATGATCAACTTTCTGGTCCCCACCAGTCTATAGGATGATACAGACTACTAGGTATATGGATCTTGACCCTCATCCCCCGGGCCAATACTTGCCCGCCTGTGCTCTACACTACCCGCACTCGCGAGTCTCTTTCCTCCTTCTGAGTTCATTTTACTCACGCAAACCAGTCTCGTCGCTGGCAGATATCAGCAAGCACCACTGTCATCGACCCATCACTAGCATTTGCCCCTCCTCCATCGCACCTTCTCAGCTCCCCTGCATAACACGGGCATCTCTCAGAACACCAGGGGTTACCATTGCAAGAATCACCACATCTTTGGCGGCCGCAAAACATAAGATCAAGACGTGCAGGATGCTCAAAGCAAGATCCTCCACAGGCATTAACAACGTCGTCAAAACTCACGAAGTACGCCTCGCATCATCAAGTAACGCATGCACAAACATTCTCCCCGCATCCCGTACTCACCTTGAGTGAATTTTGTGTAAGTCACTTGGCGTGAGTCAGGTGAGAAGACAAGGGTGGGACGTTCAATGAGGCGAGGAGGAGATGGCTCGAGGATGGATTGGAACTATAGCAGCGTCGCATGATTTGGCTCTCGCGCGCCGATATGCCCCAAGCAATCATATATTGCCATCACAGAAAAGAAGGACCAGCAGTTGGTGCAAGTGCGGGTGGGCAACCAGTGCCAGTAGGAATATCCAGGATATTTGGCTAGACATTGTTCGGACCAATAGCAAATCACTTAAATAGATACTACAACGAAAAGATTTCACAGACATATGTTTCCTTGAAAACCACTTCGCAACACCGAATAAGTTAATAAATACCACGACGAAACTTGGAACCAAGAAAAAAAGAAACCCCCCGTTCCCCGCACAGCACTAGGCAACCATTAACTTCATCGAGCATCTCCCGTGCTACACACCATTGTCAGTCAATATATGCACGCGCTCCTGAAAAGCGATTGAGGTCATGCCGGTTGCTGCATCGGAGTCGGCCACGAGCTTGGCGTGATAATATCGAACGCCAAGGATCAGGCGTGGTCCCAGTACATACGACTGCACGACCACCGAAATCTGACGCAACCCAATGTAAATTTCCAGGGCATATGGGTCCTATAGAAATAATGAACCATGATCGCATGCAGAAGTCAGTGAAAGATTGGCATACCGCTGAGTTCGTTGAAGACAGCCCAAGAATGAGGTTGAAGCAAGAAACAGCAACGAAGCTAGCACGTCCATCTTTCAGCGGGAAAGTGAACCATGTTCACAATATGAGCCTACCTCGCAAAGTAAAGCATGTGGCTTTTCATCAACACTATGAAACAGTCCCCGATAATCCCTCCTGCAGAATGCCGTCGTAGCTCACGGAAGTGTTTTACAGCAATCCAGACTGTAAGACACAGTGCGATGACCTCCCACACCGTGCTGAGTATCCAAGTGATGGAATTCAGAAGCCGGGTATCTTCTGTATAACCAACTGAGCACTGATAGATGCCAGAGAGAATGAGTTCCTCTGTTATTCATCAATGAGCCACACATTTTTGTTTGTCATCCACAATTAAGCGTACCTTCTGAAGTATGCCTCGTTGTCATTACGGTGACCACTCCGTCGAAGATATTGACAGCCAAGAAGGCGACAACGAGAAATATTAGGATCTTTCTGGATCGTTGATACATGACATGTAGCCGAGTGATCATGATGACTTTCAACATGTGTCAGTCAATTCAATATTACGGAGGTCTTGCAAGTGCCAAGCTCACTCGACAGTATCGTAAATGACACAACATCCGTCCAATTCCATACGACGTACAGAATCCAGCCTGACGAATGCAGTTAGTGATCAGCCTCGGGTGGGTCACATACCACAAACAGACTCACATCTGTAACAGTCATTATAGTGGAGTCATTATAGTGAAGGAAGAAGCAGATCAAGAATCACACCCCTACAGGGCGTGGTTAGTTGGAGGGGAATAGCAAGCATCGGTGCAGCTCACTGCATCTGTCAGCGAGATCGTCGGAACACTGACTGTATGCCGCCGATCAGAAGAAGTCAAGAGGTGAATGTGAGAAGACATACTCAGTATGTTCACGCTGAATGTGAGAGATGGCTCATTAGCATAACGACAGTACTGAGCCTTCGAAACATACACAGCAAATAGTATTCCAAGATAGCGCACCTAGGATATTTCAAGAGTAAGCATGACTTGCAAACCTCACCCATGATGCAAGCTACGTACACTCAAATACAGAATGGTCATAAGGGACCATCGTTGCTGCTGTCACAAATCAATGTCGTTCTTCTGACGGTAGAACTCTGCTCACCCAGATCAGTTCGACCTATAAAACCATTGTCAGCGAGATGGCTGTTCCAGACATAGCACCGACATACCTCTTGTCCAAATGTAAGTGCTGGAAATATGTGTAGGATATCAGCAGTTCTTTAATCTTATCACACTCACCCCAATCATACGTCACTCCGATAAAGGCGGCAACTGCAAACCCGTGGGCAAGGTTAGATCGAGACATCAGCGTCAACATCCGACTGCTCTCCACGAACCTACAAAATAGCTGGAAATATGAGATAGATTAATGGCCGACCACCGACTAGAGTCGTCTGAGATCATACTGTTAGAGGATGGATACGAGGGAACGGCGAACTTGGTGGACGTATGGCGATGGTATTCATGCTAGATATGCCACCATCAAGTGTTTTAATCACTGAGATGAGATCAGGGATGATATTCGTTCCTGCCTTCATTGACCGAAATAAGTATTTGTGCATGAAGGGTGAACCCAATCTAAGGGTTAAAAGTTGATGTTGGTCGTGAAGCAGTTGCATGGGGCGGAACACTTGAACACCGCAAGAGGTCAAAGCACTTCAACATACATGTGCACCTTCCCGCCCCCTGCCTCGTGAAGATACAATGTCACCCCTAGATTAAGACAGCGCTAAGAAAGGACATGGAAAAAGAAGAGTTGGATGCGCCGTTATGACCATATGACTGAGGGGGGCGGCGCCGAAGCCTGGCTTGTTTTCTTCAAACTGTATTGGCTGATTTCGTAAAACTTGATCGATGAGCCTCAGCAACGTCTATATCCCAGGGCTCCTAACAAGGGCCGAGGGCGGTAAAATACTGTTAGCACGCCATAAGATTTGAAACATTAAGGTAATAACTCACCCCGGCTATACAGCTGCCAATGCCCAGGCAACCATCCCTCGACGCTTGGTGCAATGAAACCCGATACAAAACTTGGTCTAACAAAGGGCTAGGTGTGATGTAATCTGCGAAACGTTTACCGTCTCAATGGCTCTCGATGGGTATCGGCAGTCTCTACTTCGTTGGCCCGAGTTTAACAAGGTGAGCTTATGTCGGCATGACAGAAATACTAGATATGTAAAACAAGGGAGATACAAACGAAACAGACAGATAACTCACCTATACAACCCGACGTACTTTCAAGCACACCTTTCAATGGATAATCATCCTGCTCCTCATCGTCCTCAGCATATGTTGCACGCACACCTTCTAGCCCCCCACCTCCGAGTCAGTCATCGGCCTATCATATCATAAGGATGCCAATAAAACGTAATGATAAGCGCGGAATCTGATACAAGGCGCGTCACACTGGATTTGCATGGTGCGGTTGCTGGGATGTGGATGCATCAATCATCACAGCCTGATGAAGATCCATGATTGTGATGCGTGAAAAAGACAACACCACCCCTAGATTATAAACAGAATGAGAGGGCACTGGCCCCAAAGGGGGCCCAGGCGTCGCCCTTACAACCACAGGAAGCCTTCAAAAGCGCTGAGCGGCCGGCTGTAGGGCTGCACACCGTACCGTATACGGTCGACGGCCGTATACATACGGTAGAGATACGGTAGACGGCGAACCCGTACACCGTATATGACATTGGGGGCGGATGAAGTGAACGGTACGGTACGGAGTATAATACGGACGTATACGGTAGTGTACGGTACATACGGAATGAAAACAATCACAAACGAGCCAAACGAAGTCTTGCCTTCACGAGCATCAATGTTCTGACAGTCTCAGGCTGAGACTTGCAGCCGCAGTGAAACTGTGTCACGACCACCGGAGAAAATTCGCTCAACAGCAACAGCAGGTCCTCATCAGTAAATTCCCACATTTCTTAACTTCCTTTTTGAGACTTGCCGCCGGTCAAAATCCCAAAAAGGAGCGGAAAAGTCACTCACAAAAATGGCGACACCAACTTGCCATCCACTTGCCACAAGGCATATAAGTTGGATAAGTAGATGCCTCCTCTTGAATTTTACTTTTTCTACCTTTATTTTCGCTTTTTGAGCAATTATTTTCAATTATTCCTACAATACAAGCAATGCAAGTCGTGCAAGTAGTGTAAATTGTAGCAACTTATTTCACTTATTTCACTTATTGTGTACTTGTTCAAGACAAAAATAGCCGTATATCATTGCATTTGTATATTAAGCGAGACAAAAAGGAGAGAAAGCAATATGAAAGTACTGGTATTCAGGGCAAGAAGTCGCGGATAAACCGGCACCCTTTCCGACCGTAAAGGCCGTAAAGGTACCATTGACGGCCGTATGGAATACGTCTTGTACGGTGTACGGTCCAGCCGTACACCGTACATGTTGATCTCTATCTGCAGCTCCACCGGTACGGCAACCGTATCCGGCTGGCCGAGTGTCGACTTGGAATTAATCAATCAGATTTTCAAACTTCAACCTTAGCTAAGTTCATCATCTTGTGCGCCAATTTGTTCTGATCAACGACCAATATCAATGACCAAAAGATTCATGCCCACTCAACATGCCTTGTTACTATCATGTCCCTTTCCATGCAATGTACTCACAATACAGAGCCCTTCAACGATCTCCTACTTCAATACCCTCGAATTGATCATCACTGTGAACTTCTTCGAGTCTGTTGAGAATAAAACTGTGCCTACTCAATTGAATGGACCAGCCGAGTTTGCCAATGTTCAAGTTCCACATCCGCGCTGTCAAATCACTTTTTTCACCCGCCAGCAGTGTGCTGGACATGTGCAGAGATATCAATGCAGGTGACCCGCAGCTGTGAGTGGCCTTGAAATATTTTCACAGTCCATGACTCAACCTCCCAGACTTTCAGCTCCGGACGCTCGAGATTTCCACCATAAGTGTTTTCCGTCCAGCAAGATTGTAACAGACTAATAGCAGTCTCTACGCTCAGGGAGAATTGCTCGCCAGCTTGCATCCTAAATCCATGTCTGTCTCAACAAAGGTCACCTGTCGTCAAGATATCATCAATCACCGAGTACAGTAGACTTGCTCATAATGCATAATTAAAAAATTCAAAACAAATGCCTGGAAATTTATTTTCTGGCGCAAAAACTTATCCGTTAACAGCAAAATATGGACCAGGCATATTTCTATCAATGGATAACTGTGTGCGTCCAAAAATGATTGTGTCCTGATTTGTTATTAATTTTTATGCGTTATGCGTTATGAGCAAGTCTACTGTATATAGACAGCTGTACCTTGGACGCAGAAGCGGGGATGCTCGACGCTTAACATTCGTACAGGGGGGGTTCGTCTTCTCGCACGACAATATCCACATCGTGAGTGGTTCGTTCAATGGGCAGCAAAATACGCAAGTGGAAGTGAGGCAGGACACTATGTTGGAGAACGATGAGCAGGCGAGGGCTAAAATATAAGCGCACTGGTGCTTTCACAGGACGGAAAGACAATTATTCTGCATGCAGGAGGAACGACGAAAGTGTTCATGCCAATAGAGAAATGATTGACATTTGAGTTGAACGTTGGACTATCAACATCATCACTCAGTAGATTTTGGACCAGGACCTTGAAATCCACTTTACAGCGCCGAATAACTGAATTTAAATAAGTACGTGTCACAACGAAACTTGAAATCAAGAAAGAACAAAACAATTTCCTGCAGAGCACTAGACAACCGTTAGCTCTACCGAACATCTCCCGTGCTATACACCATTGCCAGTCGATATATGAACGCGCTCCTGGAAAGAGATTGAAGTCATGCCGGTTGCTGCGTCGGAGTCGGTCACGAGCTTAGCATGATTTAGAGTACTATCGCGCGTTCTTTCCTGATAAAATGCTCTCCGCGTGTCTTTCTCTTATGGATACCAGCCTGACGCTGCGGATGCCTTAGTCTCCCACACCACGGTGTTGCGCACTGCGATGGTCTGTGTTCATTAAATTGCCATGGCAGAGAGGCTGCACCCCTGTATTCGAACACAGGAAGCAATGCAATAAGCCTAATATTAGATAGACTGGGACATGCTCTAGATACACAATCCAGAACCACTGGTGATATGCCTACAATGATGGATGAAAAAACGGGGGAAACAAGTAACACCTAATCGTCGTCGTTAACAGCGGCAGCCGGCGGTGAATCCGGCCATTCAATGGGCTCGTCATCCACGTCCAGAGGCTGAGTGTCCATCTGTACGTCTGATGGGTCAGGATGAGCTTGACAATCCACTAGCGTGGCATCCTCGGTTTCTACATCCATGGCTTGAGAGTCTGCCGGAGGGCTTTGCTTGGCCTCCTCAGCCTCAGGTGCAACATCAGCTTTTTTCTTTGCTCGCTTGTCCTTTTCTGCAGGAGGTTTCGAAGGCAAACCAAAGAGCGTAGTCTGTCTTGAGAGGTCCTTCTTGTCCTTTTCTTTGTCCTTTTCTTTTTCCTTGCCTTTAGTCGCCGCCGGACCTGTTGATCAGGATCAAACGATTAAGAAGGGAAGACAGAAAACCGTATTTCATCGGTGCTCACGTTTTTCCGCGACCTCAACCTTGTTGAAAAAGCTCTCGCTCTTCTGGATAGGCTTGTTGAGCTCGGGCTTTCTTGCAAAAGGATTCTTCTTGACTTCTTGCCCAGTCTTCCGAGAAAATGGGTTGTCTGTCGTACACGATCAATTCACGCGCCCCAAATTGGACAGATATACACGCACTAGGCTTTGGCGACGGCACTACGGCATCAGACTCACCAACGGCTCGCCTCTTTACCTCGACGTCGAACGTGTTAGATGAAAGGTCGTCATCATTGTCGTCGCGTTTCCTCTTCCCCTCAGGAGATGTTGAACGAGAAGCAGAAGCCTGTGGTGCTCGCGCACGACCTGCCCTGATCGCGACACTAGACGCAGTGTACTCCGTTTGCTCGACGATCCCGGCAGATCGTGTCAGACCAGGCCTGTCGACCTTGGGTGGCGGATTGAAGTTCTGGAATGGCTTCGGTCGAGCTAACGGAGCATCCTCATAGGCAAATCCCCGTCTCCCCTCCCTCGCCTCTTCTGCTGGTGTTGCGTTCTGTTCCCGCCACGATTTAATTGCTTCTATCTTCTCCTGCAATCCAATGAGGCGGTAGAAGCCTGCAAGTTGACTTGCAGCCGAAATGGAGTTTGGAAAATGTAGCCGCTTGACGAGCTCAATCACACGCGGGGCCTTGTCCGTCTTGCAGGCAGCCTGAATGAGCTTGATCAATTGTTTATCAAGTTCAACTTCGCGTTTGTCGATGTCGGGAGACGTTAATTCGTCGCCAAGGGCATCGCGAGCTAGGTTAACGTGGATTCGCTCCCGAGCAATACTATTAATTCGCTATTCAGCAAAATGTAATAAACGCAGAGAACAAGCCTACCGTTCTTCAATCGACGAATCCACAGGGTCCTGATTACGGAATGGCAAGCGGACGGGAAGCTCTTGTATGAGAGGTCGAGGGAAGCCAGGGTGTTCTTGACGACCCTTGGGATGGAGTCAGTAACGATGGGGGCATCGAAGACTAAGCTGCTTACCTTGAGAATCAGACACATGAACGTGTCTTGACTGAGGCCAACAGGCCAATACGACTCGTCCTTGCCCTGCTTGCGCTCCAGCGAGTTGGTGTCCATGAGACGCGCCCACGCCGCACGATTCGGGCGTCGGTGATGAATCATAAGATGTATGTAGCCGGCAGAATCATATATTGCTGGGGCCTAGCACGCCAATTAAGAAGAGTGTGTCAACGAGGAGTCATACATACCCCTTCATCTGTAGTCCCGATCCACCTCAGAGTATGACCTTTGGGTATTGGTAGTGGTTTCTCTTGAAGAACTTGAAAGTCTTCTAAAGAGATCAGCGTAGCAACCAAACTTTGGGAACCTGGAGGAGTAAATCTTTCAGCAATGCGTTCTTGAATAGGTTAAGAGCCTTACCATCAATGGTAGTCGCGCCAGGCCGGTGCACCACAAGTACATATTCTTCCGCAGCGGCCATTGTCACATATTCACCTTCCACGCCGAGGACAATTCTTTCCATACCAGAGCCGCTTAAGAACGTGAGGTCTCCTGAATCGGTCGCGATCACGACGTTCCCTTGTCCCTGAATATCACCTCCAGACGACGAAGGATCTCTCAGAGACCGCATCGGCCTCTCACCACCTGCCGCGAGGCCAAGGACACGCTGACCCTTTGGGAGGGAATATGTCCAATCCCCTTGCGTAGACCAAGTGCCATAAGGTTTATATATGACTTGTGCCGGGTGATCGAGCTCAGGGGGACAAGCAAAGAGTGCACCGCGTTCACCTGTGGGGATGTCAGACTTGCTTGTGGAAGTGGCAAAATGCTAACCAAGGGAGCCAAGGTCATATTTAAAGTGATCGGTGAAGTGGTATCCCTTGCGGGTTGACCGGTCGTGGAATTCGACATTGACAATGTGATGAGTATCCTGGTCTGTCACTTCAATGACACCAACCATATTGTACGCTATGCTGAAATAAACATGAATTGTAACATGTTAAGAAGAGTCTCTTACCGAGGTAACGCTTTTTGTTTTCCATAGGCGTCGACCCTGGTTGGAAAGCAGGTTGAGCCTTCGTGATGCTCACTGAAATATCGTTAACTCATTGTCAATATCTACATGGCGATGTTGGCTTACCCATCTCCTTCACGAATCCGTCACCTGCGCGCGTCGCTTTTGCACCCTCGGGCTCATCTTCCATTCCATTACCAAGGTCATCAATGATCCAGTCGTCGCCATATGGGTCACCCCCCTCTGCAGCAACATCAGGTTCTTCACCCCACAACGGGGGAGTGGACTTTCGCTTTGTCGTCGTCCCTTGAGCGCTGCTCGCAGCCGTTTGGCGGACGGGATCAGGAGAGCCTGCAGGAATTGCATCCCGCCACCGACAGAGAACACCTTCTGTATCTGTCCACGCTAAGAGATTTTCCGTAGGTGAGAAGGCAATTTGGATGGTGAATGCATTCGGGGTGCCTGGGTGCCTGCAACGAGTTACGGGTATGGAAGAAAAGACAACTACAAAAACTTACCTCCAAAGCACCCGCTTCGTCTGCACGCTCCAGACTAATATCTCTTGGTTGCAAGCGCTGGCGAGGTATACACCATTGGCTGAAAGTGCTAGTGCTGTTGTTGCACCGACGGTGTTTGGATCAGACAAAGATGAAGTTTTGGTCCATGTGGTCCGCGAGATCATGACGATTTCTGATGAATCATGAGTAACAATGTGGCTTGATGGTCTGTTTACCTACCGTGCGTTCGTGATGCTGCAAAGAAATACTGTCCTGACGGATGCCAAACGGCAGAGCAATCATGCATGAATTCCGGAGACCTTGCGGAGGGTCAGCACAAGCTCTCTGCAAATGAGATGAATAGTCCTCACTCGGGATCTACCACTGCAGGTATTACAGCCATCAATAACGTTCTCAACCTTGGCTTCAGCGTCGGATATATTCCATGCGACTATAGTTCCATCTGAGCTACTTGTTGTCTAAGGAATGAAAAGCAATGAACTGAGTAGAAGCGTGCATCTTATCACAGGCTCATACCAAAATGGAGCCCGATGGATGCCACGTCGTCTTTCGTATGCGTTTCTTATGTTCCCCTTCCAGTACCACTACGTTCGTTATTTCATCCAAATCAACAATTTTAACTGAGAGTTCGCTGAAGTGCGCGAAGAACAATTAGTACACACAAAAGCTAAAGTATGCATTAACGTACTCAGAAGCGACAGCAACGCGCTTGCCAGACGGATCCACAGCTAAACACCTGATCGACGCTCCAACTAGCACTCATCACAAGTCCATCGAACTGAGCCTTTCCAGGAAGGTACTTTCGCACCTCAGAGTCGTGGCCTCCAGAGAGCCAGAAGTCTTTCTGTTTTCCATTCGTCAGCTCAGACGAATCCAGGACACGGAGAGCCACGCACGGCAGCGGCGACCGCCGTAATTCCCTCATTAGCTTCATACGCAGCTTCTGGTTCCTGGTCCTCCCCTTGGTCAGTGTGCCATATTCGCACTAGGGTATCCAAGCCTCCCGTGTACGCAATCCTAGGGAAAGAAGTTGGGTTAGCGGTGCTCACTGCTCTGGTCTAAAACCCACTACTTACTTCCCGTCACGCGAAAACGCGATGCATGTCTGCCCTTGCTGATGGGCCGAGTTGCTGATTGCCTTCGAAGAGCTTGCCATCGTGGCTGGTTAAGGATTCAAAGTGCAGGACTGAGGATAGCGCTTCACTTGTAAGAGCATGTGATGCGGACGCGATGGTCACGATCACGTGACGAACGCGCACTAATTTCAATGTCACGGTCACCACTCTGAGCGAGGATTTATGGCCCCGAACTCTTCACCGTTCATCGCTTATGCACGATCCTATTAGCGGGAAGCGAACTTCCCGGTCTTCATTCATAGCAACCCAACAAACAGATGGTTATACAACAAGTACGAAGTAGACGCTGGCATGCAACTGGTATAGGTGATTTGAACATAGACGATCATCGCCCCAAACATCGCGTCCTTATAGTGCGAAAACCACCTAGTAAGCGATTGACCGACTTCCATTGCCCCACCGCCCGTGGTTTATCAAATACCCCATCCAGTGGGCCACCGATCCAAGGGGCAAGATTCACCTCCGCCAGGTTAGGGAAGAGGCTGCTCAGGACAAGTGCCACGTCAAGTGGAGAGCTGATCAGCGAGTTGCCGAGGACAAGCTCTTGCAGATCGTTGTTACGAATACCATTGCCGGGAGATTTGACGTCTATGCCATCAAGCTGCGTGGTATCGATGACAAGAGAAAGAGACACCAGTTCGGGGCAAAGCCGAAGCACGTTGATGAGCCCATGGAAGGTAGGTAGTGTGGTATTGTTGGGGACGTGATAACAACTGAGTCTGAATATTTGGAGCTTAGGCCATGCCTTTACCAGCTCGCTCAGTTCGTCATCGGAGATCGAGATGGTACATGCGACCTCGACATCGAGATGGGTTAAATTGCGAAGAAGGCGCAGTGGACCGAAGTCGTTTGGTTGGGCGTATACATTGTGGAAGGTGTTGTAAAATTGTTCGCAGAGGGTTATGGCCTCGAGAGTGTCGTTGTCGCATCTTTCTAGCAGCATGGCGCAGAACCCGGACAAAGAATCGGATTGCTGCCCGAACACGTTACTGGAAAAGATGGCCGTAATATGTTTGCTTCGGACGGTCCGGAGAGAACGTAAGAAGTCTGTCATATGGTCAAGTTCGAGGCTTTGAAAGCCCAAAAAATCCAGATGTTCAAGAGCAAGTGATTGTGGCGACGACCCCGTCTGTCGGAGAAAAGATGGCCTTATGTAAAGCCAAAGTGTCTTCAGGGACTTTAGCTGCGTAACGTGCGCCATCCCTTGATCTTCCAACTCGCATACAGTCAAGGCAGAAAGATGACGGAGTTGACATATTGTTTGTGTCAGGAAGGGCACAATTTCCTGGTTCATTATCGGGTCCTGCACTTGAGGTCGAAAGGAGGTGAGATTAGGACATGTGGTCCCGATAGTGGACAGGATGGACATCAAGGCTGGAGAAAGCGAGGAAATTCGTAGATCCAAGGAAAGCAGGGAAGGCACAAATGCCATACGCAAGAATTCGATGGCGTGTGGAGTTTGATCGGCATTCCAAGCCAAGCTTCGAAGATTTGGAAACATGGTCGAGGATGGGTAAGGGTAAGACAACATGATTATACGAAGATGTTCAAGAATGGACGATGGATCTCCAGATTGTGTGATCGAGCGTACACGGGACGCGTATTTACAAAAAGTGGCCCAGGCCTTGGTATCGATGGGCTTGAGCAATATCTATACAAAGTTACAGAGTGAAAAGTCGCGGGAATATGAAATGCTTACCAGTTCTCCTCGGAAACTGAAGCCCCAGAGATGCGTTGGTAAACAGTTGAGGAACGGCTCTAGGGCTGGCAAATTCCTCCATAAGGCATCAAGTGCTGGGCCTTCAAATGCGCGACACGTCAATGCAAGGCCTGGAAGTGAACCACGATCAGTGTGCCAGCTGATCTGGTGCATAATTTCAGCGATGCACAGAGCTTGATGCATGAGGTTGAAAGCGGATATACAGATTCAAGGGCGTGATGAAAAACAGTACGTGACTGAGATGGGAGTACTTGGCGCGATGCCTCTATAAAGACTGAATGTGCCACCATAAACCTGTGGTGAATTCCAGTACTAGACTATGTAATAGATGCTCACAGGAAACAGTAAAAGTCGCCACGCATGATGGACTGATAGGGACATGCCGAGTCCAATTTTGTAGAGGGCAATGTTAAATGCAGTGACAGATGCCTATCTTATGAAAGAGGCGGAATGCATTGCGTTTATCCAGGACAGCCGTGCGGTGGCGGGCAATGGACAAATTTCCAGCTTGGGCAGCACACACTTGGATATACAGCATGGGGATACTGCAGAAGATGGAAGACTCGCGGTCCTCGCCACGTCGAGGCTATTGCTGGAGAGTACCAAAGGTGGGTTTGAATCATTTGATCAAGTTAGGGCAAATTCGTAGACTCGTAGGTGTGTATACCCTTGTATACTGAAGTGTCACCGTACGAGTATTCCAGGTACTAACAGTTACACCAAGAAGACTGGTACGGTGAATTGACTGGGCAGCTTGACAAGTAACTGCTAACAATTATCGAATGTCAGTGATTGTTGTCGAGCGAAAGAAAGAACAAAAAGAGCCCGGAAGATAGGATTCGGATAATTAATATTGAAAACAATGGGGTTATTGTGGCGGGAGGTGTATTTGTACATATTTGTGAGCTGATTAGGCCCGGGATTGATTCGATCGATGTATTAGAAGTTGACGCCACGGTTCATTTTGTATTTTGTTGTATCTTCTGAATACTTGCTTTCTTCTGCTCCGTTAAACATCCTAACAACACACTAAAGTCTTCTACTTAACCACCAGCGACACCCCTGTAACCCATTTTTTAAACATTTTCCCATATCTTTATATCAACCCTTTCGTATTTCCAACATGTCCTTCGCCGAAGTTGGTTCCGAATCCCTTAGGCCGATCCTTCTACGCTCAAGCACTCCAGGTATGATCGTGTCTTCACTTTTTATATTTCTTTCAAGTTTATTCCGTTTTATTTCTTTTCCGCAGCTCCCAATGAGAAAGGTAAAGCCCTTCATCTCAATATTTATACCCAACGAACTCACTGTGTCATATTCCGTAGTACTGTTATACCTAGAGGGGATGCAAAGGGAGTCTATGGGTCTCGGATCACCTACTTCTACTCTCATTCGCAATGGCCTCCCATCTACAAGGCGTAGCGCCTTTGGTAACGACGACGGCGCCTCCGATCTAGACTCAAATGTTCAGGATGGTCAAAAGACTCAGATGTCCCTCAATGCTCCCTCTGCAATGGTGAGTACCAATCACATTTAAAATTTTGCATTTTCGTCCGGCTTTCCCATGGTGTTAAACGACGTACTGTCAGCACGAACCTGGTCCTCAGGACCCCCCAGGTCCGCGTTATGAGTCTTTTGATTCTGGCCCTTCGTTTGGCAACAAGGGTCCTTTGCCTGACTTTGGGCCCAGTAGCGGGGCACCTCCCTGGAATGCTTGGGAGGTACGTCGCCATCGGGCTCACATTATCATATATCCAGATCTACCCTT
The DNA here is from genome assembly GCA_016628065.1 of Suillus lakei. Taxonomy (NCBI): domain Eukaryota; kingdom Fungi; phylum Basidiomycota; class Agaricomycetes; order Boletales; family Suillaceae; genus Suillus; species Suillus lakei. Next base: position 459,070 of record JABBWA010000005.1, read on the forward strand.
TTACTCATTTTATCCAGCATTCTGCAGTGGCCGGCGCAAGAGTACCCCTTCCAACCTCTGTAACATCCCCGACCACTTTCAATATCAACATCGAACCTCCATCCACACCCAGCGGTTCAAAGTCACGCAAGTCTACTTCTCAAGCCAGCGCTGCCCCGACAAAATCACGCAAGTCAGCTGTTTCCGTAGCCGAGAGCGATTCACGGGACACTGTTAGAGGCGTACGTCTTTTAGCGTCATCATCCGTACAAGTGATTGATGGAGATCTCATAGCACCACAATGCTCCAAGCAAGGCACCTACAGCACGCAGCGCAGCACCTGACGAAGTTCCATTGTCCCCTCGCCGATCACGAGCCGGATCAAGATCACAAGTCCTTAATGATTATCCCCCTTTACCTCCCAGCACATTGCTTAGCCCATCAGGCCGAATGAGCCAGCTTCCTCTCTCTCCGCGATCGCACCACCATGCACCAAGCGTGTCGCCATCCGACTCTCCCAGTCAAGCCCCATTCAAGGCTGCTAAGTTAGAGAAGGAGAGGGAACTCAGGGAAAGGGAGAAGATGCGCTCAGTTGTGAGTGGCGGCCCCATGAGTGATGTCGATGGTGCTGCATCGAAACGTGGAGGTCCACTGAGTGCTGCTGGCAGCCCAATATCTCCTTCTCACCACAACCGCCCATTCTCCCCTTACCGCCATGCCGCCACTCAGGAACCCTTGCTATTTACTGCAACAATGCAAGTCCAGAGGCAGGCGTCTTCACAATCAAACGCATTGTCTCAGTTGAACGTGAACACATCTCAGCTGAACGGTGGCGGAGGCGGCAGTAAACTATCTCATGTATCGCACCATTCCCATCACACTCATCAATCCCATGTCTCGCATCAGTCGCATCAGTCGCATCACACCCATCAATCCCAATCTCGCGCTCGCTCGCCGGCACGCGTGGAAGACGATGGCAGAGCGACGCCCACACCCTCTCGTCCGCATTCTCCATCATTCTCCCTGAACCAGGCTGAGGAGGAGATGGTAGCAAAGGCACTGGCCGAACGTGGCGCTGGTAATCGCACTTCCTACGCACCTAGTGCTCTCGAACCAGAAATCGTCGACTCTCACTTCCATGATATGGATCTTTGCATCTTGCTTCATCAAATGGACGATAACACCACCCACGAGGTGGTAAAGAAGGCGCTGCGGAAGGCATTGAGGCAGCGCGTCAAGAAGCTGGGCATGAAATACGACCAAGATGTGCGTTCAACTGATTACTTTTTATGTTGAATGATGTCTTACATCATAGCAGTCCATGCGACAGTACAGGAAGTCGTTCCATGATCATGATCCTAGCGTCCATCTGGATGCGGCCTTCCAGCCCGACGCAGTAAGCCCCTCCAATTGTTTGCGATGTTCGATTCTGACACCAACTCTGCAACAGCAAGAGCCACCTGAGTGGGCTAAAGAGCTTATGAACGGAATGATCAGAGTCCAAGAGCGTCTCGAAACTCTCAGCCCTCAGTCAATGAATGCGCCCATGCCAGCTCGCAGCCAGCAATCATATGCCGAGTCTGCTACTTCTCGAGAACACTACCGAGGAGAGACAGAATATTCAGAAAACATGGATCAGTACGGCCAAACCCCGCGCACTCAGACCGTGAACATCAATACACAGCCGACTGGCACGATTCCAGAGTCGATGTATCAAAATGAAACTGCTATCATTGGTATGTTTTCTTTCTTGCGCGGTCGAGATGAATGTCCTGATGCGTTATAGTTGAAGAGGATGATGAAATTTATGGTGATCACACTGAACTTGAGCAGCGGTTCGGTGCTGGTACGATCACTGAGACCCGGGGAGGCATGAGCGAGTTTTTGAGTGGCGATCGGGACGACTCTCCGGGCCAACAGTTCTTGGAAGAGGAGCTGTACAAGTTACGCTGTCAAGCCTGGAGGAAGCCAGTCGGCCATCACACACAAGACTTGGGAAGTTGCGAGAGATGACCAGGACGAGTTCGAGGAGGGTCAAGGAGCATTCACTGAATCCGGTCTCCCTGAAATCCCCGACTCGGGCAACTACACCGAGCGCCGTCAGCCCTCTCCACCTCTGCCGCCCATCCCCGGACAAGAGGTCAGTCGACGCGAGATGGTGCCTTCTCAGAACTCGCAAGTGTGGCACCCCAGTCATGACTATGGCGAGCCCAGTCCCCCGCCATGGCAGCGTATCCACCAGCGCCTCCTTAGCTGGGCTATTATTTGGCCGATGAGCGAGATTGATGCAGCTCTCAACAGCACCACTCGAGGGCAGCAGGTGGATGAGGTCGCACTGAGCATCTGGTCGACGCAGACTTACAAGCGATACGTGAGAAGCCGCATGACGGATACTCCGGGCGGGCGTGTGGACAGGCTTTTCGTGCCTCCGAACATGGCAGATGCGATCAGCACTGCTGTGTTCAATGGCCGACATGGAGACTGCATGTGGGATGTTGAGGGATCTTTGGGCGCCTTTTGGGTTCGAGGGCGCTCCGCGATTGATCGTTGTGCTTGCGAAACATCGGTCAGATGCAGGTCATTGGGTCGTGCACAGGTTGGTTGATCGCTTCTAATTCTTTGCGTGATTTAATGAGTCTCTTGTACTAGATTCTCACTCCCTGATGGTGCACTCACGACATACGACTCGTATCCTGAGCGAACTCTTCCCGATGGACGGGTAAGTAACCTGATATCTTACATGCTCAGCAAGTACTAAAGTCGCTCATAGCCTCTTGGTTGGTGGTTCGCCATCCGAGTAGCATGGCCCGGTGCCATATACGCAAACCCAGACCACCTCATGCAAAAGATGGTCCGCCTGCACCGTCCGATGCAGCTCAACATCGATAATTCCGTCGCCGCAGCTGGAATCTGGCGAAACGTGCTCATGGGCTCTCGCGCAGAACGCAGTCTCGACCTGGAGCGTCTTCGAGATTTGATCAATACGGAGGTGAAGAATCTGAGGCAGCGAAAACAGCAGGGGAAGTTGTCGATTAGCTCGCCTAAAGCGAATTGGGAGGATGTTTAGTTTAGTTTAGTTGCTTAGATTATATGTATACATGGACTGGTTGGTTGACTGGTTGGTTGGTTATTAATTATTGTCGTGCTGCTTCGTACGTGCTGGATCTGATGTATGTACTGTATCATAGGATATGTACAGCAACTGGGACCTTCAATACTTATTGGTTTGACTTTGTTCGGGAAATTTGTGGTAGTGTTGAGATCGTCTCAATTGCGGGCCATCAAAAAGCAACTTGGTATATGCGTAAGGGTTCGAGGGTTGTAAGGCTACACAGTTGAGTCATCCATGTCCTCAGGGTAGGTAATGTGTAGTTGTCTTCCTGACGACTCCTGATATATAATCGTCGCGCCTGACGTGACCGGTCGACAGGAGAGTCAGACACACCAGAAATGATAAATGGTCGAGAGCTTTACCTTGTCACGGTCATCATTTTGAGTTCGTCTCCGAACGAGGACATGAATACAAAGAAAAGCGTGTATGAACACGCATGTCTTGTTCATGTGCAGTAGAATTCAGAGGCTGTGAGGTATGAAGCTTGAAGGCCTACGAAGCGAACATTCAATAAACATATGGACCAGGAGTATGAATTCTCTTACGCGATGTGGATCAAAGACTCATGATGGTCTCGGTGAGAGCTTTTACATGATCTGTTTCATCCTTGGGCCGATTGGAGTGCGAGGTTGTAGGTCTCCCGATCACCTTTAAAACATGTTCGTAAGCATTGCGATGAGTACACATGATTTAAACCATGACAAAGAAGGAACGACAGTTTTCATGGTCTGATCAGGTGGATTGAATTTCAACGTACTTCGTACAGCGTTTGAGCATTCGAATCAAGAGCATGTCTAGTTTGGTTGATCTGTTCCCTGGAACGCTGCTTTTGCTTCTTCTTGGAAGAATATTTTGCTGCGCTCCTGCGGATTTCCAGGGGAACGGGAACTGCGCGTTTATTTTTGCTAGTCTTGCCCATGCAGTTCAAGATCTTCAAGAACAAAGTCAAACAAGGTTCTCGCTTACGTTAGCATACTTCCTTGTTGTGATTTTCTAACCCAGCTCACTCTCCCCCCAACTACTGCTGCTACTAGTACGAGAAATTCACCATTTCTTCTGTTTTACCTGCGATCCTAAGTCTGGCTATATTGTGAACCTTGAGACTGTTCTGAATTGCCATATCATCAAATTGGACGCAGACGTTGAAGGGCGAGCAAAGTTATGGCAGACTCACCAACACTGAGTGTTACGCTCCTTGGTGCAGGTCAAGAGGTGGGGAGATCATGCTGCGTGTTGCAGTACAGGGGGAAAACCATTGTCTGTGACACAGGAGTGCACCCTGCGTACAGTGGGATGGCGTCGCTGCCATTTGTGGATGAACTTGATTGGAGCACGGTAGATGCGATTTTGATCACTCAGTGCGCGACACGTCCCCTAAATTTATTTTGACGACTTAATTCGATCTTCAGCTTTCATCTTGATCATGCTGCTGCTCTGACCTACATCATGGAAAAGGCAGGCTATATTTTATCTCTGACGGACTTAGCCTTGACGTTGTAACAGACCAACTTCAGGGATGGTAAGGGTAAGGTGTACATGACACATCCTACGAAAGCTGTGCACAAATTCATGATGCAAGATTTTGTTCGAATGAGGTATGTTTGGCCGCGATGAGAAGATAACTGACTCAATAAACAACGACAGTTCGTCGTCTTCCGATGCTCTATTCACCCCCCTTGAAATGAACATGTCGCTGTCGTCAATTATCCCGGTCTCGGCTCACCAATTGATAACACCTTGTCCTGGAGTTTCGTTCACTCCTTATCATGCAGGCCATGTATTGGGCGCATGCATGTTTCTCATTGATATAGCCGGCCTCAAGATTTTGTACACGGGGGACTATTCTCGCGAAGAAGACCGGCATCTTGTCAAAGCAGAACTTCCCCCTGTTCGGCCGGATGTCCTCATTGTCGAAAGTACATACGGCGTTCAGAGCTTAGAAGGTCGCGATGAGAAGGAGCTACGTTTTACAAATCTCGTTCACTCGATTATTAGGCGTGGAGGACACGTCCTTCTACCCACTTTTGCTCTGGGAAGAGCTCAGGAACTTCTCCTTATCCTCGATGAATATTGGAAGAAACATCCGGACCTGCACAACGTGCCCATTTATTACGCTTCTAATCTGGCACGCAAGTGCATGGCTGTATATCAGACGTACATACACACAATGAACTCGAACATTCGCTCGAGATTCGCGAAGCGAGACAACCCATTTGTATTCAAGTGCGTGAACCGTCATCACGCTCTCGGAGGCTACCCTGACCGCCCCTGCTCTAGGCATATATCTAATCTTCCACAGCCACGTGGTTGGGAACGGAAAATCGCAGATGGCCCGCCATGCGTCGTGTTGGCAAGTCCAGGTTTTCTTCAGACTGGACCCAGTCGTGAATTGCTCGAACTCTGGGCGCCTGACTCTCGAAATGGACTCATTATTACTGGATACTCTATCGAGGGAACACTGGCTCGAGTGAGTGGGATATCTTACATTTAAAGTTGCACCGCGATTTGCGTGTCTCTTAATGGCAAATTTGTTTCCGCACTTTATATTTGAGTGGCAGATTCTGAACTTTTTTTAACATCAGGACATCATGACTGAACCGGACGAGATCATTGGACTGAAGGGCAACACTATCCCGCGCAAAATCTCAGTCGACTATCTTTCCTTTAGTGCGCACGTGGACTACTCTCAGAACTCAGAATTCATCGAGCTAGTGAAGGCTCAACATGTGGTAAGTGCTCGTGCACATTTGACGTCGCTTTACTGAAGTCCTCTTGCCAAAAGGTTCTGGTTCACGGCGAGCAAACCGCAATGGGGCGTCTCAAAGCGGCCATGACTGCAAAATTCAAGGATCGTGATGAGGATGTGAAGATCCATACCCCTCGTAACCTTGAAACTCTCGAGCTGTCCTTCCGTGGTGAACGTGTGGCGAAGGTCTTGAGGTTCAATATTAAATGACACGGATTAATTGACGCAACTGCATTTAGGCAATTGGTACTCTGGCCAATAAGCCTCCTCAAGAAAACGATATCATATCTGGGTTGCTTGTTTCCAAGGATTATTCTTATACACTCCTCGATCCGCGTGATTTGAAAGACTTTGCTGGGTTATCGACCTGTACCGTTACTCAGCGACAGAAGATAGTCCTTGGCGTGGGCTGGGACCTCGTGCGGTGGCACCTGGAAGGAATGTACGGTAGTGTTGAAGAGGGTTTGGACAAAGATAGCGTCAAGGCGATACGGGTAAGAGATATCCGATTCAGAGTACATGGGGATCATCTACTGATAGGCCTTAACAGGTTATGGGTGCTGTCGATGTCAAACATACTGCAGAACACGAACTTACGCTTGAGTGGGACTCAACCGCAAGTAACGACATGATTGCCGATTCTATTTTAGCTCTTATTACGGGCATCGACAAAAGTCCTGCCTCTGTAAAATGTGGGTGATGCGTTGTATTGTCTGTCGTGGATGTTGATAAGTTTGTTTAGTAACCTCACAACAACATTCACATTCACATACTCACCACCCTCACTCGGACCATCATGAGGGTGATCAGTCTATCACTAGAATCCAGCGGATTGCATGGTTCTTGGATGCCCATTTCGGTGATGTGGAGCTTCACATGCCCGAAGTAGGTGGTGAACAAGATCCAGAACAAGAACAAGGCGAAAAGAGCGAGTCAGCGTTGATCGTGCGGATGGACGACTCTGGAGAAGCCGACGCTCACATTAATTTAGTGACCTTGGTACGTACGACGTTGACGTTTTCATTACCCTGCCCAATTGACATGTTATAGGCGGTGTCGTGTCCAAGTGATGCTGTCCGTAAGCGTGTTGAAGCAGTATTGGACATGGCGATTACGACAGTGAGCTCACTCACGGAATCTTTCGCTACAGGGGTCAGTATACCCCCTGAAGACGCGGACCCGAAGCAAGAAAAATCCACCTCACCAGATGACGGTCATACGGATACTGAAACTATAGAGGATACGATGACCACTGTAGAAGATACGATAACTACCAGTGAAGCTGATATCGCTTCATGATGATTGTCATCGATTCGATTTTGTTGACTGTTGTGTGTTCTTTGTAGTGTCGGGTATTTATTAATGATGTTATACTGCTACAGCTCAATAATATGCCATCATGTAGCGACCGAAGCCAAATTTTAAGCTGGCAGGCAGTAAGTAGCAAGTGCTTCACGGCTGTCATTCTTGAATGATGCTTATTCTAACTGACTTATGCTGCACTAGCAGCAGGATACACTACTTACCCTTTTAGTTACGCGGTGCCGGTGATCACTCATTCACAAAACGACATTAATATTTGTTTTCAGCCGTACGCGGCAGAATTCTAGCACATGGATCCGCCAACCGCGGCCCGAGGGGAATAACTTGAAGCCAGATAACAAATAAAAATAAGATAAATTCCTCTATTCCTTGCTCTTCCCTGCAAACCGGGATACCTTCCAGATCCCGTGAACAACTTGCCGCTGTTGTGCCGCCGATAATGTTCCGATGTCATTATAATCTATAAAGCGGCTCTGAGCTCTCAGAATACTCATCTTCTTCGCCCCCAACTCAACCAATAGCGATTATGTCGAGCATGCAGAAGGGAATGACTTATGGTACGTTATCAGTTACCCATTTACCGAGGCTGCTAATAGACTGCCTACTATGAAGTCCGCCTGGGCAACTCTGGGCTCAAAGTTTCCAAGATCATTCTGGGAACAATGCAGTATGGTGTGTAAAGGGTTTACTCACGTGAATGACTAAAGTCGCCTGATTTTCCAACATAGGTACCAGCGAGTGGCAAGATTGGGTTCTTGGAGAGGAAGAAGCTGTTGTCCACATCAAGGCTGCGTGAGTCGTGTAACTTCAACGCCAAAGCGTGTCTTTACCATCAATATTAAAGTTATGACGCGGGTATCAACACCTTTGACACGGCAGACGTGAGATTTCGGAACCCCTCTTCAGGTTGGGCATGAATTGCTGATATGTATGTTAGATGTATTCCAATGGACTTTCTGAGGTCGTACTTGGAAACGCGATCAAAAAGCTCAGCTTACCTCGGGATGAGATTGTAGTCATGACAAAGGTCAGATCTCTGATGTATTGGTTGTTTGTAGGTCTCAACAGAGAAACTTCTAGGTCTATAATGTTGTTGGCCGCACCCCGAGTGAAAGGCCCTTCCAGTCAGCTGTACATCCTGATCAACTAGGCTACGTCAATCAAAGGGGTTTGAGTCGCAAGGTAAGTATGTTGGCTCCCTGTGGTTTTGTTACACTATTTAATCTGTCACAAATAGCACATTTTCGCATCCATCAAGAAGAGTCTAGAGCGTTTGCAACTTGATTATGTTGATGTCCTGCAGTGTTTGTCTCAACCCGGTGTTCGACTTAAGATTCAAGGTTGATTGATTTTCAGGCCATCGCTTTGACACAGAGACACCGATTGAGGAGACGGTATGTCAGCGCCATGCCTCAGCTTCAGTGTCTATTGACCGACCTGCATCATACTTAGATGCAAGCTTTGCATGACGTCGTGCAGGCTGGCTATGTCCGGTACATTGGCATGTCTTCATGCTGGGCTTATCAATGTACGTTTTGGCATACACTTCTGTGCATGTTTTCGATCTTAATGCATCTTCAGTCCAGGCAATGCAAAGTGAGATCATAACTTTGGCGTAAGCGAGTTGAACTTTAACTCCACGGACCTGTTTAGACTACGCGATCGCAAACCACCTCACACCTTTCATTTCTATGCAGAATCACCACAGTTTGATCTATCGCGAAGAGGAACGGGAAATGTTCCCCACACTCAAGGTTTGATTTTTTTTGTCTGTCTCTTTGTTTCTCCTGATTATCATGGTAGATGTTCGGCGTTGGATGTATCCCCTGGTCACCGCTTGCACGAGGGCTGCTCACCCGCCCTCTTGGCGAGCAAACAATTCGGGGAAAGACCGACAAGTAAGTTGTCATCATCTATATCTACGCATGAATCTCATAAGAATGACGTTATAGGACCATTAACTCATACGTCCAGCATGAGTCTGACAAAGACATCATGAACCGGTGAGAATGGTCACCCCTCACCCCTCCATCTAGCGGATTCTGAAATGACATGCATAGCCTCGAGGAAGTTGCGAAGAAGAAAGGCGCAAGTATGGCGCAAATAGCCCTTGCTTGGTCGTTAGCACAAGACATCGTCACGGCGCCAATCGTTGGGACTACGTCCTTGAAGAACCTGCAGGATCTTCTCGGTATGTGTGTTGCAGTCAAAGAGCAGATGTCCCCGATCTGATTCTTATTTAGGTGCCATTAATATCACTCTGACCGCGGAAGAGCTTAAGTACTTGGAGGAGCCCTTATCAGCCAAAGTCTGTCGTTGGTCACAGATGAATTCCTTCCGATACTAGTTGAACCAACGAAACCACGACTGGCTCGAAAATAACATTTTTGGTTGTAAGAGTAGGTAGATCACATTGTAACCAGAGCTGTAAACAATATTGTTACATACTATGCCTCTACCGCATTGGATATGTCAGCACGCGTGGGTGTTCCAAATCGGAGTCTTAATGCTGCCTTTCCAAATTCCGAGTATTCTCTCCGTCCCGGTGGTTATGCATCACATCAGATACGATCGAATCCACACCCCCACATCGAGCCAATGTGCTGTTAGCTGCTGACCTGGCCAACCTTGTCGACAACAAACGGCTTTTGCATTTCACCGGGACTTTGCATCAGCTCCATCACTTCAGGCACTATGCCATCTACGTCCTAGTCCTTTCGCTTCATATCAGACAAGAATACACCCTCCAGCTCTTCGTCTGGCCTTATGAGACCTTGGTATCGGTAATTGCCCTGTAAAGCAAGCATTGCCGTGTTTGAGTCATGAGTTCCAACCCGTTTCACTAGTGTTTTATCAAATTTCTTGAAAAGGTTGGTTATTCATATTATCCAGACATATGTCCATCCAAGAACCATTGACAGGCATCGCGTCATACTCCACGTGTGCAGAACTGTGTTCGCGGGCTGTGGTTCGCTATCTGCTATTGTAATAGATGGATAGGACTTCTCTTGGGAAGTCTCCAAGAATAATTGATAGTAGCCAATCGTCCTTCGTGATCGTGACGCGCACTGGCGAGATCTCGATTTATGAAGTTGACGACATGGCGTAACTTGGTGTCAGGGGTGTGCAGGCGCCTATGGCTGTTCTCTCGAAGCCAGTCTCCGCTGCCAGGCTGTCAACCTCGTCGCATTATATCCGTCGCCGACATTTGAACTATCTAGATCCTGATCAGTGACTATGTTGGAACGGGATCGCCAAGGGATGGTAATAAATCTTAGTCAGCGCGTTCCCAAGTGGCCCTGAATTACCGTTTTGTGCGTTTGCCTATGTGGCCCGCTCAAGCTTCACTGAATTTTTATTCTAGCATGCCTACTTTCACCCGCGTTCATTGCTAGCTGAGACTAGTCACACTGCCATCAATCAGTTCATGTTGTGACTAGTGTTTTCTGAACACTGTCGGGCTTGCAAGTCCCAAGGACTGAAACCTGAGCGTAGCTGGTACCTGATCGTTTCAAAGTTTAATATAATTCGTTTGTCAATTCTCTTCCCGAGTGTTTCTTGGCACCCGGCCGCCATTTCTTCTCATTCAAACTGGCGTGACTTTCAGAAAAGGGTTCTCTCTGTCCTGAGGCATCAAGTGACTACCAGCTGTGGAACTCAGGAGCCATATTCGACAACGACATGGAAACATTGATATGATAATTACTGCTTTTTGCTGAGTCTGTATGAACAGGCTTGCTCGCCTTTATTGTTATGGTGCACGATAGCTGTGCGGTGACCCTACACACTGCGTGCTCGGCGACGAACCCGGCGGAAGGGCGTGACACACCCATGACAGTAAAAAAATCGCCCCAACGGAGATTGAATCTTACATACTCTAAGCACTACATAGCTAGCTATGTTTTTTTCCCGTCGAAAACGACATGAGAACAAGTGTTTTTGTATTCCCGAATCTTTGTGACTGATGGCAGTTGATGTGGCAGGTTGATTCAGGAGACAGCGCAACGACGTGTGATTCAAATCAGCGTGGACCCTTGGCCTTATTGGGGGCTCAGCGAGATTGAGGAGGGGGGGGGGGGGGCCTCTAAGTGAAGGTAAGTATCATTGGCGCCAACAAGCTCAAAGGTTTGTTGTCGACGACGTAAATCCTCGTACATCATTGCCGGACAGTGTGTGCAAGTGCTTCAGCCTAGCAACCTATGGGGCCCCACAGATCGATAGTTCTGAGATCCGAAGTTTAATGAAACCCAATCCCTCTGGTCAAGGATGGAGGGCTAGACAAAAGTGTCATGTCGTAAGTCTGGTGTGAATAGTTAGGCACGGTGATAGTTTAAGCAGCGTTATTCCCTTTCGTGTCTGTAATACATGCATTATGCAAATCTTTTTTTCAATAACGCGTGGGTGAACCCTAGATCCCAGGAAGTCTTTCGCGGGAGGCATGTCGTCACGATGAGTTAGACTCGCGACCGGCCGCCTTACGCAACCATGACACGGAGTAGGTGGGTATTACAGTGTAAGACAACCTACCGCACAAAGCAGCTGGTAACGAGACCAACGTCGAGCAGGGCCAGTGGATTTATTCTGCCAAATGGTGAAGCGCGCCAATAAGTGAGCTGTATCGACGCTCTGATCGTAGCAAGTAGCGTCAACCTCAGAAGACACTTGCAGTCGGACCTCTGCTCGAGAAGGCGAGAATAGATTCGGCGTGCCAGACACCTGACCTGCGTTCCGGATGTTGATGGGAACCAAAGTGATACGTGCAGATGGAGGGAGTCGCGTACCGTTGGAGTTGAATGCTATCTGAGAATTTGGCCCCGACAAAGCCACGACCATGAATCATATGGGGGTAGGGTGATGCAGCGGTGGTAAGGGTGGTATTGATTGATTCCATCGACGTAAAATTCTGGAAGGATGCACAGACCATCCCTCAGATGTCCAGTTACGCCAAGCTGCATCGACTTTCGCAGGCGATAGTGGCCAACACCTGACCCCGGCTTAGCGTCCCGGCGTTGAAACGCTAGGAGAACTGACGTCACCAGGCGGATGGAGGGGTGCGTCGTCACTGAAAAGCACTCGAATTGACTATGTCAACTGGATGTAGCACTCACTGCCTGAACTTTACTTGACAGAGAAAAGAAGCCAAGCTGCGGATGACGTGCTGAGGTGATGCAGCGCAGAGAGGAAATAACGTCCCCTATGAATTGCCATATCCACAGGTTCACTTGAAGTCATGGAACGAATGGAAGGAGCCGCCCAGTTTTGATGGCACCGTGATAAGACTGCCAAGCGCGTGAGTCAGGGATATGAACCTTGCAAGCAGCGTGCGACAGGACATGATTCGCTCGCGCTTGATGGCATCGCCCATCATGTACAAAATTGAGGCTATCTTTGACTCAGGCTGTATACTATTCCGTCCAAGTGATCTTGGCTAGTGCGGGGTCATATTTTAGGTCAGAGACATGACAGAGAAGAAATGGACATTACAAGACACACCGGTGTGATAGGTGATCAGATTGCCCGACATTCACGCATTAGCAAGGGTTCGAACCATGTCAGTGATGGGCGTGGCAAAGTTTTAGGGAGGCCGCGAGGGATTCGCTGGGCATCTTGGGAGGTTCGTGTACCATTGAGAGGAACATCATGCTCTTGGCAAGCGCAGTGAAGTTTGCGGGAGGTGACACGGTGTCGTTGCACCTGGGTTCAAGAAAGCACTAGGCGTGAGTGCTTGAGCAATTATAGTGATGATGACGACACTGCCCACGAACAAGTTGTCTCACGCAGCAGAGATGCTTCTGTGGTGATTGGGGTAGATGTGGAAAGAAGGAAGAGACCGGTGGGGCGGAGGATGGTAGTAGACGGGTGCCTTGAGTTTTAACCGGTACTGGATTAGTACTACCTGGGAGGGAGTGTTGCCAAGTGACTGATTGCTGGGTTTGCAAATTGAGGTGCTCCGATGGGCCGAGCCCGTGGAGAGAAGAGCAAGTTAAGTTGTCCACGTTGACGATTGCAAAGATGGGTATAATTTTATCACTAGAATGAACGTATTCTGCACGTCGAAGGATCACGATTGGTTGTCACCAAGCATACATGCTTGATAACGGTACCTTGCAAATGTTGCAGGATAATCAGAAGATCGAGAAATTGTGATAGCGGAAGCAAATCAGTTTGGTCAGATCATCTGGACCAGATCTCGACTCGGATCTTGGCCCATTGTACCCGGGGAACTGACGGTCCGTCCGTCGAAGAGTGAAAACAGTATTTCGCCTTGCGTTCTCTACTTAAATCATTCAACTCCCAATATTAATTTCCTTCCAGCCCCACCCAACATGGCCGCTGTTTTACGCTCACCTACGCAGTCACCTGTCCTCGCCGCCCAACACCCACCACCCTCGTCAACCTCGAGGGCAAGTAACTCGACTTGCTCGCATACGCACAGCACCAGTGTCCCAATGCGTCGCATTAGATTCGCACCCCTCCCTGAGCCCACCGCTCAAGTTGACAATTCAGATGACATCATGGACACCCACTCGCGCGCACCCTCTCCACTGTCCTCCAATATCGTCAAAGTCCAACACACACCCTCCAAACTAAAACCAAAATCATCCTTTTCCTGCCAAATCAACTTGTTCAAACGCTCTTCCACTGACCCGACCGCCCATCATCCTCAACCATATGACTTCGGTGCCCCACTCTCTCGATCCGCTTCCATTGCCATCCAACCAAGACATCTCCCCACCACCCCCTTCCTATCTAGCTCCAAACCTCGTTCTTCCACTGAATCCCTCGGCTCAGGTGACGGCCACCATGCAATGCCCCAAGACCGCTTCCTCAGCCCCTCCCACCCCACCTCCCCCCCAACACGCACGAATGTCTCCACAAATGGCATGCACATGCTCAACGGACGCGTCTACGGCTCAAAGCGCAAGACGCTCACAAACCTCTTTGCTAACGTGCGCGATGAACCCGAGTTCGTGGAATGGGGTTACGGTGGCATGGGCAGCATCAGCTGCAGCAGTGGTTCAAGATATTCCGTCCTCGCCAAGGGTGCCCCTGCCCTACTTTCCCACGGACATGCCCAGAAGGTTGTCGGTGGCGGCCATGATGGTGCTGCGAGGGAAAGGAAAGATGGTGTGGGTGTATCTGATTTAGCAGGAGGCGATGACGATAACGGGAGTGGCATGGGATGGGTTCGCAAACGACGACAACAGAGAGAACGGCTCGCGAGAGGCAATACGTGCTAGTGCGGGACGACGGGACATCAAGAGCAAGCGCGGGGAGGTGAAGCACAATGCGCCCATCACCTCAGAGAATCCACTGGAATTACTAACCTATATCATGAGATGTGCTCTCTGACGTCATACTTAAAATACTTAATAAGCCCAACTTACCTCGGGATGAGGTTGTAGTCACAACAAAGGTCTGGTCTGCGATGTATTGGTTATTTATGGGTCATCATGAATACGCATAATGTTATTGGCCGTACCCCGAGTGAACAGGTCCTCAAGTCAAGCGTACATCCTGATCAACTAGGCTACATCAATCAAAGGGTTTTAAGTTGCAAGGCGTGTCGCATGCACAGGATAGATGTCAGAACGTACATCGGTAATGCCAATATAATGTACATGACCAGCCTGCACGAAATCTTGTAGGGTTTGCATCTAAGTATGATGCAGGTCAGTCAATAGACACTGAAGCTGAGCATGGTGCTGACTTATCGTCTCCTCAACCAGCGTCCCCGTGTCAAGGTAATAGCTGAAAGTCAGTCAGCCGAACACCAATTAAGACGAATACTACTAGGCATCTACATGATTGATTTGCAAACGCTCCAAACTCTTTTTGATGGATGCGGCGAAAATGTGCTACTTATTATCCAATATGTTAACTCACATATCCAGCATGGGTTTGACAAAGACATCATTAACCGGAGAGTCGTCACCTCTCGCATCTAGCAGATTCCGAAGCGACATAGCCTCGAGGAAGTTGCGGCGAAGAAGGGCGCAAATAGCCCTTGACATCGTCACGACGCCGATCGTCGGAACCACGTGTCCTCGAAGAACCTGCAGGATCTTCTCGGTAGGCGTATTCCAAATCAAAGAGCGGATATACCAAACTGACTCTTTAGGTGCTATTGGTGTCACTCTGACAGGTGCTTCAAGTTGGGCATGCCATATCAGCCCAAGTCTGTAGTTAGTCTCAGGTGAATTCCTGGACATGACTCGGATAACCACGTGTTGCTATAAGGCTTTTAGAACCAGAGCTGTAGACGAACGAAGCTTGAAGCTTTCTCAAGCTGGAGCTGATGCTATGACTCTTGTAATTAGCGAAGGGCAATCGTTGAGTTTGAATGAATAGGGATGAATCGACTCGTAGGGTTGGCCTTGATGGATCTGGACCTCTGCGGCGGCTCCGCCACCTCCGTCACCCGATTGGTGACATGGTCGGCCCATAATATTTCTGCTGATCCGTTCGGGGAGGCGAGTCAGGCGACAAAAAAACATCCGCTACTTCGTGGCGTGAATTTGATTGGTAAGCAACTCAGTATTAAAGAATCAATCAAGTCTTACTATAGGTGTCTTCTAATTGGCGTCGATATGAGGCCAGTACTGGTACTGAGTACTGAGCTCGAGCCTGCCCAAAGGCCCAACTTACTTATGAAAATTATCACACCATATTCAGGAACCTTCGAGTCGGTGTAGCCGAAGAAGACATGCATATGCACACCTGAGGTGACACAACCGAATAAGAGGTCCGCGACAAATGCTGCTCAAATTGGGGGACATACTCGAAATCAATACATTCATAAATATGTCTCTGGATATGAATCGCATCCACCCATAGAACTTTTCTGAGCGTGTTGAAGGTGCAAATCTCACTGCGGCGGGTGATCATAACCGACTTACGGTATGAATAGATGGCTGGCGAACTTGTACGTACGGACATCGCGAATATAAAATGCTGTCACTGAGCACTGTTGCATTCCCCCATGGCTCTGATGTTGTTCAGATTATCGGCCTTCATCTCTGCGATGGCTACCTTGCTGGAGACTGGAGTAGCTTCAGTTTCCAGGCGGCAGTGCACTACAACCTTAAGCGACGCGACAGTACGTGTTTCTTGCTGATCATGCCGTTCGTCACGTTGTTAAAGCGCCAGCCTGTCTAGCTCGTCGCAGACCAACTGCAGCTGCATTACTACAATGCTTCAGCAGGCCAGTACAACTACGGCGAGTTGTGGACTGATGCGGTATGGTACCAGCTACATACAACATCTTGACCTCGCACCAACGTTCAATTTACCTTCAAGAATTCATTAGAAGACCTGCACAACCTGATGCTGGCAACTGGTAGCGATGATTATGGCGATGTCGCAGATACATCCTTCATAGGGAAGGCGGCCTTGGAGCCTAACACGGACTGGGCGAATTTCCTTTATGGTAGTAACGATGATGCTCAGGTGAGAGGATTGTCCATCGCGTTAGAAGCGCCAGCTGAACACTCTCGAAGTGGATCATTTTAGCACTGTGGAAAATTGCGGACTATAAATCTGCGAGAGGTCAAGATAGCAGTGCATATATTGTAAGTTTCCCCCTCTTGTTATAATGCCTTCTTGACGTCGGATCACAGTCTAGTGCAGCCAAAATCTATGACATGGTTGCAAGGGAATGGGATGACACCTGTGGAGGTGGAGGTAATACCAATCACGATCTCTTTCACCCGTCGCTGATCTTACTGTACTGTCTAGTTTGGTGGTCTACTGATCACACATATAAGAATGCCATCACTAATGAACTATTTTTGCTGACTTCGGCTGCTGGGTACCTGCGAACACAGAATGAAACGTACCTTGAAAACGCGAACAAGGTGATTTTTACATGGTCTTTCTCAACGACAAGCTGACATGAGCGTTACAGGAATGGACTTGGTGTATGTATTTCATATTCGCTCCTCAACGTGACGCTATAATCCGGTATTTGCAGTAAGCGCTTCCGGAATGCGTGGTCCCAGTGGACTGTTCAATGACGGCCTTGACTTCGAGACCTGCCAGAATAATGGGGAAGTTAGTGCGTCCAATTATTACTACAGCATCCGTTGCTAAACACAGCACGAGCTAGACCACCTGGATTTATAACCAAGTATGTCAAATGTTTGACGCCCGTATTCAACAAGCAACTGATGCGAATCGCTTGTATGAAAGGCTGTTGTCGCTTCGGGTCTTGCAGCTCTGTATGCTGCAACGGGCAACACAAGCTTGTTAGACCAGGCTGAAGTCAGCTTGGATGCAACTATAAAATTCCACGGCTCACTCACTGACAATGGCATACTGAGAGAGTCTTGTGACTTTGCGGTTTCTAATGGTAAAACATGCGACCACGATCAGGTACTGTTTTTCCACGAAGTATTTATACATGTGCCTGATGATTTTCCTACCAATAGCAAATTTTCAAGGTGGGGTCCTTGATGAGTAAGACAGTTCTTGGCTGACAGGTTCCATAGGGTATTTGGACTAAACACGTCCAGTATTACTTGGACAACGCCAATGACATTTCTCGCATGGTCAAATACAGCCATTTCCTTGGCTTTCAGCATTTGGGTATTGTACGCCACGCAACCAATTCTGCACATGATGTTGGATCGGTGTGGTATACCGCAGATCAAGGAGGATCACAGTGGAGTCCACAGGCTTCAACAAGTGGTCTTCAGGCCTTCATATCTGCCGCAAAGGTGCGCCAATCTAGTTACCTGTTAACACTTAAATTCACGGCAACGCCAGTACGGTCCATGCTGAAGCATTCACTTCAGTCTATGTCAGTAAGTTTTAGAAACACTATTCAAATCATCGTAGCGTAAGACATCAGTATCATAAGGAAGAAAATATCATACATAAATATTCCTAGAAGCACGGCTACATCAAAACAAGGCTCGATCGCATATTAGCAGGAATTAATATATTTACTACCCTTCCTCCGCCATCTCCCTACGATGGAGTGGGGAAATTCTGGGTATTCTACTCGCTGGTGGCTCATCATCTTCGGGGATCGTCTCCTCTGAGTAACCTCCTCTCCAGTTGCCAGACGCTATCGCGGGATCACTGTCGTCAGGTACCGCAACAACCAGAGCACGTTCTAGCGCCTTCTCGCCCCTCTTCTTCAGACGCAGATTCATGGCAGATTGCAGTGAGTCGACGTAAGAGTCATACTTCACGATTTCCGTGAGCAGGAATTGCGACTTCTTCTCCCAATTACTCTGGGCTTTCGCTCCATTCGTTGAACGCGGTGTGTACTAAAATAGAAATTAGCTTGGCGTGACTGGGGAGATCAAAATGACAAACCAGAGCGTTCATTGGTTCCCTCAATTCATTATGATGCTTAAGGTCCTTCTTCAACATATGCACATATTTCTGAAGGGCCTCAAGCTGGGTTTCCTCGTCATGAATGCTGGATATAGAGGGTGGAATAGGAGGTTTCCAATCATTGATGGACAATCTCTCCGACCACGGCGAATGAGCACGGACGGTAGCGGCACTCTCTTTCCACCCGAGCTTGCTTCGGACACTACGACCGCTCCGTACGCTCATCGAATCGGCACGATCGTGTTCGGCTTTCTGCTCGTCCGATGCAGAGCGTCCCTGCAAAGCATCGGTGACACGATTCCAACCGTACTCCATGTTGGAAACGCCACCTGCTAGTGGCTCTTTACTAGTACGTGCCGCCCAGTAGTTGCATGTTGAGACCCACTCGTTGACGAGCTCCTCCGTACCGGCTTGGAAAAAGAATACGCCGCCGTTGGCTAAGGTTAGCACCATGCAGTGAGGACGTTGCCTGTTATATCCTGGTGGGGGTAACGAGTGGGCTAGCGAATGAGATAGTTGTACTGTGCCAACGGACTGGGCATTTTCCTACAAGAGGGGGTCAACTAAAGAATCGGGAACCAAAAAAATGTTTACACACCAGCCAATTTCCGCCACCAACGACGGCAGAGAAGCCTCCACCATGATCTCCAAACGTGAACATATTCAGCTCCCCTCTTTGAATAACCACAAAAACATCCATCCAGTTCTTAGACTTTGCTCTTTTGCCAGCAGACTCCCAGTACTGCTTGCGACAAAGCATCCCCTCCTTGGCCCATGGTGCCCCGAGAAGCGCAAGTTCTTCATCCGTGATGCTAATAGACGTTGAGCTAGATTCATGACTACGATAGCTTCGGTCTTCATCCTCCTGTGCTTCCCTAATGATCGTATGGGACAAGTTGGACGCGAAACCAAGAGAAGGGGTGAGGAAATTACCCATAGAGCTGTGCATACCCTGCGCGAACCTGTCAGTACTCCATGCAGTCAAATATCTCAGACGCCTACCTCGCGAGCCGAGGTTGCATAACTCGGTGACGGGCTGACACGTCCATCGATACTGCTGTTGCTACTGTAAGGACTGTAGCTCGGCGTGAGTATCGACTGAATACCCCGGATACTGCCTCGTTTGAGTGTTGTGAGCCGGTCCGACGGTCCGCGGTAGCTGCGATTGCGACCAATGAGATGCGCTGCCCCTGGGGTGAGGGATGACGTTGAAACACGAGCCATGAATGTGGTTCCTAGGGGTTGCAAGATCTGTTGGCTCTTGACTGCAGCATACATTTCCTAAGACAATTCGTGAGCACCAAAAGGGCTTGTCAAAAACCATGGTGTAGCTACCTTGAGCAGGTTTTCCATGTCCACCTCCCAGTTCCTATCGAACGTAACAGACGAGGGAGCAGTACTCGGAGCTTTCGACTCTGGGCCAGAAGAGTGGTGGAAAGATGTGGTACTGCTATTCAGCGAGGGCTGCGTTGTCGAGACAGCAGAAGAAGCCGCAGCGAAGAATGTATCTTTCGAGATACTGTTCCAGCTTGCAATACTGCCGCTTCTCTTTGACCGAGCGAGGGACTGCGTTTCAGTGCCGTCAGAAGCCGTCAGCGGCCCACTACTATTGTCGTCGTTCAGATCCGGACTCGACCCGTAGCGACTCGGGTGAGTCTGCATCTGAATGGCTGCCATCGTGTTGCGGACAAATTGACTCCTTGACATCCTGTTTGCAATGTCTGCGATGTGGAGGTCGGTATTCAAGAGGAGAATAGAATAGACGACAGCATGGACAACACCTAAAGAGTATGTTAGTACAAGTAATGAGTGCGAAAGCCGTTTACGACGCACTAGCACTCCCGTATAGACGTGTGGGATTGCAAGTCCCAGAAGCGTCGACTCAACTCCTCGAGAATTCGATCCACTTGTTGGGTCTCAGCCTTGAGATACAACTTGGCACAAAGACGTCTAGAGAGGCGATTAACTACGGTACACTGATATTTCAATCATCTCCCACCTAAACGCATTATCAAGCCTCAATCCCGTAAAGTCGAAGTAATTCATGTAGTGATGGAGCGCTATCTTGTTGACCTGCCCACTGTCGCAACACGTTCTCAGTATGAGGTCATAGAAAACTGAAAAACGAGGTACTCACTGTCCGCCCAACCACTCCGCAATCTTCTCTTTCGCCAAGAAATCCTCATCCTCGGCATAACACTTTTGCCGCCAAATCCTTCCCCCTCTCTTCATCCGTATCCTCCGTCCGCGCAAACGACGGATTAGACGCATAACGATTAAGAATAAGATCATTCGTCGTCAGCTCCTGGTGAGCATGAGAAGAAGCTAACACCCCCAAAACAAGCATCCCATCAGCCATCAGCCATCACCCAAATATAAAAATAGCCAAAACTCACATGGCCGGACATCATCAACCACAGGGATCAAAGACGGCTCAGAGCTCGAGGCTATAGAGTGATGTTGGACGCGGAGACGAGACATGTCGCGGTACGAAGATTGCATCTGGTTACCTGTATCCTTTATTCCTCAACGGGCCCGACAAAGGGCTCGACCCGTGCCTAAGCGCGGTTACTCTCGGCGAACCAACTCCGGATCCGGAACGAGACCGTGAAGGCGTTTGAAGGGAAGATGAGCGTGGCGGGACGATAGGTTCCACCGAAAGTCCGCCTCTGGAGGGTGAGCCTATCTCCGCATCAAAGTCCAGCGACGACTGAGTAGGCAACGTCACAATCGGAGTAGACGGCGGAACGGGAGGTAACACCGGAGACTTGAGGAAATCCCCTTGATACCTAAACTCAGGAGTCTGAGTCTTCAACCGCGTATGAGCAGCACGTCTCGCAGGCGTAGAAGGGTCCCGCAGGTCCAGCGATGAACCAGATTCCGGATCCAGCTGAGATAAAACACCCTTCAAATCACTAAGAATGCCGTGAAGTGAGGAAGAAGACTCCCAATCTTGGAACTCGGTAGGGGCAGAGTCCTTGGGAGGAAGTGTGGGCGCAGGCGAGGAAGGAACGTTTAGTTTTTGTAAATCGATGTCGCTCACGCTCATGCTCCGTCGCTTGTTATGACTAATAAACCTGCCCTCTGGCCTTGGTTTGTCGTTAAGACGCGTGGCAGGAGACGGCGTTCGATCTCGTGTTCGTGACATGGGATCGATTACGACAAGAGACCGATCGTCTGAATCATCACGAGTGGCTGGACCGAGATGGATGGGAGGTAGGGGTTTGTGATCCGTAGAACTCATATAGGAATTCGCAAAGACATCTGAAGTGGGGGATACGGCAGAACGGGGGGCGTCGTCTGGTAGCGGGGGTACAGGAGGTACAAAACTATCCACAAAAGACGGTCTTGAGCGCGGAGACCCAGTTACAGAAGCATCCGTCCGCTAAACAACACATCTCATGAGCCCACGTCAACCCAAAAGCAACCCCCCACTCACCGACCGGTCCCTTGTAGTCGACTGACCCAGCATCTTGCCCAGAAACGCGCTCGTCTTGGCTCTCACAGATTTAGTCGGTACCTAACCCCCTACATTCAACTCCCGTCCCCACAAAAGAAAGAAAGTAAGAAAACGCACTTATCTCTATCACCATTAACATCCCTATCCTTCGTACTCCCAGTCCTCGCCCTCGGGCTAGCCATGACCCACTCCGAACTCGGACTCGACAGCTCCCTCGGACCAAGCTTCGACGGCCTCACCACCGCAGGCGACACATTCACCGTCGGATTCCCAGGCGAAGAAGATGAAGAAGCAGAAGGAGGGGAGGAAGAACCAACGGCCGCAGAAGTCGACGATCTCGGACGCGAAGGGCCCCCTCCACCAAGTCTCGACGCACCACCAGGGGGCAACGGTAACGGCGGCTCCACGCGTTTCTCAGCCTGCGGAACCACCCCTCCCCTCTCTTTCGCCTTCCGCACGAGCGTGGCAAGGTCTGGACTGCTGCTCGTACCAGGCGAACGGTACATGCTCCTTCTCCTAGTCTGCATATCCGGGTCTTCAGCATCGTAAAAAACGTCGTTGGAGCTCGTTGTTGAGGGGCATCTCCCGGAGGAGGGGCCGGGGCATGGGCCTGGGGAGGGCGTGGGTGGGACGATGACGGGTGTGGGCGGTGCGTGTGCGTGGGTGTGGGCGTGGGCGCGTGTCCTCGACTCCCTCGATGGAGGCGACGGGGAAGTGAACTCATGTGCAGGAGGTACAGGGCTGTCAGATGCGCCCAACGTAGTGATATCGAGGCTCTCTTTAAGCTTCACCGTGCCCCCATGCTTCAACGCCTGTTCGAAATCAAGGTCTGTACGAGAGACGCGGCGGGATTCTTTGTAGTCTCTTGATGCTACGGGTTGGAGCTGGCCGTTGGAGAACGAGGTCGGCGGCATCGGGGAGCGCTGCTGGGGGAGGAGGCGCATATTTGAAGAATGAAGCCAGGTTGGATGAAATTTATATAAAATGTTAAAAAGTCGTTTCGTTGTCGTACAGCGTTCAAAATCAGAAATCAGCAACAAGCACTCAAGTGCAAAGTACTTGTTTCAAAAAAAAAACAAAAAAGACAAAACAGTTTTAACGTTGGAACTAGAACTTTGCCAAGCGCAATGGAAGCGCAAATTTCTGATACAATTTCGCGTGTCCAACCTAGGGTAGCTGCTAGGGTCGTCGTATTCTACACCTCTTTGGGAATAAACCATCGTACTGGAAGACATAATCATGCAAGACAGAACATGATGTACACGTATGCAAGCAAGCCGCAAAAGAGATGGGGAGGAAGAAAAGCGGATGGAAAAGGAAAATAATCTATGGTCAATGGAATATCTACGTACCATCCTGCGATCCGGGCAAGAACAGAAAAAATATGATGCGGACCACATAGCAGGGAACTAAACTCATCATACAGAACAACACCACAGACCTGCCGCGTTATCCCCGAGACGTCGTAGGCGCACTAGGCATCTGCCCACTCGTAGACGTCCGACGCTGTCTCTTCATCGCAACGGGGGGAGACGGACCCAGCCCCACTCTATTCGCAGTCGTCGCCCCTCGGCCATTCGCGAATCCAGTCGGCACCGTGCTCGTCGTCGACGCACGAGGCCGAGTATTCGACGATGCAAGTTTGGGCAATCCAGCGCCCCCTTTGCGTGCATTTCCATTGGGCGCACCAGAAGCCCGGTTCCTACCATAACGACATCAGTCAACGTCCAAATAAACAATAATTAAAATTACGCACCGTTTCTTGATCACATCCGTCTTCAATGACAGCGGACGAACGACACCATGCAGTTTCTTTTCTCGGAATCAGCATCAACACGCAGTAAATGTACGTCAACGACTCACATAAAATAACCCGCATGCATTGCCTAATGCCATCAGTCAGCCAAACCCCAAAAGTACCGGCAAAATACACGCACATAAAGGCTGTCCCTCGGGATCGCGTCTCCAAAGCGGCGTATTTGTCGTCTGGCAGTTCGTACATGATGTGGGCGGCTGGTCCCCATCATCACTACTGCCTTTCGTATTCCCAGCGCTCCCGTCCCTCGTACTAAGATCAGGGGTACTTGTCGCTGATCGCGGTACAGTCCCGATCGTAGGGCTTGATACTGATTTCTTGCGCCGGATTTCCTGGGTGATGCGTTTCGTAGACGCGATCTTCCGCATCTGATTCCGTGCGTTGGGGCCCGTGGTGGCACCTTCTACAGATGGAGGTGAGGAAGCGCTCGAGGTTATATATGGTTCAGGGGATGCGGTCGAACTGGACGTAAGACCATTGCCCCATCCGTCGCTTGATGGACTAGCATGGTAGCTCTGCAAGACCCCGTCGCCATGCTCCACTGGAAGAATCTGTGTGGGATCAACCGTATATGGGCCTTGTGCGAGATTGACGCTTGCGTCGAGGTTTCCGAACGGAAGTCCAAGAAGATGGCTGTAGTCGTCTGACGGAAAGTTGGCAGCGGCGCTGAGATTCCGATAACCTTCGGCCATCGCTGCGCTTGCGGCCGCAGCAGCAGCCGAGAGACCCTCATTAACGCCCGAAGAAGACCCATATGCAGAACCGTTTAGAGAATGTGAAACCGAATCATGGAACGACGAATGAGAATCGTCCGTGGCGTGGAGCATATGCGAGAATTCGTTATGTGAGCCACCGTGCATATCAAACATCCCATAGTCCCGCGGGAAGCAGAAGTTGAAAGGGGTGGAAGGGAAGGGACTGGTGCTCACGTACTGATCTGGCTCCTGAGTGGTTCGGGGATTACCGTCTACGTTGGAGGGATCTGCACGCAGCATGCTCTCTGCATGAGGTGCTTCTGCTCTCCGTTTCTGCCCAATGAGACTATCGGGTGACAAGGGCTTGCCATTGACCTGATGTCTGCCGCTGACACCGGTGAATAAAGGCTCCCGCTTGACAGTATGATCGAAGCTCGTTTTTCGCACGTGCCTGGGGAACGCACGTGCTTTGGGTGATTGATCTGGCAGCAGTTTCGAACCTCCGTGGAAACCGAAAGAGGGGAGCGAAGATGGGTGGAAAGCGGGAGTATTAAGGGCAGACAGGGAGTTGTTGAGCTGACCGAGTTGCTGGTCGTGATGGAGTCCGTGAGTGAATGAGAGTGGATCGTGGTCGACTTGACCTTCATAAACGGCTGGAAGGGTACCAGAAAGTCCTGAACGGGGTGCCGAAGAAGACCCCGGATAAGGACGATGGGCTGACGCACCAGGTATTGGAATGCTGGGGGAGGATGCGAGACCTTCGAGATGTGATTCTCTACCTGAATAAGTATTTCGTCTGTCCCTGTCGCCATTTGTGGTGGGGTGGCTCGCGGAGGGGAAATGATATCGGGAATCTTGTTGAACAGAGATCATACCATTATGATCAAAGACGGCTGTGGACTGGGGTGGCCTTGAACGGGAACGAGATTGAGGTCTCCAGTCCATTGATATGCGAGAGCGGGATCTGCTCATGGCACGCCAGTCCATAGCTACGACACTAGATGAGCGTTAAAAGGATGTCAGGGATCACGTAATAAATTAGAACTCACTCGTCATCTTCTCCGCCATCTTGATTTGTGCCGTCAAACCCGACAACCTGGACCTTTGCTTTACCCTTGTCGATTCTGCGACCTCTTTCCTCGTCGGGGTCAGGGATGGGAGTTACGGCTGCTTCTGATTTGATATCGGTCTTGTTTGCGGCATCCTCTTCCTCTCTCTTCTTCTTCAAAGCGAGGGCCATCATTCTCCAGGTAATGTTTTCCATTCTCTGAGCGTGAGGTAGATGTGCCTTTTGCCTTGCGTACATCTTCCAGACTTGAGTGGCAAGAGGATCTTGCTTTGCAAGTTTTTCTGGGTCATGCTCGTCATAGGGCGGTGTTGATTCTAGGTCAGGTGACCCAGACAACCTGGGAGAGGTAAAGGAGCTCGGGGCATGATCTGGATGTGGTGAACCAAAGAGTTCGTCTGAGAAAATGTCGCTAAAGATTGCGGATTTTGACTCGATGGTGGACGGAGAGGAAGGTTTATTGGAAGAAAGGGGAGAAGGCTCTGGATGAGAGGGTATGGTGAGCTGAGTTAGGGGTGAATATAATGGGGTTGAAGGGGTTGTAGATGCGGGAGACATCCATAGGGATGGTGGTAGGCCAATATTAGAGCGCTCGACGGGATGATCGAAAATAGAAAAGTCAGCTGACGGGGATAGGAGGTCTGTATGAAGAGGAGGAGGAAATGAATTTGTGCCTCCATCTGGACGCCTAGATAAATTGGCGTTCAAATGGACAGCATCGTTATTCTAGGGTAAAGGTTAAAAGATGCTGCGGATGATGATTATGAAATTGCTCACGATTATACGACGAGGATTTGAATGGCGAGAGTGCACGCTGTCATGTGGATGTGTTGGACGTGGCAGATGAGCAGGATGATCATTTATGGGAGACATGGCCTGTTCCGCGGAGTGGGATGCGGTGGAAGAGTGGGCCCTAGTTAGGGATGGTCTATGAGGGTGATGACCGGAGATGGATATTGGAGCATGTGACCAGGATGAAGGATGGTCAGTATACTGTGGGGGTCTTGAGTGATCTGGACGAGGTACGGGGAAGACGCCATTAGCAGCGAGAGTTGCAAAGACTGAAGGATTGAGTGGAGCAGAAAATAAAGAGTTCCACTCTGAGATGTGGTTCGGTTGATCATCTTGATTTGAGTGAAGCATGTATGAAGAGGGAGGATGGTTTGACCAAGGTGAGGATGAACTTGGTTCTGCAGAGGATTGGATTGAGAATGAAGTATTGAGAGTGGGGCGTTCGGATACCGGCCATGAAGAGACGATATTTTTATTATCGTCAAAGGATGAAGTGGGCATTGATCAACGGAGTTGAGAGTTGAACATAAAAATGACCGGTGATCTAGGGAGAAGGACGTTACAACGAAGAGGGTCTTCTTAGCTTAGGGACGAGGTACACCTTCTACCATTAGTAGTGACCCCCTGAAACATGTCAAATTATACACACTATCCCCTCTGCCCATATAAAATTCACATGTCTGTTGAGTGTTTGGGGTCTCTGTGGCGTATGCACCTTCCTACTCCGAACTATATTACACCAGCATGGCGACCCGCCCGCGGATTTGGGTTAACCTAACCTCATCATTACATACGACGGTACACCAAGGTCGATCCCTACCTCTCAGATCTCTCTTTCATATAATCTCGCTCTTTTCCCTTTGTCTGTGATCTTATTTTAGTTTCTAAGCCGTCACCCACTTTCTTCTCCTGCTCAACTTTCTCTCACACTCCATCCATCTCTTCTAGTGCCAAGCCGGACGGATCTTCCTTTTCCTAATTTTATCCATCCACTACCGTACAATCCCCACATACATTCATTCAATACCAACCTCTCTACTCTGATCAAATCCTGTGTAAACACCCTCTCTCCCCCGCAATTCACTTTCCATGTCTAATTTCATGCAAGTACTCACAACAACAACAACCCCCCGATCACAACCCTTCCCCAACTTAGACGCAGATCGTTCAACGTAACCCTCGTGCCTCTCATGACCCGCCCAGGTCTAGAATCTCACCCGTCATCACCGCCCTGTCCGGCTTTGATCCAATCATCTCATCTTCGGCCCGGTCTTCCAAGATCTAAACAGCACGTCATCTCATCTCCCACTCTCCGTGCGAATATCCTCAAAAGCTAACTCTACCACTCTTTCTCGAATATACACTATGTCTCAGGAAAGTCATAAAACAAGCTCGGCTCATAAGGACGCCGCGCCACCATCAGACAACGTCTTATAACCCTCACTCCATTTTTATATTAACCACACGCTAACCAACCTAAACAGGCGTGAGTGTGACACAAGCCCACTCCTCTTCTACTCCCTCTCGAGGTACCCATCCCTTTAATTCGCTGCGATTTCCCGAGGTAAATCCAGCCTTCCCAACCTTAATTCTGATAATCATTGCACCCGCTTCTTACTCTTGCTCTTTGTCCTCGCGCCCCCATCACTCTGCTCCACACTTTCACCTGTCGCATCACCCTCGTGACTCTTGCCGCTCCCATCCTGCACCACCGGCGTCTCTCCACTTTTCTGATCATCAACCCATTTCCAAGCATCACCTAATTCCCCTCTAAAGCACGCTACCCCAAAGAATGTCACTATGCAAGCGGGGCTAAAGCGTAACAGAACAACAAACGTCACAACAAGCCTTTCAAGCGCTCAAACACGACACACCTCAAATAAAGTAACGCGGGTTGACCCTTGCCGAACACGTGCATCACTGTCATCGTTGTGACGAGACCAGCAAATGTACGCTACCAGGGTCGCGTAAAAGTATACCTTTCTAAATGTGCCTTTGGATTGCCCTCGTGCATGGTCATAACGTAGTGCCAAGGCAACGAATGTACCGGGGATGACAATGTCCCCCAGCCCGAGCAATGTGTTTCCCCGCTCGCTGGCGAATACTAGAGATTTGGGCCAGAGCAGTTTGATCGGGACGTCGAGAGACGTCGCTACTGTCAGCATCTACGACACATCAGCGCCGTCTGGGAATCTCTCTAAGCACTTACCACGTCCGTACCGAACACCCAGTATATATCATAAAAGAACAGTCCAGAAAGAAGAATACATCCCGTCTTGAACGAGTCTAATTTAAGCAGACAGATAGCATTGTGCGAGAACGAAAGCGCGAGTATATCTGTGATGAGCGCCGACTTGCGGCTTCTGCTGAATAGCACAGAGGGTATCAAAGCGAGCGGAAACACCGCGATCGTCGGGGTGCGTAACGACACCTGAAAGCAATTCTACGCGCGCGTGGATTAATACACACTTCCTTAACTGGAGCATCAAGCACAAACCCCGTGGACCCTTCAGAACCAACACTCTATTCCGATCAAACGTCTTCCACCGTGCATCGCCAACCGCGAATCTCACAAGCGACGCAGCACTCTACGAAAAAAACACGCGATCAAAAAAACGCGACGTATGACGAATGATGGGGACCCACCTTCCACACACTGCCTACGCCCGCGATCGAGAAATACCACGCGAGCAGCCAATTTATCCATTCTTTTCCAAAGTACTTCATTATAGCGTACATCCCGAAAAGCGCTACCGAGCCCGCCTATGTATAATACACGTACTGTGAGCGACCCGATTACGTGTGGAGGGGGATACTTACAACTGGGAAAAGCCACGCGTCAGCAGAGGAAAGCCTATCTGGCACGTCCTCATCTTCATCTTCATCATCTTGCACCACCGATTTGTCTGTCCCTTTCACAGACTTCTTGAGGGCCTAGAAACGCATTCAGTTCCTTTAGGCACTAACGATCCAACCCGGGGGTATAAGTCACGCACTGGAAGTGAACCGTGTGCTCCGACATATATAGAGACGGAAGCTAAGCACAGAAGGCCTGCGTATGAAGAAATGAGGTCCCAGTCTGGACCGTTCATTTGAATTCAGGACAAGGTAAGTATGAGCTGGTTGGATGAAGCTTGTCATTGCAATGCTGGACAGACGTGTCACTTTGGGATTGTTTGTGTGTGTTTGATTCTAAGGGTTATGCCAAACATTGCGCCTCGCGTGTCAAGGCGACGACGGACTCGAACATGGTCCAAATTCGACTATTGCTATTCGCTACTTAGCTACGTACTGAGACTATGACGTCGGACGTCGGATCGGCTAATATCCCGCGGCGATACCGTTCTTCCTCGAGTCGCTAGCCGCTGTACAAGAATCAGTCACCATCATCATCATCCCCATCACATAAAATCACATCTTACCAAATATCTTTCCATCCATCCTCACCACCGCTTGGACGACAGCAGCCACACGGTTAATATCTGACACTGCGACAGCTCGTGGGTCAAAAAACCAATTTCTTTGTAAACATGACGACATGCCTGTGATATTATGTCCCCGTTCTACCAGAGCGTTCAACAGCACCCCAGGCACGATCTCATCGGCGTCTACTTGGAGTGGGTAAAGTTGGTCGTGGACTCGCCCGCTTTCGATCGCGGCGCTGACGTCCATTCCCCAATCGAGGTTGAGGATGACTTGTAGGACGGAGCCAAAGATTCGTCCGCCGCCTGATCCGCCGATAGAGAGGTAGAAGGAGCCGTCGGGGTGTTCGATGATGGTGGGTGTTGTGGAGGATAGGGGCCGTTTTCCGGGCTCGGGGTAATTATCTGAGCATGGTTAATTTATGAGGATGGGTGAGGTTGGGCTGCGTACATGGGGAGGG
This sequence comes from Suillus lakei, assembly GCA_016628065.1. NCBI lineage: Eukaryota > Fungi > Basidiomycota > Agaricomycetes > Boletales > Suillaceae > Suillus > Suillus lakei. The sequence goes on from JABBWA010000005.1 coordinate 489,288, forward strand.
CCAGAGACCGAAGCCGTTGGGGCTTCCTGGAACTGCAAAATCATCCATCTTACGAGAGCAGTTAAAAAAGTTGTTGAGCGCGTGTAAGAACTCACCTCGTCGTTTAATATAATACCAGTTTCGGGGTCTAGCACCATGGATCCGAACACGAGATTCACTGTGGTCGTCAATGCTACGGCCATCCCGTCCTTGTCGACCACAGATGTATGACTCGTTCCGTGGTCGATCTTGACGTCAAACTCTGGATTATAGTATTCAGGGGGATGTGTACGGTCCTAGAGCGTCATCCAGAAACGGCAAAGCAACAAGGCACAGAAAATCGTACATCAGTGAGGTTGACTGCTATAGCATCTGCAAAAGATTTCGTGGATATTTCGGCGACGCGGGCTGTTCCGTTGGTAAGATATGGCAAGTCACCAATCCTTGTGCTAGTGTGATGTAAGACTGGTTGTCAGAAATTTAGAAAAAGAACTCGCCGAGCTGCAAAACCGACTGATGTGACATCGTCAGTACTTCAAGAAGAAGGAAGACAGTGAATGCTTACATTTCAAAGCCTCTATGAAGCGATGCGTGTTTAAGCCAGTTCGGCCTTCGCCGATGAGATCATAGCGTTCCAAGAGGTTCAGGATATGAAGAAGCACGGGTCCTGAAGTCGGTGCGCGGCTAGTGTACACTTTCTTATCATGGTACGTCCCTTGAAGAGCGTGATCAACCTTCACAGTGTAATTCTCTAAATCTTCATTAGTCATGATTCCTCCAGCGACTTGTATCTTGCGTATGATGGAGTCAGCTATGGGACCCTGATCAACAATAGTTTAAATATAGCTCAGACATGAATCACATTGAATATCAAACCTTGTAGAAAACATCGGGTCCCTCCGATGCAATAGCGAAAAGCGTGCGTGAGTAATTCGTCCGTTTAATAATCTCGCCTTCGAGCAATATTCGTCCTTCTGGAGCGAAAATAGCTCTCCAGTCTTCCTTAGGAAGCATAAGTCTTGCAAACATCTGGAGGGCGTGTAATCAATCAACGCCTCGGATTCGCATGTCCATTGTTTTACCTGCAGACGTCGCGCTAGCTCTTTATCAACCGTCCATTCAGCAGCAAGGTCTGCGCTTGGCCGCACAAGTCTAGCCCATGGCAATTTTCCCCAGCGTCCGTGTGCTTCCTGGAGTCCGCGAATTTCACCGGGAACACCGACTGCTAATCCACCCCATCGCGCGGCAGTCGGATCATCCTTGTACATGGTACTATTTGCCAAGGCTGGTGCGGTTTCTCTGAAATCAATAGTATATACTTCCGAACTACCACCCTCAGACGAGGGTGGAATGCGAACTGTCATGAATCCCCCTCCGCCAATGCCCGAGCTAATTTACGTCAAAAAACATAAATTTCGAAACCGCAGAAAACGCACGAGAACATGTTAACGACGCCAACACAAAAAACAGCGCTGATGGCGGCGTCAACAGCATTTCCCCCTTCCTTTAAGACGGCGACACCTATGTCTGAACACCGCTTGTTCTCAGAGGCGACGGCACCGTGTTCGGCTTCTATGAGATAGGCAGGGTTACGGGCGTGTGTCCGGGGTTGGGTATGTAGGTGTTGGTATCTCTGTAGCAAAAGGGTCGCTAGACATATAGCAAGCAAGGCAGTAAAGACACCCTTTTGCCATCTATGACGAGATTTCGGCTCCCTTGTATGCAGGTAAAGTGGGAGCTCGACTTCGCCGGCAGAATGAAAAGTTTGCTTGAAAGCTTCGACCAGAGGGTCGTCTTCTCCAGTGAGTGGGGGTAAGGGTGGTTTCCTGTGATCCATGTACTTGAGATTAGGTCAGCTGGAGTGCTGAAGAAGGTATCTTTGAGATAATGAAGATGACCGGAAGTAAATGTCCTCCCTTCCAATACTGAGCGTTGTCCTTGACCTTCCCCGGCTGTCTCCTGTTCGGATTCTGGGTATCAGGGTCACGCTATACCCGACAACAAAGATATTCGCACCCCAAGTAAGTAGCTGACAATGGAAAGGCCAATCTGAGAGTGACACACGCGCTTTCACTATCGAGATGCCGGCATACGAGTGTGTAGGTGCCGATTCGGGTCCAAATAAAGTATGACCTTATGTAAGTTAATCTTCCAATGTGGGGGAGCCTCCGAGTCAGGCTGGACCGCCACATCATGAGTCCAGCTATTTGCTCACAGTCAGGCGTCCCCAAGTCGAAGCACAACGAAAGGGCAACAATGCCAGCTCACCGATCACTGATGTTACATTGTGTCGGCTCCGAGGCCGACAGCGCTTCGAATATCGGCTCTTTAAGTCATGCTAGGTGAGCCCAGAATTAATATTTTATTACCCCACTCCATGGAATACTTCACGAGAGTCTCAGCTTTTCACCGATGATATACAAAGGAGTAGGAGGAGCTGGTATGTTTAAAGTTTCTATTGCAAATTGAAGTGGTGCTATGATACAACGTTTTATCAGAGATTATGCCAGGACCTCTGAAACGCAGAAAAACCCTGGGACTTAATACTCGTTTTGATCGGATGCTTGCCCAAGTGCACGTTACACATTCGTACAGTTCTGATCCGAAAACGCGTCGAAAGCGTGCCCGTTCCTCTGGGTCTTCATCCGTCAGCAGTTATGATCTTCCTAAGACGCCCGTGGACGCATATAGTCACGAGAGTACACTCGGAAGTGGCTTTTCTGTGTCGAAGATGAACAAACGGGTGTCAAACCCAGCCAAGTCTCCCTTAGTGCAACGCGAACTCAAATCATACCGAAAGGTACGCTATATGCGCGCGCTTTTCTGCTCATGAGAACCCAAACTTGGCCATTGCTGCATTAGGGTTCTCAAGTACAGGCACCGACAAAAGCCCTACCGATCTGGCTTGCGAGTACGTTCAGTGCCTTGAAACCCGAGCATCCACTTCGAGAATTGCTTCCTCCTTCTCCGGTTCGCGAAGACATGATGGAAGCTGGAACTCGAAACAATTCACCTCGACCATGTTCTCAAGAGGCCAGGACGAATCGCATGTTTGCATTCTCCCCATTCGATGCCGATGTACGGGAAAACAATGATGCATCCCATGGAGCTCCATGTCCGCTGCCGCCCTTCCGTGACGTTGGGTTGCTGCCTTGTGACGCGACAACTGCCAACGCGGAGTTACAAACATTCCACCTCGGAGAAGATACCCTCGGGTTTCGCCCGTTTTCCACTCCCGGCTCACTCGCCGCTCTACGAAACACTGGTATTTCAAATGCTGTACCTAACTTAACCCGCTCGTCAGAATCGCAGAAGCTCTTCGCTCACGTGAACCCACCCCTTTTGTCTAACGACGCAAATGTCAATCATGCCAATTATAAGTCACCAGTTCCTCATCGAATAATGCCAGAGCCGGAAACTTACTTGTCCTCCTTCCGCCGCGGGCCATCTATTGCTTCTAACGATCTTGGACCTCACTCACCGACGTCTGACGTCCAAGGGACAGAGCTGACGAGGAACATATTTTCAACCCCTGGACCGGCATTTACTGTCTCACGACCAGTGTACTTCGATTCTCCCACTGAAGACCCATCACTATCCGACCCTCTGGAGCCAGAATCGTACGAGCTTGACTTGGAGGCACTTGATTTCCGCTGGCAGCCATTCTTGAGAAAGACTTTGCCTGATCTTAGCTTGGCCAACCAGCAGACTTATGCCATGCATGCTTCAGCGGCGATTCCTCCTGTCTTTGAAGACACCGACATCCTTTTTTCGTATTCGCCTCATTCCTTCTGTGGTGTCGCTGACGATCAAGTAGCAATGACGGAGGCACCTGACCCACGTGTAGAATACAACCTTTATGATGGGCCCGTTCGCGATTCACCTGTATCTGGACACGTCATACAACGATTTTCATCACCTCAGTCGAATGGCCAAAGCAGCGCAGTAGCCTTCGCTCCCGCTTCTAAAAAATTCATTACGGTTCCTCCCTTCTTTGAAGACTCCGACGTCCTTTTGTCGCATTCGCCGTCTCGTTCTTTTGGTAGTGTCGCTGGCGACCCAGCAACAATGGTGGAAGCACCTGACGCACGCGTAGAATACGACGTTCATGATGGGCCCTTTCGCGATTCACCTATATCTGGACATGTCATCCAACGGTCTCCATCACCTCAGTTGAATGGCCAAAACGACGCAGTGGTCTTCGCTCCCGCTTCGGGAATTTTCATTTCACCGCTCCGGGGAACAACATCATCCCCTGCGGTCCCTGGCATTGCCGATGTACAAGACTCGCAGGCGGAAATGCAGGGGCCGACGGTAAGCCCGCATGAAACAAAAACGTCTTAGGTGTTCAAACTTATCTGGCCAAAGCTATCCGCAGAAAATACAACAAACACCACGGAGAGCCATGAACCAGCCTTTCACACCCCCACGCCCAACTCAGGCGTCACAACCAGCAACACCGAAGAAAGATCGACCAAGTCAAACGCGCAGTACGCCGCCTCGGCAAGAACAACGATCGACTGTCTCATGGATGCTATCGCGTCGATCACTTGCAGGGATGGGCAGGGTTAGCCACGAGGATATCGAGGGATTATTTTCGCAGCCTTCGGATGTTAGTCATGACACGATTCAGTCATGGGGAGATGACCATTAACGAATCTGAGCCTTCTACACCTGCATTTCCATTAGCAAATTCTATAATATTCCTTTTATGTTAGAAGTCCATCGATATCGAGTATTAAATGAACTTAATTCTAGGGAATGAAAGTATCGCGAGGGTATATAAGCCGGTATTGGAGAATTACCAAACAACTTCAGCACCGTCAAATGGTTCAATGGTTACCCCACGTTCTCCCTGCGACTTTCGAAGCTTGTGTCGCTCCAGAGTATATATCTCGTATGAAGCCGCTGCGAGCATCATCGCACGGATGTGGTGTGGGTGCGAGCTGGCAGCCACTGCATGTCTCCGGGACTGCCAGATGCACGTTGCGAGATTCATGCCCGTTTCTGAATCTGGCATGCCATACCAATACATGATAAGCTAGGGGACAGTAGGGTCAGGGGGAGCCACTGTGACAAGGGGTTGGTTGCATACACCACCGTTAAGCACGGCCTCCTCGTGAGCTAACCTGTCAGCATCATAGAGGGCTGTGCATGTGAGGAGAATCAATCAAAGGTCTGAGTACGAATGATAGGCCACTTACGTCCACTGTCGCTCCCAGGTAATCGTTTGCTGCGAAAGGCGACACAATACCACTCACGCTCCTCGTCTTCCGGAAGTTCAAGCTCGGTCCAGTTGAACGCTTCCTCGTATGGTACTTCAGCGTAATGTGGAGTTGCCGGATGGAAATGGTGCAAAGCTTTGTGCAACGACAACGATACGGGGTCTATATCGGGTAGACGGGTCTCGGAGAGCATCGGTTGCTGTTCTAGTGATGTATGAGGTATTACCCCGAGCTCGTGAGGTAGAGAGGAAAGTAGCGGAGGGAGATAGAGGATGGTAGATGTGGGGTTTATGAGACTTTCAGAATTGAACGTAGGGAGCTTGTGAGGGTCACGCTTATTGTCGGTAGCCCCGAGACCGACATCCAGCTCGTCCGAGTCATGCTTAGACTCAGTATCATCAGTCACGAGACCGATATCTAGGGGGTGCTGTGACTCTGAGTTAACGGGTTCAGCATGACTGTGGACAAGTGTGAAACGCATGATGTGGCACACTGAGATGAAGAAAAATATGACTGAAGGATCCACGTAGCACGCACACGAGGCTTATATTGGGTCCAAGGTGGGCGCGCACGCGATTCACCAGCCAAGTGATGAGGACGGTGTTATGTTATTGCGTGATTTTAGGTTGACAACGACCATCGTCAAGGAAGGCTTGTCTTCTGTCTATCTTAGATCTCAGTGCTGGGGAAGACTAGCCTACCATTGTACACCGTCGTGCATAAGCTTTTGGTTCAGGTGGGGCCTTTAGAACAGGCATAGTCGAAGTGTGAAAACGCGACTGCAGTGAGGTGCAACTACCATTGCCAGCCAGCCGACACTGGCACTGGCATACATGATCTTGGCATGACTCAGATGGAACAGGCAGAGTGCTGGTCTGGTGTGCCCTGGACGAAGCCCACGTCAGATGCTACACATAATAGCAGACGTGTTGGCGTGGATCCTTGATAACAGTCTGATATAACTTAAAAGTTAAAATTGATTGCCACAGGCAGCCAGAGTTACTTCTGCTGAGACGCGGTCAGAAAAGTTCTATGAGTGGATGAAATAAAAATCCCGAGACGTACCCCAATTTGAAGCTCTTATTCGGGTTGTGTCTCAGGTGTCAGTAAATGGTAACAACATAGTGCTTATGTAATCATCTCCCGCTCGCAGGCCCCGCGGTTCTCCGAGCCTCAACTCGAACTTCACAGATGGCGGCTACAAAAAAAGCTGCAGAGTCGACTCTCTACCATGTTCATCCAAAAGGCTTTTGGAAGAAATTTCGTGAGTTGCTTTAGTTTTTCGGATCAAATATTTGTGAACACGTTTTACCAGGCGATGCTCTGGTCATTAATCCTGAAATCTCGAGTGGTATTCCATTAGCAGGAATCTATAGATGGCCACAGCCTGGTTCTAGACCAGAGAAATACTCAGCTCCGGCAACCAAAGGTAGGACTTACAGACTCACTATAGGCGCTGCTCATCCTTTTTCTTATCAGCTTCCGACCCCGCTCAGAATCCATACTGGAAGAGAGATGTTCGGAGGGCATATCCCCAACTTTCTGTGGTCACGCAGCCTGACCTATCGTCGCTTCTCATCCAACACTCTGAAGCCCAGGCGTACGCTCCCGTGTCCTCTGCGTGGTAACTCGCACTGATATCTATCATAGAATTCCTGCACCATCAGAAGCCAAGGAAGGAGAGAAATCGGACGTTATTACGAAGACTCAGGAGATCATGGATTTGACAGGTGCCATTGCTGCAATCACGTCTGTGCACAAGGTGTACGACCAGTCAAAGCTCCCCCCGAAGGTACCCACACCCTTCAAGAAGTGGAGAGCCGAGCTCGCACCGGATGCTCCTCATGATCCCAATGCCTATTTCCCAATGTTGCTATACAAGTAGTCGACTTTTGCATTCTACTCGAGGACTTTTCTACTTCTTATTCGCGACGAATTCAGGCTATACTCCGCGCCGCAGATAATCTTGATCACAGACTCCTAGCGGGGTGGAGATGTGTTCGACGTGAATTGGGTAAAATTCTCTGTACGGAGTACACAGGAGATTCTTTCCGCTGTGTTGCGCTTTTTGATCGACTGAATCTCCCAAGCAGCACTTTCACATAGCCATTCACTGGATCAGGTGCGTTACTCGATCGCTGAGCTATGTGACACTCGTCATAGTCGTGACCCGTGCTGTTGAACCACTCTGTTTGGTTTACTTCTTCTAGTTGAGCATTTTTAGAGCTCACCGCTACATGGGTCTTAGAATCTCGGACGCGAACAGACGAGGTTGCGCCTACCGTATTTTTCAACGGATGTATCTTTATAAAAGATTACGATGAACTACCGGCGTGCTACCTCTGCCGCCCTTCCAAGGCTGTTGGCATTATTGATATCAACCGCCGTGGAAGGGTGGTATGATGAAGGTTGCAAGTACAACGAGTTGCTCGCACAAATAGGAGAGATGCATCCGAGCGATATATGTTGATCAAAAGCTGAGTATGGGTGTGCGTCAACGGTAACACTAAGTAATGACCGCAATATTTGAGCTCATTGGGGACGACATTGATTGAATGCTTAGCACGGCGTCCACGGTCCCTTAGTGGAAACTGGAACACAGTGAGTACCCCTGAGGCCTGAGTGTTGCGCCCGGATCAACAACATATCCCATTTTGACCAACTCAATAAGCCATGTATTACTCTTGCAGCTTCATTGCCGCTCTTCTCTTTCCAACCGAATTCGCGCAATTCCTCACAGAAGGAACGAGGCGTTCGTTGAGCCAGATTGTGCTTTGCGACATAATGAGTTGGTTACGAGTCTGGGATGTATGAAAGGGGGTCCGGGGGGATTTCGAAGCGATATTAATAGCTTGGACACACTTTGACGCGACGGTGCATCCGACGGTGTTGCATAGTGGGTGTATAAGCCGATATGATCTTGGAGATTCGTCCTGGAGAACTTTGTTAATAATTAGGTGCACACGTGTGAGGGAACTGCGATTTGAGAGGACAGCGGTGTTACGCAACGCGCAATAACTTCGCGTGAATATATATTTCACGCATTTGCAAATTAAATGAGCTGAAAAAGCTAATTATATTATAACTATATCCCTGCTTTCAGGTCTCCAACGATCTCTAACGTGCCAGTGATCTGCTCTTCCGGAAAGGAAATAAACCTCTAGGAGAACATTTGAAGCAACTTCTATACGAGAACTTACGCATCAATTTAAGGCTATTATCGTGCGCGTTTATGCTTTTGTTGTGCGAAAAATAGAAAATCAAGTCCTCAATTCTCTTCATAACATACACATTGAATAGACCTTGTACTTTCCTTCCTCAGACTTTGGTCTTCACACAGTTTCCCAAGGGCGAACAATTAGTTTCTTGCCGCTGACAAGGTTATTTTTCAGTCTCTGCAGACCAGAGGAGACACCATTGAGGCCACCTGGGACGACTTCAATAGCATTTGGCTGATGTACATAATCACGTGAGTATCCAGCATACGTGCATGGATATGCGACAAACCTTGATTTTTCCATCGGCGAGCCACTGCGACAACACGGGCATGAAGCTCTTGCTCAGCTCACGGTTTGGAGGGGTATGGAAGGTGCCAATCACTTGCTGGACTACCTTGTCCTCGCTTTTGTTATCCACCTGGGGTGCTCTCACTGTGATGACCGTTCCCCCAGCATTAACGATGTCATGAGCTGTTTGCTGTGTGTCAGGAAGAGAGATGGCGTCAAAAGCCAAAGTAATAGGAGTTGACGTGATCTTGGCAATTGCGTCTTTCAAAGCAGCAGTCGAGAGCTTGCGATCGAGCACATGAGTAGCGCCGAGGGAGGAAAGAAGTTCAGTGTTGTGAAAGGAAGCTGTGGTGACGATAGGAAAAATCCAGAGAGCCTAGCAAGCTGGATGGCTATGAAATTTGTGAATACCCAGCCAAGAAAAAAATATGAATTTGCACGCACCATATTGCCCGACGGTTGATGTACCACCCATGATGATGATAGGCTGTCCAGCATACTTGCCATTTCCACCTTCTAACCATGGCGCAAGGTGAGCCAGTCCTTCAGGCTGCTGTGCATACAAGGCAACAACGAATGAAATGATGCCAACCTGCACAGAAGCCGCTTGGTCGAAAGAAATGTTCTCCGGAATCTAAGGAGGAATCAGCGCGCGGGAACATAGTTTTGTCGGAGCTTATAACACCTTTGCAGCGGAGCCGGCAATTACGATGCAGTACTGTTGGAAGGTGGTAAATTTGCTCCCTATGTTCGCTTGGAAAAATCTGTTGGAGAAACGTCAGTACTGTACTTTTTATCTTTGACGCCACTTACACCCTGTCCCCTTCCTTGAAATCAGTGACGCCCTCACCGATGGCTTCTACAGTGCCAGCAGCTTCTTCACCAATGACTGCCGGGTATGACTTGACGAAAATGAATCCGCTTTCTTGGATTTTCCAATCCAGTGGGTTGAGGCCGCTTGAAATGATTTTGACGAGAAGTTCGCCGGGGCCAGGTGCGTCGATCCCCTTAGTACCAACAGCAAAATCCTGTCCGATACCAGGAAGCCACAAAGCTTGTTGAGTTGACATGATGTTGAACGCAGGCTAGTTTAGGAGAGATATCTGCAATGAAGCACAGACACGGAAAGAGTTCCTGCAAGCAAGGGAATAGATATAGGAATGGCGTCAAATACTTATGAGTTGATGTGCTGAGTCGTGTCGGTGATTATTCGTACCTATATGAGTAAGCGTCTGGTCTGGAAGCGGAATGCTGAGGCCCGAGGCCTGAGTCTCGGACATCACAAAACCAATCCATGTACTAGATGCGCATTATTGAGATACCGGTCTAATCTTGCCAATCCGATACCGGGCCAGTGTTTGGTTAATTGAAAGGGTGTACGTAGTACCCTCAAAAGATATACCCATTCAACATACCAAGACCAGTGATATATGGCGATGACAAGACGAGTGGCGATTGAGAGAGAGAATTTCTGTATTTATATACCGCAACAAACAAATGAAACTGTTAAAACGCGGTGCCCTGCGAGCTGTGCTGGGGATATCGTACCGAGCATATGTCATAGGAAAAGTATGAATAGCTAGGGGGGGTCCGCGTTTGCGAGTGACAATTGAATATTGAATATTGAATGACAACACCAGTATTAGCTATCCGAATTTGTTAAGGCCTTAGAATCAAACACAAACAAACAACCGCTTGTGAGATGTCCAACGACGCACCACCATCAGCAGCCGCGGGCGCATCCGCATCCGCACAAGCAGCCGCTTTCGCCAATGACGACCGCATCCACTTTTCCAGAGAAACAGAAACATGGAGGCTAGAGAATGAAGACGGTACTGAGCTCGAGTTTGATTCCGCCAAGGGTACATGGGTTCCGGTGGTGAGTGTGAACTTCGTGGGGCGCCGGTGATCGTGAGGCAAGCAACTTTGGCAGCTGGATGAAGAACTGATCAAAAAGCAACAAGCCGCATATTCAGTCGCTGGCGTGGATGAAGAGGTCAAGTCATGCTATTCAATACGTTGACTCCTTAAACTAATAACGTCCACAGACACCAGCCGCGCCCGTGCTCAAACGTGCAAATAAGAAGAGGAAGGAGCCTGAAAACTACACGTCTTATACGCCTCCAACAGAGCCTTCTGCGAAGCGTGGCAAGAACGACAAACCAGCCAAGTCCAAAAACACGGCGGTCTACGTCACTGGTCTCCCTGCAGATACTGAGGTGGACGAAATCGTTGAGCGCTTCGCTAAGTTTGGAGTCATCGAGGAAGACGACGAAGGCGAATCAAAAGTGAAACTGTACGCACGCGAGGACGGGTCATTTAGTGGAGAAGCGCTAGTGGTTTACTTCAAAGAAGAATCAGTGACTTTGGCAGTCAATCTCTTGGATGACGCGGAACTTCGGATAGGCGACGCATCAACGGTCATGAGTGTGAAGAAGGCGGAATTTCGTCACAAGCATTCAGGTGGGGTGGGAGAGGAAGCGAAACCACGGAAGACAGTAGACAAGAAGAAGATTACCAGAAGGATCGGTAAGATGCAGAAGTATGTTCCTCCTCTTTCGGACCGCCTTGTTATACCTTTAATTTACCCACAGAAAAATTGAAGAATGGGATGACGAAGATGGCTTTGGTCCCGCCAAGAATGAGGAAGACGACAAGAACGTAGTTAACAGGAACTGCCGTGTAGTGGTTCTCAAGCACATGTTCTCTCTTCAAGAGCTTGACGAAGACGCGTCTCTACTACTTGATCTGAAGGATGACGTGCGTGACGAATGCTCTTCATTAGGGGAAGTCACAAACGTCGTTCTATATGATGTACGCTACATATTTCCTACTCCACAGCCATATCTGATCTACCTTGTAGAAAGAGGCAGAAGGAGTGATGACAGTCAAGTTCAGAGACTCGCTGAGTGCTCAGGCCTGTGTCATTGTACGTGCCTCTCTCGCTTACCCTTTGACAAGTATTGATCGACCTTATCACAGAAAATGAACAACAGGTTCTTCGCCGGAAGACGTATCGAGGCGTTCTTGTATTCAGGCAAACAGCGCTTCAAACGCAGTGGAGCGGGCGACGACCTGGATGGGGATAACGACGAGGCAGAAAAGCAGCGGCTGGATGACTTCGCATCATGGCTCATGACTGAGGGAGACTGAATGGATATAATATCGTTCTTGCATTGAGCTTGCCGGACGAGGATGCGGGACGCTCGACTTAATAAATGTATATAATGCATTTCAAGATCTTTGGACATTTATACCAGATAGCAAATTACGATAGCAACCAGAACTATGACACGACAAACCGGGCCCCTCTATGAAAAAAATGTGTATATTTCACCAGCAGCTGAGAAGAGGTTTCGCTGCGACCGTCTCAAATCGCTGGTGTAGTATTGCGGATCAGAATGTGGACACTAACGGGGGCAATGCACATACCTCAACAATAACAATTCGCTTCTGCTGTTCAAGTTCGTCAACGTTCATCCAGTCGAGGCTATGGTCAGGCTGGTGATACATCCGCCCAGCATGACTGTTCCACCTATTATGCTGATGTGCGAATGGCGACTCGACATGAGACATTGACTTCGACATGACTGCCAGATCCTCCTCTGTGACAGAGTTGGCGAGTGAGTGGACCTCCGGAACAGAGGTAAGCCCGCCCGGACTACCAGGTGGGGTGAACTGCTGTGAAGCTGATAGATCATCGGGTAGGGGCGTATCACCAGTGGGGATAAGGGGTGGTTGCGGTGCAGACGACATTCCAACATCGACTTCTTCCTCTTCGTCCTCCTCGATGACTGGTTCTTCGACGCCAAGCCGTTGCAGCCCGGCTTCGACAACGTCTAAGCGTTCAAGATGCTCGAGAACCGTGACACCTGTCGTACCAGGGTGTACCTTCTGGAACTTGGCAGAGAACGGAACGGGGCGATCGGCTTCTGATGATCTCCGGCGGACGGGTGGGGGGAACTCAGCGGAGTAACTTTGACTGCGTGTACGCCGTGGTAATGGCATGGTGTTGATAGACGGGCGTGGTGATGCAGGTAGAGGACCGATACCAATAGGACGGGGTGCTTCTTCCGTGATCTCAATTTCATCGTCCCAAACAAGTGCTTTCGTACGGCGGGTCAGCTCCAGCGGACCTGCAATAATGAACACCTAGATTATATATTTAACTGCCTCTAGAGCTCACCTTCATCCTGAAAGAGTTAGAATGATTAGTTGAACAAAGTCAAGAATCATGCCAACCCGTTCTCACTCACCGCATGTTTCAAAGACTCGATGATGTTGTAAGCTTGACCTTTGATGACAGCCAATTGTCTCTGAAATTAAGGATGATATCGTACTGTTTCCCTCAAAGTACTCTCACAACTGACCTTAAACATTTTGGGATGGAAGTCAGGGTCGACTGCAAAGAGTTTACGAAGCTGGAAGGTAGTCTCCTCCCACCAAGTTTTGGAGGTCAAGAGGGGTAAGAAATGTGCTCGCGTCTTTTCACTGAAAGGACGCCCAATCAAGTTGACAGGCAGATACAACCACCCGTAGGTATACGACCGCCAACCTCGAGGATGTTCATGAGGGAACGAAAGCGAATTGTCTATGGCTGCGATATGTATATGTGGCTGACGTAAATAGTCCGACGAAGCAGCGTTAGCTTGAGATGGAGGGATGGCATTGGCGAAAGTCACGGTAGACTGTGAGGATGGAGAATGTGTCTCAGCACGACGCATCTGTGGCATCTGGGGGTGAGCTGAAGGCTGAGGGGCAACGTCAACTAGCTTCTCGTGATTGCCCTCACAGTACTTGATCATGTAGTTGTCAGCTCCACGGTCAGTATTGAGCATCAGATAGTCTGTTCGCGGGGTAAGCCATCAGGAAGAATATGACAGAGAGGGTATCACCAAGTATCACAAGCCTAGTTTCAGAGTGAGATACAGAATGAGAACCTGTCACGAAACGTAAGCCAACCAACGTACTTTTCTAGCTCTTCTCTGAAACTTTGTTGAAGCGCTCGCGACCAATAGAACGGGCGTCCTGATTCGTTGTCTTCAGTGACGTCGAAAAGCGCACGTTCTTCCTCTGGGTCCTCATCATCTACATCTTCGTCGCCAGTCCTTCCGCATATTATTTTCAGTGCGCTAAGGAAGCGTTTCGTAGGGAGACCTTTGCGGTGTGATGAATCGTCAAATGTATCTGCGATAGAGCGGCCGGGCCAAGGATGCTTCCGTAGGAAATCTGATGCATCTGATGATTTGGAGATGAGTCCACGTACAACAAGCAAGTAGAATAAACACAACCAGTGTATCCATGCAAGAAATACTGCATGCTTCCTATCTTTTCAGGGAGTGGTTTACCTTTCTTGGCCGCGCTTCTGTCAATCCAGTCGTAGAAGAAGGCCTGAAGCAAAAGAATTTAGCCAGGAATTCCAGAAAGCGTACCATGTACTCACAGGGCTAGACAGGGAGACGAGTTGTGTACGAGGGACAATATTGAGCCCAAGGCGCTCGTCAAGCAGGGACCCTGCGGCCTCTGAGATGTAACTGAGGACGGTAAATGTCAAGCGGGGTGGCTGCTGTTCTGAGTTATATAGAATTACCTGAGATTGGGTATCAGACAAGCCCGTCCGAATGGAATTATCCATCTAAATTGCCGATGTAGCCACTTGGTAGTCTGAAAATTCTCTTAGTGAATGTCTTGTCGATTATAAGAATACGTGCCTTTGGATTCAAGCGCCCGTAAGGTTCCTCGTCTTTAGGCTTGAATACACTGCACATGATATGTGGTGAATTGTCGCAACTATGACTGAAGCATGATACTCACGCAACTGTCTGGACTCTCCCATCGACCTTCGCACGAGCAAAGTAGGATCCAGAAGACCCCTTCACAATCATCTTTGGGTGGATTCCTGCTGATATGGCATTTCGCACTGATTGTGTTAAACTGTTGGCCATGAGCTCGGCATTGGGTTCCTAATAATCCTAGCTTACTTGTCGAAAGTTGCTTGAGGCATGGGAGGCTTGTGATCAAGTGTTTTGACCTGCGAGCCATGAAATTACTATCAATGCGGGATCCTAGGAGCTATGCCAAGCATGCAGCTCAACAGTAAAAACCACAGGGCTTACCATGAACTCACTTCCGCTCCCAACGGCAAAAGGTGGCGCACAAGGCTCAAAGACACTCTGCCATATTTCCTTACGAGAGTAGTCTTCAACTTTTTTCTTCCGTTTAACTTTCTGTGCAATGGATTCTGTCCATCTGAATACACGTGTTAGCTCCAGACCTTTGCAACACAGCAAACCCCTCGCACACCTTTTGAATGCGTTATCCAACTTCCGCAAGTCTATATGCCCTGATTTGTGTGCGCGTGCGCTGCGTCCGCGGGCCGCCTTAGCGTGATCCTCAGGGTTTTGTTCCTCGACGATGGTTTCATTTTCAACGTCTTGGGGCAATTGTTGATAACCGGCAGGGTGGGGCATGATGAAGCCCTGGAACAGCGAGGAATCAGATGACTATATGAATGCCTTTTCAATGTTCGTTCGTTGCGTGAGGTTAATGTGAGCCTTCCAGTGAGCCCTTGAGAGTTGTGGCCACGCGTGTAACGTGTTCAGCGCTCCCCACGTCTCTAATATAGCCGCGAGGCTGTAACTCATGTGGCTGTGTTACAATGAGTTACGTCAAGGTCGAGAGCTTCTGTCATATTATCGTGGTTTCTGCTAGGTCACAAAGAATTAACAGGGAAATGACATGGTACTACGTAGTCACGAAATTCGCATGTAAAGGCGCAAAGTCACTAAGATGTAATAACTGGCGTCTAACCATAGTATGACTGATGCCCGCAGGTTTATCGTGACTATCAAGTGGCAAGTGTGGAACTGCGATATCTGGTGCAACAAATATGGACCTGTCGATAACTGCTAGGCTAGTTCTTGCAAAGATACTCAGCCATAGAATAAAGACAATAACTATCAGAAACGGTCAGTAAGTCTAGAAAAGGATCATGACGGGTATTCTGACCTGTCCACGCCGCGCCAAACACACGGAAAAAACTGCTGTTCAGAACATTCCCAAGCTGCACCGAAAGAAGCGCAAATACAGCATTCGGGAAAATCAACCCTTGATACGTGATGGAAAAAGGTATGTTCCCCTCCTTTTTGAGCACGCTGAATATGGTGTTTGAGGAAATGATGATCCAACAGATGCCCATCGACCACAGGATGTAAGCTCCGCAGAAACAGAACGAGAATATCATCTGCCCTCCAGCTGCTACCTCTGGGAAAGTGCCCGAGATGTACAGCGGAAGTATTTCAGATAGGTTCTGGCCATTGATAAGGAGCGAATATCCTCCCTGACCGAAGGGACCCAGTGCGACGAACGCAGACAACACGAGCAGCTTCTCTGGCGGACCGCTTATGATAAGGCGTGCGAGGTACAGTGTGATCATCATCAACGCGAGACTGAGACCAATGATAACCATAGTCAAAGAGAACAGCACTGTTAAGATGGCAAACTTTATTGACTGAGCTTTAAGCGCCGTGGAGAGTAGACCACCGGTTGAAGATGCAACGATAAGACTGATGGCTGGGAGTAGCCACAAAGTAGTCATGGCATCAAAGGTGTATTTCTGCTCCACCATCCTGTCAGCCACACCATCAGTGATACGCCATGAAAATTCGAACTTCTACACTTGCATCGCATGCAGCATTCCAAAAGCGATGAGGTACGATATGATGGAGTCGAGCCACCAGCAACCCCAGAGAGTATATAGAAACCTAGTGCCTCCAAAATTCCATTCTTGATGGGCTATCTATAACAAAGGTAAGACCATCAAAGGTAAACACAAACGAACAACAGCAAGCTTACCAATGCTATATTGATTAACGTCGCAGCTCCCGCTGGAAATGCGCCCATGAGTGGACCCTGAGTTGGGTGTCGAATCATCTTGAGCCAGATGCCAGGGAACATTATGTATCTCGCAATAGTTGCCCCGGTAAACAAGACAAAGAGGAGGGTATTAAGGAAAAATCCGATCAAAGTGACGACCTTGATCACCGGACTACCGTTCCCGTACGGAAATGCATGGACCAGGGCAGATGTACCCCCAGTGCCCATGATCACTGTATGCCAGGCCCAGGTAAAATTCCTGTTACCTATCGATCAGGAGGCTACAATGGACGTAGTGTCACGCGTACCGTATACATTCTCTCCATGATTTACGCGGAGGTGACCCCAGCATAATGGCGAGATCCATTGAATTCTGGAAACCAACTAGATATCTGCACTCAAAGAAAGGGAGATGCTTCAAGTTGCACGTCCGCAAGGTATGACCCACAATTCTTCCGTTCCCAACAATCTATATATACCATCTTGGACTCGGATCATCAATGAATTCCACTTCATGCCAGCTCAAAGCCAGCTAGACAGTTCAAATGACGTCGATCGATGTTCCGACGTTGAGTTTTAAAGTTTGATAAAGTGGCGTTTGCCATGGATTATGGACAACAGAACGTTGGATTAGAACTGCAATGGTCAAGTGCTCCTCGAGTCTCTACCCCTAGCGAGAGAGCACAAGCTGCATATTTGAAAACCCCAGTCAAATTACACGACAAACAGAAGAATTTGCAGTTACTCACCCACTGTGACCATAGTACCCACCTACGTAGTGGAGATCCGAGAAGGGTGCCACAGCGTAACGACCCTAGACCACTCCGGACCAAACTAAATATGACGTTGGGGTGATATCATTGACTAGGCTCGAAACCGCTTGTTTGATACGTTATACGCCACAAAGAATCCGCTGGCAGGTTGGTCACGAACCTACTCATTACAACCAAAGTTTAACCGTAGGCATCCGCAGTCATTGGACCCCCACCAATCCCTTGGCGTCCCATAACAAATTGATAAGTCTATTTCAAGTATATATATGACGTGTATACCTAGTAGACAATGAACTGTAGACGGAATGAGACATGCGGCCGTTGCATCGGAAAGTATTGGATCACCGTGAGACACCTTCAATACTGCGGTCCTCATACTCTGCTCGGCTCTCCATCGGTACATCACTGGGGAGAAAAATTGGGTGAAACTGAATAAATAACTCGACATGAAGCAGTGGTAGTTTTTACACATGCTTCCATGTGGGATCTTAGAAAAAATTGAAAGAGGAATCTGCTTACAAGACTCGACACACCTGCAGAGATTAATGGACAACGTCAATAATATTATGGAAGGCGCAGCCTTCTGGCGGTACTGGGGTACAAGCCAGGTCTATATGTCGGTACTAGAAGGTAGGTAAACCTGCGAAATCCCTCACCTCAGAAATTGCACCGAGGGAGGCTCAAACAGGTGTACATTATAATGTTCAGTTCTTTAAATCGTCTTCGCTTCGCCCATACTTCTCTCCACATCCCTGCGCCGGTTCACCTATCATGACCTCTTCCAGATACGGGGCATCAAATATACGACCGCTTGGGACCATCTGTATTGTAGGCACGGCAATACACACCCACAATATCAGCGTCCCCACCGAATATATCGAACCCCACACGCGAAAGAACGTCGAGGAAAATGTTGTTGCCAAGGCCAGGTTGAGATTTGCGTACACTCCCTGTGAAAAATCGGATTAAGCACATCCATCCCAACGGATAGGTGTAGACACCCACATTAGGAAATACAGTTCCCCAAAATGACAATTTGAAGGCAAAGCGTTCCCGACGAAGGGTGTAGCCAATACCAATCATAGCAAAGAGTACCCACATGCTTGCCAGTGACCATAGCACCACAGCGCCAACCACACATATCACCTCCACTGCTTCACCAGTCCCAGGCTGCCGCAACAATCCGCCTGCATCACCGTAATTCAGAGGTAATAACGAACGGAAAGAGGACCCCAGCATTAAAAGGGAGTATGCTGCCTGCCCACAAGGACCGACGGGAAGAAAAACGGACAGGATTGATACACCCGTGGGATAACCGTATACGATCAGCCGGAGGATGTATATCGTGAGTAGCATGAGGGAAAGGCTAAGGCCTATTGTGACCATGCAAGCGGAGAACGTCGCTGTTAGTAATGCATACGAGGGGGAATAGACCTGAAGCGCTGGCGCCAGCACACCTCCAGAAGAAGATCCGACGACAAGGGTTATGATAGGAAGAACCCAAACTGTTGTCATAGACTTCAACGAATGCTGTTGGACAGTGATCCTGTGGGACATACGTCAACTCCAGCTCATTTACGTGATTCACGAACGGACTTACATAACGTGCATCATGCCAAAGCAGCATGTCATTGAAATCGCAACATTGATCCACCAACATGCCCACACCGTATAGATAAACGGTTTCCCACCAAAACCATACATCTGGAATATGTCGCCGCTGGCGATGTTTATTAACGTAGTTGCGCCCATCGGAAACGTGCCGATGTACAAGCTCTGTACAGGATGTCGTATCATTTGAAACCAGATGCCAGGAAAGAGAATGTATCGAGCAGCGGTGATGACGCTGAAGAGCAGAAAGAGCACGAGATTTAAGAAGAAGAAGGCGAGTGCAAACCCTCGCATTACTGGCGAATCACTGGCATAAGGAAAGTTATGGAAAAGTATGGCGACTGCGCCAGTCCCTGCACAAGATGCCGTCAACACAATGCATGGGTGGGCGCATTTCGACTTACCCATGGTGACAGCAAACCATGCTGGAGTAAAATGCCTGAGGACGGTAAGTGAGGCACTCGTGCTTCAACCAGTGGACATACCGAACAATATCTTTCAGTGATTTCCTACGAAGAGCAGCTGTGCTGTCGTCTGTAGTCATCGTACAAGAGTTGAAGCCGTGTGAGTTGGCGTGCGACGCTCGAGCATTTTATCCCACTGGATACCTCGAGGTCACTGGCCATTGAAATATTGACTGGCCATCGTGCTACATCTCGAGTCTTTTGCCCAACTTCTGCCAGAGGAATAAGCGATGTCACCTCGATTTGATTTTCGTTGACAGTTACTTAATTTGAATTGCCTAAAGTCTAAAATGCCCTTCTTTTTGTGGGGCTAGTGCACTGCCACCCGCATGAAGTAGTCAAACTTAGTAATAGTATGTGCAGTCACGCTCCTCGAGCTCCTCTGCCAAAGGTATCCCTCTACAATTTGTCCGCCAACTGTACCAAGCAGTGGTTTTACCGAAGATGCTCTACACTGCTGATATGGTTCACCCTGGCATTTTGGGATGGTCAAATGTCTCACTCCGTGCAGAAGATTGCAGCACTAGTATGACCAGTGCTATGAGAACATCCGACGGTCATTGAGCCCACACTAATCTTCTCTCCATAGCCCTCACCCTCTACAATACCCGTCATCAGGCTATTGTACGTCTCACTGCCCATCCAGACTCGCACCCCCTAGGCACGAAGGGCGAACATATAGTATTCGAAGCGGAGGAGGTTGGACTAGGCCGCCACTAACGCTGGCTGTGAAATTAATAGCGACAGAACACATCCTTCGCTTCTACATCTACATCTACATCTACATCCAAGCAGCCATCCAGAGTGGTGAGAGTTTCTACACGAGACCTAGCTCATATTCTTGCAGACATATTCCGAAGGATGACGCAGAAGATCGCTAACGACCGCGACAACTAGTCCGATGGATTCCCGGGCACTCTGACGTCCACAGCAACGATCGGGCTGACAAGGAAGCTAAACGCGCTTCAGAAGGACGTCAACATGACAGTGGACGAGACCACCTCCCTCCCCTTGAGTATCTCCGCGCTGACACAGGCTCATCACCAGGAATCTTAGTCTCGATGGAATCTGGAAGAAATCTCCGCGCTACATTCACACCCATAGCATCGACTCTCGCATCCTGCACCGTTCCTTCATTAAGTTGGCAAGGCACAACCTTCTGGCAGTATTGCGGTACAAGCCAAGTTTATATTTCGCTACTAGAAGGCAGGTAGACCTCACCTCAGAAATTGCACCGAGGGAGGCTCGAACAGATGTACATTACGATGTTTAGTTTTTTCAATCGTCTTCGCTTCTCTCTGCATCCTTCGCCAGTTCACCTATCATGACCTCTTCCAGACACGGGGCAGTCAAATATACGACCACTCGGGACCATCCGTATTGTAGGTAAGGCAATACACAGCCACAATATCAGCGTCCCCACTGAATATATCGAACCCCACACGCGAAAGAACGTCGAGGAAAATGTTGTTGCCAGGGCCAAGTTGAGATTTGCGTACACTCCCTGTGAAAAATCGGATTGAGCGCATTCCCCAACAAAAGCAGCAGATACCCACATTAGGAAATACAGTTCCCCAGAATGACAATCGGAAGTCAATGCGTTCCCGACGGAGGGTGTAGCCGAGACCGAGCATGGCAAAGAGTATCCACATGCTTGCCAGTGACCACAGCACCACAGCACCAACCACACATATCACTTCCACTACTTCCCCGGTTCCAGGCTGCCGCAACAATCCGCCTGCATCACCGTAATTAAGGGGTAATAGCAAGCGGAAAGAGGACCCCAGCTTCAAGAGCGAGTATGCTGCCTGTCCACAAGGTCCGACGGGAAGAAAAACGGACAGGATTGATACACCCGTGGGATAACCGTATACGACCAACCGGAGGATGTATACCGTAAGTAGCATGAGAGAAAGGCTAAGACCTATTGTGACCATGCAAGCGGAGAACGTCGCCGTTAGCAACGCATACGAAGGGGAATAAACCTGAAGCGCTGGAACGAGCACGCCTCCAGAAGAAGATCCGACAACAAGGGTCACGACAGGAAGTAGCCAAACTGTTGTCATAGACTTAAGCGAATGTTGTTGGAGAGTGATCCTGTGGGACACACGTCAACTCCGGCTCATTTACGTGATTCATGAACAGACTTACATAACGTGCATCATGCCAAAGCAGCATGTCATTGAAATCGCAACATTGATCCACCAACATGCCCACACCGTATAGATAAACGGCTTCCCACCAAAACCATATGTCTGAAATATGTCGCTGCTGGCGATGTTTATTAACGTAGTTGCGCCCATCGGAAACGTGCCGATGTACAAGCTCTGTACAGGATGTCGTATCATGTGAAACCAGATGCCAGGAAAGAGAATGTATCGAGCAGCGGTGATGACGCTGAAGAGCAGAAAGAGCACGAGATTTAAGAAGAAGAAGGCGAGTGCAAACCCTCGCATTACTGGCGAATCACTGGCATAAGGAAAGTTATGGAAAAGTATGGCGACTGCGCCAGTCCCTGCACAAGATGCCGTCAACACAATGCATGGGTGGGCGCATTTCGACTTACCCATGGTGACAGCAAACCATGCTGGAGTAAAATGCCTGAGGATGGTGAGTGAGGCCCTCGAACTTCATCCAGTGGACGTACCGAACAATATCTTTCAGTGATTTCCTCCTGGTACAAAGAGTAGCTGCGTTGACGTCTCTAGTCATCGTACTAGTGTCGAGACCGTGTGAGTTGGCAGGCGTGCGACGCTGGAACATTTTGTCTGACTGGACACCTCGAGGTCTCCGCATGGAATTGTCCACCATGCCACATCAAGTTACGAAACTCTTGAGTCGAGTCTACCAGAGAAATTTGTTGAAGATTAAGCGATGTCTCAATTTGACTTCGTGGGCAGTTAATTTGAATTACCTAAAGTTTAAAACGCCCTGAATCTTTTGGGGTCAGTGCACTGCCACCCGCAGGAAGTAGTCAAATCCAAACACAAGATACGACAGAGGTATAGCGAGTACATGAGTGGGTATGTATTCTAAGCTGGTGTGCTCATGCCACAAAAACATCACATATGCCAGTAACACAGAATAAAATGGGCCGACAGAGGGTAAGAAGCTAAGAGCTACACACCATCCAAAGTGCCCTTCAGCCATTGATGCCCGCGCACTTCGTGGATATTGGCACGTAACTGAGGGTTGGGTTCGAGGCACCTGCTCATGAGATGCAGGCACGAGCCACCGAGTCCCTTCCCTGGCAACTCGGAGAGGACGATGTGTCCCGCAATGGCGTCCGCCTCAGTGGGGAATGGGGACATCCCGGTCAGCAAGTATGACATTAGCACACCCAGAGTCCAGATCTCGGCGGGCGCGGCTTGGTAAGATCGCTTAAGGAGTACTTCGGAGGCGGCGTACGCAGTAGTACCAAAGAAGAGTTTGTAGTATGGGGACGGTTCATTGGGGTTCTCTATCGCGGCACTGCCAAAGTCTATGAGTTTGACCTAGATACGCGGTCAGTAAATAATAATAATTTGGTAGATAGAACCCTACCTTGAAGTCTTTGTCGATGACAAGGTTTTCATCTTTTATGTCTCTATGATAGATTCCTTGACTGTCGAGGTAATGTACTGCCTCGACAACCTGAGCCATGATATATCGGGCTTGCTTCTCAGAGAGGCGCTTGTGTTTTGTCTGTTCTATGCATTCAAAAAGGTCGTGCGAGGGGCGGCGCGTATAACAAGGACGTGGTGGCTCGAGGGCAGACGTTTTGCGTGTGAGATGAAGTGAGTGGTACTGCAAGTCATCGTTCAAGGGTGAATCGCAGCCTTCCACGAGAACTGAAGCTGGGAGATGTCCTGAACCCTGTGGGGGCGTTTCTGGCTCAGAATCCGGAACAGAAAACTCAGACGCAGCGGGAGATAATACGGGGGGTGGCGAGCTGAAGTGCGGTATGATAATGTCATCGAGAGGAGAATGCGCATGAGCATCATGCGGGTTTTTGCGTTTGTGCCACGGAGAACCATGAAGTTCTTGAACCTGCTGTTCACTGAGCGGTGTAAAAAACCAGTATCGCACAAGCATGACTCACGACATAGAAAAAGAGCTCATCCTCGAAGAATTCGAGACACTTGATGATGTTTTCGTGTTCTATGAGATGAAGTACCAGGACTTCTATGGGGATCCGACCATAGACCTCGTCCTCCATCCATGCCTGCTCCGGGACCTTCTCTTTAATGATGAATTTGACAGCAACCTCGACTTTCTCCTGGTGGTCGACCGCGGTCATTACAAAACCATATCCACCTGAGCCGAGTTCATCGCAAAGGCGGTAATCTTGAACAAAGGTCTCAAGGAGCTTGTGGTCTTCCGGAAATCGAGGGGAGTAATTACGGCCAAAAAGAGATGCTGGATGAACTGCAGGAACGGCTGCGACCGGTAGAGGGAGATTCGATTATTGAGGATGGAGAAGGATATTCGTTTTCATACGAGAGCAGGAGGGATCGCATTTCGACGTCATGAGCAAATGGGGACGGTGAAGGGCAATAGTTTGATGGATGGATCGCGGATGAAGAAGATATAGGACCAGGTGCGAGGTATGGACAAGGTAGGTCAAGATTGAGATATTCCGAGATGTTGGTGCCGCCGTCCGAAAGAAACTCAGCGCGATCTCCATCCTTTGAATTTCGGCGTCCAACGGGTGGGCTGGAGAAACCGGTGTCTGGACGACGGAACTTCTCATGGCCAGCATCACAGTCCGTTAGTGAAAAGTGCAGCTAAACGACGAGAGCTCGGCATTTTAAGAGTCAAAGGTGACGGCATAGAGCTGATTGATCGTAAGCTGCGATAGGATGTAGCTTGCCCGTTGTTGCGCCGATGTTGGCGAGATGGAAGTATTCGTTCAAGAGATTTAATGTTGAACCACATCGATGTAAGTGGCTCTCTCGGGATATACCACTTGGAATGCAGAGAGCGTGCCAACTGATCCAAAGCAGGCAAGGTTCGTCCCAGTGGCACACTTGTCACAGATCCGTTTCTCCAACCGTTTCTTTTCTCCAGGGCATTTCGATGATTTCAACAATCATTATAATCTGATACACACAATTCATAGTCAGACCAGAAGCTTGAGGAGAGACGTGCTGACACAATATTGGCGGCCTAAAGCTCGCAAGTAGAATCAACAAACTGAATTACCAAATGGAGAGAGCGCTGCAAGTTCGCTGACTTTCAAAAAAGTAACACGAGCGCCTATAAAGAGTATCTATATGAGTGCACTAGGGAAGTGTTAATAGTCCTATCATACGTCTCCTGGATTCAGTCATCTCCACGTCATGGCCGGGGTCGATATTTTGGTAACATCATGAGTCTTCTAAGTCGTCAAAATCGCTGCATGTAGGAGATGCACTGTTTTCCCTGGGTTCTCGAGCGCGCGTACTAATATAAATTCATAGTCCTACAGTCTTAAAACCCGTTCCGCCTACCGAGAAACCATCGAAACCATGATTGGAGAGGAGTGTTAGTGCTGTGTCGTGCTTGGCAGCCCCTATTTTCTTGTTATATACCTCAGTCCAATCTTTGTTTGCCCATCCATAATGGCAACTAAGTCCGGATTTGACGATAGCAATTCCGTTTCTACGGCACCTCCCTTGCATGCCACAATCTGTACGTCTCTACCATCTGCATTTTCCTTCTTGCGATTCCAGCAGAATCGTATCACTGTTCTATTCTCGCATCCATGATATTATCTCCACTCCCAATTACACCCCTTCCTCTGTCGCCCCGATTGTCAATGCCTGCGCCGCCGCTCTTCCAGCTGCAAAGTTCTCCGGCCTCCTGCAAACACTCACTATTAAGGCCCATACTGGTGCTGTAGTTGGGCAATTGTGGACAACCGGCCAGAAGCTTTTTCGGAGTTTGCTAGATTCATTTCTAAATTCTCGTCTACATGCTCGTCCGGCGCCTCGCGTGCATGACAACCAGCGACCACGCGTTGTTTACGCGGCTGGATGTTGGAGGGAGTAATAATGATCGCAAGCACATGCTAAAAGCTCACCCGAGAGATCGTTAATTCATTGATGCCAATCCGTCAACGACGGGCTTTTGAGACGCTCTTTAGGTTGTCCACCAGATGAGATTCAGGTGCAATGCTGGTGATGAATCTGCGAACTTGTTCGTTGCTTCTTTCCGGATCAGGATGTTTCCAGAAATGCTTGCATATTACACAAAACATGCGCCATGAATTTGTCGCGGGGTGTGTGGCCTATAATCTCTTGAATGTATCGATATCCCCGGTAGTGTGAGCATGAAGTACTTCGCATCCAGGATTCAACCCCATCATGATGACTCACCAGCGTGGTAGGGTTCGACCGTAAGCCTCTTTCAAACCTGAGTGGCACGTCGCGACAGTGAGCTGTCGTGTTTCTACTTTCGCGTTGGTGCCACGTGATTGTCACTGGCAAGTTCAAGTTGATGGCACAACACAAGTAGCTCGTTGCTGATCAAGATACTTGCTTATGAACACATTTCAATGCCGCACGAGCAATGGAGACCTTGAAATAGAAGGACTTCTTGAATACATAGTACACAACTAAGCACTTACGACGCATCTTAAACTGTAAGTCTCTAACCTCATGGACAAGTCGGGCATACAGCCCCATTTGACAATGCCTCGGACTCCGTTCGGTGGTTGATCGTCACTCTGTTGTGACTGGGAAAACGGCATTGCACTGTCAAACCTGTCCAAGGTGATCAAGTCGTCGAAAGGAGACCTTCAAAAGTAGGGCGTGAACGTCGCGGGCTGTGAATGTCGGGGAACCGCAGATCGGGGCTTGTCGGAGCCCGCCGAGAAGGTATCGGCATCGACAACGACAAGTGCTGGTTGCCTTAACACCGATCTAATTTCCAGTTTTTCGCTTCTCTTTTTATTCAACGACAACATCATGGGACCTCATGGGACCCCCTATGGACCTCGTCTCTTGACGTAATGGTTGACGTGTCCATGGCACGCACTGGGTGCCTTTTTGGCATTTGTGATTGATTTTCGCTTCGTGATAATATCTCGCGTACGTCGTTATTTGACCATTATTGCTGTTTTTTTTTGGTTAGTTCCATGCGGAAGCTCAAGCCCTTACGAGTCACATAAGGTCACATACAAATGCTAGCATGCATGCGCAGTTCTTGCATCCTAGCTTAATTTTATGTCGACGCTTGAAGCTTTCCTGGCCAATTCCTGGCACTGCTTAGTGATGGACTTGGGGGAAAGTTGAAACTAATTATAAGTATCCCAAAAAAGCACCCAGAAATTTCTGCTTTCAAGGCCCTCCGTAATAATTCAGGTGCAGCTCTAAACGAGTCCGGGGTTTTCTAGATTTGCCGCGATGCATGAAATGGTACCGTGTTCGACAACTCACAACTGGCACTGCTTCGCTCCCATGATCCCTGACAACACGTACGTCTTGAAGTACGGCAAAATACGAGCTCGCACCCCGTGTCGAGTACTCCGGAGGGTTCTTCCTCAATTTGGCCTGCTTTAGGGATAGGATGGATATAGCCCCAAAACCCACCGAAGACGGCGTTATGAATTATCTTCGAGAGGTGGTGGACTAAGTGAACAGGTGATATTCACTGCTTAGCCTTGAAGCTCTTCTACAGCGGTGACGGATTGCCAAGTTGCCAATCCTCTTGCTTTACAAGGTGTTCCACAG
Organism: Suillus lakei; assembly: GCA_016628065.1. NCBI lineage: Eukaryota > Fungi > Basidiomycota > Agaricomycetes > Boletales > Suillaceae > Suillus > Suillus lakei. The sequence continues at coordinate 516,415 of JABBWA010000005.1, forward strand.
TCTTGGTGTCCGTAAGCGGCACATGTCTTATCAAGGGTCTAATTTTATAGTGACAGTGACGGCAAGGGACACTGATGAGTCCACTCAGTTCCCCACTTCAAAAGGCGTGTCCAGAAATGATGCTACCTCTTTTTCCCTGTCTTTTGGTCTCCTAGGATCCTCACTTTCTGACGCGTTGATCGCGATGCTGCCATTTCCTATCGGAAAAACATATGGAGCCTATTTCCTCTCAACAATTCTCTGCGCTATGCTCTGGGGAGTGTCTTGCATGCAAACGTGAGCAATCACGCATCTACTATCGAATCACGTCTTCACCTTTTTCTAGCTTTTCTTATTTTACTCGGTTGGTAAACTCTGCGAGTGGTGCAAGTGTTTACTTGACCCAATTTGCAGTTATGTCAGGGATGATCGATGGCTAAAAACTACGGTGAATCTCTCTTCGTCGTCTCTGTTCCGTGAACCATCCTGAGTTAACCTAAGGTTGCTGTTATATTGTTTGCCACCTACAAGTCTTCCAACGTCTCCTGCTAATATTGTTGTGGTTTTGTGGTTTTAGTACGATGAACACCGCACAGACAGCACTGATAGTGCATGGAGGTAAGTAAGATGTTAGTCTCTGATACGACAATATCTAGACATCGAGTGCAGCGTACGCTTACTTAGTTACCCACTCTGGAGACTCTTCATTTTTTGAGGTGGTCCTTCCGTAAGTATCCCGCATGTCGTCCCACTTTTTTGCATGACGTCAATATTATTGTAGGGTGTCTTCGGTGAGTCGTCCAGCATTGCGATCGTATATTGCACTAACGGGGCACAGGCCGGGTTTCTCCTCTCGGTGAGATCATGATCTGAACCTTCCGTCGCGTGTGCTCACTCCTGATATAACTAGGCCATTGTTTCTGTTTGTATACAAGGAATATTTGTCGTCAAAGCACAAAGACGTAAGTCTCCGTGGTTTGTAGACTGACGCACCCGACTAACGTTTGGGTGATGCAGTCAGCGAGACGAGATCAAGGGTGCTCCCCTCGCTCTGGGTCAGGATTAATTCAGCTGTATACGAAAGTCTACACTTAAGATGGTTCTCTAAACAGATCCCCTTCGGTCTTTTTGAACTCGGGGCAGCAATCTGTGCGTTTGTGGCCCCTCGATGTTTTCGTGACTAAGTGTCATTCATAGATTGCGTTACTAAGAGGTGAGGGTTTTGCTCGAACAACAGATCTACTGTCAGGAACGCGTCGCAGTTTTCAAAGTGGGAACAGTGTTTTCTTCACCACATCGCTGAAGGTGATAATCAGTACCAAGTCTGTCCCATTTAATGCAGTCTCACCCTCACCGAAAGGGAGTCGTGGTTTCTTATCTCGCCGTAATGGCCTTTGTTAATATCGCGACTGCATTTTTTTTGACTAAATACCTGCGTAATTTGCACAGACAAGCCATGTCGCTTGCGTAAGTTCTCTTCTGGAAGCAGCCCGACTCCTGCTGAAAACCTTGCCTTCTTGATAGATTGAGTGAGATGATCTATCGCTTGATCATTTTCTCAATATTGAGCGGCATTTGGACTGCTTTATTCACTCTTCTCGACATGATCACAGTGAGTCACCATGTTGTTTCGGGCGTTTCTCGTGCTCAGGTCGCTTTTCAGTATCTTGGCTTTCCAAATACTGCGGTGTACGTCTTGTTCGACTTACCTCTTTGCTCGCTATATTGCAATACCCTCCTTGCGAGCCTCAACTCACGGGATAGTGGGTCTGGCGCATCGATCAGAGAGCTGTCCACTTTCAGAGCCGCATCGCGACCAGTCGTTATATCAATGGAGAGGGGGTACAGCAGTAAATTAAGTGACGACAGAGAAAGCTTTTGGATAAGTGATTCAGACATAGTGTAACAGTTACGAACGGACGAAACTTCAGAATAAATCCTCATAATCATCGCCGATCTCCAGATACCTCCTGATGTCTTGGGCGTCCATCCCAGTTTGGCGAGTGAAATGTGAAAGAAGGATGGAATAGTTATCTGAAAAAGTGATTGTTAAATAACAAATGTTCTGACGGACATTTACTGACCTGTCCACCGGACTGCCGCTTCATGTGCCAGTGTGACCGCCCTTCTTTTCTCCTCCACTTTTACAGGATCGCAAGCGCCGTAAGCATCAATTTCTATCTGCAGAGCGGCGAGCTGCTTTTTCATGGAAGTCAGCTGCACCAATGCTGCCGCGCGAGAATCCTAATATTTCATTATTTCTTATTCATCAGATGAAAATGAAAATGAAACCAACGCTTAGGGGTCTGAGGGCTCTCTCGTGTTCGATAGCTGTTTTTAGCTCAGCTAGTTGAGCCTCGTGGCTGCCTCTTGTCTCTTTTGCATTGTCTAGGCGATTTTGGACCTATGGTATAAGTTCGTTAGTAGAACTGCCATCTTAAGAAGCGAACAGTCCAACAATAGTTCCTCTTTGCGAAGGGAAGCTCCAGAAAACTTAAAACATAATTAGTATCCGGGTTCTTGCGCATATCAAGCGCATATATCCAGGTTTGGGGGCATACAGTTTGAAGCACCGATTTTATCGCCCTGGACAAGGCCATCGTCAACGAGGGACTGTAAGACTTCTTTGACTGTCTGGGAGACTGGGGTCCTTTGAGCCTTACTCAATCAGTGTAACGAATAGTCGTACCAATTCCCTTAAGCTTCGGACCGAGCTTCTCAAGCTCCTTCAACTATAGAGCAATCAAAGGTCAGAGTAAGTATACCGAGGGATAAGCTAGATCACTTGATAGAAGTCTTTCTAACGTACGTATTCCATCAGAGAGTGATGAAACGCAGAGGTGATAACTCACAGACTCGTGGAATATCTCCAATAGCTTAGTGCGTTTCTCTTCCAAAGATAGACCTCGTGGTGCCTGCAGATGATGTATGACCCACCAATAACAACAAGAGGGTGAGTTCATACCATTGTTCAAAACCGAGAAAGAATCCCAACTTCTTTGTTTTACAGAAGAAACGTAGAGGATATTGCTCAAGCAGTGAAACGCGTCGCGCGACGCCAATATCGGTCACGTGTTACCAGATCGGAAATTACAAGCGGTGAACAAGTGGTGAATGCATTCATTTACATGTGGAAGCAATGTGGAAGTAAGCAGAAATGACCGTGATGATTACATACGACAAACATGCAGTCAAAGTCCTGGAGCGGGAACGCGAGCATTTGTCCCTGATAACGATGGATGCAGAAAGCTAAGTAAAATGCAGAGGTGGAGGATGTGACGCAGGATGATGTACAGACACTAAACAAGATAAGGATGTCATGCGAAAAAACGAGGAAACGTGAAAAAAAGGGTGTGAACGATAGTTTTGCGTTACCGCAGGATATCAAGGCGCTGGTCATGGGAGGGGTAGCGATATGCAATAAATTCTCGGTCTTGTTCAACTCGCTCCTCTAGGGCCTTGCGGGAGGTGACAGACATACGTGGACCAGCGCTCTGGCGAGATGTGGAATGGGTATATGCTGTCGTGAGGTTATCTTCACCCTCAAAGAGTGACGCTGTCAACCGCGGGAATTCATGCGAATCGCCACCATTGGCTGGTTCTGGCTGTGTAAATTTCCTGCCCAGTAAGGACGCAAATCCAAACTTGCTCCTCCGCTTACTAGGTGTGAATGGCTGAGGGTTTTCATCGATATGTTCCAAGCGGCCGAGCGAGCGTCTGGAGACGCCAAACTCATTGTACATACCACCAGGACCTTTTGAAGGATCATATGCACCCAAGGGCATCGTCTGAATACCCAGGTTTGGGCGGGAGGTGGAACCACTGAAAGACTGTCGTCTGGGTTCCGTGCGGAATGGGGCGTGCGGTAGAGTGAGGTCACTAGATTCCTGACCAACCTGACGAGGATCATAAGTGTATAGTGTCTGCGGCCGTGATTCCGCAGCAGGATTGTTTGGTCGAAGCTTAACCTCACCGGGAAGGGGTGGCAAGGATTTCTCCCGAGAGAGCATGACTTGTTGCTTGTTCGATCTGGGCAGTGTCATGCCATTGGTCGAGGCAAAGGTATTCTGCTGGAGCTTCTGACGGATATCAGGCTCGGAGATGACAGGATGAAGTAACTTTAGTCTGCCGCTCTCGTCAGCGATCACGGCATAGTTCTCTTTCTCGTCAATTTGTGCGCTGCTTTTGCGTTCAGCATCGCGATCTATGCCTGATGGACGTGAAGAACTAGGTGAGGGAAGGAGGCTAGATGGCGCTGTCGAAGGGGACATGCCTGAAGAAGAAAACTGATTGCGCGGCGAGGATGTTGAAGGAATCGAGGGTGTAGACACGTGGCGCCCACTGCTTCCGAGGTGCTCCCCTGGTCCCCTATCGACCAGGTATGACAAAGGAGGTGGAGGCGCCAAAGGTAAGTCATCCTCATTTCGCTCTGTATCTTGGGACCGAGCCGAGTCGCGGCTGCTCGCGTGAATTTGCAGATCCTCTTTGTTTCCCCTGACGAGCTTCCATATCTTTGCAAGGCCCTTGCGCTTCTTCTTCGGTTTGTCCTTCTCGTCGACCGGCATATCAGGGGGTTCTTGGGGGTCCACTGGTGGCCACAGTTGACTATGTCTGGGAGTTGATAACATACTCCGATCGCCAACAGGCGATCGTACGCGAAGTCCATTGCTTTCATGGTGGAGGGCCACACTATAAACAGATCATTAGAATGACCTTTTTTCATGTGATGAGAATACATACTGCATATCAATCATGCTGCCCGACATCCCCGAGGGAGCGAGACTATCCTGGCTACGCCATGCAGCACTCAAATTCTTGAAGCCGAAGAAACGCGAGCGCCGTGGAGAAGCAGATCCTCGGCTGTGCGCATCTGAGAATGATGCCTGAGAATAAACCTGGCCCATACTCGGCTGCCTGTCAGTTGGCGCGGTCAGAGAACTGATTGGCCTGATGGAGCTGATAGCAGAGTATCGCGAACTTTGCATTGGTCCAAGACCACTGTCAGTATGCGGACCCAGACTGTGGACGGAATAAAGGGACGTGACGTCCACCGCAGAACCTTTGGAAGACTTCCGGGCACGCCTATCCCGCTTCTCATTCCTACGGCGGCGCTCTTCCTCTTTTTCTTCTTTACGAATGTCGACGTGCTCGACGATGAGGCCATTCTCCAGAACTGTAATATCACGTGAAGGACTCCGGATATGGTGCCCGAGGGCCCCGTTCTGGCCAGGTGGCTTGAGACGGAAAGCAGTGTCATCTACTCCGCCATTCAGATCGTAGGCTGAACGACGGAATTGTGAGTACGTGTCTCGCATCTTGTGCTCCAGTTGCATCGATTCTTGCATAGCACGTGCGTGTGCAAGCGCCTCAGCCTCGAGGAGACTCCGCTGGGCTTTTACGTACTGTTCCAGAGTCTGCTGTTTGGACGCGGGCTCTCGGGGAGTCTAATTCAAATGATTAGAACCACTGATAATTCGCCGATCAAATTCTCTTACCATCGTATGCCATATTTTGATATTTTGTTCAGTTAAGCGTCCGCCTCGTGCTCTAGGCTTGGAAGAGCACTCGGATGATACGACTCCAGCTGCCTCGTCCTCCTGTTCTCTGCGAAGTAACTCCTCGTAGATCACGTCACTTTCACGCTCCCAGATCCCAGGACCAACAACAACAACATCTGCCATGTCCTGGTCACGCATTGCACACTCTACACATATTTCCTCGGGAGGGACTGGGGGATTTGGGGAAAGGATGGGGTTGATCGGATCTGGGGCAGCAGCAGGGGTAATGTAAGTGGGATGTTGTGCGTATGCACGTGGGTTAGGAGAAATGGGAATCGTAATGCCCATAGTGGGGCTGTAAGATCGTGATGTGGATATCCCGTTTGGGGGTGGCAATCTGGATGGACCAGGAACATCGAGTGGGGGATAAGAGGGCTGCCGGTTGCTGGCAGGTTTGAGGGAAGCCGGAACATCACGAAGTAGTTGTGGAGGTGAAGGTAAAGTTGTAAAGGATTCCCCAGCGGACTTGAATGAGTCATCGAAAAGATGCGAATTCATCGGCACTCCGCTGCCTGATGTCTGAACGTTATCTTCAAGACTATAACGTTTGCCGATACGGTGGGCGGCTCCCTGTGGCAAGGAGCTAGAGATCCCATTGAGCTGTAGGCCATGTTGGTCATCAGCATTGAAATCCTCTTTGTCTTGTGGCTCTTGTGCCATTGCTTCTGAACGAGATGAAGGATGTTTGCGTTCAGTTGGCCCCCAAGTCTGCGTATCTGCGGACCCAATAATCATGGGACTGGTTTTATGGAAGCTCTTGTCCAGTGTGAGAGTGGGGTATCGGTTGTCCTTGAAATCGAGATCAGAAATGGCGAGGCTACGTTGAAAGATATTGACGTGAAGATTCGGGGGTAGAGTTGACGGAACAGAGCTACAGTCAGGTCGTGAAGGTTGAATAATGGTCGAGACCGCAGCCATAGCACTCGAAATAACTCGGCCAAAAATTGACGGTGAGAGTCCAGGGAATAATAAGAAAGAAGCCAAGCTCCTTAGTTGGACGATAAGTAGGCTGGCCGTCGACGATGCAAACAGCGAGCAAAGCTTAACACCGTCGTCGATAACCGATTGACGACCCGGCGCTCCCAACTCAAAGACGGAAGTATAGCAAAATCAAAGGACAGGAACTGTAAAGTTTGGGGCAGGAAATGAGGCGATGAAATTCGAACGGCTATGTTGCGGCAATATACCACGCTCCATTTCCCAGGCGGTCCCGGCCGGCCCTCTCCGTTATTGCACTGTAAATAGTACTTGGCAGTGCCTGCTAGCTCGACAGAAACTATATACTTATTTTACACGCAATGCAAACTAGTCTGGTGATCCGTACTGTATGGGTAGGGGAAGTAGACAAGTACTTACCAGTACTAATATTACATCTGAGATGTCATAGGACACGACAGCCAAGTTTCAGGCTGTAACGTCAGAATGCAGGTCTCCGAGCTACGGACAGGCTATACGAATCGAATCTGTCCATACCAAATAGTTGATGCGGACGAAGCAAACGTTTGCCACGTCTGCATGTTCAACGTTCAACAGTTACTATGGATTCCTAGTGTGTAACGCCTGATTCTCCCCACGTTCCTATCCCTCTGCATGGTGAGTGCGGGGGCGTAAGATATTCATTAGGCCAGCTGTCAGGTGGTGTTTATCTGAATCCAAAGGAACTAGAAGTTGATGGAGAGAACAGGTAGAACACAGTCGGCTGATCGGCTGAGGCACAATTACCCAAATGTTTGAATACCGGGCAGCCCTCGCCGCTTTGGGACAATCTTCTGACCTTCTTTGACGGACATCGGAGATGACGCAGAAGTGGAGAGGAGTGGACAACGCGAACTTTTGGGATGCGGGTGTGCATTGGCTTGGAGCGTAAATCGTGTGGAACCAGCACAAAGGGCACCATCGTTGCGCGTGGACGCGATGACGTCTGTGAAACTTCTGCGAGCGACACAACGGCCATTCCAGTGGGCAGGTTGGCAAGTCGACTATGGTAGATCATCATGCCACGGAAAAGACCCTGGGAAGAATATGTGAACCTATGGAACAGCTAGTCTCCCCTAGACCGTCAGACCATAAACGAATGAGCATACTCTGTTCCTACTCAGCACTAGGGAACAACAACGCCGTGGTGGCAATGTATGCAACCTGCCATGTCCATGAACGTTGCAACCGCGCAATCCACCAGAGATTGTCAGAACAGCGGCAACGATCCAAGGCTGGGGGTACTTACAAAATATTGTGCACGTCCTGATGTATATCCGTCCAATCAGTCAAATGAGATTGCCAACATTATCATTAAGTATACGCGGATAGCGCAGATTATTATGCGCATCAAGAGAAACTCGAGTAAAAAGGTCGACGGAAGAGGCGGGGCACTGCGCGAGAAAACAGCTGGCAAAGCGAGTGCACGGCAGGTGGACGTGAAGTTGGACAATGTAACAACACTTATCCGACTCTTCTTGGGATGAAGGTCGTGTCGACAGTAGACCGGCCGCCTTCTGCCGTAACTAAGTGGGCCCGAATAAGCAAGCGCGGGTCATAGGGGCCCTTGGAGATATCTCGCTTCTCAAGTACTACAGTACCGTTAGGTACAGTGGGTGAGGAGTCAAGAGAATGAGTGGCCAGCTTCTTCAAATCATGCTATTCCAACGGGTACGTATCCTCCTGTTTTCTCGCAGTGCTAATTCCATACATGGAGGATGATTACCGTACAAGCTCTAAAATGCATACGGGGACATACACTACTGTGATGATAAGGACGGTGAAACACGGTATCTCGAATGCTGCAGGAAATGGTATAGTGTACAAGTGGTGATGGTGGCGGTGATGGGTTTGTGACCATATGACTGGTCCTGATTCTAAAACCCCGCCGCGGCAATGTACTGAAACAGATGAAAAGACGAACGTAAGCACACTTAGCTCACGCATCAAAAACCTCCCGTGCTCCCAAACTGATCATAAATCATGTCGCGCAGCCTCACCCACACCCGTGACTCGGCACCAGCAGCGGACTGCTCCATATCTGACACCTTCTGCTCCGTCTCCACGAGTCGACGCTTCAAGACGCGGAATTCATCCCTCTCGGTCTCAAGTAATCGAAGTGCGTCGCGAGAACGGGTTTCAGCTTCTCTGACAGACAAGTCGGTGCATTCCTGGCGCTTCTTCGCAGCAGCAAGGTCGGCCTCAATTGTGGATTTGGCTGTGCGCGTGAGACGGAGTTCATCCTCCAGAGCTAGAATACGGGTAGAAGCGGGCGCAGTGGGGACGCCTGATGTTTGTTTGGAGATAGACGTTGGTAGGTTGTTTTTGGCGATGGAAGGAATTTGGGCACGATCTGTAAAAGCCAATCCTAGGGCGTTTACATCTGTATTGGTGTTTTCGGAAGGAAGGAAGTTGTTGTTCGTTCCGTATACTGTACGGAAAAGTTCTTGAGCAGCGTTAGCATGTGCTATCTTCTCTTCGGGAGACGAACAATCGCGGCTTATGTCCAGCTGACAGGCTGCGAGAAAGAGAATGGCAGGTCGCAAGACAGCGGCTTCGTGAGCTGGGGTGTTGACGTCTATGGGTGTAAATACGGAAGGTGCGGGAGATTTCGCTGGTGATGAGGAAGCCTGATGGAAGAGACCTTCAAGAGCCATCAGTACCCAACATAATTAGTGACAATTCCAGGACAACACATTTACCATTTTCTTTGTTTTCCCCAGTCAAGTCACCACCCGCACGAGTAGCAAGGGCATGCTTGCCAAGCAGGGCCCTAATCACTTTACACGCTGCACGAGAACGACCAGTCCGCCTATAGTGTGCTGCAGCAACGAGATATGCGCCGGGTTCGCTCTGAGTTGCTCCAAGCAATGTGATAGGACCAATGGGGTCATCAGGAAGTAGATTCAAGTCATAATTCAAGGAGTGTCCGTGGTGCAAGAGACTAAGCCGCTCCGGTCCGAAAGTGAAGGGGATTGGTTGAAACTCAACGCCAGGAGATCCTGGCAAAGGCAGAGGAATTGGCGCAATGGATACAGGAGTTGGGGGAAGGACTTGTTGGATTGGTGTCGCAGGAACCTTGCTCTTGGCAAGCACGCCGGGATTGCACGAAGGAGTAATGCTCAAGTCGATGGTGTCCAGAAATCTATCCACGGACTCTACAGATGGCACGCCTCGCAATGCAGGGTACTGTGCGTCGTGAAGGGTGTTTACAGATCCAGAACCTCTATCGTTCAATGAGGGCGAAGTTTTTTCTTTACCCTTATCATCAGAAATGCGGCGATCAGAAGGCTTGAGATTATGGAGCGAGGGCCCACTGCTGTCCTTGTGGTTGTTGGGCGCAGGGGAGACACTACGCCGTTGCTCCTTACGATAGGAAGGCACACACCAAAGGCCGAACCGCGCATGGCGGTCAGTAACGAAGGCATCACCATCATCATGACGCAGCCTCCGGGCAAGGCACATCCTGTCTCCGTCATTGGAAATATTGCGTTCGTGTGCTTCAGTAGACCGCTTGCGCTTCTTACAGACTACTCCTTCTGCTCGCGATGTGGACTTTTTTATGAGGCTTCTGGAAGGCCTTGGTGGAAGGTGGTCCACGGCGGGTCGCGATGATGAGCGCTCTAACGGGGAAGGTGATGTGGGGCTGGCTGCGCGATTTTTAGCCATCACAGTTTCGGTCGCTGGTGAAATATCGACGCGTCGAATATGGTCTTTCGACGCGCCAAGGACATCAGAATTATCATAGTGATGATCAGATAGATGCGCACAGACCTTACCGACCTTGGGACAAGTGAAATGAGGGTGTCCTACTCGCGATACTAGTACTATGATACTATGATACAAGACTAAATCCCAGTTCTGTACAAATGAGAGAGAAAGAAAGAGAAAGAGGGGAGAACAAGAACGAGCGATCCAGGCGATCTTTATGGGCTGACAGAAATGAAATGTGAAAGGATAAGGAATCGCAACTGCGTTCGATGCATTTGAACAGAAGGCGCAACCTTCTCTTATGGGATCTTCGGCGGCTTTACGTCCATATCCCAAGGCACAAGCTTGCTCAACGGAAAAATCAATATCACAGCTGGATTGCAGCTGAAGATTAACAACCTCAGGCTTAAAGAGGCATTTGAATATTCAGACTTCGAGGTTTATAGCTAGGACGGCGCGCCGCGCGGGATAATACAGTGGAAGAAGCATCCCCACCGTAACCCAAGGTTTCAAGGACGAAGAGAAGTATCTCCTGTATATTAGCCACCCTATAGAGTAAAGCTGAAGGTCTTCCACGCACGAAAGTTTTAAGAGAACAGTCCGTGATAGAAAAATATAAATACCCTCGGAGTCCTGATGGATGATGACATCGATGATCGATGATGGTTGTCCTACAGCTCTCCTGCTCTAAGGCTGGGACTTGCCGGTAATCGTATCCATGTACACAGCCTTTCCCAGCGGGAGACTATTCATAATCTGTTAACTACACAGCGAAGATGGAAAAATAAAAGATCGTACTCGAACCTTTAAGGACCGGCTGATAAAGTATCAGCTAGGTACTGGGCTTATCAGAGTCGAGTCACTTATTGGAGCTAACTGGTTATATATGAGCGTACTCATCCTCATCGTTGGCGCTTCGGAGTACTACTGGGTACTGCAACCTATTTATAAGACATAGGTTTTGAAATTAATTTTCATGCCGTGATCCTGCCGTGAGATCGACATCAGAAACTAAGATGAGCACTGTCTTCCACCCTCCTCCACCTTCCTTCACTTGTGGGTAAGTACTATCAAGTACCGTGTGGTACCATTTGACACTGCCAGACGGTAAGTGTATCGCCAAAGCACATAATCAAAATACCGTCATGCCAACAGATGTGGCGGCTGACACAACACCGTTCGGCGCTGTGAGTGTCCTGTCGTTCTGCCTATTTATATATAACATAGGACATGCATGTTGCGAGGTAAAAAAAAATAGTCACCCCTGGGCAGACCTTATAGAATGGAGACAGCTGGAGTCAGTCTTTCCTTCTTTATGACAAAAATGTGGTCTCTGCTGCAGCGCTGAAGGGAACAGAGTCTTAACATGCTTACGGACGAAGAGCCACGATAATACAATCGCGGAAGACAACATTAATAGTCGTGCGGCTTAGCCTTGCACCTATGCTGCACAGGATCTATTGCATCCGAAAACATTGTGAAATTCCGGCGTTCGTTGTTCCACTAGACAATATAAAGCATAGATGGATCCTCAGTGAACTGCGCAGCAGGCTCTCACACCTTTTTAAAATTCTCCCTCTAATCTTTTAACTATTCTTCTCCAATTCTTCTCCTTTCGTCGAACGTCCACTAACTTAGTCCTTAAAAACCTCTAAATTTACGATGTTCTTCAACTTTGCTGTTCTTCTAGCTGGCGCTGGTTTCGCCGTTGCTCAATCGTACGTTAGACCGAATTTTGGAGGGAAATATTGTGGCTGATGTATTTTGTTTTCAGAGGACTCTCTTCGCAGTGCCAGAGTGCACTACTAAACCTGACAGCCTCGTCCAGTACCGCGTGTTTGAATCCATCAGGGCTTATCTCGCTTGCCATCACGGGGAGCTCGAATTCGGTTATTTCTGGTGTTAACACCTGGATGTCTGGCTTGTGCTCTCAACCCGCCTGCACTAACTCGACGATCCAAACTGTCTTAGAGGGCGTCATTTCGGGATGTTCTACCGAACTCTCGAGTCTTGGAGTGACTACCGCCGATTCTACTGCCATTGTCACATCCGTTCAGGCCGCCTACCCTACTGTTCGACAACTTATGTGTTTGAAAGAGTCAGTTTGGCAACTATCGTTTACTTTGCCCCTAAGTCTAATTGATTTTGTAGCACTTCGACAAGCACTCTTTGTGTTCCTGAACTGCTGACGAACATTCAGTCTGCCACGACGACTCTTTCGCTGAATAACATAGTCGCACTTGTCACGAAATTGGTGTCCGGTCAGAGCACTGGAATTTCCTCGAGTGTCTTCTGTACCGACTGCACTCAGGCGGCCTATACTGTCCTTAGTCAGGGTCTCCCTGGAATTGCTAGTACTGCTCAAAGCTCAGTTTCATCTGAATGTGGTGCCAACTACACAGGTATTTTTCTGCCATTTTATTTAGTCAAGGTATTCACATCCTTTGGCAGATGGTCAGATGCCTTCTAGTATTCAGGAGACAGCAGGCAATTCCTCGTCAACGCCTAGCAGTAGTGGTGCTATTGCTCTCTCTGTTGGTAGTCTCAACATGGGTGTTGCTGCTGTTGCGGCCGTTTCAGCCGCCTTCGCAATCTTTGCTTAAGTTTCGTAATGGACCTATGAAATTATTTGAACTTTTGAGCGACTTGGTGGATTATCTGCCAACCCGCATTTATGGACATTTATGATTGTTTGTACTCGTAGAGTACACGTACAACGTCAATACACCGACCTCTTGCAAATGCAGCAGGAGAAACGACAGTACTTGAACGATTTTAATTGCGAACTGACGAATTACGTCAGCATCCACATTGCATGTAGTTGGACTCAAGGGTTCGGAGAGTTGTTCCCATACGCTGCGATCCAAGGCCTTACTCACTAAGCCAACAAGTAGTTTCTCTGGCTGACATATAGTCAGTCGATATCCACGATGCAGGCCAGCACACCTCGCTCGCCGCGCTTTGACCTTCCGCCTGCACCTGTCTATTCCACCTCCAATACAGCTGACAACGGCCTCGCGGAGTGGACGAGCAGGATCAAGGCAATGCAACGCCAGGTCGATGCGGACGATGAGGCAGAGCAGCGTCGTCTTGAGGAAGAAATCGTGCGGGCACGACTTGCGAGGACGAGGCGGAGTACATCAGGCATGAGTGGTGATTTTGGCATCGGCATGCATGGCATTGATTTGGGTCGGTATCTCTTGGCGTGGACACTTCCATACTCTCTAACTTGTCGATGATTGCATAGGCAAGTTACAGGAGTCATCATCTAGTGCCACTCCTCCGCCAAATGATCCGTCTGCAGGTAACGCTACTGCACCTGCGTCGGAAAAGCTACCTCGAGCTATGCCTTCACACAAACCAGTAGTATCATCCAATACCGCGTCTCAGAGAGCCCCCATGTCATTGGCAGCATTTATGGGTGGATCGACCGCCGCTGGCCCTCGATTGAAGCGCCACGAGCCTCAACAAGATGCTACTGTAGTACATGACGGGCGCAAGGATCACGGTCCTGTACATCCAATATTCGGAAGAAATGGAATTGCTATGCCGGGCATGGTCAAAGGAGGTGCACAACCTCCCGCAGCTGCTGCATCCTCGCCTTCAGCTAGCACACCCGCTCGTGCAGCTCCCACTACCACACCAGATTTCGTGAGATCCCGTACTACTAGCACTTCCTCGGTCGCCCGTCGATACGTAGAGAAACTTGAAAGTCAGACACAAAGCCAGCCGCAGTCTCTGAACTCAGGATTTGCAGCACCAGGCATCCGGGAGCGCAGGATAAGCACTCCCGCTCGCAACGTTTCAGCCCAGCTGAAAGTAGATACGCCACACTCGCCTTCTTACCACTTATCTCAGAGTCATGGCGCCAAAGCTGCTGTGGTTCCAACAAGCCCTCTCGCTGAATCTCGGCCGAAGACTCCCATCACTGCGGACACGCGTCCCAAGACACCTGTTGCCGAAACTCGTGTGAAGACTCCCAATCCTGAATCTGTCCGTGCTAAGACGGTGACAGAATCTGCTTACTCCAAGACGCCTAATCCTGAACCCACTCGGACAAGGACCCCCAACCCTGAGCCCAATCGTGCAAAAACACCCGTTGCAGATTCTATCCATACCAAGAGCCCAATTTATACACGTTCCAACTCCTCTCAGCCCTCTTGGACACCCAAACAACAGCCTGCTCCTATCCCATCTGTATCTCCGGCGTCCCCTGCGCGGCAGACATACTCTCCGCAACCATCGCGTGGGGTCTCCCCTGCCTTTCTACGTCCGCCTGTTACTTCATCTACCAAGGATCCAACGCCGAGCATTAGCCGGCTGCAGGGTCGTGGCTTCGTACAGAGTGTTGTTCAAGCCAGCGGGCGCCTCGAATCAGGAGCAGGAGCTGCGAGGAGAGAGAGCACCTTTGGATCCCCAACTCAAGCCGCCAGTGAAACGCGAGATAAGAATGCTAGAAGAGCAAGCGTCCTAGATCGTTGGCAGCCTGCTATGAACAATGCGGGAACACCATCACCACCCCCACAATCCCCATACCTGGCAAACCGCGGAAGGACGCCAGACGCCGGGCAACCGGAAGTGAAAATGCACGACACGGGATTCCCTTTGAAGAGCGCTGCATCCATTCCGAAGACGCCATCCGGAAAGATCAGTACTCTTCCTGAGAGCGTAGACCATACCTTGGGGTCCTCTACCACAATGCTTGCATACATCAAGCCAACCAAGACTGGTGATGACCCAGTTGTTCGCAATGTTGATGAACTCGGGGTGAAAGCGAATGGGGGTGAGGCGAGGACACGTGTATCTTCGTCTCCTAACAAGCCATTGAGTCATGTGCGTGCTTTCCGGTAATGCTGAGCGCATTGATGGTTGATGGAATTTCTTTTTCTTTTCTTCGCATTTCTTGATATCTTGGTCTCGTTTAATGGTGTATGGTGCCTTTTTAATTGGAACAATACACACTCTGCCGTGATTTAATTTTTCATTGTTTCCTGGTTTCTGAATTACCAGCCAACCAAGGATAGAGCGAAGAAACCTCGCAAAACTGGCAGTTCTGCACATCCTGCCTCTCCTAATGGACAGGCTTCTGATGTGAAGGCCACCTCACCACAACCGATTGTTCCACAATCGATCGCCTCAGCAACGAGCACTCGATTGCCTCCAATTTCCCCTCCTCAAGCCAATGAGCCGATCCCAATCGGAACCTCAGCCACGGCTTCCATTGACGATCACACCGCCCGATACCACTAGTCGTGTCACAGACCGCTGGAAAGAACCGACATTGATTGGTGTAAAGCCTATTCCATCCCAAAATTCTGCTGCAAGCAAGCCTCCTCCGAGTCAGAAACCGCAGGGTATGGTGGGTAGGCTGGCGCTGCCAGGCCTAGCGGCTGCACCAGAAGCTGTTGAGAAAGCGAAGGAGAAACCTCCTCTTGGAGAGCAACGCGCAGTCTCGCCTTCACCAACGAAAAATGGTCGGATTCCTAGCACAGGAAATCGTGCCACCGTCATGGACGTTGCGCAAGCCCTGAGCGAAGCGCAGCAGGATAGTGCGCTGAGCCCACCTCCCAGTATTCCACCCCTGATTTCTCAGGCTGAGAAGAGGAAGTCGAGCGTCGAGAAATACTCCTCTTTTATGATGCCGCCACTGAAGGAGGAGAAGACCCCGGTGTCGTCTCCAGCAGGAACATTGGCAAAATCATCTGGGGAGGCGTTGCTGGATTCCAAACTTGTCAGCGAAAGCCCCAACAGTAGTTTGGGAGTAAAGCCGACTAGCCAGCATGCTGCGTCGAGTTCATCTCGAACATTCGATGTTGTGCACACTGGTGAATTGACCCACGTCGTTCGACGTCAAGTAATCACTGATCCAAGTCTTCTGACAGATCACGCGAACGAGTCCCTGCCAAAGGTCGACGTGGATGCTCTATTGAAATTCGTTCCTCCAACGTTTAACGCCGACCCAAAGACTCACACTATCTCTGTCGAGATTTTATCCATCAATAACAACACTGCAATTCCCGTCCTTCGTGATACTAATGTTTTCTATGATACCGAGGCCTTGGTGATTGTACACCGCGTCAAAGCCCGTGACAGTGGGCTTGTTTCCACGAAGGTTTGGTGCTGGCATGGCAAACAATGCCGATTTGGCTGAAAGAGAAGAGAAGAAGGCAGACGAGCTTGCAAGACGGTATGGATCAACTCTGGTGAGTATTCGTTTTCAAGAGAGGAATTAGATGTCGAACACAGGAATAATTTCAGGAAACGGTGTTCCAACGACGAGAGCCTCCAGAACTCGTTCATGTTCTGGGAGGAAAAGCTTGCGATCCGGCAGGTCAGTGTATATTCCACGATGTTATTGTTATGCATTCTATTACTTTTACGTTGATACCCATTTTCTAGGGCACTCGTGCACACTGGTCCTCTGAAAATACAGCAATGCATGTGGTGCGCTCGAGTGGGGAACATTTATTTATCGACGAAGTAGATTTGGTATGGTGCTCGCATGAACAGACCTAGATCGACCTTGAACTCTTGATTGCAGAACATCCGAAACCTGTGCTCGGGTTATAGCTATTGCGTCTCTATTCTTGACCAGATCTATGTTTGGCACGGTTGCGGGTCAACTCCGAAGGAACGTAACGCTGCCCGAGATTACGCACAGGCCTCCGCTGTGAAAGGGGCTTCTATCATGGAACTTCGAGAAGGTGACAATGATATAGATGACGAGATGTTCTGGATGGTCCTTGGTGACTCTGGGGATTACGCCAAGGCAGACTATTGGAGATTCAGAAACAATTATGCTCCCAGTGACCCTCGATGCTGGATTGTGGATGCCACGGTTGAAGGCGACCCGGTATGCTGTTCGATGGCTTCCGGTTGGCTTGCGCTTGACATGAATGTAGATTCGTGCTGTTGCATTGATATCCGCAGAAACTATTCTTCAGCAATCAGTGTACATTATCGACTGCTCTTTGGAATTCTTCGTCCTAGTTGGAAAGCATGCACGTTCCAAACGTTCTGATATCTCTCTAGCAATTCAAACCGTCATGGTAAGCACCATCTCCCTTCTATGAAACGATCTCTCACATGATTATCTATGTTAGGCCATGGCAAAGAGAGTGGCAGTCTCTAAACCCTTTTCTCCGACTGTCCATGTACTTGTGATACCCACACAACTCCCTTTGGACATGCGGCATGCCTTCCGCGATCTTGACGAGTCCCAAGTGGTACTGTTTTATCCCTTCGAGCATTTAGCCCGCGCTGATCATTTGCACTAGAATGGGGGCATCGTCCCCGATCACATGAATATTCTTTCAGCTACCGAGGCGATTGAGCATGTTGGTGTCCTTTTATGATTGGCTAATGCTTCTTCGATGTTGCTCACCAACTGCCTATCTGAAACAGTTGCACACTTCATCTTGGGAGAAAGCAGCATTGCGAGATCATACTATGCTTCCTTTGGGTCTTGACGCATCTCATGTACCATCATCTTGATTTTCGCAAGCGACAGTTTTTCTGACGCCACATGGACTTTTGGAACGATCTATACTATAGAGTAGTTTTTACACATGTCTTTTGCTCGTTGCAATCAATTGGTGTCTACCTTCCTTTTGAATATACACTGTATAATAATCTGTTGACAATCGGCCACAATCAGACGCACAAGATCATTGTGAAATTGCATCGGAATCAGGTGCCGACCCGTGGTGATCTCATTGGTTGATCCAAGGATTGATCGACGACCATGCCAGTGTCACTAAATACAAGTTAGACGAAATTCATTCTGGCTCACAAATCGAGTGTGAAATTTGAATGTTTGAATCAAAAGTGCCACGAGTTTGACCGAATCAGTTGCTGATTCTCCTGCCTACGTCACGATGAATCAGTAGACAATATGTATTGGGAGATAGACGGAGATGATTCTTGCCGGCAAGGTGCTGCCAGGAGGCTGGTAGCTGGTTGCTGACCAGATTCAGAGCTCGAGTTCCCTCATCACAAAATTGGTAGAACAATTGGTTGACCTAGTACATATCTACTACCATGTGACTCCGCGGAAGCAATTCATAATATCTCGTAATCTTATTTGTTTTAAGCGCTCGCCAATGCAGAACAAAGAAGAACCATTCATTTATCGTGGATCCCTTGTGGACCGTGGTAAGCTTTTGCGTTGCTTATTCTTTTGTGCCTATAAGTATATAGCTGAGGCTAGTACGATGGTTAACTTAGCACTTCCAGCGGTTCTATATACCATTGAGCTCTCTCTCCCACAAGGTTCAGCGTTGAACGTTGAACGTTCAATCACACATTCTAACAACACACTCTTTGCAATATGACACGCACTCTATGTGCACTTGGGTTTCTGTTCCTTCTGTCTCTGAATTTAGTTTCTGCACGCCACGTTCCTCGAAGCTGCCATCCTCACAGCAGCAGATCTGGCAGTAGCTCCAGTGCCTACCCGTTGTCCGGCGTCACCGTCAGTGTGGGTAGCGCACCTCCTGCACCCGCCCCAAGCGCCAACGGCAGCTCCTCGTGTTTCCCGTCTGCAGGTTTCAACATGCCGTCTAGTGTTCCCAGCTCGACCGATGGTTGGTGGTGTTCTCCAAATACCGAATATGCATTCCTTGGATTCAGTTACGAAGTCACTGCTTGTGCGACCATCTTTTTTCCTGAGATTCATGAGCTGATATAACTTCAGGCCAATCTACAAGCAAGCTCAACAGTGACTTTGCTGACATCAAAAACACCTTTGGATCGAGATACGTCCGCCTTTACGGCGCTTGCGATAGAGACGGTTTCTAGTACTGCATTTTCAGTTCTAATTATTCTCGAGCTAACTGGGTTTTTCTCAGTGATGATATCGTCAACGCTGCATGGGACGCAGGTCTAGGCGTTCACGCTTTGATTTGGGTGAGACTTTTCAATTCGAAAATGGCAGGTCGTGATTCTGACAGTTTTGTGGCACACAGTTTGGATTCAATGGAGGCGATCAGTGGATGGCTCGCCGTGACTCGCTGGTTTCTTCACTCACTAGCAATCCCAAGGCCAAGTTCGTCACTCGAGGCGTCCAATTTGGTTCTGAGCCTCTATTCGATAACGTATTGCCGCATTCGCAGCTTGCATCCCAGGTCACAGTCTTTGAAATCCAAACTCCTTGGCGTCGGCATCCCTGTTACTGTCAGCGAACTCGCATACGGATACCAGGAGCGTGGCGGCGCTCAAGATGTCCTCGATGCTATCGACTTTATCAATGTCCATATGCTCCCTTTTTTCACGGCCCTTGCAACGTTTGGTTCTGCTGCATGGCCGCTCGTTGAGACTGACATGAACTGGTTTATCCAACATGGCAATGGCAAGAAGATGTACTTCGATGAGGTGCGTCTGTCACAGTCGGATGTAATTTTTGTTTCTTTTGCTAAGGCGTCCTACTTCCCAGAATGGCTGGCCCTCCGTCACCTCGTCCTGGCGTTCAGCCTAATAGCATTCTTGCTCAGGCCTCGGTGGCTAGCGAGGAGGTCTGTCGCATCGTGAAATTAACGTTTTCGCTAGTCTGATGAGCTTGACGCAGGGCTACTTTTCTATGCTCGATAGCCATTGCGAAGATCCTCAAACTGGGCCCTCAGGGTGGTATTGGCTGGTTCGCTCATATCTACAGTGACGAGCAGGAGCCTGGGTATGGCATCTACGACGATGCTGGGAAAAGGAAATTCCCCTTCAAGCCTCGTACGTCTTGCTAGACGACGTCGTGTCTCAACTTCTACATTTGGGCATTCGTTTATTCATTCATTCGTTTATTATAAGTATGGTACAGGACGCGATTTATTCACACCTAATGGGAATGACTACATATAACGGCAGAGCCTACATTCATTATTATTGAAATCGATATCTTATAGCATTATCACAATGACGAATATACCCACTCATTGCAACAGATCTATCTTATGATGGTTTACTTGTGACAAATACAACTTTACAGTACGGGGCAAGATTATTCGGTGTAATGATATCAACTCCAGCAGGATCTCGTTCAAATCTCAGCCATACCACTTGCCTCCCAATCTCGTCTTAGCTGCCGGTCTCTGAGGTATCATGGACTCAGTGATCTCAAAAACTTCTATAGCACGCTGTTTGCCAGATAAAATGAGTGTGAATCAAAACAAACTAGAGGTGTTTTACCTTCCATGTAGCCATGTCAAATTCCATAACTATTTGGTGGCAGGTTACCCCGTCCGCGCGATCTTGTGCACTGGGCGCTTCGCATAAGACTACGAATATTGAGTGTACGGCCAATGAACTCGAAGGGGTATGCTCACATATGATTGGTTCTCCGTGATCGTCGATTTCAAGGGCACAAAGCCCGTCTCGAATGAGGAATGAGAGGTAAAATATGTTTTCAACTGATTGTGCGAAGTCGTTGGGGTTGACCACAAAGCGGAAGAGGTTCACAGAACCAGACTCTTCAAGGATTTCTCTGATCTATGGAAAGGCTTTGACCGATGCGCTGAGGGGGCTCTTTTAAACCTACCTTGATTACATTCTTCGTAGTTTCGTTCTCTGAACGTTGAATATCTTCTTCTTTGATCTCCTGAGGTCTGCGTTCTTCTTCTTACTTTTCTCAAGCTTGGCGCGTTTGACTTGGGCGCGTTTCTTTTGTTCTACTGAAAGAGGTCCAAGCCTGCAGTGGGCTGAGTTCAAAGTCTGAATTTTTGGGAATTAACCAACATGAATCCCATTACTGGGACCCTTCTGCTCTTTGCGAGTGCCCTCCGACCAACTTCTCCCAGTCCATTACAGAGTCACCGATGTCATCTAATTCCGATGCATCGTCTGCAAGCTCGTGCCTGCCGCCCATAAATATAGCAAGTTTAGAAACGAAGTCATCAATGTCGAAGGCAGCAGAGCCAAGCTTCATTGCACGGGCCTTCTGCGCACTGATACTTGATACATTTCGAAGTACAGTGGAGTCAAGGGTAGCCTCGGTCGGATTTTTCACTTGAAGTGTCTTACGTTACACGAACCGGGGAAACGAAAAGAAGACACACCTTTTTGAAACAGTTCATCGGCTTCTTCAACTTGTTCAACGAGTTCAGCAGCCCTTATGTCTTGGGGACGAAGTTGTTCTGGTGCAGACAGTCCATGACAATAAGCCTCTAGCTCGTGCGGAGTAGCGCCGGCCACGGACCTCCTGTCCTCTTTTCAAGAGCACGATATTTTTTCCGGATGTCGCGTTTTTCGGCGGCATCCTGGTCTGGATCGTATGGGAAGGCTGCTTGGACTGCTCATACGCACGTTCGGATCGAATTGAACCATTTCCTTGGAGTCTCCGCTAGTATGTACTGGGGTGTGGTAGGAGACAAGTAGGCGCGTATCACGTAATAATTCCGTGGCGCGTCGCGTCGCGGCGCCAAAGCCGTGCAAATAGACCGCGTTTCTTGGTGTTCTGCCATTGCGACGTAAAGAAGTTAGAAGTTGATACGACGAGTCCAGAACGTCCCTACGTCGTCACTTGTCAATGGTGCCGCCAAAGCATTCTATCGATGTGAGCATTTACATTGTTCATTGTGCTGACAACGCGGCTTATAGGAGCTTAGTATAGTAGAAGCTCCCGGTCGGTCTGCAAGGGCCCCGCTCCTTGCAATGGCGCCCCAATCCCGGTCGGAAGCTTGAGATATGGGCAACTTGTTCCAGGAGAATTTGGTGAAACAGTTGCATGGCGTCACTGGTGAGTGGTGCTTCTATTTACCCATTGGGTGTGTTACCTGAGGTTATGCTGACTATAAAAATTTACAGGGGATGTGTCACTCCGGATATCTTGAGAAGCCTTGCAGTGGTGGACCAAAGCTCAATAATCGGTTTTAGTAACATTCGGTAAGAGGTGCTTCACGACGTGCACGTTGAGCGTGTATTAACTTTCTCAGTCCGGAGGATCAAACCAAGGTCCGGCGGGCGATTGCGAATCAACGAGTGGATCCAGCGGATGTTCCCCTGACGGCCAAGGCAGCTACACCTGCTGCTGCTGCTCGTGTTACACCCTCCACCTCCCAAGCGCCTGGCCCGAGTCGGCAAAAGCGCAAAGCTGTGTTTGAGCAGGCAGCGCCAACAAGCTCTCAGCTGAGCTCTGTAAAGCCGGCTATACGGACCACTATTCGTCCCATCGTATACGATGATGAGGATGATGAAGTCACCATTATCGAGCCCGATCCTGTAGACGTCCTGTATTGCAGCTTGAATTCCAGTATTGTCGGTGTACAATACTACGGCGGTGAGTGTCACTGCAGATTTTCTTCACATATTTATTCATTGACGTGTGTTTCAAGGCCTCGTTGGTCCTGGGGAGGAAGTCAGGCTACTTAGAGAGCCGAATAACAGATATGACAGGTATTTGTAGTCGCAAATCGATATCGAGCTGAAGGCTAACGCTGCTCCAGGAATGCCATTGAGGTCCAGAATATTGGGGGTGCTAAGGTTGGGCATGTACCGAAGCAGACGGCAGCGAAGCTTGCCCCTTTGTTGGATCGCGGCGTGATTACCGTCGAAGGTGTGATGAACGAAGGAAACTGTAAGTCTGCTCCATACATGATACAGGCTATTCCCTGAAACAATGAAACATCTAGTGTCTGGATTTAGCTACTCACTCTCGATGTAAGAATTTATTACATTTAATGTACCGGAAGAGTGCTCACTACTCACAGGACACTAAAGATTTATGGTCCGTCTGACAAGAGGGACCAGTTAGAGCCCCAATTAATCAGGGCTACTCCTCGCCAGCGCGGGTTTCCACCTCGCAGAGCAGGAGGCGCGGCTGGACAAGTACCATCTACTGTGCATGCAGCTGCAGCTGGGCGTACCCCTGCAGTAGCAAGCTCATCCTATACATCTCAGCCGGCGTCAAGTCAAAGGCACGGAGCCACAACAACGCAACCGAAGGCCCAGCAAGAGGCTATTAGAAAGCAGCAAGAGGCCGTTAGAAAGCAGCAAGAAGCTCTGCGAAACGCGGCTGAGCTTAAACAGATGTTGGGTAGTCTAGAGAAAGTAGACAATGAGGGAAGACGTGCCTCTCTCCTTGATACGTTATGTTCTGTCAACGACATTCTCAATCTTCCGGTACATCCCGCCCCCCCTGGCGTTGCCAGTGGTGACTTGGTTGTTGATTTACTCAAGCACCAGGTAGGTGATGTCGCTTATGTAGATATCATATATTTGATTATCACATGCAGAGCCAAGCGCTGCAATGGTGCATCGATCATGAATACCCATCTTTGCCGACTAAGGAGTCCGACAAGCCAGTTCAGTTTTGGCAGTACACAAAAACTGGCTCGAAGGTGAGTCATTTTCGCTTCCCCTAATATTCTAGATTTTTATTCGTTTATATCAGGCCCATTACTTTAACAGTTGAGTATGTGACATCACTTGCTGTATTTTGCTCATCGGTGTGGGTAGTCGCAACGAAAACACCTCAAGAGATATCATCACCTCCTCTGCTCGGCCGCGGTGCCATCCTTGCAGATAGCATGGGGCTGGTCAGTAGGACTTTCAAACACTTGGAGGTGACACTAAGCTTGCATGCAGGGGAAAACGCTTACCATGTTGGCTCTCATCCTTGCAACTAAGAAGGATGTTCCCACTGATCATTCGAAGAGCACACTCATTGGTATTTTATTTTTCTTTCTCCTTCGAGGGTCTTTCTGCTGATTAAAGATACCAGTTGTTCCACTTTCGGTCATGTCTAATTGGGAGAAACAGATTGAAGAACATTGTGTCAGGGGTGCAATGTCGAGTTGTACCTACTATGGTGCAACACGCGACATGACACATCAACAACTCTCGCAGTATGATGTCGTCATCACAACATACCAGACGGTCGCTGGAGAGGCTGACGTTTCTGCTTCCATGATTGGTGACGGACCATCTAAGAAGAAAAAGAAGGTTGAAAAGGCACTGTTCAACGTGAAGTGGAAGGTGGGTGAATGACGACATGAACGCTGGTGTGACCTACCTGTTGTTTCATTAGCGAGTCATTCTTGACGAAGGACACACGATTCGTAATCCGAAGACCAAGATGACCAGAGCTGTTTGCAATCTCAAAGCCCAACGTAGATGGGCGTTGTCTGGCACCCCCATCGTGAGTGCACGATTTTTGATCCCAAATACGTCATCTACAATCCTGTGTTTTCAGATTAATTCTCCAAGGGTGTGTTTTCCGGAGACATGGTGCGAGAAGAATGACTAAACCACAAATACCTACAGGATCTTGGGTCTATCTTGACCTTCCTTCAGATTTGCCGCCCACTCGACAATGAGGACTTTTATAAGCGCCTGCTCCTACGCCCTCTGAAAGATGGAGATCCCTCCGGTGCAGAACTGCTGCGAGTGAGTAGTCTACCACCTCTATGTCAAATCCTACTGATCACATTGACTGTAGGCTCTGATGAGTCATGCTTGTATTCGTCGCACGAAGGAGGTAAGGTGCTGCAGGTAGCGGACGAACAGTTCTGATCAGACGTGGGTTTCGTAGATGCAAGACAGATTTGGGAAGCCACTTGTGCCTTTACCTCCGGTAGTGACAACCGTTGTTTGCTGCAAATGTACAGTAGTTCTGATTTCTCCCTTAGGTCGACATTACTGTCATTCCAGTTCCATTGGGAGATGAAGCACGAGTAAGCTTTCTCCGCTGTTGTAACATCGGTCACACTCAATGTCATATAGGCTCTTTATGACGCCATTGGGTCAGTCTCTCAGCAGCGGGTGGAAAAGTTCATGAACCAACAAGGAGGCATGACCACTACGGCACGTATCCTCCGATTAGTAGGACAACTATGTTAACCTGGGTTCTCCCTATAGTTCACGACAAAGCATCCTTAGCATGCTAACACGGCTACGACAAGTAGCTCTACACCCAGGCCTTCTTCCTCCGAACTACTTGGAACAACTTCGTGCTACAGAGGATAACGAAGAATCTGTACGTGCGGCTCTCCCGGTTACTCAAGATCAGAGGCGGCTTCTGCAGAGTCTCCTCGCCCAAGCTATTGAAGACAGTGAAGAGTGTCCTATCTGCTTCGACGTCCTAAATGATCCAAGGATCACGGCTTGTTCCCATCCTTTCTGTTTCGCATGGTCAGGATTCGTGATAGTGCTTGACAGCAACAGTATTCTGACTTAATTTCTCAAGTATTTCTGCAGTGATAGCCAGAGACCCGAAATGTCCTATGGTACAGCCATGTCTAAAACAATCTTCGGTTTGCTGACATACCTCTAGGATCGCCGTACCATCGGAATGGGCGATTTAATAGAACCTCCACCTCCTACTGAACTTACCCAAGCGCCTGTTCGTCGTGATGAGAACGAAACTCATGACAGCACACTCCGAACCGGATCGTCTGCAAAGATTGATCAGTTGATCCACCTCCTCCAACTCATCCCTAGCGACCAGAAGAGCCTTGTTTTTTCCCAGTTTACTTCATTTCTGGATAAGGTGCGTCTGAAGCCTCAGGGCGTTGCAATCATGACTCATGTCACTGCATTCAGATCGGCGAGGCCTTCGAGGAGCATGGGTATGATCTTACTACTAATCACTTTCCAAGTTAATGTTAATTGCGTCGTAGCATTCCGTATGTGCGGTTTGACGGTCAGCTGTCGGCACGGCGACGGAAAGAAGCCCTTGAGCAATTCTCTATTCCACTTGAAGCTGAAGAGGATCTGGCAGTTGACATTGAGACTTCCCTTCCGCCACCCAGAAGATGTATGTCGACACAAACAACCCTAGTGGAAGAGGACGTCCTTCTGGAGGATGATTCCAGCTTCATCGTAGATGATACTGACGATGACGACTTTGAGGAGGATATCTCTACCATGGCAAAGAAAGGGAAAGGAAAGTCGAAGCCTAAGAATAAGGGCAAAGCGAAAGCAAGATACGGCACACCAGCTAGCCAGAAAGCTGGTTCCTCTTGTGGAAAAAAGATCCCCAGAGTGCTGTTGATTTCCTTGAAAGCTGGGTCTCTAGGTCTGAACTTAACTGCCGCCAATAATGTCATTTTGTAAGTGATGTGCTCTGGTCACTGCAACTTTAAACTCAATTGGTGTCGTAGGATGGACCCGTACGTTTCTCTATGATAGCTAATAGCTAACTCCAGTGTACTGACCTACCCGTATTAGCTGGTGGCAGGCAAGTTCTTCAGTCTCTCCTTCCGTAGCAACGACTTGACGCACATAACAGGAGGGTATTGAAAGTCAAGCAATTGACAGATGCAATCGGTGAGCTGCAACACGTGTCTTATCTCATAGACCGAACTGACTTGAAGAAGTATTGGACAAAAGCGACCAGTCCACGTTTACCAGCTGATTGCCGAGAACACTGTCGAGTCCAAAGTACGTCCGCTGAATCGCGTGCTCTATCTTTTTGAACTTTCCATTAGGTCATCGAGATACAAGAGAGAAAGAAGCTTCTGATTCAACAGGCAAGTGTTGATGACTGCTTTCTGGCTACTGCACGCTTCACTGAATCGCACGTTTAGGCGTTTGCTGGAACCAAACGTACGGAGATCCCGAGACAAAAGAAAGAAGCTAGATTGCAAGGTACGTATCTGGTCATCGACAACACGACAGACTTTTGAGTAAGTCTTTTAGACATCCTCGAATTGATTGGTGGCATTCGCCAGCAACCTGGACATCAAGCTTGATGGGTTCTTATTTTGTCGGTACATTACATGATGTCAATAATTCCCCCTTGGAACACCGCTACCAACACCTAATAGAAGCGGTACTTATCAGTCCTCACATGTTACAGGACAATAGATGGTCAACGCACAATGGCATATAGAACTTGAATTAAAACATATATTGATTTCGGAGAATTTGCGCTGTGATGATATGTAAGGATTTACGACTTTATTTTGTCGTAGATACCCTCATGATCAACACGAGAGGCACTAATTCGTGCATTTTGCATCCAGCGCAGTTACCCCGTCAAGTTGGAAGGGATTGCTTTGGACGTAATCGTAATGCTTGTACAACATACAAAAAACCGAACAATGAATGTGATGTGGTATAGTTGTGAGGAGTGATAAACTTCTGAAAAATGAGGCATACTAGTGGACGATAGTAGGAAGCGGGTGGCTACATGTCTTGGTTGCTCCCTCGATGAGAGCGCGAGAGCTTTCCCCAGACCCAGAACTAGTTGGGGAAGCTAGCTCAATTTCTTGGGTAAGTCGATGTTGACCTTGCATAGCGTCGAGATCATAGGCGCTAACCGCAGAATACAGTGTTGCCGGGCCCTCTCTAACACCAAAAGAGTCTCTGAGTGGGAATGAGTCCAGCAGATGCAATCCGTCAGAATCAGACACTGCTGATTTAAGGTCCAGCACCATCCGACATCCAAGGATGATTTCAATGACAGCCGCAAACCCCTCTGGAGCTTCAAACCAGTTAGACTGTTGGAGTCATAAGTTAAAGGGGCACCAGTTTGGAGCGGGTTTAGACCTACCCCTAACCCTTGCCAGATTCCCGTATTTACAACGTTCGCAGCGAGTATGCTATCAGGTGCGATCATAACAATGGATTCCAGATATAATAGACCCAACTCACCAGAAAAAGTAATGGACGTTGCCATACACGAGAGCATCAACAAGGTCTTTTCTCTCCATGCGGAAGATGTTGCAGCCAGCTCTACCGCGCTTGAAACCAATCCTGGCTGCAAGCACGAACAGAAATGATCCGAAAACAATATCGGGTAGCCACACGTACGCAAGCGCAGGTGGTGCTTTCATGACGGCACACATTGTGATACCTGGTAATGGCTCATTTGTATCTAGAAGGTAACGTCAGTTTCAAAGTAATCGTGCGGATCAGTGAATACTCGCTGGTAGTCTCTGCCATACCTATTCCTAAAAAAATAGACATGACTATCACCTCCACCGTAAATCCGACCGCCATCGCAATTAGGACTACTTGAGATCGACGGTATAGAGCGTACACTCGGAGCTGCAGAATGACTGAGGAAAGGTCAGTGGTTTCATCTGCTAGAGGAATAAAATATGTCTTACGCTGAACTGCCCAAAGGACGCAGAAACTGGGCCACCCTTGAAACATTAAGAAGAATGAACCTGAAGATCCCTATTAGACTTGAAATTATAGCCTGAAATTCCTGCTCACAACTAATAATTTTGTTTCGGTGTTAAGGTGGGGTGAGCGGCTGATACAACAACGATGTTCGTAATATACAACTTACAACTGGAGGTGTTCAGTTCTCAGATATGGGGCGGATGTGAGTAATAAGAAACATACCTCTGGAGAAGTGTGTTCGCTCATAAATGCTGATGAGAACGTTAGTCAGCGATGATTCTAGCCGAAGATAAATTACGACAACCTGTAGCAGTGAGACTACAAAGGAAGTCAGCGACTGCGTTGTTCGTTTTCAACGAGCAAGAACTCACAACATGAGTGCTCCGCCACCAAATCTCACCTAACTGTCGTTCAAAGGCATTCTACAAGCATGAGAGCAATCTTACAATGATATATAATACGTTGGACGATCTCATCGGCCGTCTCTACAACAGTGGTCTTCAGCAAGCCAGACCCTGCATATGTTTGACGAAGACTGACCCATATGAACTCAACCTAATGAGGAATGAGAATTTAACCCATACGATGACAAAAATTACTGCACCTCTCGATCAAGCGTGAGCACTGACCAAGAGCGTCAGCATGGACTAGTCTTGATACGCACTCTGAGACGTACAGTAATCATAACAGAAAATGACGCAAGGACACACTATCAAAAGGTAAGTCGGAATGTTGACAAAAGCACGTCTAATACTCACGCTGGCAGATACGAGTAACCCACACATTGTGAGCGGCATGCGCAAAAGCTTGCGCATCATATGCGAGGACTTCTGGATAGGACATGATCTATGAATGTCCGAAAGCGGGACGTTTTGCTGGAGCCAAAGTCTGTTGAAGAGACCTGACTTCACGGGAATGAAAGGACAAGGGACGTTGATAGTCCTGGAGAAAGGTTCGAAACAAGTCCGAAAGGACACCTGAACGCCAGGCCAACTTTAATCGGGTCATCATGCTTCTCGAAGTCAACAATTAATACAAAGTATCTGCAACAAGTCAGAAGCTTTGGCATGAAAAAGGAATTTTCGACACAAATAAGACGTAATCCAACACATTCCGTTTATCCTTGTTACAAAGAAAGGGTCACGTACGTTACGGCCCACCGCGCCCATTTATCACTTTCACAACCGTAGATTCTATGTACTTGCTCTTCATCCATCGAGATCGTGTTAAATAATGAAGTAGACATACCAGCTGGGCAGCCATAGATGAATTACAAAGATTGGGTGCTTTCTCGTTTTAGTTCAAAAGTACGAGCGAAACTCTCAGCTATGTAGATGGCACTGCAGATTGACGTCAAAATTTTAGCAAGGAAAAGGCCTTCGAACGCTTTTTCGCCCACGTAAGATATCTTAGCCTGTCATATGAGCTATCCCCGAGGCCGAGACACGAGGGTAGTGGATGCGGTATTGGTGATGGTCGAATGCAACTTACTTGAACTCTATAGGAAACCGGTCAGAAAAAGAATGCCGAATGCCAAATGTAGCATAGCCTGCAACACACTGTGTAAGATCAGATTTAAAGGCAATCACCCATGCTGCACCATGAAAACAAATATAATGTCGTATGTACGTACCAGAAACTAGCGAGAGCACAAATGTTTAGCGGAGCAGCCACCTGCAACGATGCTCCGACATAAAATGAGTATTCCTCGCTGCGCTAGACGGAGACGAAGAACCCTCATGATATCTTGCGGCGCCGGGGAACGAAGAACACTGATTATATGTTGGGCTTTGTTCAGAAAGTAAACTTGAAACAATCAAAGTAACAGAAATAGCCTTCGCGAACCAAGATTTGATGTCATAACACGATCTACACGGAGATGAGGCCATCGGCAAAACGGTTCGGTTTGGAAGATGTGAAGTCACATCATAGTCACGATCCGCCACACGAGGTTGACACGAGGGTTACGCATATGCTGGGACTGTACAGTTGTCGGCCTTTGCCGGAGGGCTGACAAACCTTATTCTGTAGTGGCACAACAGGAGCAAACAGCCGCTCATCGTCGCGCAAAAGGTCTAAGGCCACCTTGCATCAAGATCCCTCAAGTACCTCAAAATGGCCACCACCCTTCCAAAGGACGTCTCAAAGCTCGGTCAGGAAATTAAATTGTTTGGAAAGTGGGACACCCAGGAGTACGTTTGAACTTGTTGGCGCATAGTCTTTATATTGAAGTGACTTTGGTGTAGTGTCGAAGTAAAGGACATTTCCCTCACGGACTACATCCAAGTCCGCCATGCGGTCTACTTGCCCCACACTGCTGGCCGTTATGCCAAGAAGCAGTTCAAGAAGGCACAAATGCCCATCGTCGAGCGATTGGTTGACAGGTGCGCCAAAGATCCTTCCATAAGGGTGAAGTCACTGAGTTTGTTTGACCGTAGCTTGATGATGAAGGGCCGCAACAATGGCAAGAAGCTTATGGCTGTTCGCATTGTTGCACATGCATTCGAGATCATCCACCTTCTCACCGACCAGAACCCCATCCAGGTCTGTCGGGCGAAAGTAGCTGCACAACTCAAGATGTTAATCAATACATAGGTTCTCGTTGATGCCATTGTCAACACTGGCCCTCGGGAAGACTCTACCCGTATTGGTTCTCAGGGTACTGTCCGCCGTCAAGCCGTCGATGTCTCACCCCTGCGGAGAGTCAACCAGGCCATCTCCCTCCTAACCACCGGCGTAAGCATACTCCGACCTTCATAATGATTGTTACTCACTTGACTTGTTATCAGACGCGGGAGTCTGCCTTCCGCAACGTAAAATCCATTGCCGAGTGTCTTGCTGATGAACTCATCAACGCCGCCAAGGGTTCCTCGAACTCTTACGCCATTAAGGTAAATTGATATTTTATGTCAACAATCATGATCTCATTATTGCCGGACAACAGAAAAAAGATGAGCTTGAGCGTGTTGCCAAGTCTAACCGATGAAAACCGCTGCTCGCGTACTTGGGAGGACCTGAGCGGTTCGAGTGTGACTGCTATGGGCTTTCTGGATATTCATTTTTTCTGCTTTATTATCAATGCTGCGCTCATGCTGCACCCATGTTTCTCTATGTGTATGTTGACCTCGATGACACTATGCACGCACATGATCCCGCATCAACCGTGTCACATAGAATGGGTGGCTATGTTCTGACAGTGAACGTTCCCACAACAACAGAGAAAGTTAAGGAGTTAACGTTTGAACTCTGTACCTTGCATTTGAAAACTATCACCGCTTGCGGAGGTTATCTCACATGGATCGGACCTGATCACGGAACAATTCTACGCGCGCTCCAAGCCTCGAGGGAAATTCCAGGAAATTGAATTAAGTGTACAAACAAGCAAAGTAATTCTCAACCCCAGGGATAAAAATGAGATATACCCCATGCAATCTGATGGGGCGCAAGGACCAAGCCGTCTCAGCCTCGAGTGTCCTGTCTTCGACGGCACTCGAAATAATAGTAGAAGTACATATGTACGTTTTGTTTCCTTCAACAAACAGGAGAAAAGAGGACCGCGTTGAGAGGAACGAGAGAGTTGTATAGATCGGGATAAATACAAGGGATGAGAGGCCAGTGCTAAATGCGGTGGGATGAGAATGCAGGTGGCGGTGACGATGCAATTAGCACATCCCCTCGATCCAAGGAACAAGAGTCGGCAGACCAGCAAGGTGGTGACGACAGGGAAAGGGACGGTCTCGGCAGGCCAGGGCAGAGGTGATATCGATGACAAGTGATATGAGTAATAATACAAGTTTGATCTAATGTTGGGAGCGCTAAATGCACTAGGTCCGCAGCAAGGGTGCTACGAAAGGTTGGACGAGTTCGCTAGAGCGTAGACAACATCCGTCGAGGAAAGCTGGCGCGATAAGGCGAGAGATCCAGAAGGCTTGAAAACCTTCTCCGAAATGAAATCCGAGAAAATCCATCCAAGATCTTCCGTGGATAGCAAGTAAAATCATGACTCCAGATGATAATGCCGACAAGAAATAAGAACCGCGTGGAATGGTATGGCCTCTTATGGCCTGCTACCGGAGCACAGACGCGTGTCGGGATGAATCGCCTGTTATCGGTCCTGGAGCGGGCTTGGGGACGACACCGGCAAGTCCGAGATAGCCAATGTCTCGGCCGAATTCCTTGATCATGGCTTTACCCATCAGGCAAACCCAACCGAGACCCTCTCCAGTCACGCACTGGCCAGGCCAGAACAGTTCCCCTTCTTCATCTTCGATGTCAGGCTCGTGTTCTTCGTGCGCAGTCAGACTCGAACTCATCATCCGGGCGAATGTCGTGGGATAATGCCGTGCCAATATGGGCAGGGTCAGAGTGCGTTGTGCATGCTCCATACAGTAGCCCGCAGCCATAACGCCACCTGACAACTCTTTGACGGTATACGTGAGCACGGGACCAATGGTCGCTGTTGCCTTGGCGGCTGCTTCGACCATATTGTAGCTTGTGGTTTGTCCCTTGAGTGTCTGAGGCAGAAGACCATGCATATGTTGTGGGAGTGCGGTAGAAATCGGAGGCGCTGGGCGCGAGGGAGCAGGCGAATTAACCAGATTGATACCGCTAGAGATGTTCGCGTTAGGGGTGCCACTCGCGCTGTTGTTTATGGGAGTGGAGTTTGCGCTATTTGCAGGAGCTATGCTTGCAGGAGAAGGAAGCATTGGTGGTGTCGGCTGTAGGGATAGCTGACTTGC
Source organism: Suillus lakei (assembly GCA_016628065.1). NCBI lineage: Eukaryota > Fungi > Basidiomycota > Agaricomycetes > Boletales > Suillaceae > Suillus > Suillus lakei. The sequence continues at coordinate 549,434 of JABBWA010000005.1, forward strand.
GCTGCCCACATTGCCATTCATTTCTGCTTTCTCCGCCTCCCTGCTGAGAGTGACCATCTCAGTCTTCATTTTCGACCATATGCGTTCCATTTCAGGTTCTATGACCATCTTTGCTGAAAAGAAGAACTTTCGTCCGTGGATGAATCCTTCAATCATCCAGCTGTGTGCGTTAGATGTGTGAGCGGAACAGAAAAGCACAGTAAGGGAGTGCTTACATCAAGCCCAAGAGGGCTTTTTCACGATCGCCAATCGTGTCAAGCTCAGCGATCCATTTATTCTTACACCACCCAAGGAACGCCTCGATGGTAGCCCAAGTCTCACGGAAGCACGATTTCCTGCTGAAATCCTTGCTCCACAATGAGTACGTGAAGCACACAAGTGCGTCCACGAGCTCGAGCCGCGCTATGAGCCCTCCATGCTTATGATATGGAGAGTTTGGAGCCGGGGGATTAGCCAGTGGACGGTACTCCTTGTGTGTGGCAGGATATGTCGACCAGAAGCGAGCATCGCCTGAATACTTGAGCATTCTACCATACTTGTGATATATATCATGCATTTCATCAAAGGAGGCAGGAGCTGGACGTCCGCGCCGCGGACGCCGCACAGGCACAGTGGTTGACAGGACGGCAGGCGCTGGACCCCGGGGTGTCAAGGCAGTGGTATCTTCTCGTACTTCTCCATCCTCTGATGGCTCAGAACGCAAGTTGAATGAAGCAACTGCGTTTGAGGACCTGAGCGGTTGCGAAGGTGGTGGTGGAGGTGGAGGTGGTGGGTGGTAATGATGATGGTGATGTGACGAGGGCTTCTCTGGCAGCCCATTGGTTCTAGAACGCTTAACAACATCATGTTCCTGAGTGGCATCATGCTTTCTCTTGACAGCTGTTGCGGTAGGGGAGTTTGACCGGGATACGGGGGGTGACGGAGGGAGGTCTGGTGGCAGCGGTGCTGCGAGAGGACCCAAGATCTACAAAGCCACCAAGAAAGAGTTTAATTATATTGAAGTAATTGGTAACCAGAGATGTTGAATGACCTCAAGATTCTTTAAGAGTTGCTCTCGACTGAAGAGATAGGATGACGAAGGGTGAGAATTGGGGAGGATGAGGAAGAGAAGTTGACTTACCGTTTCTTCATCTTTTGAATCGACGTAGAGGACGAAGCCGACGAGGAAGACGACTGGGAGAGCATTGGGGAGTGATGGTGTTAGTGGGAAGAGAGAAAGCGGTGGCCAGCGCAACAATGGCTGGTGAGTTTGGGTGACCCGCTAAGACGGAAGCAGAATTTGGTAATGCCTTGCCAGGTCACAGCGCTTATAGTTTTACAACTAAGCCATTCTTCTTCAATCCAAACTACCGGTCTTTTTTTCATTCTTCGTTACCGTTTCAGAGCTGCATCTCTCAGTATTTCACTACTATTTACTTGTTTCATGCTGCATTTCATGCACAGCAGTCGATGCATTTAACGGTGGTATTCATTGGCATGGGGCCTGGCCAGTTACGCCATGCATAGCCTCCTTTGCTTTTATCGGGTGAAGCTTCTGAACTCCCTGTCCAATATCCACTCGGTCCCACAAAGTATGTACCTAATCCTCTTCCTTTCGGCCCACGGAATTGGCATTCACCGACTCATCCCTCCGAGGACAGCGTAGGGCATATCCAAATCAACTACATACAAGGCCGCACCGCTGTCTACGGCGATAGGCCCATGTGGGTGCACATGGACAGTGAGGGACAGTAAACGGCACGTTTATATATCCACAGCCAACACGTTGATCAACCGGCTTCCATGACGGGTCTTGCCAAAGTTCGAATTGGGACTGCTAGTCACTCTTTCATATCTACTTTCGGAGAATGACCCCGCTCATTCCCAAGTTTCGGCTTAGGAAAGGCTGAGAACTGCCAAATTCGAGAACTCTTTCAATTGCAAGGTTCCATGCTTAGCCAGAACGCTGATCTAAATGCCACGCCTTTCACGGCCCTCCATCTATGGAGCTCGACGTAATCCCCATCAGCATGCACACATTAATGCAGACGCACATGCGTCACTTATAACTTCCCCGCCCCTTTAATCAATACCAAAGCTGCTCTCTCATGTATTACTTTGGCTCCCTGTTCAAGTCGTTGGAGTATAATTGCGTTCACACATGTCCCCGCCCTACATACGCGGCATATGGCCTGCTATAATAGCGTGTTCTGGTTCAGGAACATGATCCAGATTTGAAGACCCTCTCTGAGAAATATAGCACGAATTTTATATATCGATCGTGCGTGCTTGAAATAGTTTAATTCTCCAAGTGCCACATATCAATTACCAGTTACATGGCGGTCACGGGAGAATGTAGTATCCCTGGGCAGACCATTACAGGTCTCAGACGTTCCTTCTATGGGGAAAACGTCACATAAAAATTCCCCAATTCTGAAATAAGGATAGTGTGGTATGTCCTTCAAGTGACAAATCTTTTGAGTTAGCATTCAGGGGGTTGGCAGCGTGGTTGTGGTTTTATACAAGCGGGAAGCCTGTGCTGGAAGCCCGGTGCGACTTATCGTGCCAATCTCATCTAAGCGAAATTGATAGAACTTGACACACCGGTGATGCCCTGAAATTCCGCCCATTCTGGTCATCCTTGGCGGCTCTCACAAAATGTGTTCAGCATCTGCTTCGGTATGTGCATAATCCATACCCCGCACACAGTTAACGCCGCCAGAATTCTTGTTCGAATTGAAGGAGGGACCTTTTACTCGCACTCAGGTAATTGGCTTGCTATTGATATCGAAACCTCGCTATTCTCCCGCGGCGGTAGGTCGATCGAAGACACCCGATCTCAGCGTGACTTCATATCATGATGATAAATGATGCCGACCACACCCCGAATCTAACCCTGTCTAAACTCCAGCCATTCCAAAATGGTACATAGAACGACGCCGGGAAAACACTTGAGACATTCGCCGGGTAATCCTTGAACGATCTGTATGCTACACCAAGTGTGGGCCCCCCATAAATTACCGGACTATCAGCGCGGGCCCACCAGCCCGGCGAGCAGGAAATAGCGTTGGTACACTTCTCACTGTTCCCCGGACCGTGGATTGGCGGGCGCACCGGTCCTCCAGAGTCCAGTACGATGGCGTCGTCCCTATAGGTAGTTCATTCAGTCGCGGGTAAACGGCGTCTTCAAATACCTCACAGAACTGAGGCTTTACTGAGTTACAATGGGCTTTGATCCCCAAGCACAGCCAACCACGGTGAATCTGGTGAGCGCTGGAGAACGCGATCATAGCTTATATATGCAGTGTCGTGGGATGTTTTGTTCGCGGTACCGGCAAGCTACACGCGGTTTCCCGGTGATGCAGTCGTCAGTGCCAGCCACCATTGATGGGTTTGCGTGCAGTGTCCTATACGTCTCTGAGTGTCTTTGAGTACTGACTCGGGTGGGCCATACACCCTGACGTGCGGGGTACGGAATTGGAACTAAGTGGTTGATTGATGTCGGTGAATTTCGACACTCTCAGGGGGTCCGCGGAGAGGCTTGTACAAAAATGGTCATTGCATTAATATGCGGCAGGTTAATTTGGACCCCGGCGGTTGGCCCCGATGACACTGCCGTTCATAACGCCCAGCCAATTCGCTCGCGCTAAGCCGAGCAATGTACATTTCTCTTCGCGGGATATCAAAATTCTCGAGCGTCATACATCGTTGTTACATGTAATTGCACATGCAACATCACGATAGGCAGGAGGACTGTCATATCTGTATACGTTTTTTGCATGATGAGTCAGTCCAATGGAGCTGTGGCGTGAATGCGGTAGGTACTTATCGCTGTTATCACTTGCCATTCGGTCCTCGTTTCCCCGGTTTGAATGCAAAATTGACGGCGCATATCCTTATCTTCTGGCTTTATCTGCGTCGAGATAAAAAGGTATTTGATTCCTTCGCACTGTGGACCGATGAGAGTATCGAGCATTCAGGCTTCCATTTCGCAATGCGTGCTCAACCGAGACGAAGAGATGCATGTCAATGGTATATCCAATAATATGCAGGAATTGAGAAAGACCGAGGGTGAATTTGATAAGCAGCCTAATCGAGAAAGAGAGAATCGTCTCTCTCGTGATCCAGGACCAGTAAACGTAATGCGCTCTCCTTCGGGGCGCAACCGCAGTACGAAGCTTCAAAGCTGTGTCAACGCCGGCAGGGGCACAACGAGTGGGCGTCAAGGGGCGGACATATGACAGAATTGGATGTCAACGTGAATCCAGCTTGGAATAGGGAAAAGCTCGCCGACGATCTCCGCACCAGACGTAACCATGATTGCTGGGAATCTTGCCGTAAATCGATAGGTCGCATGATAACCAAGAACGAGACATTTGGGCCAGAGGTCCGGTTAAAAGCGGTAAGAACGTTTGAGCGCTACTTGGTCGAACCATAGACAAATAGACAAGGCTAGCCAAAACGTTTCCTACGTGTTCGACGTTGTGATATATATTATTCCAGAGTGAGAGCTGATGTTTTGGTGCAGGAACGGATGAACGTTCATGAAGGTATTTAGGTTTGCAGCTTGCGGAGTCGTTAACGGGAAAGTTGTGTCAGCGGGAGCTGATAATGACGAGAAGCCCAGGAATACAAGAGCTCCTAGGATACCATGGAACGGCTTCAATAAGACCCAAGCTTGTAATAACGTTCGGGACCCAGAGATATTTCATGTCCGGCACGATATCGTGACGGGCGGTGGCTGGGATGTGCAATAACACCCAATCCACGATGACATCTTGTCTTATCCCGAAAATACATATGCCGTGGGCAAATGAGTCTATTGGGATGGAGGATCCCACATTCTAGCGTGTGGTACGGTCGTAGAACCAGAGGGCAGTAGACCAAAGCTATCTGTAAGACCATTTGGCGCGATTTCTCATTCTAGCGTGTGGCGCGGTCGTAGAACCAAAGAGCAGTGCGAAGCTATCTGTAAGACCATCTAGCGCGACCTCTCATTCCAGCATGTGGCGTGGTCATAAAACCAGAGAGCAGTGGACTCAAGTTATCTGTAAGAGCATCTGACGATCAATCCTATTGTCTTCGCGGCCTAGTTAGATGACCCACGGAGTTAGAATATGCAGCTACGCCACTCGGGGTAAAAACAGGCGCCATGGCGGTATCGTGGCGACGGGGAGCGGAATACTGATAACCTGAGTATATGTGTGCTGTATGGCGTGTCGAGAGCGTAATTTCTTTTTCGAGGCATCTTGGCTAATGCATAGCACTTGACGAGGCAGTGATAGCACATGTCGCGGTCATGTCTATCCTTCCAAGGCAATGCTTGCACGGAAAGATCCAAAGTCTTGTGTAGGTCCAGAATCTAGGGCTGGGATGAGTTATCCTTCGGGGTAGCCAGGGGAATGGAGCACCACAGCGCCAAAGGCCTAAGTAGGAGCCTTGGATATGCAGTATTATCCCGCACACTAACACATCGAAGCGCAAATAGCCTCAAAGTGTCCAAAGTCCTCGAATAGGATCCAACGCACGCAGCTCTTAAAACCCACCAGACGCCATTTTCAGGCTCAGAGCCCAGTGTGATGGGTCGGGCACGGCGTCGATGGCCGCAATGACAATCTATCATCCTGGCAAGTATCCTGATATTTCTGGCGCGGCGTGGATGGCCGCATTGATGAATTACCATATGCTTCCTGGCAGATATTTCAAGTGAGCCGCTAGCGCGTCTCAGTTATCAGGAATAGCCGCCCAATAACAAGCTCCTGTGCTGAGAAGACACGACAAGTTCAGAGTCTAAAGCTGCGTTACATCCCCAATCCACTGCGACATGTCAGACCGCGATCGAAGCAACAAAAACATACACACACTCGAGTCCAAGTCCCGGATTAAGAGTATCGACGATCAAACGCGAAGGAGGCAACATCCTACAGGAAGTTGATTTAAACGCAGCCTCGTGAAACAAGAAAGATATGTACAGCCATAATTTCCGATTGGACTTGATCATGCCGTCAGCGGTGTTTCAGCAGCATCAATTTAGCAGATCCGGTGAGTGTATTGCCCTCTGTTGTAATCATGATCATGGCTATTGATATTGGAGGCTCGGGTTTCCGTACGGCAGATAGGGTCGCAGCCAGGTCGCAGGCATGATCGTACGTGAATGTGCCATTACCACATTCATGTGTGGATCTTCGAGCGGAAATGAGAGATATACGTGTACATCACTAGTGTGACCATCATGAAAGGCATACTAGGAGCTTGGCAAAGTTTTGCCAAACGTGACACAAAACTCACACGCACGTGACGTGTCACATCGCGTCTTTCATTGACGCGCCGCGACTCGCGAGCAGATCATAAGTTCGAAATTTCATATCACGGCACAACGCACAACGTGAAGATCAAGAAAATATGATATACACCGCTCTCAGTTCTGCAAGTCTGCAGCCTGAGCTCCAGCTATCTATAGTATCAGTCATAGTAGTACATATACACCAGTATCATCCTTGCCGCTACAAGGGCGATCAAGCTCGCCATGTACACACCTGCTGGTAATGTGATGATACACACAGAACAAGGCGAGAAAAAAGGAAATCGAGAAAAAGTGATAGTGATGGAGGTGACAATATGAAAAAATTGGAAACGATAGCAGTGCGACAACAAGCGATAGGTTCTTGCCCTGACAAATCCAGACTGCAGTGACTGCGCACCTGAGCGAAAGAAAAAAAATGGATCGGAAATGAAGAGGGAGAAGGGGAAGAAGAAAAGAACAGAAAAACTGGGAGATGATGGTGAGAGGACAGGGAAAATGAAAATGACGAGAATAGGAAAAGAACTGATGATGCAACAACCTTCTCAGTCCTGAAAATCGATGATAATACATTCTGCGCATTCATTCCTTCAGATCCTTCCTTCCTTCCTTTCGTTAATCCTGATCCGTTGAGCCAGATTATCCTGACCAGTGACGAAGCGCGATGCTGGTACGATATAATGTGATGTGATGTGCGATGTGCTCCGGTGCTCGATGCAATTCGTGATATAATGATTCGGTCCCTCCAGTGCGTCAGAAATTCGTTGATGTGTTGAAACAAGAAGAATCCGCGCCAGTCTAACGCCTGCGCGTCCTTGGGCGCGAGCGTGACTTTGGTTTAGGCGCAGGAGGTGCGGGAGTAGCATCTGCATGTTCGCCGCCTTCTTCGGAATTGGTATTGGCCGAGTTGGTTCTCTTTGGTGCGGCCCTGGACCTCGGCTTTGCACGAGAAGCTGAGGTGCGAGATCTCTTGGCGGGAACGGGTTTCTCCTCCTCTGCTTCTTCCTCATCTCCCTCCTCGCCGTCATCGTCAAGACGTTTGGCAGCGGTATCAAGGCGCTTAACGACCTTATTTGCACGGCCCTTCTTTGCTTTTTCCTTGTCTGGCTCCTCCTCACACACAGTGCTACTGCCAACGCTTCCGGTGCCCTCCACGGACTCTGCTGACAACTCCCGCGAGTGGGTGCGCGTGAGAGTAGTTGCCGAAGATGCGGGCGAGTCACCTTTCTTCCTCTGGCTCCTGCGCGGCTCCGGTGAGACAGATTTCTCCACATCCTGTGCTAGCACAGGCGTTTCGATGAGCTCGCGCTTCGCTGCGCGCGTTAACATAAGCTCTATTTCCGGTTCCGGCAGTTCGGTGCCTGCTTCGACCTCATCGGGCACGTCCTCTGCCTCCGCGTTGTCAGGAGGGGAGGATTCTTCCGGTTTCCTCGGGCTCCTGGCGGCTGTAGCAGTCCTGCGTGTCCTTGCACGCTTCCTTGGGGGAGGAGGCACGAGGAGATCGTCATCGTCATCTTCGATGACTTGTTCTTGGATCATGGTGGGCTTGCGCTTGCGCAGACTCATGCGGGTTTCGCTTTCGGATGGGACGTACGCAGCGTACCAGGGTTGGCAAGAGAGGGCACTGGAATAAGCGTGTTGGAGAGAACCAAGAATCCAGAGATTGTCTTGGGTGGCTATCCAGCCGATGGGTGAGATGATTGGAGTGGGAGTGGTATCTGAAGCGGATGTTAGTACAAAGTTGATAGAGTCGCACTGAGTGCAATAAAAGGTAGAATCGATGTCCATCAAAGGCAAGAACGCAGGAATTATGGTGCACGGGACCGCATGAAAGCGAACACGTCGAGTAGACTTACCGAGTACATTCTGCACAACGGCTGCAGTGTTCTTCTTCTGTTCCTTATTCCAAAAGACCCAATGTGCGGGGTGCATCGGACGATAGAAGACGGCCAGAGCAGCAAGCGCTAATACTCTGCTGTCGCTTGGGAGGTCAGGTGCGGCGGGTGGTGCACTGACGGCGGCACTGAGAAACTCGCGAACAGCGGGCAGCATGACGGTAAGGACGCCGTTGGCCAGAACACCTGGCGCCACCTGGATGGGGTGTGTAATTGATGGAAAGGACTGCTTTGTGGGTGGGGGTGGTGTGGATTCACGGGAGAGGACATGGAGAGGGTCATACCGCGGGAAGACTGGCTTTGGGGGAGTGCGGGGTGGTACTGATGGAGTATTCTGTGGGCCATCTGGACGGATTGAGGAGATTGGGAAGCGAGAGGGATGGATTGGGTAGTCGTGCAGATATGTGGGGTTCGGTACATTGTTCATTGTTATAGCCAAGACCTCACGATGGCGGGGATAAATTTGAGGGCGAGACAAACTTGATGGGATCTGAGAACAGCAAGAGTCTGGATGTGAGACTGGCATTGAAAGCGTGCTCATGATTGGGAACGATGTCGATGTCGAGTCCCAGGAGGTGATATGAGCTGATGGTAGATGGTAGACTGAATTTAAATAAGAGAAAGAGTACACGCGATGAAAGGATGTCTGATGAGGTCAAGGCTACAAAGCAATTGCAAGTTAACGTTAAAGTGAGTGTAAATGTAAATGCAGGGCTCTGCCTGGCTCAGCGCGCCGGCTGCACGCCACGCCTCGCACATCTTTCCCATTTCAGCTTCATCCAAAGAACACGCGGCGGCTATTCTCCCACAAAGAAACTTATCCGACTTTATGAAAATACCTAACAATCACCACGCCTAGCTCACTCATTCTCCCAACAACAACTACAGTTCGTCCCTAGTCTTAGCACAGCTGTCGTCCACTAGTCTATTCATCCCGTCCTCAACGTTAACGGAACGATATCGGAACCATTTACCAATGACATACATAGCTTACTATTTCGGTTTGCTACTCTTTTAAATCTAATCTTATCAAATCATCATGATCAGCCTGGATCATCTGCTACCGACTTATATCCGACCAACCCCCAGCTGCTATCATACGTATGTACATAGCATATCGATCCAGACTGATACAGATCACTTGTATATATCGGATCGGAAGAATCATACGATCAAACTTCGTGCCGAACAACCAGCATGCTACATAATTTTCGAGCAGATTGGTGGACGTGGTGTTAAGTGGCTTCATCAATATTAAAAGCGAGTCTGAGATCTGTGGGTCAAAGGGCGACTTGCTCGGCCGTAACGACCGAATCAGTCGGAGTGTGCTACCCTGCAAAAGCCCACACGCACGCAGTTCACTACTAGTATTGTTCATGAACCCACCAGAAAACAACTATCTTCGTCACCATAGTATAACAGGAACAATCGTCTCTGTTAGCCCTGCGGCGGCCTAGTACGCGAGAGACTACAACCTCGAGCCTCGAGGAAACTGACAGGCAATCGCCAAGACTCGATTACCAAATCGAGAAGTAATGACTTTCGGGCACAGCCACACATAACATGCTGCACACGACGCGCAGTAGTTCACAAAGCTGCACCCATCTGGCCTCGATGGCGGCACAAGAGCATGCGTCGCCTCCCAAATCAGAGCCCCCTAGCATGATTCCTCGCTTTGTTAGGACCTTTAGCAAGGGCAGCGTTACAACGGGGCAATCAACATCAACCGCTCGTGCAGACGCCGAGGGAGCTTTATCGCCCTCCACATCAAAACTTCCAAAAGCGAAGATAAACACAATAGACAAGTTCTTGAAGTATGCAAAGGCGAAGAGGCCAACATATCCTCCATCCTCTTGGTTCGTGGAGGAAGGCAATCAAGCTCAACAACCGATCACTCCCACTGCTGCATCCCTTCCTGCTCCCCCCATCATTGATGATGAGATCCAGGAGGCAGGCAGCAGTGCGACTGCTGATGTGATTCAATTTGATGGTGGAGAAGGCGGAGCTTGAAAGCGCACCAGAACCTGACACCCTCGCTCGCAAAATCCAATCTATGATCGCATCATTGCCCTCCATGCCATCTGGGCTACCTACTTCTTTTCCCCAGTTTCATACTACACCGTCTGGAACGCCAGCCATAGACCCAGATGACAACTCTCCAAACTCTCCCCCAGGATTTTCTGACTCGAAGTTGATGGCATTCCTCACTTCACTCACCATCATGAATGGGTCAATCGATCGTGGGAGAGAGTCCGTGTGGTCTGTCTTAGACCGATTGCGATCCCCTCTAACCAAGAGGGATGGCACCGCCGAGCCGAGTGCAGAGGAATTGCACACAGGCGCGGAGTATGAAGATGACAATGGATCGGTGATGATGTACGGGCCTCTAGAGCCCACGGAGGACTCGGAGATAGAGATCGCACGCTCTGAGATTGTCTCACTCAATGGAGATGGAGAAGAGATCCGCACGCCCCAGCTGTCTTTCGTTCCCCTTCCATCAGAGTCTATCGAACAAGTTTTCGCTCAGAGCGAGAGTTCCGACAGACGTAAGGGGAAACAAAGGGCGGGCCCTGAGCAGTTTGCATCCAGCAGCAGGGTCGAGCCTGAGGACATGACTGTTGTTGGTGTAAGTGAGCAAGTTGAATACCGTGTCTGGCTCCCGTCGCCCACAAAAATATCTATTCAAGCGATGTGGTGGGGGTTCCGAATGTAGGCGTTTTTCCCTGATATAATCGTGCACCTTCCAAACTCATGTATCTGATCTTAGCTACCTTCCACCTCCCTGTGCTTGATGCGCTCAATGACAAGCAGCTTGAAGCTGCGAAACGCGCCTGCCATGATCACAACCGCACTGAAGTGGCTACTGGATCATTTGCCCATCTCGCTCATGCCGCCCCAGCTTCGCACCCCGATGAGTTTTCTCCGCCGACTTGTACCAGTATCTCGGCTACATCGGAGGATTCATTGCCTGGAGCTGGTCAGCAGTCAAAGTTTTTGATAAAGGTACGTGCCATCCGTCAACGTGACCGAATCTTAACTGATTGCTGTCACAACGTTCCATCAAATCTAGGGTACGGAGTAGTTCTCACTGCCACTTGGCTCCTCCCAATCGCCCTCATACCGGGAACGTGGGAGGCGACCGACTTTCCGGCGCTGCAAGGGGAACCCCAGACCCCCGCTTGGTCGAAGTATTAACACTAGTCTTGTTGTTGAATGTTTCTTGGACTTGCAATTGCGATTTGCTGCACACACGATCTGCATTGTTATTCATTGGGTCCGTAGTTGTATATGCGTGTCTTGTACTTACCTCAATGATGTGTGTTTTGGGTCGCATAGCCCAACGGGAGCTGTATCTTCTGTGATTACTACAGCTCAAGTTAATCGGAAAGTCCGGTTCAAAAGTGATTTTTGAATTCTCCTGCATATGAATGCTATACTGTTAGCTACAGCGTTGAATTGCGACGTTCCACAATTCCTTTCAAACCGAAAAAGGTTGTGGCATTGAGCAAGCTTTCCCTTACCCAATATGGAAGGTGTTGTGGTTCAGCGGTCTGACGTCATGGTTTATGATCCAGCACATCGACGTCAGGGGACATCATCCAAGGCGTCGCCTATATAAACCCCAATCCTTTCACTCCCAATCCACACTTCCTTCACCTAAACTGTCACATCAATTCTACAAACATGTCTGATTTGAGCCCAGAACAAGCCCGCCTGGATCCTTACTCCAGCCTCGCAGAGAATACGGATCTTACTCTTCAGCAGAAGATCACCGGTACGCACTCTGTTTCACAAATACCTGGTTCATCGCACTGACGACCCGTCAGACTTGCACACCGTCATCAAGTGTGCCAAAATCGGCATGCTCGTCACGCGCGATGCAAACGGGAACTTGCATTCCCGAGCAATGACTCCTGCTACGCGTACGAATCCAATTCTCACCGCAGACTATTCTTCTCATATGCGCGTTGCCGTTTAAAGCATACAGCGACACGCAGCTGAATCTCGTGTTCCTCGCAAACAATGTGTCTCACAAGTTTGAGGAAATCGAGAATGATGCGCATGTCAATGTCAGCTTTTGTGACCCATCCTCCACGGACTGGGCGTCCTACTCCGGTAGAGCCAGAGTTACTCAGGACAAGGAGCTTATTAATAAGCACTGGTCCTCATTGTACGCTCAACCTTCTTATGCATTGGCATGGTGTTGATTGAGCGCAGCATTACCGGCTACATCGGCGACCTGAAGGATGGTGTCCACAAGGGCGACAAGAATGACCCACGCGTTGCCGTGATCGAGGTCATTCCGGATGAGATCAAATACTGGATTACGAAACATTCTTCTGCAGTGCGCACAGCGCAAGTCGGTTATGGCGCTGCCACGGGCAAGGCTACGGCTCCTGGAGAGTTGCGCATCATCAGCAAGGAAGAGGTTAGTGTTTGCGTAAATGAGTCATTGATTACGATCTAATGTCGGTCTGCAGATCCAACTTGCGCAAGGACTTCATTCCAAGTAGTTCTTTGTCGGCCGTCTTACTTGTACTACCTTGTGACTCGGAGGGTCTGCCCTGCAGTGGAATCAGAAGCTTCATCATAATACATGTACCGTTCGAGGTATTATAATCCGTGTGTATTCCATGTCCTGTGAATTCCAATTTCTGTATCATAAGTGGCGACTTCCCCTTCTGCTAGCCAGAGGAGATGACAAGCGATGAGACGACTTGGAGTCCTGGTTCTCGTGCATGGCCTCGGCGTAACTGTCGTGGATTTCAGTACCACAACACAAGGGAAGGAAGTGGTACTGTACAGTAGTTTGTATCTAACCAACTCTTCCTCAAGCTCTTCGTTTCGTAGCCGAGCCATTACAAGCTGATTCTGAACGACCGCTCAGTCATATGAGCTAACAACGTTTGCGTTACGACTTACAAGGATCTCGACATGCTCTGCATTTAATTGCGCCATATTCGTATCAAATTCTTTCCTGTCATTGCAGTCCTACGCGTTGAAAGACGGTCAGCTGTACTTGTCAATGGGTACTCACACTTGCGCAGACAGGCTGCGATTGCTGTTTCGCAACGTATCGATCTCGATAGCATGTGCATCTCGGATACGGACATGGTCCTCATACTCGTGTGCGTAAGTGTCCAACATGAATGGCGTGATCTTCATAGAGATGGCGTCCAGCACGAACGCGTCTACATCATACTTAACGCTCTTATCGGAATCGTTGATATGGTCTTCAGGCGAATCCAAGGGCTCGAGCTATCAATTTTCACTATGAAACAGAGTGCAATGATAAGACGACGGTGACATACCTTGTACCGATCAAAAATATTGTTTTTCAGAAATGCGAGGATATCATCAAACTTGAGGGTAAGTAGCTCGTCTTCATTCTTCTGGAGCAGCACGATGCTGAATGCAAAGATGGCTTCTATGCCACTGGCCAAACAATTGTCGTATATCCGGACTACAATTTCTAGTGGAAACCTGAAGTTCCACTACTGAGTTACGCCATGCGCCTTGTAAAGTGCAGACTTACCGATAGCTGAAGAGCGTTAGAAACCACTGCGAGCAGAACATACTAGATTTGATGCCTTGTCTGAGGAAATGAACAGTGGAGCACGGGTAGTAGTTCTTCTATCAATCGATCGAACTGTTGTCGCTTGAGACAGGGAGCGGTAGATCCAACTGAGGGGCATACCTGGTACTAATACCAGAGAGTAAGTGTGAATGAAACTAGTTGTCCTATTGGACCTCTACATACAAGTCGGAGCTGCAGTTTAGGCATCTCTGGGAGGAAATGACCCCGGAGATCATAAGAGTGCATCAACCTCACGAGGAGCGAGAAGGCCTCTTCGTCTGGCATCTAGTTTGTAAGAAGTAAGAACAAATTGAACTGGAGCAAAACGAGGGGCTCACATTGAGAAGGAGTACCGCCACAACGAAAGGAAGACCTTGACAGTAACCAACCTGAGGGTCATACAATGAATACGCTTTAAGAACGTTGAAAAGATGTTCTTGGCCGATGCCCTGTCCGTCGGTAAAGAAGTCATGGTGAGGAAAGGTTCTATGAAGTGAAGGTCAAGGCATAGATGTGGACATCCAAAGGAAATTCGAACCTTCCGAGATCTCGCGTGATTGCCTTTTCATGAGGACTGGACTCCTTGAGGAGCGAAAGGTATGTGTTCTCTAATTCAATGTCCTTTGACGCTGCCCTGCCTCAAGCAGCTTATCAGTGGTGGAGTTGAGTGTCAGGAAGCACCGTACATCAATTGCCACATCATTCCGCGAAGCGCATCCGGAATCCCTTTTTCGATCGCTTTAGCTAGCTTTTGGGGATTCGAGGCTGCAAAACCCTGATAATCTACGATGCGGGATGAATGCCGGACACAAGATTGCTCAGTGAGTGGTCACGTCACCTGAAACGACAGATCCCCAGAAACCTTACGCTAGAGTTAGAACTGAAAATTGGTGCATAGTCAGTTCTTTGATTTCTTACCCCAGTCTATGCCTCCCTGATCAGATTCCGTGGCCTCAGCACGTCGCTCGTTATGGAGGCGCAAAAATTCTTCGTGAAGCTTCTGCTGCCCTTCTCCAGCACTCCGCAATGCTTCAATACCTGCCCTTCATCGTGGGTACCCTGTGACCCGATACGCGCAAGGATATTATTTCCAAGCGCAGGTGGTATCGTGATTGTCGAAGCAGACTTCCTATGTGAAAAATGACGTAAGGAAGAAAAAGCTTTCGAGGGTGCCGATGAAATAGTTGTCCTGCGGTTCAGTTTTGGAAGCGTATCGTCTGCCTCGGTGATAAGGCTTGTATTTCCTGAGAGCGGAACGGTTGAGAAGCTTGGATCATCATCAAGGATTACATCGTTATAGTCAGACTCTGCAACCGATCCTCTTGGGGAAAGCTCGTCGTATGTCTGGCCTTTCGGGGAAAGCAGGGTATCGAGAGGTGAAGGTGGATCTGGTTTTGATGCTACCGCAACAGAAACATCATTTCCGGTACTTCCGTCTGACATTTGAACAGATTATGCTGAAAGATGGTACATGGGTATCGAACTGGGTGCACACGGCTTGTAAATCAAGGTAGTCAAGGTTCCAGAACGTCTTCTGATTCAGGTACATTTCATCGATCGTGCGTTGTCACGTGGCTCTCGTGAGTGACCATGCCAAAAGTTGGTTTGTGCATCTTTCAAAATTCAACGTGGCGAGGCCTTGTAACGCTCATGGACTCAAAGGGCACACTTGCAGTGCTTTAGTCACGAGTACGTTTACCCCGATTCCCGTTGGACGTAAGTCCGTACTTCATAGTGCAGTCACTTGCCAAGCTGAACGGTCTATTAATGTAATCGTTCAAGAACACGACTGCATCCGTGGCCCATCTACTGAACAGGTTATCATGCTTCTCACTGTGACCAGTCGAAATGTGCTACTTCCTGGTTTTGATCTGCCACGACCTGCGACGATCAATGTTGACCTCAAAACTGGCAAAATCATCGAAGTCCTATTGGGGTACATTGGCGATGAAGCGTGTAATAAAAGCAGGGATCTACACTTCGTTGATGCCGGGGACAAAGTTATTCTTCCTGGACTGGTCGAGTGGGGGTCGTTTCTCGTCGCAAAGTATGAGTATGATTGCTGATTGTCATAATAACAGTGCCCATGTTCATCTGGAGGAACCCGGAAACCAGGACTGGGAGGGCTTTTGGACCGGCACACAAGCCGCAGCTGCTGGAGGCGTCACCACCCTAATTGATATGCCTGCCGATTCAAGTCCGCCTACGACCACACCAAGGAACCTTGATATCAAACGCCGTTCTACTTGGGGACAATGTTGGGTAGATGTTGGATTCTGGGGAGGAGCGATTCCTCAGAATCAAGTAAGTACACCAGCAGGTTACAGTGCGCCATGTGTTCATCATCTACAGGCCGAACTAGGACCCCTCTTGTCCGCTGGCGTCAGAGGCTTCAAGTGCTTTTTGATCGATACAGGCATTGAGGTAATTAAAGCCAAATTCCGTGTATGTTTATGTTTATGCCTGCTTCACACAGGAATTCCCTTGCGTCTCTGAGAGTGACCTTCTCACACATATGTCCCATCTCCAAGTAGGGTTTTGTTGGGCATGGAACGATGGCTATCCTCTAACTGGCAGCATCTTTGAAAGAACTCTGTTATGATTTTCCACGCTGAAATGCAGAACGCTTCTTCACCAGCCCGACACCGGCTTAATCCAAGGTCATACCAGGAATTCCTCTCTTCGCGTCCTAAGGAGCTTGAGGTGGATGCCATCACCCTCATTATTCGCCTCCAAGCAATGTACCCCTCAGTTATTTGTCACATCGCCCATCTATCAGCCGCAGCCGCCTTGCCCATCATCCGTGCTGCCAAGGACCGCGGACTAAAGCTTTCTGTTGAAACCTGTTTCCACTATCTATGTCTATCAGCAGAGGATATCCCGGATGGCGCGACTGAGTACAAATGCACCCCTCCGATTCGCAAGGACTCTAACAGAAATCTCCTCTGGGACGCTCTCGTGGACGGTACCATTGATTGTGTAGTCTCCGATCACAGCCCTTGTCTAATCGAGATGAAGGGGCTCGAACGCGGTGATTTCATGGAAGCCTGGGGTGGAGTCAGTTCTCTAGGCCTTGGATTAAGCCTTCTATGGACGGAAGGAAAGAAGAGAGGCATCTCACTTGGACAGATCATCCGTTGGATGAGCGTCAAAAATGCCGAGTTAGCGGGACTGTCTGGTACAAAGGGCCAGTTGAAAGTGGGACATGATGGCGATTTAGTGATCTGGGATCCGGAATCGGAGTTCAAGGTGAATTCTAGTTGCGCTGCTCCCATGATGATAACCGATCAAGTGATAGGTCTCGAAAGAGCATTTGTATTTCAAGAACAAGCTAACCCCCTATGAAGGCATGACTTTGAGAGGCCTCGTACACAAAACATTTGTCCGCGGTAGATTGGCTTATGATTCGGCACTTCAAGATGGTTTTACAGGTCTCCAACCTTTCGGAGAGCTGCTATAGGTACTTGTACGACATCAATGCTTACTTGTGTGCAGTGTGTTGTGAACTGGGCAGCAGTTTCGAATTTGCGACGAACTGTGTTAGTTTGGTGATTGTCGAAAGTCCTTGAAATCACACTATGAGTACAAGCGGTGACTGGTGAACGTTCAGTCAGGTAGACCATAGAAGGAAGTTTGCATGGTAGAGCAGCGGTTAACTGATTGGGCCAGCAAGATGTCTGCTATCGGACACTGGCTAGCTGGGCTGGGTACCCGGCAGTAGTACGAACTAACGTTGACGTAGATCACTGCTGCACACATTGCAGTACATACAATGTGAGTACTCGTGTATCGTCTCTTTGGCATATTTCAGAGCTTATTGCAGTCAATTACACTGCGCTGTCAGTCCACTGGAAGGGATAAGACCATGAGCAACCAGTCCCTAGTTGTGACTAGCCAGAATGTCCTGCTGCCCGGTTCAGATCAGCTGCAGCCAGCAACGATCACGGTGAACATCGGCACAGGTAAGATCACAGAGATCCAAACGGTGTATGCAGAACGAAGTCCAGGTGGAGAGACAACATTCATTGATGCAGGAGAAAAGTTTGTTCTTCCTGGACTAGTTGAGTGAGTGATTGGTCCTGCAGCCGCAACAAAACCTATCATTTGGATGCCTTTGCAGTGCCCACGTTCATCTAAATGAGCCTGGCCGAACGGACTGGGAGGGCTTTTGGACTGGTACGCGAGCGGCCGTGGCAGGAGGAATCACCACGGTTGTGGATATGCCGTTAAACTCTATACCGCCCACGACCACTTTGCAGAACCTTGAGATCAAGCGACAAACTGCACAAGGCCAGTGCTGGGCTGATGTTGGTTTCTGGGGTGGAGTTATTCCAGGGAATCAGGTAAGCCGCGCGTTCGAGATTGTTTGAGGAGATCGGCTGATACTGGAATAAAGGCGAACCTGAAACCACTGGTGGCAGCTGGTGTCAAAGGATTCAAGTGCTTTTTAATCGAAAGTGGTGTTGAGGTCAGGGAGAGATTGCGTTCCATCATCCAATGACCAATAACATCTTTCCAGGAATTCCCTTGCGTCTCAGAACATGATCTACATGCACACATGCAAGAGCTCCAGGTCAAACTGCATGTTATGGGGACCCGGCGAGCTCGCTAAATTTGTTCTCTCGCAGGATCAATCGACTGTCCTTTTGTTCCACGCAGAGCTTGAGGGCGACTCCTGCTCAGTGCAGAATCATGAGGAACACGATCAAACAGCATATCAGACCTTCCTTTCCTCTCGCCCTCAAGAGCTTGAGGTCAACGCTATCTCTCTTATTACGCTCTTGCAAGAGAAGTACAACTCCCTTCGTTGCCACATCGTCCATCTATCTGCGTCCTCTGCTCTTCCTATCATTCGTGCTGCGCGTTCTCGCGGGTTGAATCTGACGGTGGAAACATGCTTCCATTACTTGTGCCTCTCAGCAGACGATATACCACACGGCCGACCTGAATTCAAGTGCTGCCCTCCTATTCGTTCCGACTCAAACAGAGATGCACTATGGGAGGCATTGATAGACGGGACCATTGACTGTGTGGTATCCGATCACAGTCCATGTGTAGCAGAGTTGAAGAAGTTCGAGGAGGGTAATATTATGACCGCCTGGGGAGGCATAAATAGTCTTGGCTTTGGCCTTAGCCTTCTATGGACAGAAGGCCGAAAGAGGGGCGTTAACCTTGGTCAAATTATTCGCTGGACAAGCGAAGAAACTGCGAAACATGCTGGGCTATCATCATCCAAAGGGCGGTTTTCGGTAGGGCATGATGGCGACCTCGTCATCTGGGACCCTGCAGCCGAGTTCAAGGTATATCATAAACACTCTCAATTTTGCCAAGTCATTTTTAATGGTGACAGGTGTCGAAGGAACACTTCCACTTCAAGAACAAATTCTCTGCATATGAAGGGATGGTGCTAAATGGAGTCGTGCAGCAAACAGTTTTGCGCGGCCGCGTGGCCTATGATAGGACGCAGAACGGCTTTGATGGCCTCACTCCCATCGGCAAGCTCTTGTGATTGCCAGTGATGTGCTGCAGCCTTGTTCCTTTTCCCAGTCCTCCCCCATCCAGATTAGCACAAGTAGTGATGAAAGTGGG
Source organism: Suillus lakei (assembly GCA_016628065.1). Lineage (NCBI taxonomy): Eukaryota > Fungi > Basidiomycota > Agaricomycetes > Boletales > Suillaceae > Suillus > Suillus lakei. Next base: position 568,776 of record JABBWA010000005.1, read on the forward strand.
AGGAGTTGCACAATTTTTTAATGCCAGTGATCTTTCAGAACGCCGTCTTTTCTTTCATCGAATTCAGTTACAAGCGCTTTACGCACGGAGCTATCCATAGAAGCTCGCACTGAAAGTCGAAGTCGAACCCCCTAACCAACCCCGCATGCTATAATTAGAACTACTGAAGGTGATATTATACATAATAACACTCAGATAACAATTATACCAAGCTTCCAGAGTTCCGAGGTTGCAACGTTGCACTTCGCTTCGTCGACATACTTCAACTTGGCCTTTAAAGTTTTGATTGACCGTCAAAAATGCCTCTTCTTAACAGAGTATCTACCTGCGCAAGGGCTATCCGTTCAACGGGCAGTTCTGGCGTCGCCAAATGTTCTGTATCTCCAGTGATTAGGTAGACATTTCACGCCTCTATAATCATTCTGGGCTACTAATACATGCCGTCTCAGAAACGATCATGCCCGATCTTGTGAGCGCGTCGCTTCTGCAGGAAATACACCTACATCACAGTCGCGGGCGATGGCTACCTCTGCCGATTCCCTCGTTGCGTTTGGACAACAACACGTCACTAGAGGCCTCGGCCGCCTCACGGAAGCTGTCATGGCGAAGGGCGAGGGTTCATACGTGACCTTTGAGGATGGGCGTAGGATGCTCGATTTCAGCTGTGGTATTGGTGTAACAAATCTTGGTGAGTTGCTGCGCGCTCCATGAATGATTCACTGTAAGTCCTATAATGACATGCAACGCCAGGCCACTGCCACCCGAAAGTTTCCAAAGCTGCAGCAGACCAATGTATGAATATTGTTCATGCTCAGGTATGTTTTGACTTCGAGGCGCTAGTTGAGATCAACTCATCCTCGATACTCTTCTAGTGCAGCATCTCATTCCATGGTCCTTACTTGCGCCTCATCGAGAAACTTCTGCCAATCATGCCTGATCCCTCGCTTGACTCATTCTTTTTTGGAACTCAGGCTCTGAAGCTATTGAAGCATCCCTCAAGATGGCACGACAAATTACTGGTCGGCAGAACATTATCGCCATGCAGGGTAAGTTGGTCGTGAGTACTCGTGCAGCGAAGAGCTTATGAAGAATTTACGCCATTGCAGGCGGTTATCATGGTCGAACATTTGGTGCCATGGCTGTTACGAAGAGCAAGACAGTCTACAGTGAAGGATCCTTTCCGTTGATGGTAATATTGGTGTTTAGGACATCAGCGACTGGACTAACATCATCGTAGCCTGGGGTATTCGCCATACCGTTCCCATACTGGCACCAACTGGGGTTACCAATCAATACGAGTGAAGAAGAGCTCGTCCGACTCTCATTGTATCAACTAGATCTTGTTCTCAAACAACAAACAGCTCCCAGGGACACGGCTGCCATCATCATCGAGCCTGTACTTGGAGAGGGTGGCTATGTACCAGCCCCTGTATCCTTCCTAAAAGGACTGCGTGCCGTCTGCGACAAACACGGCATCCTCCTTATTGTAGACGAAGTACAGAGCGGATTCGGTAGGACTGGCAAGTACTTCAACGTTGAATATAGTGGTGTCCGGCCCGATATTCTGACAATCGCAAAGGTACAGTGGATGTCTGTAATTATTAGCCATGGCTGATTGATTGACCATAGGGCCTTGCAAACGGATTCCCGTTGAGTGGCGTAGTCAGCAGGAAGGAGCTTACAGATAAGTTGGTGCCAGGCTCCATGGTCAGTTCATTGCCACTAGCCCGTGTTTTCCTGTCCCGTTGATCGTGCATTTTAAGGGAGGTACATATGCAGGCAACGCTGTATCATGCGCCGCTGCGGTGGCCGTCGCTAACGCCTTCCGCGAGGAGAAGGTGCTCGATAATGTTTCTGCTCGGTAAGATCACTACATAAGCGATTCAGAGTTCGGTTGTCTCATAGCCTGAGTTTCCAGCGCGAGCGAGCTTTTCACATCGTTGAAGTCCCTCCGTGATGACCCAGAAGTAGGAAGTATGGTCGTCGATATCCGGGGCCAGGGCCTGATGATTGCTGTCGAGTTTGCATCTCCGTCGTACTCTTCAACAGATCCCGCAGTTGATGTCCTCCGCACCGAAGAACCTCGCAAGTCGTGTGGCGAAGCGCTGCATGGAGAAGGGACTCCTGATTCTCACGACTTCACTGTATGAAGTCATCAGGTTCATACCGCCTTTGAATATCTCGCAGGGTGATCTACAAAAAGGCTGTCAGATATTTGTGGAGTCCGTCAAAGAGGTCGTCCGAGAAGGTTGAATAGTTGTACCGAGTATCTTGCGAGTATCTGCCAGTGACATGTTTTATTATATTCGTCGACTCCAGCGATGAAATGACTTGTCGATGAATGATTGGTTTGTAATTTAAGATGTTTCGGAGCGTCATAATCCTAAATTAGTGCTAGGTGACCACTGACCTAAGCAAAGCCTTGCGGCGCTTGCCTCGCATCTTCACCGAGGCAAACATTATTTGCTGAGTACAGAGTGTGAATGACAAGCTCACTATCAAACCGTGGCTCAAAATCGAGGCCGAAGTTCTCCGCAGCTCCTGCTCACCAACTGTCATGTTACTCCATGTCGTGTTGCCTCAAGTCCTCCTGTTCGTGTTCTCGAGCCTGATGGACTTAGCCTATGGGTACATACCGGCGCAGCCTTCCAACGACACCAGTCAGGTGAATGGCATGAATGCGTCGAGGTTGATTCTTCAGTGGTACCCAAACGGGTGAGATTCGCCAGCGCGCCTTCCACGTCCCCAGTATTCTGACGTGCTCCGTTTGGTTGCATTCTTACTAGCTCGGATTGGGAGTACGTGTCCTACCAGCTTGTGGGCGCAGATAGCAACGGTACCACTAAGGTGCATAGATATCAATATGAGCTGACTACGGATCTCATCCTTTAGCAGGGAGCACTCGTCCACTTCACTGAGAGTTTAGCAGTGAACGAGACAAGTAGGCGTGCATTCTCTATTGACTCGGCAAGGACGCTCATAAAGGCCTTCACAGCAACTACCCCTTGGATAGCTCTGGTATCATGCGATGCTAACTCGACGAACTTCTCTGACGAGGTCGATATATTTACGATGGCGAGCAGCGCAGGTGCTCGATCTGCTGTAAGAACGTTCGGTTGCTCGAATATTGTTGACAATTACAAGGCCAATTCATTCATTGCAGCTTCTCTATTCTCTCTATTCCGAAACTTGTGCCATCAATCCAGAGTATGCTGATCCTGCTAATTTCGACCAAGTCTTCGATATATTCTCAACTCAGTCAAAATCTGCCTCGAGGTGAGTTTGACTGCGCATCCTTATGTAGGCTTCTGGCTTACGAGTCCCTAGAAACATTCGGTACGGGTTCGGGCAGGGGTGGATCCACTAATATATCTCTTTATGAGAACTTTAATGCAACTACCTTGACCGCATCCGAAACAATTGTCAACCAGTCTATAATGTCAGGCTATCCTACTACTCCTGGTTATCTATTTGCAACCCTGCAAGCTTGGAATGCGACGGGAACTAACTCTACGGGAACAAGCAATGGCTCCACTAGTTCGACTACGGATCAAGGTAGTAAAAAAGAGACAGGCTTAGCTATGTGAGAATAATTTGATAGTTTCTTTGGTTTATAGGCTAAATCTGATCACAGGATCATCCTGTATGCTATCACCGGCTGCGTTTCAGCTTTGTTTTGCATCGTCATCATCTCAGGGGTATGTTGCATTGCAGTATTGGTTCTTGTTGATCTAAATATTATTCAGGCAATTAGGGCAATACGCCACCCCGAGAGATACGGTCCCCGAATTGCGAATGGTGACCTCCGCGGTGGAAGTCAAAGTCGAGCCAGAGGCCTTGGACGGGCCATTTTGGACACGTTCCCCATTGTGAGGTTCGGCACTGTGCCGGATGACCGGGAGGGTCCCACTTATCCAAGTCCCAAAGACGTTGAATCGCTTCCGGCGGATGCTGATACAACCCTGCAACAGTCAAGCGATGCAGTAGAGATGGGCAACGTCTCCAGTCAGGCAGTCCAGCAACCATTACAATCAGCGGGAGAGACTAACGAGAGACACATTTCTACCACTGGTCCCACAGCAAACGTGCATAATCGGGAGGATGCGCCGTCCGATGCACGAGCTGTACCTCGGTTGATGCCTCCACGACTGCCTACTACTTCCGAAGCCTCACCATCTTCAGCACGGGATGTTGATCCGCTGATGCCAGAAGCAATCGGACGTGAGACATGTCCCATCTGCATTGTTGACTTTGAGGAGGGTGATGAGCTTAGGGTATTGCCTTGCGAAGGAAAACATCGTTTCCACCAGACCTGCGTTGATCCATGGCTCTTAGAGCTTTCGGGTTCTTGCCCATTATGTCGACAAGGTGAATCTTACCTTCTCTCGAGCTCGATAAACCTCTTATTGACGGACGGCAGACTTTCACGCTCTTGAGACAATGCTGTCAGGGGACGCGGGCGATCGTGATGCCCTTTCTGTGTTTCCTTCCAACCGGCGTATCAGCCAACCACTCTCAATCCAACAAAATCGCTTCTCTCGCTATTTACGATCTGCGCGCCGGCGGCACCGTGAGCTTGGAGGAAACGATGATGATACTACAGACCTGTCTATGCTTGCGACTGCTGACAACTCGCTATGACCTTTTGGACATTTACCCATATTTTATTCCACTGATTTGTATTTAGATGTTTGTATTCATGGCGTGGATCCCGCACTCTGCACGAGCCTTGTAAAGTGGGGGAACCTGCGCTGTGGGTGATGAGTATTCCCGAAGAGAACACGCTCTGGTGTCCACTGAATCCATCATGGTCAGCTGCAACCTTCCAAAGGAGTCAGATGGGTCATGACTTTTGGGGGCAGGGCCTGTGATGATCCTGATGCTGGCACGTTTCACTGAGTCGCTGGAAGTCTCTTGGTTGACACTGAACACAAAAAGAATGCCTCGTAGGATGGACTGGTCACGAGTCTTAACTGCATGGGATTTCGACGTTCTCGATACCCCTCAGTCATTGAATCGTGCTTAGCAACGTATCTATATGGACACTTGGTATTCGCCGGGCAATTTATCAAGGGTTTTGCGAACAAGGAGAACCACTACTAAGATAAATTCGGTGGACCCTTCCGGTGAACAAATGCTGTTCGATCGAGGGCTCGCCGACTACCAGTTATCCTCGCCAAGCACTTCGGACCTCGGCTGCGCACACACTGGTTGTGACAGTGGGCGAATTAGTAATATTTGGGAAATGATATGCCGGCTTCAAGATCAAGAGCTCTAGAGTTCAAGGATTACTGATATAGTACTACGATATCAGCGTGTACTTGACCGATCCTTTCCCCCTTGATGCACAATGGCTCTGGGTTTCCACTGTATTCATACTTGCATGTCTTTTCTACATATGTATGATTTTTCCAGCCTGAGCCTTTATGCAAGAGCTGTGGTGATGTCGGATGAACTTGGCCGAAAGCTCGCGCCTGTCCACTGATCCGTGCTACTTCACCATAGGAATTAGTGATGCTGCCTGTGTTTGACACACGTTTTGTACCGGATATCTCAACGTATGGAGCCCACACAATCCATTTAAATTCGGCTTCTGCAGAGCAATACGAGTACAATTAAAATCTCGCCATCAAGGCGCTTGCAAAAACTCCGTGATCTTCTCTGTTATGAAAGCGATATCCGGCGGGCTGGCGCCACCCCCTGCAAAATGACCCCAGATCGTTGGGATCACATGCAATTTAGCATCTCTGAGGTGAGACACTTCGGTTTCGCTGTCCTCCGGCTTTGATGGTGTCAGTAGGTCGGCTTGCGGCTGCTTGTTGCAGGACTGACCGTAAAGTAAAGATCCGTCTTCGAAGGCATGATAAGTCCCTTTGCTTTGATGCTCTTCAGAGCCTTTTCATAGTCTCCGCCATCACGAACGATGGAAATGTCTCCCTTCTGCCATGTGTTCAAAAGTGCAATCATGTCGTTTGCGTCCCAGTTATTGATAAATCTTCCTTCCCACCGCTCCCTGATGAACGAGTTCAAGTCCGGGTACCTGTTCGCAGAAATCCATAGGGAGGCTGATGGGCATGTATTAATTCCGACATGACTTACTCTCCGTCCATCAGGTACTTGTACTCCCGGAACCACTATAAAAGTTATATTATCCTGATCTTCCATCGTGTGGTAACTTACGGTTTGCCCATAGGCCCATGCGCTGTAGACTCGCGCGAACGCTCGGATTCCATGCTGAGGAGTACTCTGATAATGACCGTCGGCAAAATCTTTGCTTGCTAGCATCGCTGACTTGGGCCCTTCCAGGAAGCTAGAACGCAAGTCGCACGCGGACAAAAAAAGTTCGGGCACGGAGGACCCACCATTGATTATGGGGACTTGTGCGAGCAGACGAACATATAGGAACAAACCGCTCTACAAAGTCAGGGAAGACGACTGGCCAGTGATATGCCTTGGGGGTAGGACCTGAGAGAGCCTGTGATATCATAAAGAGATGAAGTACCTGTTGTCCGCCCATAGAAAACCCAACCACGCAGAAGACCTTGCGCACTCCAAGGTGCTTTGTCAACACTGCGTGCTGAGCGCGACTTGTTGAGGTGAGCCCGTGTTCTGTTTGCAAGTCCTTTCAAGACCTACATGTTATCTTCGTAGGAAATGAATGGGAAGTACGGGCCACCATAGGGTGCGGGCTTACGGGCCGTCAAAAAGGGGGTAAAAGTGTGCACTCATGGAAAACTGACCGTGTTAGAAGGAGAAGACGACTAGATTGCTTCAGTCAGTGAAACGGAAAAGCAGAAGGCAGCGCACCTCTCCATTGCAGAAAAGCGCGAATGTCACCACGAAGTATTTATTTGGGTCCAGGACCTGTTGTCAAAACGTGGGAACCACCCATTCCTCTACATGAACGGATACGTACCTTGCCTTCCCCGACGAGGTAGTCTTGACCTGTATGTGATTAGATGAATAGCTGCCTTCATGTTCACAATCAATGGAACATACTCCCAAGGGCGAGTTTTACCCCAAAACATGTCGGGAAGACAATTACTTTGTCATTGCTTGGGTCTCCGTATGTCCGGTATGCGGTTACGGCATCAGGGAGAACTCCTCCTGCTACTCTGAAGCGACCGTGATGGTAATACTGGTTTGATGTCTGCATCAAGGAGAGCCGGGGAGAGAATACTGTCTGTAACAGCGACCGTACGCTTTTATGTCACGCGCGTATGAATCTCATATAAGCGGTCCGACGAATAGCATCAGTGCCGATAAGTTGTTGAGCTGGGCAATAGGTCTTATGGTCACGGGTCACCTAAAGATAGAAATAATGTTGTCTGAAGTTCCTCAGCATTGGCGTTTGGTGTGAACAGCGACCAGGAACACTAACCGATAAGTTGTTTCGGTAGAATACAACACGTGGGAGTGCATTGTCAATGGCCATTATCTTGCTTGCGGTATCACCAAACTTTCGAGATCATTTTTGCAGAGTTGAAAATTGACTAGCTTACACGTTTATTCACATGCACGACTTTGTAGATGATTTCTAACGCAGCTTGAACTCAACGTTAAATTTCTTCATCGTACGAACTCATCATTTTGTGCGTTTGATCCTCCCCCAGCTACAGAACATCAGCAAGGGGCAGTTCAAAATAAATCAAGTCCGACAGACTTACCCATAATGGCTCCGCTCGGAATCGATAATGGAGACCTTTGCGTTCTTCAAGAATTCATCTCATTCTGACAGTCCTCCGGCTATCCAAGGAGCCATCAACCCTAAACCAAGTAACAACGGCGACAGGACTCACGGGGAAGTACAGGTCTTTCTTGCAAGGCGTGACCAGATCTCTGGCCTGGTCGCCCGTGGACAGTTCGTGAAGTACCCTCCGTCACGAAGGAGAGAAACATCCACCACCTGCCAAGAGTGTCAATAAACCGCCGGCGTCCCACCATTATAGAAAACCGTCTTCTCGGTCCTCTCTTATGAAGCCGTCGGGGCTCGTGTATCTAGTGGTCCTATCGAGAAAACAAAGAATGGAGTTTGATGAATGGCGCACTTTCCGCCGAAGAAATAACTTTTCTTGGTATATCACTATGGCAATTTCAGAACGACGGTCAGCTCGAGGTTCGGACGCCGCCTGGCTGTATGCCCATGCGTTTTATGCACGGCCAAATGCTCGGATACCATGTCGAGTGCTCTTGTATCCTGTGAGTCTCTTGAGGCCGAAAGAGCGGCTTCAGGACCTTCTAGGAAGTTGCGGTCGAATCAATAGACATAAATGTATCGTGTCCAAAGTATGAGGACTAGAGCAGATCCACAGATTGGTATGTATCTTGACCACGGTTAGAGAAAGAGTTACTCAAAGAGTCGCCAAAAACAAACTTATAAAACGAAAGCAGGATACACGACTGGGCAATGGTATGCCTGCAAGACCTCAGCAAAACCATCGTTGCTCTCCACGAATACATTCACCTGCCGCGCACCCATTGAAAATACACTCACGCAGAATGCCTTCTTGACGCTAAGCTTCTGAGTGAGCACGGCGCGGCGTGCTGTCACGGTGCCCGGCTGAACTATGTCAGCGACTTCGACAATCTAAGATGGAACAAACTCACACGACGTCCTCGTAGGAGACAGTAGGAAAGTAGGGACCGTGGTATGGCGCAGGCTATCATTGGCATTATGAATTCTTGTGTCAGATGGCTATCTGAGGAAAGTCGCTGTGCTAGAAACTGAAGAAGAGTAGAGCGACAGGTGAGTTGAGCTTGACCACACCATCGCTTACCTCTCCATTGGAAAATAAGGCGAGGGTTCGAGTCACTGAGGTTTGGTCTGTTATCATGCAGATGCACGCGCCGCGTTGAAACGATTTGATATTTCGCGTACGTGCCGCGACTCGGCTAAGATAATATATTGTCAGCGGCGTCACTGCGCAGACTCAAGGACGCGTCGACAACCCCGCGTCATTCTAACCACTTCCCAAATAAGGCCGGGTGATTGGCTCTCCAACACATGACAAACGTCATACCGGCGTCACCTTGCAGGCTTGCACAGCTTCCCCACCACTTCCCAAAGGTATATAAGGTCGAGGAGATTCGCTTCTCTTCCTTCACCTCTCTCTCTCTACACACACACATAACAACTTTACACTCACAATCAATATCATCATTACAATGGCTGACACTGGACGTCAATCTATGACCGACAAGGCTGCTTCTACTGTGAAGGTCAGAACATTTCCTCCTCGATTTCTATTCTCGCGCCTGACATTGTCTTAGCCCGACTCTCAGAAGTCGATGACCGAGCAGGCCGGCGACAAGGTCAAAGGAGTGTCCGACTCTGTCGCTTCTACTCTGCAACCTCAGGTTAGCCCCTAACACGCCCCTGAGATTATGATTGACGCTGAAGGTCCAATTTCAGAGCGAGAAGTCCACCACCCAGAAGGCCGGCGACACCATGAGCGGAAATGCCAACGAAGGACAGGTGAGCTGAGATGGAATTGTCGTCTCATTTATTCGTGCCTAACGAAACTTTGTAGGAGTCTCTGACAGACAAGGCTAAGCAAGCCATGGGTATGGGTGGTGCGGAAAAGAAGTAGTTCAGGTCTTTCGAACGATGGAGTGTTTCATACTGTATAATATGGAGGGGAACTTGTGATTTATAACACGACGCACTTGCTGGTTGTATGGGGTCCGATATCTCAACCGCCAAATCTTGCAAGCCTTCTCCTACGCATCTCTTCAACACTCACAGCCTCTTCTGGAGCTTCCGATTCCGATACAATTGTGCTAGTATCCGCCTCGGTTTGACTGTCTGTTTCGTTATCCTCGACACCTGTTGAGAAAGGAGGCGATGGCCGTGTCCCAAGTGGTAGCACTGGAAGTGGGATGAATTCAGGTGGTGTACTCTCCAATGATGCTCTTAGCGCAGCCTGGAAGTTGGCATCGTCATCATCATAAACTCGGTCCTGCTGCCCCATGTTATATGGTATCCTTGCTTCGGGAGAAGGCGCATAGTCCAAGTCTTCAGGATCATCCTCATCAAGGTCTCCTCTGGCGTGCCGCTCTGCTAGCGAATCCGCAATTGCACGACGGAAATGCTCGTCTGCATGACGACCTTGCTCTTGTGGTCTGTATGATGGCTGCCGACTTCCCAACCGTGCAGCCTCCTCCTCGTACTGCTGTCTAAACCCCAATTCTTGCTCACGTCGCATGCGCTCCATGAGTACACGGTCACGCTCCATGGAAGCAGTAATTGGGTCAACATCAGCGTTTCCGTACGGGTCTTGGTTGGGAGGAATTCCTGGCATAGCTCCTCTGGTCGAACTCAATGAACTCGATCCGCGAATATCAGAGGCGAATAGACTACTTTGCGCGGGAGGGTAGGAACCCGGCATAGTCCACGAACCACCAGGTTCTCCAGCCCCTGCCAGTGATGCTTGCAAGGCTGCTTGCAACTCCATATCTTCGTTCTCGAAACCAAGCTCCACGTCATCTCGGGGTGTCGAAGAAGCTGAGGTAGGATCTGGGAAAGTAGATGCGATAGCATCTGCGTCTGCGTGGGGAAGTTGAGAGGGTGCATCTGGATCGATCTGCGTGACTGTAAAGATAGAGTATCCGTCGCTCTCAGCTTGTTGCAAGAACATGCCAAGGTAGAGTTTGCTGATCCATTGTGGCTGACGCTTAGTGGAATCGAGGTTGAACCAGTGGCCATCACCTGGAATAGAGATATCTCCAAATCGTCGCAATGTGTACCAGTGCTGATTCTGGTTGAGTACGAATGCGGTTTGGTTACTTGGGGTAGGATGATATGATGAGTAACGAGAGATGAGAACTCATGGTGGACATACTGCGGCTCATTCTGATAGGGTTTCATAGCTTCAGAGCGCCAGCGAACGAGGCTAGAATATATATGATAAAGCAATGCACTAGATATGAAACGCTAATTGGCCAAACCTGAGATTCCAGATGTTGAGTGCCTCTTCTATCACTTGCACGGAGAAAAATCCTGAGGAATCATTAGCGCTTCATATAGCTAAAAATCTAAAGAAATTGCCTGTATCATCCATATTGCTACTAGTATGTGCTCGATTGGCATCGTCATAACGCGATGACTCCTCCAGCGCGTCCATCTTCCGAGCAAATTCAGAGAGATCGGGTGCTGTGAACTGTGGCGATCACACAATTGAGTACATGATTACCAATTGACAGAAGGATACCGACATAGTTTCCCTCTGGTGGTAGCGAATGAGCACTAGCATCGAGTAACAGGTGATGAGGCACATACGAAGTAATGAATTGAGCGCATGTTGCGCACAAAGATTTGATCCTTCCTGCTGCCTCTCATGGTATATCATATGCACAAGTTGTTCCAATCCTGCCATGCTCGATTCGATTTCCTGCAAACTTGCTTGTTGAAAGGATGGTGACTGGTGGCTGCCCAAGTGGAAATGACATTTAAGGACGCGCACGCGTGTCTTACGTAATCCAGTACTTACTTGCGACTTGTTCGCCGTTGCCCTCCATCATCTTCCCCGGGTCCGCATAGCCATGATTCTCCGGCACATCATACCTCAGTCATTACCTTCCAATCTGTTATCCTTACTTTTGTTATTATCTTCCACAGTCCTTGTCACGGCAGAAGACTTTAAGTGCCATGTAACGACTGGAGGGTTGAAATGGGACCTGAAGCCGCTGAAGGGTTCGCACACACTGTCCAGGACACGAGACTCGCCACCTACAACTATGGTGGATGAGCTCAGATTTAATTTGTGCAAGGACTTGAAACCAATGAAGGGTGTGCCAGACGATGAACAGGCAAGTTCGATCGTGATAGCCCAACTATATTATTGTTAATGTGAGCCGCAGTGCCAGCCTGGGACAAGAGTATGTTTGAGGAAGACGAACAAGAATTCCGAGCCCAAAGACCGGGTGATTGCTGTCATACCTGTCGCGTCGTCATCCGTGCTTGAGCCAGAATATGCACAGCTTGATTGTATGTGGAGCATCTATTTGATTCTTCGTTTTGCATACTCAACAAATGTAACAGCACTGAAAGGTCTTTCCTTGACATTTCACGGATCCCCATACCCCACCTCCTCTGAAGATTCCCAGTCCATCATTTTCTCCCTCTTGTGTGCCGACGCTGCAGACCCCGAAGCAGAACCCGAATTCGTCTCATATGAGAACGGAATAGTACGCGTCGATTGGAGTACACCCGCAGCATGTGGTTCACCGGATGATCAATCTACACCGGATGAGCCATCTCCACCACAAGAGGATGATGACACGCCTGCGGATGAAGGCGGTGGTGATAGTGACGAGAAACCCGCGAAGAGGGGCAGTGGACTTGGGTTCTTCTTCCTTGTGTGAGTGGTACTGTGTTGATACGTGAGGAACATGACTGACATGACTGACTCCTTGTTTTCTAGCCTACTTCTAGCATTCGCAGCGTATTTCCTACTAGGGGCATACTACAACTATTCCACATATGGTGCTCGCGGCGTGGATCTTATACCGTGAGTACATCACAATCCTTTTTCTGGAGCATGGCCTAACAACCTGTATAGACATCGAGACTTTTGGCGCGAAGTGCCGTACATGTTACAAGACGTTGTATCTCATCTATGTTCAACAGTTCGACCACAACGGTCGACCCGTGGAGGTTACATTGCCGTATGATGATCATGTTTCGTTTTCTAGGACATGTTTTCTATTCAGGCGTTTCAGATATAGACATGGTACATGCCTTTTAACTTAATTACACCTTTACACTGTTAAACTACGCTGGAAACAGAATGGAGGTGCGAGGTAATAAAGATGTAAAGTCCTTCTGAAATCGATCCAGATGAAACCCACCAAGTCCAGTTGATCAGCAATGCTACTGCGAACGGGCGCAACTAACCTATCTCATCGAGTGACCCCTAGGCTCATCGGTTTCAAAATAGCCCCCGCTGTAACGCCACTGACTTCAAGGCCCGTTATAGCCCAAGCGCCTGTTTTTGGGTTGGAAGGCCCGTCAAGCAGAAACAGTAACTCCTTGGACCTGCACTCGCAGTGCGCAGGTATTTCTTGTCATTTTGAGTCATCAGGCACTGAAAGCTATCAAACAATTGACTAGTAGAGACGTCTGGGTCTGACTACCGCTACTATCTCTCACATCTTGAACCGCTCCAGCAGGCTCACCAATTGATGGGACCGTTTTTGGCAAATTGATTGGCGCAGGCGTGATTGGAACTGATACTAACGTTTGTTCTGGGTACAGCTGCTGCTGTTACTCAAAAATGACACGAGCGCCCTTGAAAATGTCCTCAAAACCAGCGATGGTACTGTGATTGCTCTGGTTACTTCCACCAAGACGATGCTCACAATATCAGAAACAGAAAGACTAGGAGGCACGACATCGCTCTGGCTGTCCGTCGCTGCTGCTGCCACTGCAGTATTGAACACCAGCTTGATGGTTTCGAGAAGGTTTGCGACGTCGGACTCAGTGCTGTAAGCACCGAACTCGGGTCCCGGAAGATGTCAGTGTGGAGGTGTCATTAATCGTCCGCTGATGTTATGTCACGACCCTGAGCGCTGAGCGTTGAATCTTGTCGCTCACACGCTGGTCAATATGCATGACCAACCTCTAACGAAGTAAGCTTCGGCTTATACTCGATTCACCGACTGCTTCAGCATTGAAATATTGAAATTCGATTACATACAAATACATTGCATTGCTAGGGAATTGGGTGGGTTGTAAAAGTACAAGTGTCCTTGTATACGTGATAGTCCATTACGGTAAATTGAAAACATTGCAGAGCGAGATACAGCAAGATAGCGATAAAAATGTGAGTAGGGGGTAGATGTGCAGAAGTGAGTCGTGGTGGCATTGATAACAGAGTGTAGTAAGTGATGAAGTCCAATTGTAGTCCATGATACAGCAAGATAACGATAAAGATGTGAATAGGGGGTGGATATGCAGAAGTGAGTTGTGGTAGTGATGATCATACAAAGTGAAGAAAGAGCTGGCAGTGATGAAGTCCAATTGCAGTCCATGAGAAGCGAGTCCGATATAGCGAGGTCCAATGAATTGAAAGACGACATGTGAGAAGCCAATGCGACCCGCTCACAGTGATAATCAAACACTGTGAGAGAAGTGAATATACCAGGTATCCGAGCCATCTCGAGCTCTAGTGAGGCCAGCGAAGAAACATTTTGGACCCAAAAAGTCAAACCGTTTCACGCCCTGCGCATGTTCGCGCTGGTCTGAACGGGACCTAGCCTTGAAAGAATCGATAGCAGCGCTGACTGCATGGGAAGGTCTGTACATTTGCATCTCTTGTGTTGTAACACCTCGGTTGAGGGTTTCCCGTATCTTGAGCAGGACATCATTCACAGTGATGCCGTGAGGGTTCACAACTTCTATCGCCCAAGCGGGAAGCTCAGGAATAGTGATGGTCATACGAGAGACTTTTGGTTGTACAGCAAACTCCCAAAGCCTGGTAGGTGGACAGTCTGGTCGCAGTTGCACGCATGCTAGGTCTCGCGTGACGTTAAACATCATATTAGGGACCACGGCTCAAGAGCGGGTGCAAAACTATCATGGTAGAGTGGGGTACGGAAGAATGTTGGTCTAAGAAGCAACATATATGAGGTCTGCGCAAAAGATGAACGAAAAGAATAAAGACATACACGACACAGGAGGTTGGTGTGAGTGTGCATTAGGGTGCGGGAGTGACACCGTATGGAGGTGGGGTGCGTTTATGATCGGTATCGGGAGCGATACAGAATGTAGGTGCGGCGTGTTTGGGACCGGCGCCGGGGATGCCAGGGACGCTGACCAACTAGTCAGATGGTGCGCCCCAAGACTTGTGGCTGTGTGAAGAGGAAGAGGAACCCATACGATAGTGCATCGTGGTGGAGTTGAGTCAGGGAGATTAGGAAAGTTAGGAGGAATCGATGCAGGGAGAGAGGCGGGTTTTGGAACGGAAGCGCAGTGACTCGACCACCATCTTACGCTGTCTTTTATAGCCTAGCAGGGAGCGTTGTCGGGAAGTTACTTGGGCGCTTGTCGTTGTCATCGTGAGTAGGAGAGCGATGAATACGGAGGTTATGGGCGGGAGTCGACAGCGAACACTATCGTATATGGTCACAACTCAAGGTTAGACGCCAAATCATTGATGGCGCTGTGCGGGAATTCCAAATTTGGATAGGGGCGGGAGTCTTGGCGGAGCAACTATACCATATAAGGCAGGCGTCGGGAAATGCGCGCTGATGGCGGTCTCACGAGACACGTCGAGAAGCACATCGATGGAGCTCATTATCGTTATCGATGCCATCGATGTGTCTTGGGCGCCAGGTCTTCACCCACCGCCGATATCATCCCTAGACTAACACCTCCCTCTGTTGCAATGTTGAATCAGAATTTCATACTTAGTATGTATGAGATCTAAAAATATTAAACTGTGATAAGGTACCCCATACGATGTTCCGGTCCGTGCAGTTCACACGTATATTGGCAGACCTGAATTCAAGACAGACTTAAGTTATTCAACACTTGTGCTTCTTCCAGCAATATTCCAGTCACAAATGAACGCGTTTTGTCTCGTACAGTGTAAATCATCGACCTCTAGAAGCTTCGGGTCCACCGTGACTAGCTGGGTGGCGCAAGCGCAGCGAGATCGATAGTGATCATTTTTCGGCAACCAGGTGATGTAGCTCGTCCTGCACCGAGATAAAATTCTGACGCGTATTGATATCGTGGTATCTTGTCAGAAGGTCCATTACGATGACGAGAAAGTGCAGTTGACACCAGAGAACTGCACGACCCTCATGTCCACGGTCACCAAACCAATTTCCTCCAAAGATACTCGTACGATGCGTGCCCCACTTGCCCTTAGTCGACGTGTAAAAGTCTTCTGCGAGCTTTTGGGCCTGATCGGCTGCATACCGGATCCGACTGCTAAGGAAGGAGGACTGCATAACACATTCCAGCACCCTATGTTCGGGAATAGCATCTGTCTGTTTACGAGAATGTATACTTGCCGTTTTCGAATGGGGATCCATTCCCGAGGTTTTGGTGACTTCAAATTCTTAAAGCTTTTAAGAGTCGAGGTTTACCCAACCCAAGAGCGTAATCCGAGCTGTGCGTCGCCCATACAGCTCGGAATCCATTGTTGCTCTGACTCCACATCTGCGTCAATGATGGGCGTACCCCTTCAGTGTGCGTACGATCACTTTGGACTCTGAGGTAACGTGATTTTTTCTTCGTATATCTCGCTGTGAGTCACGTCTTCTCGATAGTGCAGCGCATCACAGCGTTCGTGGCAATCGCCTGGGAATTCTGGAAGGACGGATACCCTGGTTTTGAGTTTCGTCCGGAGATTCGGGCTGTTTCTGGACTGGAACGAAGGTTGTAAAATACTTACGACTTTACGAGTCAGGACCTCGGGAGTACAACTGTGCTTTATCACATGCTCGTCGTAACATAAATCGATGTCGCATCTTCACTCAGACTACCATGGCGGAAATGTTCAATACGAGTCCAGCAAATGACGAAGAACTCGCTTCTCACAATGATCCAGGAGCATATATTGTCGGGTTTGGGATGCACTCTAGTCAGCGACTCGACTCCATCCCCGATCATTGGTTGTGGGCAACAGGAACCGAATGTCAAAGTCGTTACTGGGTTAGAACTTGGTATAGTAAACACGACTGTCACTGATTAATTGCAGTATGCGGCCTTCAAAGAGGCCAACCATCGATACGAAGAACTCCTCTTCCAAACTCCTGAAGCCTACCCATTGCCCTTCGGAATGTACGAGAACAAAAGAATCGACAAAGTACCAGAAAATTACATTTGGTGGGCTATTGACCCTTCGAGTCTTCAAAAACCCTGGGTAAGTTGATTCTCCAGCAAACATTCACGCTATATATCTCACTGCCGCAGTACCGAAAGATGGTGGAGACAACTTTTCGTTACCGGAATCATAAATGTCCAACGACACTACCAGCCTCAGTCATGGCTTCCACAGCGGGGCCCAGCATCGGTGATCACTCCTATCCCCAGTTGCAAGACCTAGTCCGGAGGGGCGAAGCGCTTCCTGCGATCCCTCCACGGCCATACCGCAAAAGACGACCACCGAACGTGCAAAATCCCGTAGGGGAACTTGTGGATGAGCGGGATGACGTCCGTGTGTCTGTGGGGCCGGATGATAAATACGAGATGGACGACTTTGTAGTCCCCGACGATGAAGAGGGGTGTAGAAAGGAAATTTCTCAAGAGGAGGTTGGTGATTTTCAATCGGACTATAGCGCTGACGACCCTGACGACGATCTGCAGGACGAAGAAGTGCACGATGGTGGCTCTGACGCACATGGCGGTGTAGACGTGTCAGGTTCACAGACAGAACGGCTCTCACCATCTCGTGCGAGTGCGGATGACTTTCAAACCTTGGAATCGGAGTTGGACTCAGATTCAGGTGACTACGAATCTGATACGCCTCTGGGCCAATTACACGTCAAGAAAATGGCGAAACGTCGAGCTGGGAAAAGAAAGGCAGAGGACGTATCCTCGTCCTGCCCCCAAAGAACCCATCAGAGTACGGGCGAGAGCAGTGATAATGATATCGCTGCGCAGCTTCCACGAAAACGCCTCAAAGGTGCTGATTGATTTATGAGTGGTTTACAAATTATCTCAAGTGTCACGATGGCAGGTCCCCGCTTGATCCACAGGCGTGCCCGGAATGATTCCCACTCTGGTGCAGAGCCCGTTGCTTCAACTTCGCGTCTTGATGATGAACAAGAATCCCCCCATCACCATCACCACTCTCACTTTGGGTCTTCCCAGGAATCCGCTGCAAGTTCAAGCATAGCTGATGAACCCTCGCTTACTCCCAAGGAGTCTTCACAAATCAATGAGGGCGAATCATCGGTGTATGGCATTTATCCCAATTTACCTTCAGCCCTGGGAAGGTATTATCGTGCGCGTCCACGTGTTCCTGATTCAGATGACGAGGAGAGTCTTAGCGGAGCTCGATAGCATACGGCCATTCGCGTTGAACCGATGTAATAATAATATTCACTTCTGAACTGCGATGTAGTCTGGGGCCCCCTTTCATTTCCGAGCTCAGAAGTAACGTGAAAGCAGTGTGAAAATCATGACCACCGCCACTTTCATCGTGATCTGATGGAGTGATGGCCTCCGACGGCTTCTACCATCTATATGCTGTCACGGCTAAGTCACAGGCTGCAGGAACTAGTTATGATTATCTACATCGCTATTTTGCGAGCTTCTCTGTTTCAAATCTTAAGTGAGTTCACCGTGATGCGCCCTAGTACTGCACCTTGTATTATATTCGTACTGACCAAACACAAATTGTGATGACATGTAGGTCCAGAGACATGCCAACGTGCGCGGCGGCCATGATAACTTGGGTGGAATTCATTGCGCCACTTTGTCATACCAGTCTCAGGTACTGTAAGAACTGTGACTAGCGCTCGTTTTCAATTTTGGGTAAGCTTGCAATTAACTGCGCTGATATCGCATGGACGGTCGACTCAGTACAAGAATCATCGAACGAGATGCAGTACTTGGTTGGGCGCACCCATCAGATCATCCCCGACTGCGGGGAGATCCTTGTTCGAGTTGCAACCCGAGGACAAGAGCTGTGGAAACAGAATGCAAGTCTTGGTGACGAGTTTCTGAATGGAATCATGCTGTCAATAGATCGCATGCACCGGTCAATGAGTAAGGGCAGTGAAAGTACAAGTTAATCGAGGAGTTTAGGGTTTCACGATCCGAGCCGGAAAGGCTCGTATGTAACTCTGACCGGACAATTTCAAAAGTACCAGTGCAGTTGTAGATGCTTGACGGTCCACTGACAGATTCTCATCAAGACAAGGATATTATGTGGCGGCTGCCCCTGGTTGTTGTGGGGTTGAACGTTCCATAGGGCCCGATGCTCAGAAGCCTATGTCGCACAAAAAAGGAGATGAGATCGGACCGACATCTCATGATGACAGCGAGCGCTATGTGCTGATCATTCTACGACTGACGCGACTAATCGGCTAGGACACAGGTACTGAATCAGACTGAGGGACAGCGTCTAATCAATGACGGACTGCAGAAAAAACAAATATTTCCTGTTGGGAATAGGAAGCGAAACTCGAGGCCCCGACGTGACGGGGGAATTGCGGAATAAAATGATGAAGAAAGGTACGAAAAAAGAAATAATGTACGATAAGGAGTTGTGTGATGATGATGCGGCGAAGTAGTAGCAGTGCGAGATATCAACTGATTAGATGTCCGACAGCCCATAGAAGGACGTTTCCCTGATGAAACGATCCCTTTGATCGGGTAACACTTGCCTAAAACATTTGTTCCCGTGCCCGCGCCTGGTTGGAAGCCTTGTCCAGAGACTGTACCACTTATAAACCTTCTATGGCCTCCGTTATGCCGACTTTCATCAAACGCCCGTGGCTTTACCAGGCTTTACCCTAAAATTGCCGTGTACGTATATCCTTCACATATAAAGTTCCCATCCGAGAAATCAGCCTCGTGCCCTCTTTATCGGTACACTCGCTCTTTTGCTCCCACATTATCTTTTTTTTTCCTTCAGCGATACCTTCCTCCTGAGTCCTAAACAATGCCTGCTGAGAGATCCCGGGGCTCGATGAAGCGCGAGTCTTCAGATGGTATGTGTAATGTTCATTGCAGTCATATTTCTGGACACTTGATGATGGCTTACTCTAAATCAGTAGGCGCTCAATTAACTTGGACCCTTCCTCTTGAGCCTGCGTCTCCTCAGAGCATTGCCTTTGCACCGAACGTAACACCCATAACTTTTAACGAACCCCTGCTTACCGTTGAAACTACTTTTGAACCTGTGCTCTTTCCCACTCCTACTGGGGAATGTTCGTCCCGCCGGCCCACGCATAGCAAAAAGCGGCCCGATGATCATATCCCTCGACCCCCTAACGCCTTCATCCTCTTCCGCTCGTCCTTCATCAAAAGCCAGCATGTATCTACAGGAGTGGAAACCAACCATAGCACACTCTCAAAGATAATTGGTCTTACGTGGCAGAATATGCCTCATGACGAGCGTCAGATCTGGCACGCAAAGGCAAAGAAGGCATTGGAGGATCATAGGCGGAAGTGGCCGCAGTATGCTTTCCGCCCTTCTCATACAAAAGCAAAGGGTGGGACCGAGAAGCGCAAAGTTCGGGAAGTCGAGCCGAAGGACATGAAGCGCTGCGCGAAAATTGCCGAACTCCTGGTGGAGGGGAAAAAGGGCCAGGAGCTCGAAGACGCAATTCAAGAATTTGACCGCACACATGTCCCTGAGGTTGTACTCGCTTCGAGGCTCCCATTACTGCTCGGGCATATCGCCGATCTTCATCCGCTCCCATTGACAACCCGGAAACGAAGAAGCCATTCCTTTCTCCCTCACCCGCGCCCCGTCGTGTACGTGCTACGAGCAGTCATCCGTCCCTCTCGTCAACTTGGAAATCTCAATGCGACGATCTTGCACCGGGATCTCATGGTCTGCCGTCAGAGGACTGTTTCGATGTCTCGGCATCCTCTTCATTTATTTCATCAGATTATTCTTTCCCTACGAAACCACAACCTTCAATGGTGAGTTGCGCTGGGCTGTTCGGTTCTCTATCGCTAACATTTTTCTCTGCAGGAATTCGATCCTTTCATGTTTGATGTGGCGTTCGGCAATTCGATAGCGTCCGCGGGTTCAAATTTCCCTGACTTCTCTCCTTCACCGTGCGAGACGCGGGTTCCAACGCCTTCATTAGTTATCAATCCCGCACAGGACAGCGACTGGTCGCAAGCTCCATCGCCCTACTGTAACTCTCCTGTCACACCCCATTTTTCCCTCGGTCCTTCATCTTTCGATTCCTTGTGCGCGGAAGGCGACGATCAGTTTCATGTCTAGTTCATTTTCCTTCAATAACTCTTATCCCCTCCCTTGCAATGGGGGATTCCCAGACGCTTTCAACGCATTCGGTCCCCCAGAAATTTTGGACGGATCGTCGTTCTCGAACGAAGATTTCTTCTCCAAAAACCAATTTTCTTTGTTCGAGCCAGGGAAACTGGAGCTTGCCAGCGTGGACATGGAATTTTCCGCCTTCATGTCATCATTATCCGCCTACTGATCACGATTGTGCTATTTTTCCTTGGTTTCTGAGTATCTAACCGATGTATTTTTACTGACAAACGCGGAACTTTTCAGTGTAACAACTTGTAACAACTCATCAACCCTTCTCATCCCAATTTGCGCGATACATACTTCCATTCTTCCGTCATACCCACTTGGCTTTGTGTATAGTTATACCTATCTACATGTACGTAGAACGCTTCTCCTTGCCAGCGCAACGGAGAATTTTCATAGATTGCTGGTCTAGCTTGAATGATCATGACTCACGAGGGCTTCACGGTGGAATGACGGCATTCATGCCCACCTGATCTTTCATATCGGGTCATCGTACATGCTAGCGTGAATCGTAATCGTAAGAGATCGTAAAGTTTCCAGAACGCGTGAGGCAAATGCAGAATGGAAGATAGGGCACGTGTGTTTAAACTCTTGAGGTCACGAGGTCCCCGACGAGGATGGGAAAGAGGCTGGGAAAGAGGCTGAAAGAGGGTAAGCACCGGTTTATTCCCTCGCGCTACTACCGAACTCGGGCCTGCTCGGCCAGCCTTGGGAGCGAGGGTTGATATTAGGCGCGATCACCGGGGGGAAACAGAGGCCATATGTGTACACATATGTATTGACCGTGCGCTGAGCGCTGTAAGGTACAAGAAGTGAGGATCACTTCGATGTGGAGTGCGCTTCAGCAGAGGAAACCTCTGGCGATAAGAAGCAGCTGATCAGCGCACGATGCATTCGAAGCCATGACCGCTGCCGAAAAACGGCGCTCATATATCGCGACCGCCACTATTACATCGTATTTCGTAAGATCGATTATCGCAGACATGGCAAATCGGAAGTCGATGTACCGCGCTGCACATGACACATGCGCTTCAAGATTAAGTTCCACTTCAAAGTTTGGATTCGGAATTCCAAGGTCTCTGAAGGGGACAGAACTCATTAGATCCCGCGGGACAGGAACACAGAAGGAGTCCTTGTACCTTGTACCTTGTATTTGCATCTGAGGATATTTTGGTTCCTCGCCCGACGGATACCTGGTAATCGTCATCGGGGCTGTCAGAGGAGAAGAATATGTTCACTATCACCATGGGAACATCGCTAGTTCACACAAAGCAGGTCCTCACCCGTCTCCCAGCTTGGGCCAGGCCAGCAAGCACATGTACATGTTTGAAATGACCTAAGACGACTTACTATGAGTCACTTCCAAAGAGTGATCTGGAGTGATACGTATAACTTGGCAGATCCCCAGATGTTGCGAAAGTGGGTTTGCCATCTGGGAATTGCTCGCTCGCTAGCGTTATATATAGATGCGGTAAGGATTGAGGCTCCCGCGGTGTTGTGGAAGGCGAAAGAAACAAGGTACATACCTCTGAATTAGAACGGATCGGAGGAAATCCGCGTCGCGTAGTCCAACATATTCTCCACGATTGCGCGTACAATGAAGCACATGTTGGGCCCGGGTATGAGTCCCGGCTAATTTTCCAGAACCTGGAGCAGGTCAGTACTATTCAAAACGTGTTCATTCGGAATAATGAAGGTCACCTGTAGTAGACGTGCTCAGTCACTGGCACATCCGAGTAAGGCGTTTGTTTTGGAAATGCCATCATGATGATTCCCACCCCAGCTCGTCACATCCTGCTCATCTAGTCGTACGACGTCTACTTGATCCGTGCCAGTGGATAGTCGATACTCGGTGGCCTGGCAGTTGCTCTCGATTGCCGCGGATTCTGTTCATGGACTCCCATCAACAATATTCAATATAAGCGTCACAGGATGCGAGAATGATCAGCAGGCGACCATGATTCTGTGAGCTGCCAGCTGCAGCGTACGTAGGCGTCGAAGTTCATTTGTAAAATGTTGGCCGAACCAAAAATGGTAAGTGCAGTATTCACCCGAGCGGCGAGCCTCAGCGCTCAGCTCCACTGCACGCGTCCGGAGCACTGGCAACTGCAAGTCTCTCTGGTTTCATTACTAGGCCAGCCGTTTTGCCCTAACCATGGACTGTGTCAGTACCTCAATAAGAATGACGACAAATTTCTTCAATGTGCGTTTTGATATCATTCCTCAGCCTGAAGTCCACAACCTTTGAAATTGTGAATTGAACTCACAACTTAGGGACATGATCATGCAACACCTTACAGAGATGCATCGTCCCTCTCACCGGTCAACCGGTCATGGTCAACGAAAGTGTTTTTTTTTTGGTTTGCGATCGCTGCGAAAGCGTTCTTCGTGGGTGAACTTATCGTATCACATTTCGAGTTTGATGATGTTGGACTACCGGTGATTAACAAGGCGGAGTGGTCAGGAGCATCCGCACCTCAAGAGTTAAACGCATACTCTCTAAGAAATCAATTAACCTGGTTGCTGCTGACGCTATATTCATCTGTGCATTTTCCCTATCGCACTGGCGGCTGGGCGTAATTTTGTAATTCCAACTGACTAGGCTAGATGACGTTAATCCGTCTGGTGGAACTTTCGCAGGTGGCGCTGTAAACGGGACGGATCTCGCAGAATCATGGCGGTTTTTGGTAAGCCTTATTTATTATTGCACATGGTTCGACGGTTACATTGACATCCGTCGTTACTCATAAGTCTTCCCATTAGTAGCTGTCAACGAGGAGGTTGATTTGAGTTAGGTAGATTACTAACTCTTTCATTTCTGCCATGTCTGGATACGCCGCCTTCCTGGCCGCTCTGAGGATATCCTGATTGTAAGGTTGCATCTCTCAAGACCAAAGCCTTCGTGCATGAACGTCGATTTTCACTGTCGGGCAGATTATGTCCTTTGAGATGTCTCCGCGTCAAGTTCTCGTACTTCTTCACCCCACGAATAAGAAGCGATTACTGGTGTCCATGTTGTTCCAGCGATCTTCGAGCTGTTTTTAAATCCGCTATGTTTTGGCATGGCTTCAATTGGAGGGTTCTAGTTGCGCAGGTATAATACCCACACTTCGCTGTGGTCGTTAGTTGTACAATTTTTTATATTCGATAAAAACATCGTACGTAGGCTATAGCTGGACACCTGACAATCCACACACGTCTGTCCTGCACAAGCGCATGCTCGACGGAGTCAACAACATCTCGCCAGCCCCTGGTGTATGCGCGGCGTCTTCTGGAAAACTCCAACACCTCAAGAACGCTGGGGAAGAAAAAAGCAGCCAGAGATTTCAGAAAATTCCTTATATTGTAATCTTTGAGCGCGCGCGTAACAAAATCACACTTAGATTCTATGTGCCGGTGCCCTCTGAATCTCCAAGCGTCATCTCGTCAAACTCCTCTAACAATTCTTCCAGCTTCACTGCGGGGAAGTCAGCTTCCTCCTCTGCATCCTGTTCGTCCCCATTCGCCGCAGTACTGTGACTCGTGTCCATTTCATCGACGTCCATTCCATATTGGCCTCCTTTCTTCCGTGTTCCATCTGTAGCATCACGCATTTTCGTATCCTTAGCCGCGTAGAGATTGACCGTCCCACGAAGCTCAGGATCTTCTTCGAGGTCCTGCAAAAACAGCTCATAATCCTCCTCCACCTTTTTCTGATCTCGTCCGCCCATACGTCCAACAACACCCCGCCCGGCCCCAGTTTCGCCCTCCTCCCCAGCTTCCTTCGCAATACTCCGGAGCTTCCAATTTCTCGTCTTATTCTTCTTTCTGCGGTTCGGGTACGTTTTCTTCACGAGTATGATATCCGGAATACGAGATGAAGGAAGGGATGAGAAGTCGTCTGAGTTGAAGTTGGCGTTGCTGAGATGATACCCCAGCGCAGTGTCGCCGGGCTGCAGGATAGCGCCTAGATGTGTCCGCGTGTGGAAGATCTGGGTCGACACAGTGGAGCTCTCGTGATCCATGATCGCATCTTGGTCACCGTAGGATCCATGTGATTTGAATGCACCCGACATTGCTACCTGCGCGTCGGCGGAGACCCATTTGCCACGGACGGTGCCTGAGGGCTCGACGTCTAAGATTGTAAATTCAACTAGATCTGTCACCGTCGCCAGAGAGACGAAGGGCGCCCTCCAGTAAACTTGCGCTGATATCTCACAAGTTTGCAGTGTTGCGGGGTCTAAGAGCTGGAAAGAGTTGCCGACCCGAGTACAAATGGTAAGCGGGCTTATGTTGCTCAGCTGCCGGGCCTGTTTTGGAGGAATGCAGACAAGGTCATCCTTGCAAATCGGGACAATCTCGACAGAGTAGGTAAATTTATAATTTGCGGTGCCCGAGTGAGTGTCTGTGGAGAGCAACTGCTCGGAACCCTTCGATCTGCGTGTGATGAGAACCAAAATATGAGCCATCGTGACGCAACTTACCGCACTGGGACAACCCCAGCTAAGAATTCCACCATCTTGATCGCATGACTTCGTTGGCTATAGAAGAAGTCGAGGCCATCTCTGACCTCCTTGACGGATATCGTATCCTTTTGTGTCCCATGCTTCAAAATCAGCTGCTCGAGGTATAGAAATGTCCGTTTGTGGGAGACTTTCTGTCGCACTTGTACAAGCGCTTTCCACGTATTTTTCGCCGCAAGCTTAGTGCAGTCAGGACATTGTCCGTGTTGGACAAGATATTCGATCTCAAAGATTTGCTCTAGTATCGTCGATGTCAGAACCTGATGGATGTGAGCAATATATGTTATTCCATAACGGACGCACATACCTCCTTCTGAATGGTCAATGAGACTCGTAATCGCTTCGAGTGAGGCTCTGTCCATATGAAGTGAGCTTCCGTCAACCTGACTTTATTCAAACCCTTGAGCCTCTTCAGACAGATCGCCAGCAATTCCTGAGATTCTGGTCGAGCGAGTGTCCAAGATTGAGGGGGCGATAGAAAACGCTCGCAATTTCTACAAAATGAGACCGAGGCTGATGGCGATCAGTACCTTCATGATGCTGCTCATAAAGTTCACGACAACACACACTGCTTTGGGATGCCCTCGGTGATATCCACGCTATACACAGAGCACTCTCAAATCATGATCTTGGATCGTCTAATGATACTCACGTATTCCGAAGACATGCCACACATAAATTGGCAGAATTTGGGACAATCGGTGTTCCTGATCATCATGGAGGTCAGCAGAGTAGATATTTCGAGATCGAAGTAACTTGCCACAATCAGCGCAGAGCACGCGATGAACAGCGGGTCCTGGAACAAATTCCATCTTCACAAGATGGCGTGTACTGTGTTTGTAAATGTAAGATAATCTATGATTGTGCTGACTCGGCGGATCTGGATTTTTCAGCTAGTACTGTGACTAATATGTCACAACTTTCATCTCCTTATTTAGTAATCCCACCTGTACCCAGGTCCCAGGGGCGAGGATCTACTCTCCCAATCTCTTTGTCTGGATCTCTACGCTAATTGTCTGCCCATCATTAAACCTACTTTCCTTGCAGGCTTTGGACGAGAAACCATGCTTGCACTCGGCGTGCTTCAATGTTTTTTATTTTAATTTTGGTTTCAATTAGTCCCTTATTACATAACCTGTACGTTATTGCCGCCGTGTCGCGATCAATATTGGTTGACGCGAAGTTCAAACCTTTCGCTCATTCTCTAGTCGCCGTGTTCATCTCTTTAACCCTCTGAAACCTCAGTGTTTAGTGTTTATTTCTAGTGCATTTGATGGGGAAATCGTATGTGGTGGTCGTGGGTTTGAAGCCAGGTATATATCCGAATTGGTAGGTTTAAATCCCTATTCTCGCAAACTCAACGCGTCAACGCAATATGTTGGCGCACGCCAAATCCTTCTCGAAAATGAATTTGTGAAGCTCATACGCTCTTCAGGATAGAATGCAATGCACAAATCAGAGATGTTCCACGCGCCGTTCATCAAAGCTTTGATACGCACGAGGAAGCTCTTGCAGTCTGGCATGGAGCCTTGCAAAGGGGTGAAGTGGAGGCTGTCCGAGCTGCTGCGTCAACTTCCGCCACTAGAACCAAGCATGTGATGGATGGTCACATATTCCAGCCGGTATCTCCAAGCCGAGTGGATCGTGTTGCCAGTGCTTGCACCGTGCAGTCGCGCCAGAGGCTATGGGATGATGTGTCCCTACTGCATTCTCCATACCAAACGTTGCCACCGGAACCACCAACTGGGGTGACCCAGTACGTGGAGCTAGAAGACGACCCTTGGCTTCAACCACCCAGGGGATTGTCACCTCGAGTCACCGTGGAGGATACGTCATACACATCTTCAAGTTCTTGCGTAAATGAAGTGTCGCATTTGCTGATGAATTCCCGCCCTACTCATATCAGAAGGGTCGAAGCTTCCCCCACCTCATCCATGATGTCTGTGGAAGAAACAACATTCCCTCGAGTTCTACGTCGACAAGCAACTGCTCCTGTGTCATTCGAGACGGGAGCGCGGTACCCCACTCTCGAAGAGATCCGCAAAGGTCAGGACTTGGATCCCCGTGTCATGATTCCGCCTTCAAGGACATTTGATCCCGCAAATGTCAAACCCCGTCCAGGGGCTGTTTCCGCTCGCAGAAAGAATGGCCAGATGGATACAGAATCAACGAGCCCTCGTGATGCTACAACGCGTCTTGTGCGAGATCGTCTGCCAGCTGTCGATTATCCAGAAGATGACAGACAATCTAGTGCCTCTCTCCCACCACACCGAGTTGCCAACAAAGGGAAGAGTCGAGCACCCGCAGATTCTGCAACTGAAGCACTGCGCGCATCCGGTTATGTTTCCTCCAACAATCGACATTCATTCTCAGAGTACTCACGCCACGTTCAAGAAGTCTACTTGGCTGATAGGCCTGAACAGCGCAGCGTTGTCGTCGTACACTGTCCACCAGGGAACGGCTGCTGCCATGGGCACTGTGAAAGTGCGTCTGCCTGTGCCGCAGTAAGGAATGAACGGGTTCAATCGCGCTACGTTGATGTTGGAGTCTCTCCCATTATATCGAGTGTGAGCTCGGCTCGCACAAAACCCAATGTACGGGATCCCGCAGGGCGGGTTTCTGATACCTCAAGTGGGCAGGGGTTCCATTCTTTTTTAGGATTTTCCTCCACACCTCAAGTTTCGCATAGGAGTTATGCTGTCGAATCGGACGCCCGTTCTCCGTTTGCACGAGGGACGAGAGTCCCATCAGGCCTGTCCGAGTAAGTGGCCGCTCTGGCATCACCTTTTCGCCGCGGTGCGACCGTGCGCTCGCATCGATCACGCTGGATGATTTCTTTCTTCTTATCACCCATTTGGGACATTGGTGACTGTTGTAATTGATCGATGCCTATTGCTCATCAATTCTTCGTCTAGGTTGTCGATCTTCGGACGACCGTCCCCTGTGATGCAGGGATCACCATCGATGGACGGGAATCGCAGCATGATGATCAGTCGAGCATGAAATGAAGATCAGTTCAATCCTTATCCATCAGGTGATGGTTGGCGATGTAGATTGTTGTTTATATTGGTCTTGTTCTGTTCGAGATGATGTTGATTCTTAATGGCTTGACTGGCATAGTATTAGTAGGTTTCTTGTAATTCTTGTTGGCACATGACTTTAAAGCACGCAATTTTTATCATGCACTCGGCCAGGAAGGTAGAGAACATGATGGTCGAAAACTGAAATCAACGAAGATTATCGATATTCTTGAGTGATCACAGTGGGATTTCTCACGCCATAGACGCGTTTGGGTTGTCTAGAGCACCCGGCGTGTCACGATATAGTGGTCCTTGATGAATTTGTCTCCTCTAAAAATCTGAGACAGAATCAATCTCAGGGAGTCCTGAATCTGCAAATTTAAGCACAGTCCATGTGTTTGCACGCATGAAACTTCCTACTGACAACATCCATACGTCATTAGAGCTCGAAGGGTATTGGAGCAACACTAAATCTACTGTCACGGACTCTTCAATATGACATGGGTAGTAATGGTCGCTCTGCCAAGATACACAACTTCCGAGCGGCAAGGTGGCTGTGGCTGCTACCCTCAAGTGAGGATCCTTGCGACAGGCAGCCGGACGAGCATCGCGATGACGAGTTCATGGTAGGGCGTGCCTCTGGCTGGTTGTTAATCCTGCCATTGTGCAGTAGCCTCGAGTTTCTTTGAAGACCCTGCCCCTGTACAACGCAGGGCTCAACCTCTCCTAGGTACGCCTCGCGGTAAGCCTGTTCCTCGGCTTGCGGATGATCCAGGTCTCGTTCCACCACCTAAGCTTCCGACGTTTCCATTAGCGCTAGTTGATCGACTGCGAGGGATCGCCGATGCGGTACTCGTCAAAGCTGCTGTTATATGTGCAAAAATCAGAATGTGGTCGTGGCTCAGTTGTCATATTCCCATACCTGCACGAGGGATACCTTTGGTACCTCTTGCAGCTGCCGATGTTGCTGTTGCTCGTGTCCCGCGAACGCCCCGGACTCCACTTGACACACCGGTGCCGCGGCCACGGGGCGCCTTTATGGCTGCGGCTTCGCGTTGTGCACGTTCTTCTCCTTCGCGGCGAGCAGCTTCCTCTGCAGCCGCGCGCGCACGCTCTTCTGTCTCCCTCCGTTCTGCCTCTTCCCGCTCAAGACGTTCCTTTTCTAGCCGGGCCTGTTCAAGGGCCTCCTGTCGTTCTTTTTGAAGTAACTCCTCGTCCTTGAATTAAGCGTAATCAGCCACGGTGGGATCCAAAATAGAATTGTTTAGAAAAACGCGTCGCACGTCGAACTCTGGCATAGGACAAGACGTTCGGAAAGGGCCAAAGTAAATACAACTTACAGCCTCTGCGCCTTCCCATTGTTCATCGAAGATCAGCTTCGTAACAGCTTCTGACTTTCCAAGCATATTGACATATTTATCTAGAAGCGCATCCGTCTGTGCGAGTTGAGTTGCCACTTGCTGCGCAAACGAATGAACAGGAGACATAATGATCATTAGCTTGTTCCATGCTTAGCAGTAGCACACACCTCAGTTGCAGTCTGAGTAGACCGCAACGCGTCATTGAATAACGCAAAAGACGCGTTCAACCTCTTGAGAACGTAGAGATCGCTCTGAAGCTTGTCTTCCCGAACCTTTGCAGCAGCAACCCTTCCAATCACAGTTGAATCAACATCGTTTTCAGAGCTCTCGTCGTTTCCTTCTTCATATTCATCGTCCTCTGATATCCTGCTTTGATCAGGCGAGAATGTCTGTGATGTCGTAGCAGTTGGTGCCAGTAGACTGAAACGTGGCCTGTCATGAAAGCGAAAATTTTCCGTGTCCTTGTCTGATAGTGAGAGTTCTGAGAGGGAAAGATCGGCGCCGCCAGGGCCCGTATGAGAAGGTGAGTCGAATAGTTCAGGTGATGGCAGAGACCCGGACAGCAGTTGTGAATCGCTAACATCCGGGAGCGAAGGCGATGGTGTGGACGGTGACCAGGACATCTTTCGCTTAGCAGAAGTTCAGTCGATAGATCAATCACGCGAATTTTCGGAAAGTGAAGTGATCGGCGTCGGATGACCCCACGAAACCCCACGATCGACGTTTTCCAAGTATGAGTATGTAACCGATATGTGCACTTTTACATCTTAGACAACTCGCAGTTCGAAACTTGAATGAGGTAGCTAGATGGTAAGAATACAGGGAAGCAACCTTTACATCAACTACAGCCAACGTACACAGATGATACTAAGCGGTAAGAAAAAAGTCAAGTTTAACTAAAAGAACAAAGGTAAAGTACAGTGCAGTAGAATTGAAATGTTCAAATCGAAGAAGTCCAGTGAGATGCCAGTTGTTCATGTCCGAGTCCATTGCCTGAGTCCATTGCTGAGTCCATAAAAGTCCACCGACCATCAAATCGTACACCTCTTCCCTTCCGATCTTTCACTATCGTTGGTATTTTGACAAAAACTTCTCTGCAAGCAGCTTATGTGGCTGCGTTAATTGGGAAACTCAGCACTCCAGTTCCCAGAGTCGCCGAATACTGAATTAACCGTTAGCTTTTGAACTAGGTTGAGATAACGTCAGGACACTTACATACGATCATGTAGTCCCCAGGAGTAGTATCGCCAGGGATTGTGACTTCCACTTTACCATCAGATAGCGCAAACCCAGACGCGATGGGACTGGATTGAGTTTTATCGCCCTGGCGAAGGTATATCTTGCCAGTAGGGTTGGTTACCTGG